>CM076999.1:72054856-72699362 GCA_039090855.1 Macrothele yani | reverse complement strand
ATTGTCCCTAAAAAGAAGTGCTGGTTCAGACAATATTAATAACAGAGTAATAAAAGACTCGATCTATATTTTAGTACCACTTACTTATAACATATATTATTAAACTGAGTTTTTCTTAAGGTCAGTTTCCTGACAGTCTGAAAATCACTGAAGTTATTCCTATTTTTAAAAAAGAGATAGGATATCTACCAGTAATTACAGACCGATATCTTTGTTACCCATTTTGAGTAAAAGTTTTGAAAAGTCTATTCACGTCAGAATGGTTGATTTTTTTCTCTTTGGATCAGTTCAGTTTCCAATGAAACAGATCTAGTGAAATGACTGTTGCTAAGTTGTCAAACTTCATTTCCGAAGCACTAGATGAAAGCTTTTATTCTATTTGTGTTTTTATTGATTTCCGAAAAACCTTTGACACGGCAAATCATGACATTCTGCTACATAATTTACCCAAATACGGTTTTCGTGGCACAAATATTTCCCTCTTAATGAGCTACCTCTCTAATCGCAAACACTATGTCACTGTAAATAAAATGAATTCGATCTACTTAATATTTCATATGGAGTGCCTCAAGGTTCGGTATTGGAACTATTACTGTTCCTGTTATATATTAATGACCTCCCTCTGTGCCTGCAATCAACTCATGCTTTGCTATACGCTGATGACACTGTCATTTTTCAAAAATGTCATGATTTTCATAAGTTACAGATAATGATCAATAATGACCTTTCAAATTTATCTCATTTGTTATGCTCTAAAAAATTATCACTTAATAATTTAAAAACCAACTCCCTATATTTCCGAAATGTTCATAAAAGAGAGGACATACATAACTTTCCAGTCAGGATTAATGATCTCCCCTTTAAAATTGTGGACAAAGTTCAGTATTTTGGTGTTTGGTTTGATGAATTTTTTAACAGGAATACGCATGACCAGTTTAATTTTTAAAATGTTTCCTTACAGGTTGGCCTACTTGGCAAAATTCATCATCTCTTCCGTATCAATTTCCTAAAAACATTTTACTGTGCTTTTTTATATACTCATCTCTATTATTTTCTGGAATCCTAGTATTCAAATATAAGTGCAAACAACAAGTTATGCTTGCTCAAATTACAGAAGAAATCTGTTCGTTATATGCTGAACACAGATTACATGTTTCATTCAAAACCATTATTTCTAAAACTAAATATTCTAAAAATTCATGAAATTTTTACCTTGAAACTAGGTATCATGTCTTTTAAAATAATGCATCTTAAACTGCTTATTTTTCAATCTGACATCAAATATCTGGATTATTCTATCTTCACCAGATCTGATGCTAACAACAAATTATGTCAGCCGTGTGTTAGACTTAATTATGGTTTAAATAGCAAAAAATATAAAACCATTATCCTATGGAATAATCTCCCAGAGAGCATCAGATCTCTGAAAAATATCAAAAATTGTTCCTTGTCTCTTCCGAATAACAGTGTAAATCACCCTGATCTCCATAACGAATCTCAACTCTATCATTAAATTGTAAATCCAAGCATGCTGCTAATAGTGGTGCTTCCATTATAACGATCTTACTTGCTTTCATATATGTTTTAATCCTTTTCTTACATCTGATAGGTGGAATCGCCTTACAACCAATGTGTTCAGATTCCTCCTGGTGTATTGCATTTTCGTATAACTGTAAGTTTTAAATGTGTGCAATAAAATAATTGTATTGTGTTGTATTGCAATTATGTATCATAACTTAGCAAATTGCGCATTCCTAAATACGGCACTTTAATATAAATTATGTCCTGTTCCTGAAAGTCTTTCGCGCTGAGCAGCAGAAAAACCGAAATTTTTTAACAAAGGTTGTTTCAGAAAAATTTTCTTTTAATACAAAATTAAAATGAATTTGCTAAAAAAATAAAGCAACTTTACAATGCTTATTTCTTATGTTCCAGCAAACAAAGTGTTTGTGCAGAGTCCTGTCACGAAACCCTTTCTTTTGTGTTCAGTACCTCACTGAAATATTGCGGTGTGTTCCGAATGTACAAAATGGAATGCGGTTAAAGAAATACGGTTATCCCACGACCTCTTTCTGTTTGCTTTAAAATAGTTTCTTTTTTCAAACCCTGACATAAACAATTTAAACTGATGTCAGCTAGAATCCTACGTCACTAGGAGCAATCCATGTTATTTTGAAAACCCTGCACTTCCGTAGTGCAATGTGGGCATGAGAGAATCTGTCACGGACTTTGCTAAAATGTTTACATGAAATAAAAGCTACCGCGTGGCATTTAAAGGCAAAAGGTAGAAGGAAAATATCAGCAGTTATAACACCGTTTATCTTTTGCTGCAAATATCGTTCAATATAATGACACTAGTCCAACATGAGGAATTATATTTATCTGAAAACGATGACAACATTACATGACAAAAGGTTGCCTAAATAATCTTCTGGTTCAAAAATGACTAGTGTTCATTTATCATCGATATTATGTATAAAGGGCAGCAATGTTTTGCCGCGAAAATTTTCTTTTTCCAAATTTTTATTGACTCACAAATATTCATACTGTGCATGTAAGTGGCACGCTTTGAAATCTCAATATCTGTTCCTATACACTACTTACAATTTTAAATATTACGCCCCTTTCCAAAGCCTGATATTTAAAAACATTTGTCCGAAGCATTTTAAACAGATTTATAATTTAAATATATCAATTTTTAGAAGGAATATACGGAAAACAAACGTTTCACATACATTATTATAAGATATATGGTCACATATAACATTCTTCGTTGAAGATGACTACCATGTGACATATATTATAGTACTCCAAATATTTCCCTTCTGCTTAAATTTCCTACACGTTTGGCATTACGATTTAGTCACTCATTCAAGGGTTCCTATACAATGTTTATTTCCTCTCTTTTTCAGCACGTCTTTTGTAAATAAAGATCGTGCTTATGTTATCGGTTTGTCTGTCAGTCCGTCTGTACCCACGGTATCTCTGCAACTATTAGTCCGATTTGAAAAATTATTTTTGCATACGGAAACTGGAAACATGCAAATGACGAACCTTCCTTTTCGTTTTTTTTTACGATGTACAATTTCGCCGCTAGAGGGCGTGAATGCAGATGATGTCGAATTCAAAAATACGTTTTATTCCAGATATTTGCTTCTAAACATCCGATTCAAACAAATCTTATATCTTTCGATTCCATTTATGTCGAAGATTATTTTGGATATACACTGACGGAAAGAAATTCCAACACCATGAAAAAACAGTTGTAGAGGAATGAAATGGCGGCAATACATTTGCATAGGTAACGTATTTAATCGATTAAGGTTTAAAGATCACAGCTTATTGTAAGCGCAAGAGGAGCTATTTTAAATTTGAAATGCTGGTACACTAATAACCGGTGTAACCGCCAGAATGTTGAATGCAAGCACGCAAACGTTCATGCATTGTGTCGTACAGGTGCTGGATGTCAGTTTGTGGGATGGAGTTCCATGCCTGTTGCACTTGGTCGGTCAATACAGGTACGGTTAATGCTGGTTGGGCATGACGCTGGAGTTGTCGTCCAATGATGTCCCATACGTGCTCGATTAGTGAAAAATATGGTGATCTAGCACGCCACGGTAACATGTCGACACTCTGTAGAGCATGTTGGGTTACAACAGCGGTATGCGGGCGAGCGTTATCCTGTTGGAAAACACCCCTGAAATGCTGTTCATGAATGGCCGCACAACAGGTTGAATCCCCAGACCGACGTACAAATGTGCCGTCAGGGTGGGTGGTATAATCACGAGAGTGCTCCTGCAGTCATAGGAAATTGCTCCCCAGACCATAACTCCAGGTATAGGTCCAGTGTGTCTCGGCCGCAGACAGGTTGGTTGCAGGCACTCACCTGGCCTCCTTCTAACCAACACACGGCCATCACTGGCACCCAGGCAGAACCGGCTTTCATCAGAAAACACAACAGATCTCCACTCCGTCCTCAAATGTGCTGTAGCTTGACACCACTGACGTCACAAACGGCAGTGGTTTGGAGTAAGTGGAATGCACGCTACAGGGCGTCTGGCTCGGAGCTGTCCTTCCAGTAACCGATTTGTAACAGTTCGTTGTGTCAATGTGGTGGCAACTGCAGCTCGAATTGTTGCCGCAGACGCAGTACGATGCGCCACGGCCATACGCCGTACACGGCGGTATTCCCTCTCAGTAGTGCCACGTGGCCGGCCGGAACCCAGTCTTCTTGAGGCAGTACCTTCCCTTGACCACTGCTGCCAGCAATCATGCACAGTGGTTACATTCCTGCCAAGTCGTTCTGCAATATTTCAGAAAGAAGATCCACCTTCTCGTAGCATTACACGACCTCGTTCAAACTCCGTGAGCTGTGTATAATGGCTTTTTCGTCTTCTTAAACGCATTCTTGACTAACATCAACACACTACGTCGAATCTCAACGATAACTAACGTATGCGCCGAGCGTGAAATTTGCATGGACGTCATCTTACAGATGTACTCTCACCGCCTACCAACTGTCGTTTATCTAACACAACCCCTTCTTGGTGTTGGGATTTTTTCTTCCGTCAGTGTATTTTCCTTTTCAAATTACGCATAGATTTTCCGCTAGGGGGCGTAAAAGTAAATTACATTTTTTTCCGATAACTCTGCTTCTAGAACTCCGATTTGAATTTTTTCAGCGGATACATCTCTTGATGTAGTTTTCTGCATATAATTTCGAATATTTGGTAAATAATACTTTGGCCACCAGGGGGCGTAAGTGTTAATTTTCGCCATAAAATGTGAGCTTTTGAAAATATAGATTGAAAAATTCTTTCGTGGACTGATGCCACTCACATCGATAAACCTTTTCGGAATATTTTCTTCCTAAAATATTCCACAATTTCTCCGCCTGGGGGCGTTGATGTATATCTTATTTTTGTCAATATCTCGACTTCTAGGAGTCCGATTTGAAAAATTCCTTCTTTGTTGGATATTGTTCTCCGTGTGACATGTTTTTCACATAATTTCAAAATTTTCAAGTAATTCATGGACTTTCCGCTAGGGAGCGTAAAGGTGAATTGCGTTTCCCCCTATATCTCTGCTTCTAAATCTCCAATCTGAAAAATTCTTTCTGCAATGGATACAGCTCCTGATGGAAAATTGTTTGCACGTAATTTCTAATTTTTGTAAAAATATGGTTTAGCCACCAGGGGGTGAAAACCTTAATTTCCGCTCCTTATGTATTTGCAGCAAAATATGAGCTTCTAAATCTTTGATTGAAAATAACATCGTTTGTAGACTGACACTACTCATGTCGACAAACCTTTTAGAAACATTTTCTTCTTAAAATAGTGCACTGTTTCTACGCCCCCTGGCGTAGATGCATATCTTATTTTTGTCAAAACCTCGACTTCTAACAATCCGATTTAAAAAAAATTCTTTCTTTGTTGGATAGAGTTTCTAGTGTGACATGTTTTTCTATAAATTCAAAATTTTGAAGTAATTCATAAACTTTCCGCTAGATGGCGTAAAGGTAAATTGCGTTTCTCCCTATATCATCATCATCATCATCATCATCATTGTCAACCATTATCAATCCACTGCTGGACGAAGGTCTCCCCAAGTTTCCTCCACAACGGTCTGTCTTGTGCCAGTCTCCTCCATGTCACCCCTGCATACTTTCGAATTTCATCCACCCATCTCCCAGGTGGTCTTCTTCTGGGTCTTTTCCTGTCCCTTGGAATCCAATCTAAAATTTCGGCTGTCCATCGATGATCTGTCCTTCTGGCAGTATGTCCAGCCCATTGCCATTTCAGGGATTTAACTCTGATCATGATGTCTTCCACTCTTGTCATTTATCGGATCCACGAGTTCCTCTTCTTATCTCTCCTGGTTACACCAAGTATGCACCTCTCCATGCTACTTTGAGTTGTCTGCAGCCTTTGTATGTCTCTTTTAGTTAAGGTCCACGTCTCAGCACCATACGTAAGCACTGGAAGGATGCATTGATCAAACACTTTTCTTTTAAGACATAATGGCATATTGCTCTTGAAAATTATGCTGTTTCTTCCAAACGATCTCCAGGCAAGTTTTGTACGCCGATTAATTTCTTCATCAATGTGACCCTCACTTGATATCTGCTGTCCAAGATAAACGTACGTGTCGGTTATCTCCAGCTTTTCTCCATCAATCGATAAATCTTCATTTCTTGTACAAGCATTGAACATCACCTTTGTCTTCTGAAAGTTCATTTTTAATCCCACTTCTTTACTCTTGTCAGCAAGTTCCTGGATCATACTCTGCAGCTCTGATGGGGTAGTTGAAAAAATGACTACGTCATCAGCAAAACGAAGGTGGGTTAGATAATCTCCATTAATCTTCATCCCCTTGTTTTCACAGCTCAGCGACTGAAAAACACCCTTCAATGTGGCATTAAAAAGCTTCGGAGATATGGTGTAACCTTGTCTCACTCCCTTTCCAATTTTTACGTGTGTTGTATTTTCAAACAGCCTAATCTTTGCACTTGCATTTTCATAGATGTTATTAATAATATTAATGTATGCATCTTCAATACCGCAATTTTTCAGAGCCATTGTAACTGCTGATGGTTTCACCGAATCAAAGGCTTTTTCATAATCGATAAAAGCCATGCACAATGGAAGTTCATATTCCCTTGCTCTTTCAATTAGTTCTCTCAGCACATGGATATGATCTATTGTGCTGTAGCCACTCCTGAATCCAGCTTGTTCTCTCGGTTGAGCCATGTCCAGTGTTACCTTCAAGCGGTGTGAAAGAACTTTAGTGAAGATTTTATAAACTACTGATAGGAGGCTGATAGGTCTGTAGTTTCCGAGATCCTCAATGTCACCTTTCTTATGTAGCAGGATCATTGTAGCGGTGTTCCAATCCTCAGGAATCTTTCCTTCATTAAGGCATCGAATGAAAATTTGGGCGAGTACTGTTTCGATTTCTCCACTTGCTTCTTGTATGATGTCTACAGTAATTCCATCTTCTCCTGGAGCTTTTCTTCGCTTCATGTTCTTGATTGCATGTGCAACTTCTGCTGGAAGGACTGGAGGAACTCTGGTACTGGTCTCTTTTATGATGTCTGGAGTGCATATATCATCCCTTTCATATAATTTGGAGTAGAAATCTTTCACTCTTGTCAAACTTTCGCCTCTATTTCTTGTTACAGAACCATCTTCTTTTCTCAGTGCCATAATCTGTTTTCTTCCCTTACTGAGATGTCCATTTGCTATCTTTAGGCTTTGGTTGTTTTCAATTGCTTTCCTCACTAGTTCACAGTTGAATTTCCTTACGTCTTCAGTGATACTTTTTCTTACTGTCTTACATAGCTCTATATATTCCACTTTGGAAGTCACATCTTTATTAGTTGTCCTCATCTCTCTTCTTTTTTGCATCAACATTTTGGTTTTTCCTGATAATTTGTTCACATGCAAATTGTTCTTAGACCCAGCTAATTTTGTTGCTGTTTCCATAAGAGCTTTGGTTACTTTTCTGTTAACTTCAGAGATGTCCACTTCTTCCGATGTTAGGCCTTCTAAAGCAGAGAACCTGTTCTTCAGTTCTAACTTGAAGGTATTATGGTGTTTTTTAAGGTTGGTTATGTCAATAGATTTTGTTTGTCTTATGAGATTGCCACGTTCAAGTTTAGTGTTGAGGTGCATCTTACATCTCACCAATCTGAACAAGTGTGCTAAACAAGTTCAACACTACCTGTGTTGAACTTGTTTAGCACACTGCAGTCTTCTATGACGAATTTTTTGTTACACATAATAAAATCAATTTCACTTGTCGTCCCATTTGGATGTCTCCATGTCCATTTCCTGTGTGGCTTTTTCTTGAAGAAGGAGTTCAAGATGAAAAACCCTTCTGCCTCTGTAAACACAACTAGAGTATTTCCACGCTGGTTTCTGTTGCCGTGACCGAATTTACCTACTGAAGTTTCATTCTGTTGCCGTTGCCCTATTTTTGCAATGAAATCTCCCATAATTATTTTCAAGTGCTGCTTACCTTTATTATTTAGATGACAAATTTCCTCATAAAATTCTTCAATTTCTTCTTCAGGATGACTTGTGGTGGGTGCATAAGTTTGAATAATCTGAGCCTGGTATATTTTCGAAAGTTGGATAACAAGTCGTGCAGCTCTGTCAGAGGAACTTTCAACTTCTACAACTTTATCCTTCAGTTTCTTGTTTATTATAAATCCAACACCACTAGTTCTGCCAGTATCTGTCCCACGATAGTAGAAGAGATGTCCACTTTTCAGTTCAATGAGATCTTCTCCTTTTCTCCTTACCTCACTTAGCCCCACGATGTCCCACTTGATCCTTTGTAGTTCCTCTTCTAATTCAAGAAGCCTTGAATCAGAAGATAGGGAGCGTCCATTGTAAGTAGCCAAGGTCAGCATCAGATGGCAGCCTAGTCCGGTCCTCCGGGGATTCTTAGCACCCTCTGCCTTCATGTCGCATTGGCCGCTGCCTTGGCCAGGTACATTCCAGCTGCCGGAGACTGAGGGCCAAGATTTAAGTTGTCGAATCATTTTGGAGGGGTTTGGCCATAACTCACCACGCTGGCCAAGCGGGTTGGTGATTTAGAAGCACATATATAGGGAGACACGCTGGCCAAGCGTGTCTCCCTATATATGTGCTTCTAAATCACCGATCAGAAAAATTCTTTCTGCACCGGATATAGCTCCTGATGGGAAATCGTTTGCACATTATTTCAAAATCTTGTGAAAAACTGCTTGGCCACTAGGTGGCGTAAGACTTTCCGTTTCTGATGTATTTGCAGCAAATTATGAGCTTCCAAAATTTCGATTGAAAAAAGTCTTTTGTGGACCGATAGTACTCATGTCGACAAACATTTTAGGAACATTTTCTTCTAGAAATAGTGCATGGTTTCTACGCCAGGGGCGTAGATGTATATCGTAATTTTGTCTATATCTCTACTTCTAAAAGTCCGATTTGAAAAGTTCCTTCTTTCTTGGATAGTGTTTCCCATGCGAAATGTGTTTCCTATAAATTCAAAATTTTCAAGTAAATCATAGACTTTCCGCTAGGCCGCAAATGGTAAATTGCGTTTTCTGCTCCTAAAACTACTATTTCAAAAATTCTTCCTTTATCGCATACAAGACCTAACGGAAATTATTTTTCACGTAATTTCTAATGTTTGATAAAGAATGGTTTGACCAGCAGGGTTCATAAGTGTTAATTTCTGCTTCTGATGTATTTGTAGCAAAATCTGGTCTCCTGGAAACTCGACTAAAATGTTTTTTCTTGGACCGATACCGCTCATATGGATAAACCTTTTGTGAATATCTTCTTACTAAAATAATGCATGGTTTTCCCACCCAGGGACGCAAAGTCTCATCTTATTTTTGTCGATAACTCTGTTTCTAAGAGTTCGTAAGCTCACGATTCCGTTTACAGCAATATTTGAGGGATTAAAGACCCGATTGAAAAACTTCTTTCTTCCGTCAGATACTATTGTTTTCCATACCGGTTCCATTGAATTTAAATAGCTTTGATAAATTTATTTTGCGTCAGAATGGATTTAAAAGACGTGCTTATTACACCCTAAAATTCGGTGGTGTCATCTTTCTTGTTATCTCTTCTGCTTATAGCAAGAATGCATCTCTCAACGCTGCTTTCAGATGTCTGCAGTCTTTATTTTGTTTAGTTAAGGTCCTCCCCTCTTCTCCGTACGTAACCACTGAGAGATTGCACTGATTAAAAACTCTTCTTTTAAAACGTATTAGGGTTTTCCATGTATAACTATTTTATTTAAAAACTACGATGAAAATTAACAATATGGGGATGTGAATAATGTGGAAACTCCTGTTAGAGAAATGGCCCTTCCGTCCCCAGAGAAGAATGTTATGTAGCATAAGATATAGTGTATACTATATTTCATTTGTAACCCATCCGAGGACGGGTTTCCAAAAATTGTTAATATCTCATAACTCCACTTCCCTCCATGGTAATCTTTAGTAAAAGGCGAAATATTAGCTCTTTATTTAGAGGTGAAGCCTGAGGTTGCCCTCACAAATTTTGTTCAGTATAAATATTTTTTCATTTTAACAAATTACTAAAACCCGATTTTCAGTTTAGAAAGAAATTGTTAACGCACATTTAGTAATTTGTTAGTATGTGTGGTAACATTTTGATAATATCATGCAAAATAGACCTTATAAACAACATTTAAATATACGTTAGAGCAAAGTATTATAACCACTTCCTTTGGATTTTCTGGACCTTCCGTGAAATGCGCTCCACCTATTTGATGTGATGTCGAACACACAGTTTACATATCTCAGGTAAGGTGTTAACCGTTATGACCTTGTCTATCTATGTACAGACTGCTGAGTGTGCACAAATAAGTCTAAGGGAATGTTGACACCCCCCAGCTGCCGATCAATTCGGTCTCAAATATGTTCAGCTTTTTCATAACTAGCTATGTTGTCATCTGTGGAAGAACACATTCAGGTGTTCCTCAGTTCAGTTGGGGACGGCACGGTCATTATAGCAGGGCACTTTATTTTCTTGAAACATCACAACTGCGGTCTAGAAATACTGTCAGCATTAATGAGAGAATGCATCCAGTGGTTAAATAGAACACGGTGAAATACAGATTATCATTCACCTTTCTCAAGAAACCGTTAACTTTCCAGATAATCATCAACCAGAGCATTACACCCGCAATAGTCTCTACGTGTATGTCACACGGTCGGAGAGCGTTATGAATTATATGTTTTAATTAGGGTACAGATTATCCGTCTGACGTAACTTATGTATATAGGGACGGAATCCGGATTCTGACGAAATTCATAAAAGTTCTAATTACGCATAAGTCGACAAGTTTCCGATGTGGTCAAAGCGATGGCTAATGATTGTTTGTTCTAGTAAGTCCGTATTTGAATCCCGGTGGGCATATACTCTGGCGGAAAGTGAAAAAAGAACACCAAGAAGGAGACGTCTGATACCAACGAAATTTATACAGCATATTAACCGAATACAGAGGGTAACGTGATCAAAACATTATGGCAAAATACAGATGCATTTGCTGGTAAACTGAAAAGTAACATTTCCATGTAACATGGTTAATATGAGGTTGAACCGCCATGAACTGCGTCACACTGTGCAATTCTGGCATGGAGTCTGTCGTACAGATATTGGATGTAAGTTTGTGGTATTGAGTTCCAAGCATCCTCAACATGGACGCGTAAATCAGGGATGGTCGTGGCTAGCCGTGGAGACCGGATAAGACGTTGTCCTATAAAATCCCACACATGCTTAATGGGGACAAATCAGGTGAACGTGCAGGCCATGGCAGTTGTCTCACACCCTGAAGTGCATGTTGCATGGCACGTGCCGTGTGTGGGCGTGCGTTATCTTGCTGGAAGACACCACGATGGACCGACCTTACAAATGGCACAACAACGGGCTGAATGATGTTGTCGATGTTGGAGGTGCTGTGTGACGTACCCAGTACAAACAGTAGTTTTGTACGGGAATGATAGCTGATCGCTCCCCACACCAGGTAAGCAGGTGTAGGCCCTGTGTGTCGCTGGCGGATGCAAGAAGGGTGGAGACGCTCCCCTGTGTGTCGCTGGCGGATGCAAGAAGGGTGGAGACGCTCCCCTGTGCGTCTGCGAACACACATACGGCCATCGCAGGCTCCCAAGCAGAATCAGCTTTCATCGCTGAACATGACAGATCGCCATTGCGTTCTCCACTACAGACGTTGGCGACACCGCTGCAGCCGTTCCGGACGGTGGGCTGGAGTCAGAGGTACACATGCCAGAGGCACACATGCACGTAGTCCTGCGTCCAGTAGACGGTTGCGGATTGTTCGCACAGTCACCTCAGGTGCACCGGCAGCTCGGATTTGCGTCGCAGTTGATGTTCTGCTTGACAACGCCGCTCTTCTTATGCGTCGATTGATCCGCTCATTATTCGGTCTGTGACTCCCAGTTAGACGTCTTCTCGTGTGTGAATGTTCCTCGGACGATCTACGCCATTATCGTACCACCACCGATACTTCCCGTCCAATTCGCTCCGCAATACGTCGATATGACCACCCGGCCTCGCGGAGTCCGACTAGACGATCTCACTCTAAGTCCGATAACTGCTGAAATCGTACACGTCTTCCATGTCCAAGCATTGCACCTGCTTCTGGGTCTTCGCACGTGTCCGTACGCCGACGACTGATTACATTCTCTTCGCCGTACTGCTTAAATACCACCAACGATAATTTGCATATTACGCCGTGCTGTGGCATAAGCGCTCACCTGTTGGTCCCGAAATTATCATCACACCTACGTAAACTCGACCCCATTAACATATGTAAATTTAATGATCGTCCGTCAATTCCTTCTTGGTGTTTTTTTTTCACTTTCCGCCAGTGTATGTTGTGTTTGTCTTATGGTTCTGTCTGTCTCCTTCCCTGGAACCAGTGGTCGTAAATTAGGGACGTGCAACTGCTTATAACTTCTGAGTTACACACAATCGTTCTTAAACCCTGAACCAAAAAAATTACGTATATAGGTAGTTTTAGCAGATCATATTTAAAAAACAAATTACCCCCCCCCCCCCAAAAAAAAAAAAAAACAACAAAAAAAAACAACAAAAAAACGATAAGTTGCAAACTGCATGCATCACAAGCGCAATAATTTTTTAGATTTTTGATGATTTTAAGTCACCTTCATGTAACGTAGACAAAAATCAATGATATGTCAGAAAATATTTAAAAACATACAGGGTGAGTCAAAATCGAAGCAGAGACTTGAATTTCATAATGGCAGGGAAAATGAAATATCTGAATAACCCAGCAAAAATTCGGTGAGGGTGCCTATATTTTAGGCTATTTCCGGAACATGGCTTCTATCTTCAAATCCGCCGCATTAGATCAGGGTCAAAATTTTCAAGTTATAAAGTAGCATATTGTGCATCAAATAAGAATAGAATTTTCTCAGAAATTGAATGCTGTAATGAGATTTGATTTATGTGTTGTGGTTCACAAGTTATCAACACAGAAGTCTGAAATCACAGCCTCTAAAGTACCTTGTGATGAGCAGCTTTTTGTTGTGATCAATGTGCTGCCCCTGTTGCTGAACACAGAGCTGAAGGCGCTTGATCCACCGTTTTTCATCCGCAGGAAAATATCGGAGAAAATACGGTTATAGGCCACCAGATTGCTCTGCTGAATGTGGTGTTTGTTGAGGATTTTCTCAGCATACACCAGGTGCTTCAGTTGACTCTACAGATAAAGGTCGAGTCGAGTGCTGTCTGTGGGATCTGAGTGGCCATTCCACAGGAGTACGCTGCCAAATCCAATGACCCGAAAATTGAACTTCAAGCCATTGACGAACAGTTGCTACCTAATGTGGTGGAGGTCTTTGTATTCTCTGGTCATTGTATTGCCCAGCGCTGTCCTATGGAATGGCCACCCAGATCCCCAGACATCACTCAACTCGCCTTTTATCTGTATAATCTTCTGAAACACCAGGTGTATGCTAAGAAATCCACGACAAACATCACTTTAGGCAAAACATTCTGGTGGCCTGTAACCTAATTTCTTCCGATATTTTGTGCGGGTGCAAAACGATGGATAAAGCGACTTCAGCTCTGTGTTTATAGGCTTTATAGGTTGTTATTTCAACTTTCTGTGTTGAAAACTTGTGAACTGCAACACATATGTCAAATCTGATTAGGGCTATCAGTTTCTGAAAAAATTCTGGTCTTGTTTGATATGCAATGCTTACTATTTGAAAATTTTGACTTTGATCCATAATGACCGATTTCATGTTGGAAGCAATGTTTCAGGAATTATTACAAGGATTTATTAAAAGGATGTCCTGCGACTTTTTACTCACCCTGTATAAGAGAATACATCTGAAGAACATTGAGCGTCGTTATGTGGAGAGAATCATGAGAGAAAACATCTCTCCCGATGAATACAGAAACTGGAACCATGTTTCGAACAAGGAAGCAGCAGCAGACCATTCCCAGTCCATGTGTAAGCTGCTGAACAAATTGGAAATTTGAAGTAATCGGAAATCTCTTAGCTCATCAGAAAGTCAAAATAAATAAAAATTCGCTTATAGTACAACAAAGGATTATTAAATTATTTAATATTGTGAAATTAAAGCAGAAATATAGAAAAACTAATGTGCGAACATAAATGTTTTTCCATGTGAATTGCTTAAAATACAGGCATCTTGATAATACACTGGTGTGCAAAAATTAAGGACGAAGAGGAGAAATTAGCATAACAGCGGAACCAGCAGACAGAACGGACCGAAATACCACTCAGGAGATGGACTAGGTTCCTGTACGGTACGACATGCGCATATATGCACCATGACGTAGGGGGCTTACGTAAGGGTATAAAGCACACGGGCGGTGTACGCTCAGCAATTCGGTGAAAGCTATTGCACGGTGTGCATCGGTTTGAACGACGTCAAGTTACTGCCAACGTGTGATATGGCCAACAGGCAATCCAGTAGACGACATCTGGATGACTTTACCCGAGGTTGCGTCATTGGGAAGTAGGGAGAAGTTCGAAGTGTGACCAGTGTGGCCGAGGAGTTCGGGATCGCTCACAGCATCGTTTCACGAACTTGGAGAGAAATTCAAACGACAGGAACTGTTGTCCGAGAGTTTAGCAGTGGTCGTCCACGAGCAACCACGACTGCGGACGACCGGTATATTGTCCTACAGGCGAGAAGAGGCAGACAATAGAGAGAGGGAGAAATCACAAGGCACATGCAACAGACAACTGGACGTCCGTTATACCGTTTTATCGTGGCCAGGAGGCTGCACAAAGCTTAAAGACCACTACGGTGTGTGCAATTAACGTCTGCTAATCGGAGACGGCGGTTTCTGTGGTACCAGGAACACGAGAACTGGACACATTAGCAATGGGGTCGAGTTCTCTTTACAGATGAGAGCCGATTTAGTCTGACGAGCGATTATGGACATACATACATTTGGAGAAAGCAGGGAACACGCAATCGCACCTCCACCATCATCAAAAGCGACAGGTTTGGAGGTGGCGGAGTTTTCGTTTGGGGCGGTATCATGCTTGGTAACCGTACTGACCTCCACATGTTCCAAGGAGGTTCAGTGACTTGTGTCCGCTATTGTACTGAGGTTCTCCTGCCTTACGTGCGTCTGCTTAGAGGTGCTGTGGGTCCTGAGTTCTTCTTCATGGACAACAACGCTACACCTCATCGTACAGTGGCAGTCGCAGAGCTGTTGGAGAGTGAAGATATTCAACGCATGGATTGACCCGGACGGTCCTCGGACCTAAATCCAATCGAACACGTGTGGGACCTTCTCAGGAGACGCTTAGCAGCACGTCACCAGCCGCCAGCAACGATTCCGCAGCTATGATTGGCGCAACAAGAAGAACGGGCCGCGATGATTCACCAGTTCCTTGACAACCACGTCCTCAGCATGGACAGACGTTGTAAATCTTGCAACGCCACCAGGTGTGATCATATCCCCTACTAAACTCTGGATTTTTCTTAGCAGCCGCCTGTCACATGGACGTTTCTGCCTTCTGTCCAGTTGTGCTCAAAGCTACCTTTTCAAGAAAATGCCTTTGTATCCTATGGATTCCTTGTTTAGACGGTTTTGCTTACTTGTCCCATATTCTTACATCTTGCGGATCTGATGGTATTATTTGAGTCGATGTGGAGCACTTCTGCACGACGTAACATTCGAAAAACCGTCTCGTCCTTAATTTTTGCACTCCTGTGCATAATGCTTCACATGGATTTCATTAAGTGTACTTTTGATATCAAATTTGATCTTCTAGAATATTAATTAAGAGAGCTTAAGCATTTCATTAATTAAGTGCACCATTATACTTTCAAATTATGTATTTAATTCGAAGAAAAGAGCTTCTTGTCATTACCTTCCTTAAAGTTCCTTTTCCCGCGTCTCTGTGGAAGTTGGGCAACACTACTGTACTCATTAATATGCATTTATTTACGAGCACTAGAAAATTAATAAAATAATAACAGATAAATGCCATCATTCCCTCAGGCATTTAAAAGAAACAATTTAGTGTCTCTGTCGGAAGTAAAACATATGCAAATGGCAAGCAGCATCTTATTATAACATTAAATTTAATGAGTCGCCTTCTTCTGCGTGCTGTGATATAGTTGCGATGGGAGAGAAGATGAGTCGTAGGAGAAACTACACTGCCGGAAAGTGAAAAAGGAACACCCAGAAGGAAGTCCGGTAGGAACGTCATATTATAACATGTTAATTGTCAAAAGCAGCAGAAACTGTGATCCAAGTTGGAATATCATATGATAAAAAAATGACATCACTGCTGTCGAAAACATGCAAATGAACGCAGCGCATATTTAAGAACTGCGTGCAGAACGAAATAATTAGCGTAGTGTCGTGTTGTTGAGTTCTCGTTGAAGAAGCTACCATGCCTGGACGACGCAGGCTCTCAACATTTGTTCAGTTATCGGAGTTCGAGCGCGGATGCATAGTGGCTTTGCGGGAAGGAGGTTGATTCCTTCCGTCAAATTGCGGACTGAGTGGGACGAGAGGCATCGGCCGTGGTAAGATGGTGGCGTCGGACGTCAGAGGAGCATTCGGACACGCGGTTCTTGACAACGCAGTTATTTTTGTATCGGGTGGGAGCTCAAGCTCTTCTACAATAACTTTTTCACACAAGCTGTTGATCAATACCGAAAGATCATATGAAGAGGATTTTAGGAAGGAAGTGACTGACCCCAGGTCTTGAACAACCGTTAGAAATATGAAGCTAGGAGATTTGGGCTAGAGCGCCCGACTGGATGGTGACATGGAAGCGAAGTAGAAAGGGGGAGAGAGACGCCCTTTATTATTACCGCGGGTTAGTACCCGGGGTCCGAAGGCTTAAGATGTCCATACAACGCACAGCGAATATTTAGTGGATCAAACCTCAGGTCTTCTCTATGGCAGTCACGAACGTTTCTCACTAGGCCACCTGCAGCCCATTCCTTCCAAAAATATTAATACATGAATATTATATATCAATTTTAGCAACTTGTTACCGCTCACTAAATCTATCGTCTTCTGCTACAATAGTAATACTTGAATTTTCCAATGTTTATTGCGAAGAAACTTCTTTGAGGAAACGAAACTCGAACTAGAACTGTCATCGTAAACTACTGGAATCTCAAAATTAGCAATTAATAATACAGACAATATTTGAATGAAATAATGCGTAAAAGAGTGAGGCCTTCTTTTTAGCAATTATGTTGACCACAAATTGCTAAAATATTTTTCAAAACAAAATTGTACTTTAAATAGACACTTCAGATATATTTATTTATTTACTATCCCTATTCGAAACACAAATTTTGAAAACCCAAGATATGTATGAGAGAATTTTGGCATAATATTTAGATGAAATATTTATACACAATAAAGCTGAGGAAATGTTATTTCTCCATTTATTTGGATTTTCACGAGTAACTAAGAAAATGGCTATTTTATCGAATATGCTGATTGCGTTCTCGTCCTGGCATTTTGCATGATGTTTTTTTTTTCTGGATTGAAGGTTTTTCGAACACCATGCGCAAGTCAGTCTTCTAGAAGACGTCGTCCGTCACTAATTTAGTGCCACTCGTTGAAGGGAAAGGTGAGCGCCAGTGCCGTATGACAAACACAACATCCACGCTTTTCTGGGATTTGAACCCGAACCCATCTCGTACAACGCTTTGAGGTTACAGTGACAGCAACATCACTAAAAGACGTAAAACCCGCCTTAGAAGGCATTGAGTACAATTTTGCTGTAATATCTGACCTTGGGCTTACAAAACGCTTAGTGTGGAAACAACTGAATGTTTCACATATAAATACAAGTTCTCGCAATCCTTCAAACACTCAGAAAAGTGTTTGGGTATTTTTGGATGTAGCAATTCTACATACACCTTGCTCAGAAATCACTTCCTTGATGCTGTATTTACTTTGCCCAGTTAGAAGAAGATCACAAGCGTCACAATTCGACAACTGTTTCCTTTGGATTGTAGTGAATGAAAGATTCTCCAAAATTAACATCACGTCACCTCACAGCAAGAGGAAGAGAGCTTCAGCGATTATGCATGGCAGACGAGCTGTTTCCCAGCCATAAAGCACAAGGCACGTGTTATTTAAAGCTCAATGAAAAGCCCTTGGCTGAATTTATTCAATTAATCAAGGATTCATTTGATGTTTCCAATTTCGGGAAGCCTTCTGATGACAGGTATTACGCATGTGGATTCTGCATGCATAGTGGTGTTCAAGAAAGTATTTTAATGCAACTGATTGCTTTTTGTCAAGGACTGAGGGTTGATTCTGCAAAAAATATCTTGCCATTTCGAGAAGACTTTTTTGATTCTACACAGACACTGATGTGAACCTTTGATTAACTTAAACCCTTGTACAAATAATATTTATTGACGTCTCGTTTAAAGCATGAATATCTTGAGAACTTTTTTCCAAAAGGATTCAGAAATTTATCACTTTTCTTAAAACCCGTTACCTTCATTCGCCTCTTATTACTAGGTAGTAACCTATCGGGTATCCCTTTATCTAGTGCTTCCCCTGCTGCTTCGGATTTGGCGACAAAGATTCCTTTTTTACTTTTCAGCTATCGGGCAATATTTTGCCAGATATGTCGGCAGCGCTTTCCATAGTTCTTAATATCATTAAGATGCGAGTCATTTTGCTTGAAGATCCTACTAATCTTGATCCTCCTCTAGTATGTTTTACTTCAAATGATTATTCTGTTGAAGTGCTTAAATATATTGGTTTCTACCGTGCAAATCGTGGAAAGAAATGTGATAATACCCTACACACTCCCTCTCTGCAATGAACTGCCACTTCTTGTGATGTTCCATCTTTTTGCTAGTTAGAAGCGTTGTCAGTAAATGGTCTTCATACGCCTTCTGATGATTGGGAAGCAAAATCAGCCAATTTGATTTGATATTTACGTCATTTCTAGGACCTCAATTTATGTTACTAAAAAAGATGTGAAGAAGATCTGTGAACAAATATGTGAGAAATCTCTTGATACTATATTATAATTAATATAACTCTATGTGACGACTAGAACATTCAAACACTTGAAAATCCTTAACATGAAAGCTAAAGCTCCCAAAGCGACAGAGACCCAGCGTTAGAAATGCGCGAACATGAGAAGATCCGTCAAAGTGTCCTAATGTTTGGTACCAAGTTTTTGTAGCACCAGGGAGAGTTTTTATTTTTGTTTTCATCTAAAAATCTATCTGCCATTGCAATATAATGATGTAATTTTTGATAGTTTTCATGTGAAACGCCTCAGTGTTACCAATTATAATAAATTGAACAAGTTAGTAAAATCATGCAATGCATTGATTATAATACGCTTTCCAACATACCAGAAATCATTACTCAAATTATGAGGATAATAGCTGTGGAATAAATCTCGGTCCTGTGCCCTGACTTTGACCCCATTTCGATGATATTCAGCAGAACCGGTTCAGTATACCTCCGAAATAACATGATAAAGTTGTTTCGCAATCCAAGCATTTTACGTACGTTATGATGCATAAGGCTATGGAATAGATTCCGCTCCTATGTCCTAACCTTTAACCCCATTTCGAACATTTTCCACAGGATTCGTCCCCAGGCAGGCCCCTACAACATATTAACATTTTATCCAAATCGAAGAATCTTTACGTACGTTATGACACATAATGGCGATGGAAGTGATTCCGCTCCTATGTCCTAACCTTTGACCCCATTTCGTTCACTTTCAATAGGGTTCCTTCCCAAATGATTCCATTCCACATACTAAAAGTTCATCGAAATCGAACTATTTTTTCGCGAGTTATCGTGCCGACGGGCATACGCACACAGCGCGTGATGTAATGAGGCAGATGGGAATCGCGACCATCTGCTCTCAAGAGTGTGACGTCATAAAACTTTAATAGAATCCACACACAATGCGTGACGTAATGAGACAGATGGAGTGACCGAGCGCCAACATCTGAAGCGCGAGATTGTGACATCATAAGATCGTCTCCAGGTGGTCCCCTTACACAAAATATCATTTCATCGAAATCGAACCATTTTTACGCACGATATGACGCATAAAGGCAATGGAATGCATTCCGCTCCTATGTCCTAACTTTTGACCTCACTTCACCCATTTTCACTAAGGTTCATTCCCAGGTGGTTACCTGCAATATACTAAAATTTTATCGACATCGACACATATTTACGCACGTTATAACGCATAAGAGCAATGAAATGGATCCCGCTCCTATGCCGTGACCTTTGACCCCATTTCGTCCAATTTCAACAGGGTTCGTTCCTATATGGTCCCCAACCACATACTAAAATTTCATCGATATCGAACCATTTTTACGCGAGTTATCGTGGCGAAAGGCACGATAACTCGTGTAACTCGCGTTAACTAGCGGACGGACGGACAGACGGAGAGACGGACAGACAAAGTTGGAGCATATACGCTTCTTTAACCTACGGTTGGAAAGCGTAAAAAAGAAAGCTTTATGCCAAACTGAAAGATACGTTACTAATAACAATTTTCAAAAGTAGAAAGTTAAAAATCGAGTTGAAGAACACTTTTTTTCATATATCTTTTTATTTGTTAACTAATGTTGAATACTTAATAAGCTAGCATTCCGATTCTCAGCGCATCACGTATTTCCGCACATTTCGTGCGATTTTTTGTATGAATTAGAACGCTAATTAAGGGAATTATGTGAAGAAGAATAACATCTCTTTTGTAGAAATGAAGCTTCGCAGGATAAATAACATAATGCACACCTCTCGTTTGTTCATCCCGTTAACTGAACAACTTGATGTGTTGATAATCAAAAGGCTAACTGTTAAATAGTCGGATTTTTAAGCTTTTACAATTGCGCTGACATTAAATGTAGAAAATATAACTTCCTGTGAACTACGCAGTGCAACAATATGTTTGTTTTCAGCAATGACCCTATGCTTCTTTATTCGGAAGCTGTTACTTTATTTTGTTTTCAAAATTGATTTATAAAACAGGAAATAAGAGATCTCTGACAAATATAGAGGTTTTTGAAGGTTGATATTACAAAAATTGGAAATCATTTTCCATCGCAATTTTCTCTACAATCCATGCAAACGTGAATCTGGTACAAAGAAGTGACAGCTGACGCCGCTCGCTCCTTAGTCTCCTCAGTAATGTCATTTCTACAGTCAACAGGAACTCGTATTCGAAATAACTCAACCTAATAAGATATCTAAGAACCATGTCTTTTGAAATAATAAAGTTTCCCAGTGAGACACTGGAGGTCGGGGTCACAGAGATTACTTAAATAAATTCAGTTAGATATTGCACCATCAATCAATCACAGGATCGGTTTTAAAAATCGTTCACGACGGATAAGTTTCGAGTAGCGAAGATTTATATATATATATATCATCATCATCATCATCATCATTGTCAACCATTATCAATCCACTGCTGGACGAAGGTCTCCCCAAGTTTCCTCCACAACGGTCTGTCTTGTGCCAGTCTCCTCCATGTCACCCCTGCATACTTTCGAATTTCATCCACCCATCTCCCATGTGGTCTTCTTCTGGGTCTTTTCCTGTCCCTTGGAATCCAATCTAAAATTTTGGCTGTCCATCGATGATCTGTCCTTCTGGCAGTATGTCCAGCCCATTGCCATTTCAGGGATTTAACTCTGATCATGATGTCTTCCACTCTTGTCATTTTTCGGATCCACGAGTTCCTCTTCTTATCTCTCCTGGTTACACCAAGTATGCACCACTCCATGCTACTTTGAGTTGTCTGCAGCCTTTGTATGTCTCTTTTAGTTAAGGTCCACGTCTCTACACCATACGTAAGCACTGGAAGGATGCATTGATCAAGCACTTTTCTTTTAAGACATAATGGCATATTGCTCTTGAAAATTATGCTGTTTCTTCCAAAAGCTCTCCAGGCAAGTTTTGTACGCCGATTAATTTCTTCATCAATGTGACCCTACTTGATATCTGCTGTCCAAGATAAACATACGTGTCTGTTATCTCCAGCTTTTCTCCATCAATCGATAAATCTTCATTTCTTGTAAAAGCATTGAACATCACTTTTGTCTTCTGAAAGTTCATTTTTAATCCCACTTCTTTACTCTTGTCAGCAAGTTCCTGGATCATAATCTGCAGCTCTGATGGGCTAGTTGCAAAAATGACTACGTCATCAGCAAAACGAAGGTGGGTTAGATAATCTCCATTAATCTTTATCCCTTTGTTTTCCCAACTCAGTGACTGAAAAACACCTTCCAATGTGGCATTAAAGAGATTCGGAGATATGGTATCACCTTGTCTCACGCCTTTTCCAATTTTTATGTGTGTTGTATTTTCAAACAGCCGAATCTTTGCACTTGCATTTTCATAGATGTTATTAATAATAATAATGTATGCATCTTCAATACCGCAGGTTTTCAGAGCCATTGTAACTGCTGATGGTTTCACCGAATCAAAGGCTTTTTCATAATCGATAAAAGCCATGCACAATGGAAGTTCATATTCCCTCGCTCTTTCAATTAGTTCTCTCAGCACATGGATATGATCTATTGTGCTGTAGCCTCTCCTGAATCCAGCTTGTTCTCTCGGTTGAGCCATGTCCAGTGTTACCTTCAAGCGGTGTGAAAGAACTTTAGTGAAGATTTTATAAACTACTGATAGGAGGCTGATAGGTCTGTAGTTTCCGAGATCCTCAATATCACCTTTCTTATGTAGCAGGATCATTGTAGCGGTGTTCCAATCCTCAGGAATCTTTCCTTCATTAAGGCATCGAGTGAAAATTTGGGCGAGTACTGTTTCGATTTCTCCACTTGTTTCTTGTATGATGTCTACAGTAATTCCATCTTCTCCTGGAGCTTTTCCCCGCTTCATGTTCTTGATTGCATGTGCAACTTCTGCTGGAAGGACTGGAGGAACTCTGGTACTGGTATCTTCCATGATGTCTGGAGTGCATGTATCATCCCTTTCATATAATTTGGAGTAGAAATCTTTCACTCTTGTCAAAATTTCGCCTCTATTTCTTGTCACAGAACCATCTTCTTTTCTCAGTGCCATAATCTGTTTTCTTCCCTTACTGAGATATCCCTTTGCTATCTTTAGGCTTTGGTTGTTTTCAATTGCTTTCCTCACTAGTTCACAGTTGAATTTTCTTACGTCTTCAGTGATAATTTTTCGTACTGTCTTGAATAGCTCTATATATTCCACTTTGGAAGTCACATCTTCTTTAGTTGTCCTCATCTCTCTTCTTTTTTGCATCAACATTTTCGATTTTCCTGATAATTGATTTACATGCAACTTGTTCTTAGACCCAGCTAATTTTGTTGCTGTTTCCATAAGAGCTTTGGTTACTTTTCTGTTAACTTCAGAGATGTCCACTTCTTCCGATGTTAGGCCTTCTAAAGCAGAGAACCTGTTCTTCAGTTCCAACTTAAAGGTATTATGGTGTTTTTTAAGGTTGGTTATGTCAATAGATTTTGTTTGTCTTATGAGCTTGCCACGTTCAAGTTTAGTGTTGAGGTGCATCTTACATCTCACCAATCTATGGTCACTACCTGTGTTGAACTTGTTTAGCACAGTGCAGTCTCCTATGACGAATTTTTTTGTTACACATAATAAAATCAATTTCACTTGTCGTCCCATTTGGATGTCTCCATGTCCATTTCCTGTGTGGCTTTTTCTTGAAGAAGGAGTTCAAGATGAAAAACCCTTCTGCCTCTGCAAACTCAACGAGAGTATTTCCACGCTGGTTTCTGTTGCCGTGACCGAATTTACCTACTGAAATTTCATTCTGTTGCCGTTGCCCTATTTTTGCATTGAAATCTCCCATAATTATTTTCAAGTGCTGCTTACCTTTATTATTTAGATGACAAATTTCCTCATTAAATTCTTCAATTTCTTCTTCAGGATGACTTGTGGTGGGTGCATAAGTTTGAATAATCTGAGCCTGGTATCTTTTCGAGAGTTGGATAACAAGCCGTGCAGCTCTGTCAGAGGAACTTTCAACTTCTACAACTTTATCCTTCAGTTTCTTGTTTATTATAAATCCAACACCACTAGTTCTACCAGTATCTGTCCCACGATAGTAGAAGAGATGTCTACTTTTCAGTTCGATGAGATCTTCTCCTTTTCTCCTTAACTCACTTAGCCCCACGATGTCCCACTTGATCCTTTGTAGTTCCTCTTCCAATTCAAGAAGTCTTGAATCAGAAGATAGGGAGCGTCCATTGTACGTTGCCAAGGTCAGCATCAGACGGCAGCCTAGTCCGGTCCTCCGGGGATTCTTAGCACCCTCCTACTTCATGTCGCACTGGCCGCTGCCTTGGCCAGGTACATTCCAGCTGCCGGAGACTGAGGGCCAAGATTTAAGTTGTGGAGTCATTTTGGAGGGGTTTGGCCATAACTCACCACGCTGGCCAAGCGGGTTGGTGAGTGGTCTTCCTTACTTGAACCAAATATATATATATTTGGTTCAAGTAGGGAAGACCAGGCGTCCTAAATTAGTAAAAAGTTTGGTAAAAAACAAAATTTTTTTAACCCTCGTTTCGAGAATTCGTTTTCAAAATAAAATTTTCTAACCTGACACCTGCACTTAACTCGAACGTCGCGTGACGTCCTTCCCTGATGAGTGGCCTGCGGCACCCGAGTTTATAAATTTCTTTTTGTGTTTTTTCATATTATATTTCCAGTGTTATTTTTGGTTAGTGAGATTTTATACCTTGGTTCATTCTTATTTATATTTCGAGTTCCAAACCAAGAAAATAGTGGCGGGTTCCAATGAAGGTTCTTAGCGGGTAGTGAGGTATGAATCTCTCTCTCTGCTAGAACCACTGGTAGAGTGGTTCCGCGCTTAGCTGCTAGAACCACTCTACCAGTGGTTCTAGCAGCTAAGCGCGGATCCCCGGTAAGTAATACAACTCAATGGTACACGGTTTTACAGTTATTTTCATATATTTATCGTACATATGTACCTGCTGTATCGCGCGGTACTCTGTGCAATATATGTGGAAATACAGTTGTATTTGAACACACTATTTCGGGCTTTGAACTAAATATGATTATTACAAATAATAGGAATTTCATATAGCATCAGCCGTCGCGCTGGTTAAAAAAGGCTGCGAATTTAGATGAGGCAGCGGGTCTGGAATCGATAAATAAGCTACCGTCTCCATTTAAGTTTTTTTCAAAAAATAAAAAATATAGATAAAAAAAAATTGGAAAAATGTCAAAAAAAATGTTGCTTCATTACCTACTCCAGTTAACGTTGAAAATAATCTGGTGTTTAAAGAAAAGGATGATTTAATAATTTCTGAATGTAATCTCAGTTTTATTAAATATGGTTACCCAAGGTGTAAAACATGTGTGGTTATGTGTGCTAGTCAGCTGGATGATAAAGGAACTTCTACAAATTTCTGCAAAGTTAAAAACTGTATTTACCTCATCACTTGTAATACATGCAATGTAAAATATATAGGTCCGAACTCAAACTGCTTGAACCTTAGAATTAACTGTCACAGATCAGACATTAAAAATTTGAAGAATGAAAATGACATTAAATTAATATATTTTCAAACCCATAATTTTGAAAATATTACTATCACCATGTTAAATATAGAGCCAAAGGAGACAACAAGACTATGAATGGAAAATTACTAAATATTGAAGCAAAGGAGTCTGTACCCATATGGCCTAAACAACATTTTCAACAATGAAAGAATGTACCCTTATAACTTGAAGAGAAGTATCAACAAAATGATTGTTTCAGTTCCTATGGAATACAAAAATTCTGGTCTCAAGAACACAAGAGGACATAGGGGTAATGACAAAAATAAATAGGCTTTTTTTCAACTTGGATGAATTTGTTAAGGAACTAGATCATTATTATAAGCTCATTTGGCATCCGTAAAGTAATCTCTGCCTTGTATTATCTAAATAAAAGAAAACTCAAGGCCCTCATGAAGGTAAGCATAGGAATTAAATTTTCCTCTTGCTTTGTCAGAGATATTATTATTTATCACTGTAACTTCAGACTAGATGTTACTTTAGACAACCCAAAATTATTGCCAAGAAAATTCTGTGCATTAAGTTTTCAAGCCAAATGGTTCGACTGGATACCTTTCAAGGAAATATTTAGCTCTAGAATGGAACTGTTTCCTCTAAAAGAATATCTTCAAGTTGTTCCCTCTTTTACATACGTTCTACCTATGGGTAGAAGAGTATTCAATTATAATAATTTTGTAAAAATCTTGGGACTATGGAAGACATTGCCTTACCATGTTTTTGTGAATATAAAAAATACAAACGTTTTGTAAACGAAAGTTTTGAGCACATAATCACCGGAGACATTGAAATTGTAAAACCAGGAGAGTTAAGAGAGCTCGTGAGCTTCGGAGCAAATTTTAGACCAAATATCTTCATTCCGTTGAAAAACATTAAAAGAGTTTTAATTAGAGAGTTATACAGTTTTATTTATGAATAGTCGGACCGAACCAATACCCCTGTGGAGTTGTTCTTCCACTGGATGAGTGAAGTACTTGATAAAATGCTTGGAACTGCAGAAAAAAAATTCCAAAAATCTGGGTATGTTAAAAGCTGGGGAAAAATTATGAATCAAATTAGAGAAATTCAAAAAGATTTCATTGTTACCCCTATAGACAAAAGTAATAATAACTATGTCTTCATTTGTAAAACTTTTTATCCCAAAGTACTTCTGAACTATCAAACCAAAACACATATCAATAAGTTTCAACAACTTCATTATATACCTTAAAGAAACGATTAATTGGTTTTAACAAATTATTAAAAATTAATAGAATACAGCTACATTTTCCATACGCTTTTGCTATTCCAAAATTTCATAAAAAGCCATTATAATTCAGATATATTACCTGTGGAGTTAACAGTTATAATTTTCAAGCGTCTAAAATCCTTAAAACATGTCCTTCTATCTTTTACAGTAATATATCAAATAATTCCTGTATAATAAATAACAATATTAAAGTGTTACACTTTGTTAACTCTATCATTCCTGCTGAACTGGAAATAAATACATATGATTTTACGAATTTGTTTACCTCAATAGATTTGATGGATTTACGCAGAATCCTAGATTATTATTTCGAAAAATTCGGACATCAACTGGACATAGGGTTCGAATATTGGAAAACTTTATGCAATTTATGTATCTCTCATAACTACATTTATGACAACAACCAAATATATATGTACAAGTAAAGGGAGTACCCATGGGTTCCAGTTGCTCCAGTCTTTTAGCAAACCTTTACCTTCATTATTATGAGGAATTCTTCAGTTCAGATTCAATTTTCTCACTCAGATATGTGTACGACCTCATAACCTTTTCATTTGGTTCTCCATCTACAAACATAGACAATATCTATCCTCCTAACCTAGTGCTAACCTAGTGCTAACCACAACAATCATGTACAATTCCTTGACATAGACCTTGTTATACAAAACAAAAATATTATCACGGATGTATTTGATAAAAGATTACAATTTAATTTCAAAACTAAAATTCTCAGCGATTGGAACTCCAATATTTTGAAACATGTATTCAGAATTATTATTGTATCCCAATTCATTCGGATTACCAGAATACGCAATAACAAAAAACAACAGTACCAGACACTTGAAAATACTTTTCTCTTCCTTTTTGACAAATAACTATCCAAAGAGGTACTGCCTATTCCACTTCGAAAACTTATTAACCTCTTATAATTCTAGAAATCCATTTAAAATCAGACTTTGTAATATCACCACTTCTGATACTTTGGACTAATTATTTTCGGGCCTTAAACTTAAATCTCTTCTTCCGAGTCGCCCCGGAACCATTAACAAATTTTACTGGCACACATTAGATTACCAACATTTTGTTTTACTTTTATTCTATTTTATTTTATTTCATTTTTCCTTTT
The DNA here is from genome assembly GCA_039090855.1 of Macrothele yani. NCBI lineage: Eukaryota > Metazoa > Arthropoda > Arachnida > Araneae > Macrothelidae > Macrothele > Macrothele yani. The sequence continues at coordinate 72,671,359 of CM076999.1, read as the reverse complement.
TATTAGTTCCGACAGGAATCGCCACACGACTCCTTAGGTTTGTGAGTTCCATTACACAGGGAATTGACATTCCAAATTCAGTAGGGGAGGGACATATTTTAGATAGGAGTTAGTTACCTACCGTCCACACTGGAGATGATATTGGAGGGATTAATTGCCAAAGTAAGTTAGACCAGGTGTCCTAAATTAGTAAAACGTTTGGTAAAAACAATTTTTTTAACCCTCATTTCAAGAATTCGTTTTTAAATTAAAATTTTCTAACCTGACACCTGCACGAAACTTATAAGTGGCCTGCGGCACCCGAGTTTATATATTTCTATTTGTGTTTTTTATTATTATATTTCCAGTGTTATTTTTGGTTTGTGAGATTTTATACCTTGGTTCATTTTTATTTACGTTTCGAGTTCTAAACCAAGAAAATAGTGGGGGGTTCCAATGAAAGTTCTTAGCGGGAAGTGATGTATGGATAAGTACTCTTCCAGTGGTTCTAGCAGCTAAGCGCGGATCCCCGGTAAGTAATACAAATCAATGGTACACGGTTTTAGAGTTATTGTTATATATATATATAGAGAGAGAGAGAGAGAAGAGAGAGAGAGAGAGAAGGGGGAGGGATGTAAGGTCAGGTGATGTGTAACATCACAGCCTCCCCTTGGCAAATGTCAACCCCGCCTTCTCGTGGTACATCCTGTTCCCACTAAAGGGGCTCTGACGACCGCCAAAAGCGGTATAACTATACCATCGGGACTAGAGAAAATGCTATCCCACACTCACCAACCCACTTGGTAAGCGTGGTGAGTTATGGCAATACCCCTCCAAAATGACTCCACAACTCAAATCTTGGCCCTCAGTCTCCGGCAGCTGGAATGTACCTGGCCAAGGAAGCGGTCAGTGCGACATGAAGGCAGAGGGTGCTAAGAATCCCCGAAGGACCAGACTGGGCTGCAAGCTGATGCTGAACTTGGCTACGTATAATGGACGTTCCCTATCTTATGATTCAAGGCTTGTTGAATTGGAAGAGGAACTACAAAGGATCAACTGGGACATCGTGGGGCTAAGTGAGGTAAGGAGAAAAGGAGAAGATCTCATCGAACTGAAAAGTGGACATCTCTTCTACTATCGTGGGACAGATACTGGCAGAACTAGTGGTGTTGGATTTATAATAAACAAGAAACTGAAGGATAAAGTTGTAGAAGTTGAAAGTTCCTCTGACAGAGCTGCACGACTCGTTATCAAACTCTCGAGAAGATACCAGGCTCAGATTATTCAAACCTGTGCACCCACCACAAGTCATCCTGAAGTAGAAATTGAAGAATTTTATGAGGAAATTCGTCATCTAAATAATAAAGGTAAGCAGCACTTAAAGATAGTTATGGGAGATTTCAATGCAAAAATAGGGCAACGGCAACATAATGAAATTTCAGTAGGTAAATTCGGTCACGGCAACAGATACCACCGTGGAAATACTCTCGTTGAGTTTGCAGAGGCAGAAGGGTTCTTTATCTTGAACTCCTTTTTCAAGAAAAAGCCACACAGGAAATGGACATGGAGACATCCAAATGGGACGACAAGTGAAATTGATTTTATTATGTGTAACAAAAAATTCGTCATAGAAGACTGCAGTGTGCTAAACAAGTTCAACACAGGTAGTGACCATAGATTGGTGAGATGTAAGATGCACCTCAACACTAAACTCGAACGTAGCAAGCTTATAAGACAAACAGAATCTATTGACATAACCAACCTTAAAAAACATCATAATACCTTCAAGTTGGAACTGAAGAACAGATTCTCTGCTTTAGAAGGCCTAACATCGAAAGAAGTGGATATTTCTGAAGTTAACAGAAAAGTAAACAAAGCTCTTATAGGAACAGCAACAAAATTAGCTGATTCTAAGAACAAGTTGCATGTGAACAAATTATCAGGAAAAACCAAAATGTTGATGCAAAAAAGAAGAGAGATAAGGACAACTAAAGAAGATGTGACTACCAAAGTGGAATATATAGAGCTATGCAAGACTGTACGAAAAAGTATCATTGAAGACGTAAGGATATTCAACTGTGAACTAGTAAGGAAAGCAATTGAAAACAACCAAAGCCTAAAGATAGCAAAGGGACATCTCAGTAAGGAAATAAAAGAGATTATGGCTCTGAGAAAAGAAGATGGTTCTGTAACAAGAAATAAAGGCGACATTTTGACAAGAGTGAAATATTTCCACTCCAAATTATATGAAAGGGATGATACATGTACTCCAGACATCATGAAAGGTACCAGTACCAGAGTTCTTTCAGTCCTCGTAGCAGAAGTTGCACATGCAATCAAGAACATGAAGCTGGGGAAAGCCCCAGGAGAAAATGGAATAGCTGTAGACATCATACAAGAAGCAAGTGGAGAAATTGAAAGAGTACTCACCCAAATTATCAGTCGATGCTTTAATGAAGGGAAAATTCCTGAGGATTGGAACAATGCTACAATGATCTTGCTACATAAAAAAGGTGACATTGAGGATCTCAGGAACTACAGACCTATCAGCTTCCTATCAGTGGTTTATAAAATCGTCACTAAAGTTCTTTCACACCGCTTAAAGGTGACACAGTGGACAGGGCTCAACCGAGATAACAAGCTGGATTCAGGAGTGGCTACAGCACAATAGATCATATCCACGTACTGAGAGAACTAATTAAAAGAACGAGGGAATATGAACTTCCATTGTGCATAGCTTTTATCGATTATGAAAAAGCCTTTGTTTCGGTGACACCAACAGCACTTACAATGGCTCAGAAATCCTGCGGTTTTGAAGATGCGTACATTAATATTATTAATAACATCTATGAAAATGCAAGTGCAAAGATTCGGCTGTTTGAAAATAAAGCACACACAAAAATTGGAAAAGGAGTGTGACAAGGTGACACCATATCTCCCAAGCTCTTTAATGCGACATTGGAAAATGTCTTTCAATCGCTGAACTGGGAAAACAAAGGGATAAAGATTAATGGAGATTGTCTAACCCACCTTAGTTTTCTCATGACATAGTCATTTTTGCAACTACCCCATCAGATCTACAGAGTATGTCCCAGGAACTTGCTGCCAAGAGTAAAGAAGTGGGATGAAAAATGAACTTTCAGAAGACAAAAGTGATGTTCAATGCTTTTACAAGAAATGAAGATTTGGCGATTGATGGAGAAAAGCTGGAGATAACAGACACGCACGTTTATCTTGGACAGCAGATGTCAAGTGAGGGACACACTGATGATGAAATTAATCGGCGTACAAAACTTGTCTGGAGAGCTTTTGGAAGAAACAGCATTATTTTAAAGAGAAGTATGCCATTATGTCTTAAACGAAAAGTGTTTGATCAATGCATCCTTTCAGTGCTTACGTATGGTGCAGAGACGTTGACCTTAACTAAAAGAGGCATACAAAGACTGCAGACAACTCAAAGAGGCATGGAGAGGTGCATGCTTGTTGTAACCAGGAGAGATAAGAAGAGGAACTCGTGGATCAGAAAAATGACAAGAGTGGAAGACATCATGATCAGAGTTAAATCCCTGAAATGGCAATGTGCTGGACATACTGCCAGAAGGACAGACCTTCGATGGACAGCCGAAATTTTAGATTGGATTTAAGTGACAGAAAAAGACCCAGAAGAAGACCACATGGAAGATGGGTGGATTAAATTCGAAAGTATGCGGGAGTGACATCGAGGAGTCTGGCACAAGACAGACCGTTGTGGCGGAAACTTGGGGAGACTTTCCTCCAGCAGTGGATTGATAATGGTTGACAATTATGATGATTATGATATATATATATATATATATATATATATATATATATATATATGTAAAAAGAACACCAAGAAATATTGGCGGACGATCATGGAATTTACATATGTTAATGGGGTCAAGTTTTCCTAGGTGGGATGTTAACTTCAGGACCAACCGGTGAACGTTTACGCCACAGCACGGCATAATATGAAAATTATCATCGGTGGTATTTAAGGAGTACGGCGAAGTGAATGTAATCAGTCGTCGGCGTACGGACCCGTGCTAAGACCCTGAAGAAGCTGCAATGCCTGGACATGGAAGACGAGCACGATTTCAGCAGTTATCGGACTTTGAGCGAAGTCGTCTAGTCGGACACCGCTATTCCGGGTTGTCGTATCGTCGTATTGCGGAGCGAATTGGACGGGAAGTATCGGTGGTGGTACGATGGTGGGGTACATCGCTCGAGGAACGTTCCCACACGAGAAGACGTGGAACCGGGAATCACAGACGGACTGATGAGCGGACCGATCGACGCATAAGAACAGCGGCCTTGTCAAGCAGAACATCTACTGTGACGCAAATCCGAGCTGCCGTTAACCTGAGGTGACTGTGCGAACAATCCTGAACCGTCTACTGGATGCAGGATTACGTGCACGTGTGCCTCTGCCATGTGTACCTCTGACTCCAGCCCACCGCCCGGAACGGCTGCAGTGGCGTCGCCAACGTCTGCACTGGAGAACGCAATGGCGATCTGTCGTGTTCAGCGATGAAAGAAGATTCTGCTTGGGAGCCTCCGATGGCCGTATGCTTGTTCGCAGACGCACAGGTGAGCGTCCCCACCCTTCTTGCATCCGCCAGCAACACTCAGGTCCTACACCTGGTCTCCTGGTGTGGGGAGCTATCAGCTATCACTCCGGTACACAACTAGTGTTTGTACCGGATACGTTAAACAGCACCTCCTACATCAACAACAGCATTGAGCCCGTTGTTGTGCCAATTGTAAGGTCGGTCCATCGTTATGTTTTCCAGCAAGATAACTCAAAGCCACACACGTCACGTTTAACGCAACGTACACTTCAGGGTGTGAGACAACTTTCATGGCCTGCACGTTCACTGGATATGTCCCTCATTGAGCACGTGTGGGATTTTGTGGAACAACGATTTATCCGGTCTCCACGGCCAGTCACGACCATCTCCGATTTACGCGTTAAGGTTGAGGATGCTTGGAACTCAGTACCCCAAACTTACATCGAACATCTGTACGACAGACTCCATGCCAGGATTGCACAGTGTGACGCAGTTCATGGCAGTTCAACCTCGTACTAACGATGTTACATGGAAATATTATTTTTCAGTTTACCAGCAAATACAGCTGTATTTTTCCATAATGTTTTGACCACGTTATCCTCTGTATTCCGTTATTATACTGTATAAATTTCGTTGGTATCAGACGTCTCCTTCTTGGTGTTCTTCTTTCACTCTCCGCCAGTGTATATAAGCGGAATGTTAACATTTAACGATTTACAAGTAACTGCTTGCCTTCAAATTTGTAACGCAGACAGTCATTTTGCTTCGCTTTTTTACATGGCACCAGGATCGTGTTTGGCATGTTGTTGTGATTGCAGTGGTAATAAATATCAATTATTTAGTTTACAGCCTTGTACTGAATAACATTCGAATTCATCCAAAATTCGAACGAAATGTACAAACGTTATCAACGTATGGAGTCATTTCTATAAAGGCGCAAAGAAACTAGCAATAAATATTCATTTCATTTATTGTTAAACGTTTCATTTCTATAAAATCTTATATAACTATTCAAATTTGGTACTTATGAATAGGAATATGTGGATATGTGAATATATGAATATACGTATTGTCCAATTAGAATACGCATAACTTTATTATAGAATTCCTGTTAAGTCCTTCTTCCATTAGCTCATAGATTTGGATGTTCCAGCTGGTAGTATAGGTGTGCTACAGAAAAACCGAGTTTTTTGTGATGCTCCTGTGGCGTAGTGGTTAAATATCAGAGCATTAGACCCTGATGTGTCCGTGTTCTAATCCTAATAAGGCATGGATGAATTGCCTGTCTCTTACACACTTACAGCACTAAATCTCTCTCTTCTCTGTAGCAAGTGGAACTAAATTAGGGACGGCGACTGCCCATCGAGTTGTGGTCGTTAAACTCCCAAACAGAAAAAACATATTTTTTGAGCTGATAAAAAATAATCGGAGGGATAGCCATCGTGACTTTTATAACTCATCATACGCAAATACGGACAGCTTCAAAACAAATTCAAAGTAAAGATATTCACGCTGAACCTTGCAGCTTCTCTTAGAAACCGCATAAAAAGAAATCTAAATATTTATCCCGTTACAGCGTCATATGTGTAAGTAAGAAACCGTTGCGGTGTATTCTAATGTCACCAAATATATATATATATATTTTTTAAGGTTTAACGACCACCGTGAGCAATTCAATGGGCTATAAGCAGTCGTCCGTCCCTAATTTAGGGTCACTGGTTCCAGGGAAGGGAGAGAGCCAGTGCCGTAAGACAAACACAACATCGATGCTTCACTGGGATTCGAAACCGGACCCTATTCGGACGAATGATCAGAGGCCATCGCCTTAGACTACTGCGCCACCGGGGCTGCCCAAATGGTGATTGAAACTCAGGAGGTAATTTGATAATCTATTTTTCGATCTTGGTATCCCAAATTTGGATGTTAGTGTTAAATTTGCTTCTGTTTGAAATAGTATTAAAAGTTTTGAAATCAACAACTTTCATTGTAATGGTGAAAATGTTTAGCAGTCGTTCTTTTCTAGTCCATCTTATTTTTGATATATTTTGAATTGATATTTAGGATTCTTTCTTTTACCGAAGTTGGATGCAAGTAGTTTTTAGTTTGTTATTGAAAAATGTAAGTAAAGAGCGAAAATATCCGTTTTATTGGCATAAGACAGCAAACAAAAGGTTGCAAGCTTTCAGCACCTACGGGGGCCTTCTTCAGGCTTAGACGTGGTTTTGGAACAACGCTAGTAATCTAAATGAATGTACAGAAAATTTAAATATGCATGTGAAATATAAAAATGTATAAAAACGTGACAGAACGTCACGTGCGGAAACAAAGAAATCAGGTACTTTCACGAGAGGCACGCAGGAACATGCGCCATGTATGTCAAAGGTAGCTAAATTGACACGTCATCGTTGCAGACATCATTGCTAAACAAAATCTTCAGAGCTCCCTGATGGCTGTACCTATGGCGGTAGTGTATGGTGCACCCTGTTGCAAATCGGCCCATTGTGGAGTGGCAGAAGATGTGATGACCTCCCTAGATAGGGCAGTGGAACGTTTATTCTTCAAGACGTATCTTTTGTGTTCGGACAAACGGGTCGCAAAGGAAGTCTTTGTCATGCCAATATAAAACGTGTTATTTCCAGCCTGGTATCGTAAAGGTATGGAATATACCCCTGCATTAGCAAGTATAGTGCTGCGGCTTCCAGATGAAAGAAGGAATTGTGATATTGACCTGGGGTGGCAAATTCCAACTCCAAGCCCTAACTTCTTAAATGCATTCCGGATGAAATAGGAAAGTCCCCGAACGTACGGAAAGGAGCCGATGAGTCTCTGACTGGGTTCCTTGATACGACGCCGTTGATTAACAAACTCACCGCTCCTAAAGATGTATTCAATTACATACTCTTTATAGCCTGCAGCTAAGACCAACGATTTAATATTGTTGATCTCCGCAATCCTGGACGCGTGATTTGAAGAGTGGGAAAACCCTCGCTTAGCACGATGTCTGAAAATGCTAATTTGTGGGTAGCCGGCCCAAAAAATGAGGATAAAATTAAATTTGGGGTATAAGTCGGCTTTTAATAAACCTCAGTCGGAAAAGTTCCAGGAATCGGTTTAGTGACGAGGACGTCCAGATAAGTCAACATTGGCGCGAACCCTAGTAAACTTTATGTCATTAAGGAGGGAATTGATGAAGGAGAAGAAATCATCCAATTCTTCCACTCCGAGAGGCCACACAAAAAATATATCGTCTACATAACGTAGCTATAATGAAGGTACCAATCCGGTTCTATTTAGGATATGTGATTCTAGCGGCCTTAACACAGCCTCAGCAAGCACAGAGGACATCGGTGAGACCATAGCAACCCCTTTCGACTGTTTAAATACTTGGTTGTTAAAACTGAAACAATTAGAGTATACTACAACGTCGATTGCATAAAAGATGGCCACCAACGACTCTTGGGAGAACAAAGTCAATTCCAGTAACGCTTCTTTTATCGTACAAGATGCTTCCTCTACAGGTACTGACGGAAAAAATGAAACGCCATCAAACGTACCAATGATGTGATGTGGAGCCACTATAAAGTCTTTAACTCTGTTGATAAAATCCACTGATGACCGAAGCACCGTGGATTATGGCTGTAAGAACATGGCAACGAAACCAGCTAAACTGCGTTCAATATTTATCGACGGGGCAGACCTCTTCGTGACGATGGGACGCAGTGGGTTGCCTTGCTTATGATGCTTAAGTCTAGTTTGGAAGTATGGGATTTTTGATCCTGGATGAAGCCAAGCAGACTCACGAATAGCGTCCGGTACGGAAAGCAGTTTTGCTAATCTCTTCACTTTAGCAATCCACTTGTTAAGTGGGCTGGATGAAATTACTACCCGTTTTTATCTAGATTGAAAAATGTATTTATTCAAAATTTTAAAACTCAGTAATTTGAATTTGATATGGATGAGTGACAAAATTCAGTATTTCTTTGTCTAAGGTTGCAAATTGAATTCAGTACGAAAATTAGAAAATTCGCTTTAATTTACGCAAAAACATTTGTATGAAACTATGGGTACCATGAGTATATTACCCAAAAAATGTTTGTGAAATTTCCATGTCTGCGGCTGAACATACGAAAGCTTTGCTGGGAGAGTACATCGGAATCTGTAGCTGAATTCTAAATTACCAACGTGAAGACCTTTTCTTTTGTTTTAAAACGGGAATGTATATGCTTTTGAGTTGCAGAATTATTCCTGTTAACTTGATGTTGTTGAAAAATGCCTGTTAACTACATGTTCATGGATTTAATCTTGATGTCGAAAAATAATTAATACTATGTATTTCGGAAAATGGGATCATTTTATGAAATGAGTTATATTTTTTTTTAACTCAATGATTTACTGATACATTTCAGGTTCACACTCTTCCTTAGACTGTTTTTTTTCAATTTCTTATTATCCATGAAACTGTTCTCCAATTTCTTAAAACCCGATAAAGGAAAAAACAAATCAATTCAGTAAGTTACTGGAGAGTTCATTATAAAATAGAAAATATGAATACTACAACGAATAGAACTTCTGAAAGAAAAGACAAACAATCGTAATGAAGGTAAACGACTGTAATGAAGATGGCAAATTATGAACTCTAGCAAAACCTAAAAATCATTCTTTTTCAAGAGTTAACCCACAGTTACTTCAGAATGTTTCCGATAAACGTCTCGGCAGGACTGGGGAAATCAGTCTGTTCCGAAATGTCGAATGTATCTTTTTTTTTCTTAGTACGATTGGAACACAACGCAAATACATTTCGACACATCTGCCATTTATCCGTCCTGTTAGCACCACTTTTCGTTTTTGTGTGCTCACTGTTTACACAAAATGCTTTGCAAATGTTTAATTTTGGATTAACGATGAACTATCCTTTACAGAAACTGTAAAAGCAGTGATTCATTCCAATTTTAGCCTGAATGATCAGAAAAACTGGAGATGAGGTCTGTCTAAGAAACACATCTTTCATTTACTGAAACAGGGACGTAACTTTTTGCTAACCAGATCCTTTATGTGCGACAAAATAACAGGATAAAGTTTAATTTCTGATAATTGTCGGTCAGATATTAGGTATAAATATGTAATATGCGCTGATTTAAAATATCCTTTCGCAACATTTAGCGGATAATTTTATATTTTTATTTTTTTAATTAAGTAATTTTTAACTTCTTTCAGATCGACCAACTGAGAGCTAATTTTCACCAGCACAAAGAGCTAGGGAAATATAAATGGGCGAAAGTCATGGAAACAAAGTTTGGACTGAATTAGAATGTTAGTATTTCATTTCTAACATTCCTGTTAGAGAAAACACTTTCGGTTTTATTCGAGATCAAGCTCAAAAAATGTACAGCTTCAAAAGATGTAAACTGCATGAGAGCACTAAGTGTACTTTAATAAACTCTGTTTGATCTGAAGTTCTGGACAGTGAAAAACACAGCACCAGAAATTAATGTTACACTTGGCCATTGTAAACTTTCGCAGAATGCTCATAACAAACTTCTGGTTTGGAAACGCAATGTTAAAACATTATGCATCAATTTGGTGTTTCATTGATTCAAATTAAATTTATTCTGAAGTGAAATCATCATCTGAATTTACTTCGCAATCTGTGTTATATACCACTGTCATTGTTTTTTTCAAGTTGTGATTAGGTGTTCTTAAAAATCTCTAATGATCTGCAAAAGTTTAAAAACTTCAAATGTTTCCGTAACTGCAGGCTGAAGTAGCATGTTATTTGGAACACAAAGCGGATAACGTATTCGGTCTCCTGTGGCCACAAAAAAGCTTTGTTTGAACGCTACATGGAGTTAACGGAATTCTAATGCTGATATATCCTGCCGTGACAGAACATGAAGTCGTACCTAATTGCGAAATGGTTTGGGGAGGATTATGTCTGCCACAAATGGTTCTCTTAATGTTAGCTGACATATTGTCAATTGGTTTAAAATCTAAGAACTGATTTAGCCATTTTAGCCCTTTGAAGTCACTGTCTACATCCTTAAACTACAGTATGATAATCCGAGGCTCGTAGAAAAGACCATTACCTGCTGAAATTAGCCTTCTTGGTAAGAAAACAATATGCACATGTTCTGGTGTCCATGATGCACAATGATGCTGAGATGCCCCGTGGCACAGAAATGCAGCTCCGGAGATGTATTTGAACACAACTCCCACAACGAACTTTTTTTCATTTCTCAAATGACCAGTTTCGGAACTCTGGCTGCCACTGTGGAAGAAGTCGGTCTATTGTGAGTAGTTGTATGAAGCAAATTGGACATCCTCTCATACAGCTGATTCGAGCTACATGAGGCTGGCCTTGCATGCTGAATGACGTGTCTTGATGCAACTGTTATACTGTCCGGTTACTCGACAAAATAGCACTCGTTTGTGGCCTAGTGAAATTCTGTCCAGCGAAAGTTGCTCTAGAATACCAACCAGTCATTTCCAGTCACAGGAAGAATTTAGGTTGAGTGTTTGGGATTTTGTGATGCACTAATTGTACGAGTTTTATTCAGTGTTCGTTGCATAGATGAGATTGTTTGCCGTTTATCTGATGCTTGAAGCAATCAGCGTTGAGCCTGTTATAATGTAACATTCAAGTTTCCTGGAATGAGGAGTATTTCCTACATTATCGCTACCTATGCATTGATCACTACTGCGTCAGTAAACTGCGTTTAAGACTTCTGAACGTCATTTGTGCTTCCCTCTGTGAAGATGACATGTACCTAACTGATTTTTTTGGTGGTTGCAATAATTTGCTACTTCACTGAGTGTGTAAGTTTATCAACTCCCAAATGAACTTACAGTTTTAGTATATTATGAATAAACAATACTTTATGATATAAAATGGTAGTATTTCACAGGCACTAATGCTGGTTAATTGTAAGAAATAAACCTTTTGCAAGGTATTTAATCATAACTCACTAGAAAGAGGAGGCCCTGAAAACTACTATTGTCACGTGACCAAAATGGTCTCAATTTCCTAACATTTCTCCAAGTTTTTACTGGAAGAGAATACAATAATAATTTTTGTGAATAAATTTGTAAAAAACCCTTATTGCATTATGGTTTCCAGTTAAAACTGCTTTATTCTTCTGCACATTTTGTGAAAAAAATGTAAGTGGGTATAATATCAAATTTTGTGTAGGGTTTAGATTACTATATATGTGGCACTTATAAATATAATTTGCTTGCAGTAGTAAAAAGTAATAAATAATTACAAATAATAAGCTGAAAATTGGAACTAAGTTGATCACATATATATTTCGTTTAGGTTTCTGTTCTTTGTAGTTGTTATGTAATTAATGAAGTGGTTTTCAGAGTACCGAAATATTTCATTAGCGCAATTCACATGCGAAGACCCGGCTAGAGAGTTACTTCATCCGTGTTAACTCATATGGCAATCCTACTAATTTAAAAATCAGTTTAATATTTCACTGATATAATCTTTTCGAGTCTGCGAAATACCTTATTTTGTTGAAAATATGTTTCAGTTGTACTAAAATTTTGCAGTCGCGGCTAGAAACTCATGTTCTTAGCTACATAAAGTGAGTAAATAGCAATTCTTTTCGAACACGATAAATAAATAACTAATGTGGAATATTGGTTTTTCTATAACACGTGGAATATACACTGAAATAGAAAATAATCAGGAACACCTTCGCATTAACGTATCGGCCGTCTTTGGCCTTCAAAACTGCCACAAATTGCCGTCTCATCGATTCAACGTTTTTTTAGTCGAGGTCTGGTCGATTCAGCGTTTTTCAGTCGACGTCTCATCGATTGAACATCCCTGATGACACAGAGTTTCTTTACAACTGCATCTGATGCTTCCTCAGATAATTTCCTCCCGTTGTTTGCAAAGCGATGAACTCAGGTATGTGTTGCTTTGCCTCTTCAATTCAGAGTTGATAGACTCTAATGAAATCTTTCTTTCTAATTATGTGTCGTAACTTTGTGTTTCCTTTTAAAATTGGACACATAATTCCGGAAATAACGCCTAAATCTTTATCTGGATTGAGATCAGATGCTTCATTTTCCTCAAAAAAAAAAAAAAAAAAAAAATTCCTATCTTTATGAAACAGTGAACAATACCCTGTTATTTACGTTTTCTACAGATGTTGTTATCCATGCAATGGCATTGGGAACTCCTACGGCTTTTAGAAAATGTTAAACTTATTTGTTGGAATTGGTAAAGTGGTTGACCCAGGGTAGTCGTAGTACAAGAACACAAAAACAACAAAAAAAACATACGCGATGCTAACAGTTTGAATTTCAAATCTGTTGGACGAGAATTCACGTTTAATGGCACAGTTTTCTTTTTTTCTCACCTTCGCATCCCAGCCAGTTAGCCGTTACTTTACATCAATGCATATGTCTCCCACGCCTTTTTGTTGGCTCACCAAATAAATAACACAATAGTTTTTTGCTTATATTTCTAAACTTTTAGCGTCCAGGACCCTAAAATATTGTGCGGCTCAGAATAACACGAAGCCCTAAATTGTCTGTTCCGACATTCTGAATTTCTCCACTCTTGTGTAAACAATGCAGGTAATCCGTAATGGTATAATACCCGGCTTTTTTACACCTGTATCACTTTCGGTTTACAGGTTAAAGAGGGAAGAATCAGGGCAGAGGAGCCACATGAAACTTCTGATCTGTAGTATTCATATGCTATGATTTACAGTCCTTTTATGGGAATACTCTCTGCAATATTTCAGGAAATTTGGTCACAGCAGGAACAAAACTCCTTCTTCTTTTATTTCTTCAAAGACGACCACCATGACTGAGGGTGGCTTCTGCAAATCTCGTACAAGTCATGCAAATTCAAAGAATTTGTGTCAGTAGGAAATCGCACTCACTCTACGTAGGCGTTCCGGTAATGTGCTAACATAAGCTACTTTGAAATCCACAGGAGAAGCACGAACGTCTTCGGTTGTAGAATGCAGGCTAACACCGCAGATGTTCTCAGTTTCGTCAGTTGATGCTTTCAGCACTAATGAGACCGTTTGCGAATTTTATTTTTAACAGTACTGGAAAACACCACTGGGATTGTCAATGGGTTGCTTGCAAATTGAAATCTGATATACATCATTGACAAAAAGTCGTCTTTACTGAATTGACGTGTGATGAGGTAGTTATCCCATACAATGTTTGAATGATAGCCGTCTATTTGCACGTTGCGTGATGATGAGTTGCAAAGACTAAAATTATGTGATTTAATCAAAAGTGCTTAAAATCTGTACAAGCACTTTCAAACCACCGTGTGGTTCATCTTCAGGTAAGATTCGACAGTAACACTAAATCTAACCAGTTCCTTAAGTAACCTATCGCTGAAACTTGATGCCATATAATTATGAGGCATGCGCAGGAGTGGACAGACAACTTGAGAAAATCCCAATAGTACAACTGAAGGAAACCACAATAAAATTGTATTGTGATTTCTTCCAGTTGTCCGTGCAAATCTGCGCATGCCTCAAAAATAATACTTCAAGAATATTTAGCGATAGTTTACTTAAGAAACTGTGTTGTCATATTGTGTTTCGAACCTTACCTTGAGATGTGCCACATCCACATATTGGTTTGAAAGTACTTGAATATATTTTAACTACTTCTACTTTGATCACATGTTTTTAGTGCCAGCAAACTTTTAACATTACTCCTCGTGCAACGATGGCGCCCATTTAAATATTTTATTCCGTGCACTTGATCCATTTCCAGAGTCATTCTTCTGTAGGTTAGAACATGCATTTCTAGTATAAGTACTTACACGTGCACTTCTGGTAGATGCAGTTATACACGCAGCTAATTGCAAAACTGGTCACATTATTTGTGCAGCAGGAAAACGAGTGACAGCCCCAATGGTAAACGCAAGGAGTCATTGTAGGCAGACCATCTGACACAGAGGGATATGCCCTGAACTAATACCACTGATTTTAAAGCTTAGAATAATTACGCCCCGGGATACGTTGGCAGAATGGACCCTGGAGTAATACCATGAAATTTACTAAATATTATTTACCAGCACTAGGTAAAACGCCGCAAATACGTCTATTTGTAACGATGGCCTTGCTTTTACTTATTCTACACATGATACTACGGCTTCCTCGGTTTTCTCATCTTTTTAATTTTTCTTTTGCTATGAATTGAAATGGTTTTTCCAACCATATGCACTCACTTTTTTTCGCTTAAGGTTTCACTTATGTTCCTGTTGCTAATACGTTTTACAAATATATTGAAAAAAACGTTTCAGTAATACATTGCTGTTTTCAAGTGTGATTTTGCATTACACACACAATTATTAAATATTTTCCTTGAGAACTCTAGGTTTTTTTTCCGATTGCTGCTAAATTTAATCGCAATCCATTGTCACTTTTATGCAGAAGGTAAATACTTAGGGCAATATTGATTGTTACTTTTTTGCAAAATGTAAATATTTATTACAACTTTATTTTAAAAAAGTTAGTAAAATCATGCAATGAATTGATTATGATACACTTTCCAACATACCAGAAGGCATTTCTCAAGGTATCATGTTAATGGCTGTGGAATAAATCTTGCTCCTATGTCCTGACCTTTGACCCCATTTCAAAGGCATTCAACAGTATTGCTTCAGTATACCTCCGGAATAACATGCCAAGGTTTTGTCTGAATAGAACCATTGTTAGTCAAGTTATTAGGATAATGGCTGTAGAATAAATCCTGCTCCTGTTTCCTGACCTTTAACCCCATTTCGCTAATATTAAACAGAACTGGTTCAGTACATCTTCGGAACAACATGAAAACGTTTTGTCGCAATCGAAGAGTTTTTGCGTAACTTATATTGCATAACTGCAACGGGATGTATCCTGCACCTATGTCCTGACCTTTCACTCAATTCGCCGATTTTCAATAGGTTTCGTTCCGAGTTAGTCCCCTACCACATACTAAACTTTCATCGAAATCGAACCATTTTCAAGTACATTATGACGCATACGGACAATGGAATGGATCACGCTCCTATTTCCTGACATTTGACCCCATTTCGCCCATTTTCAATAGGATTTGTCCTATCTGGTCTTCACCAAATACTAAAATTTCATCGTGTTTGAACACTTTTCTACTTTTTACGGGCGGTTTGTGGGGACGGGCAGACGGACAAAGCTAGAACATATACAGTTCCTTCAATCCACGGTTGTAAAGCGTAAAAAAGTAATAGGAGACGACCTACATCAAATTATCTTCCCTGGTAACTCGGCCAACTCAAGTGGCGGCGGCCGAGTAGTAGAAAGTGTCGGCTTCAAAACATTCGTTTGAAATGCGCCCGGTTTCAAATCCGGCTGGTAGTGTCCGAGGGGAAGAAAGTGTTGGCTTTTAAACATTCGTCTAAGATGCGCCCGGTTTCAAACCCGTGTGCAGTATGGATATTGAGGAAAGATTGTTGGGTGTTATGTTAGTGGTTGTCCATAAGAAAAACAGAGAGGCGTTTAAACACACCCAGGGCAACCGTGTGGATGTACTGAACAAGTGGAAGACACATGGAGTGCCTGGAGCAGCAAAACGTACCGGCAGAACAAAGAAAATTGCTGATAGAGGACGTAAAATCATCAGGAGATTCGTGACAACTAATCGACAGAGTACTGAACAAGACCTCAGTGTACAAGTGAGTGAAAATGCTGGAACCTCGGTATGTACACGGGCCATTCGCAGAGAGCTTCATTCAATGGGTTGTTGTGGTCGTGCGGCTGCTCGTAAGGCTTGCATCGCCACTCGGAATGCTAGTCGTCGTTTAGCATGGTGTAAAGAAAATTTATCGCGTACCGTAGATCAATCGAAACGGGTCCTATGGACTTATGTATCCCGATACACGATCCATCAGTCTGATGGTCGTGTTTTGTTATGGCGGCAACTAAAGGAACGTTATTTACCACAGTGTAATATCCGTACGATCAAGTTAGGAGCTTGCAGTATACCCGCGTGGGGGTGTTTTTCGTGATATGGTCCCGGCCTATTAGTTATCGTGGACAACCCTGTTAACCAGAATGTCTACCTTGATATTCTGGACAGTTATGACCTACTAACTCTTTGGTAATACTAGGAAATCGAGCCTTGTTGGTACCACCAGGATAATGCACCGAACCATAAAGTAAGGATTGTTATGCCTTGGTTTGACGATAATTACGTATCGTGTGTGGACTAGCAAGCACATAGCCCTGATCGTATTCCCATAAAGCACGTATGGAATGAATTAGAGCGCCGCATAAGAAGTTTGGAACCAACTCATACAACTAAGCAACAGTAAGCGGCAGCATTATGTACTGAATGGAAGCGCTAACCTATCATTGTGTTCGAAAACCTTGTTGAAATCTTATATGGACAAGTCAGTATATGCAATAAGGCCGAAGTTGGACCGGCACCATACTAATGTATTTCACTAAATGCTATGTTGTGTTTCTCTTTTACGTGTTCGATTACTTTCGTCAATACAGTGTATAAGAAAGCGTTTCCAAGCTTTAGCAGATCCGCCAAATGTTTTTTTCAAGGACGTTAGACAAAAGCACTCAGACAGAAATTGCAGTTTCTGTCTAACTTCCTTGAAAAAGTCATTTGTTTGACGTGTGAATTCTTGGAAAAGCTTATTACATACTGTATATCCCTACGTCAAAAAATCTGATCGCTGGTATAGTTCTACCATTTTCTTCAGAATGATTACTAACATTCAGGGGAAGGAGATTATGTAATGAACTAAACAAAATATATGACATACGGAAATCATCTTTAATAATGATGCTCTTCAATGATAATATTTATTTTCATAGTAATTCAGGCATTGAGTTATTGGTTTATTATTCAAAAAGAAGATACATACATATGTGCTATTTAAATATGTTGAACTTTATTGAAATGTTTTGTTGAGTTTTTAATCTGACGCCTTTACATAGACGCATGCGCATTTACCAACATCGTGCTATCTGCATGTTCCCCTCTCGAGAAGGCTGAAGAGGAAAGTTGCTGACCAAGGCTTGTTCAAACTCCACGGCTTCCAACCGAGTACCGGCCTACTATAAATGGCAATGCATTGTTATTTTATATCGTCTCAGTGTCATTCACGTTACTGTTTTAGCTTACTTTAAATTCTCCTTGGTGAAGACTAAGATTTCTGATCTCAATTTCCATTCAATGTTCTATGGTTTACATTTTACTTTTATACACCGAATGGCCACTTTATTATGACCACCCCTCAGCACTTGTTTGGGCCACCTTTTGCCTATAATACTGCGTCGATTTTTCGTGGCATGAACCCCACGAGATGTTGACAGGTTATTTGTGGAATCTGATACCATGCTTGATGAATAGCACTTTCCAAATGTGTGAGATTGCAGGGTTGTGTATCGAGATGTCTGATGGCTTGTTCAACTTCATCCCCCAAATTCTCAACGGGGTTGAGATGTGGAGATTGTGAAGTCAACCCAAGAAAAGTAAACTCCACTGCATGTTCCTGAAAGCAATCCTGTACAATACAAGCGCTATGGCAGGACGCATTATCTCGTTGAAAGTAGTCATCGCCATTGGAATAAACCATCCACATGACAGGATGCACTTGGTCCGCAACGATGTTTAGATATGATGTGCCAGTCCGACGTTGATGAACACGAATTAAAGGACCCAAAGCATGCAAGGAAAACATCCCCAAACCATAGCGCTACCTCCACCAGCTTGAAGGGGTGTAGCAATGCATTTGGGGTCCATGCTTTCGTGCTATTACCTTCAAATTCTCACTCGGCCATCGGCATGGTGCAACTGAAAACGTGTTTCATCGGACCACATAATTTTTTTCCTATTATCGACTGTCCAATCCTTGTGCTCATGTGCGAACTGGAGACGTTTTCTCTGGTTGACTGCAGACAGCAAAGGTGCTCGAACAGGATTTCAGCTGCCACATCCCACCCGATGCACTATACGGCGAACAATGCGTGCAGAGATCATTTGAGGGGATCCTTGATTAAGATGGTCTGTAATTTGTTGCACTGTTGCCCTTCTGTAGACTGTTACCAGTCTGGACTCTCTCCTTTCCGCCCGAGCAGTCACTAGTCGATGACGATCACACGTTGCACGTAGAGACCCAGTCTTTTGGATGACTGTCCAGTTTTTAAACATTTTAAGAATAGCTGCTCTGGGACATTTTACGAATGCGGCGGTTTCGGTTATCTCGTTCCCTGGCTCCGAGCTCCTGCAATCATCCCAAGTTGAAAGTCCGTTAAATCTTATTTTACTAATTTCGTCACCCAAAAATCACTTCTATTACTGTCTCAAGCACTAAGCTTTCCCTTTTTATACTAGCCTCGCCCTCTGACGGCAACACAGTGTAGTCATAGCTCATATGCTTAAAACTGTCAAGTGGGAATAATAAAGTGGCAACTGAGTGTACAATACGAAGCTTGACAAATCTCGCTGAAAAACTTAAGGTGAGCGTCGCTTCCACAGCTTCCATAGACCGCCCCTGGAGTTCCCCAACCCATAAACAAGACATCTGTGTTGATCAAAATGAATGCTTTTACTACAGAACAGCTTTATTTCATGTAAAATATTAACGGTTTGATTCATCAGTAACACCCCTTTTCTTAACAAATCTCCCACTAAAAGTTTCCGGCCGTTCCGATGGCGCAGTTGTCTAACCCATGGCTTCTGATCGTTCGTTCGAGATGAGACCGGGTTCGAAACCCGGTGAGGCATGGATGTAGTGTTTGTCTTACGGCACTGGCTCACTCCCTTCCCTTGAAACCAGTGACCATGAATTAGGAAGGAGCGACTGTTTACAGTCCATTGAGTTGCTCATGGTGGTCGTAAAACCTACAATAAAAAAAAACAATTTCCCACTTTCCTTGGCCAATTAAGAGCTTAAATGCAGATATATGTGATAAAAATATTAAATTGAATGCAGATCAAGTGGAATGCAATTGTTTATGAATGATTCCGTTTTTGTTTTCTTTAATGCTTTCATCTCTCTTGTGTAATATTGTAGTCCAAATTTTAAAAAGAAGCCTTTCACACGCAGAAAGTAGAAGGAGTTCTCACCATAAATTAACCGAAATTTACGATGCGACTAAAAGACAGGAAACGGGCAATTTTTTTGTGTAATAAATATCTCCGGCAAAGACCTTAGTGTGTCAATCTGAGGTATTTAACAAAGCACTGTTTGATCCTAGAAAAATTAGAAGGAGAACAAATTGAGTACATAGCAGCACGCATGTTAAAAATGAACAAGGAGTCATGTTCCATACTAAAATTATGTAATTGATTTTGTTAGGATTGTTCTATATCTGAACCACAATAAAGTTAAAAAAGCATGCAGTAAATTATTTGTAAAATAATATATATTTTAGTATTCCAAACATTTTTTCTAGATTTACGGTTTTCAACAAACAAGTTTGTAAAATCATGCAATGCATTGATTATAACACGCTTCCCAACATACCAGAAATCATTACTCAAGTTATGAGAAGAATGGCTGTGGAATAAATCTCGGTCCTGTGCCCTGACTTTTGATCCTATTTTGATGATATTTAAATAGGATATATATATATATCATGCTATATTGGTTCGGCATACCTCCGAAATAGCATGATAAAGTTGTTTCGCAAACGAAGCATTATACCGTACGTTATGATGCATAAGGGCAATGGAATATATCCCGCTCCTGTGTCCTAACCTTTGACCCCATTTCGCCACGTTTTCAACAGAATTCGGCCCCAGGCAGGCCCCTACAACGTACTAACATTTCATCCAAATCGAAGCATTTTTACGTACGTTATGACGCATAATGGCGAAGGAAGTTATTTCGCTCCTATGTCCTGACATTTGACCCCATTTCGCCCATTTTCAAGAGGGTTTGTCGCCCGGTGTTCCCCTACCACATACTAAAATTTCATCCAAATCGAACCTTTTTTATGTTAGTCATGACGCATAACAACAGTGGAATAGATCGCGCTCTTATGTACTGACTTTCAACCCCATTTCATTCACTTTCAATAGGGTTCCTTCCGAGGTGATCCCCTACCAGATAATAAAATTTCATCTAAATCGAACGATTGTTACGTAATGCGGCAGATGGGAATCACGACCATCTGCACGCAAGAGTGTGACGTCATAAAACTTTAATAGGATCCACACACAACGCGTGACGTAATTAGACAGATGGCGTGACCGCTCGCCAACATTCTCAAACGCGAGATTGTGACGTCGTAAGATTTCTAAGTATTGGTAACATTAAACGAACGACGCCATGACACTAAAAACGTTATAATTCGGGATGGTTATTTAACCCACTAAACGAATTCTCCTAAAGTCCAGATCAAGCTAAATCGATTTATAGTACCAGAAAACGGTAGGTTAACGACTTTCATCAAAATTCTTAATACCGTTTTCAAAATAAAATGTACATACATAAATACAAGAATTGTTACTTTAAGGTTGACGTCAAATAATTTTGTTTCTCATACTTCCAATGGAAAAAGTTTATTACACATTTTCTTTACAATTAATACTTTCCCAAGGATGAAAATTTGAACATCGATTAAAATAGCTTAATTTCATAACTTGGAATACTTAATATTTTCTAAACCATAACCGTAATTATGCAATCCGATATATATTTCTCCACTGACATCATCAAAGTACAGGTCGCGCCATCTTTTTTCTGGTTTCAAGGCAACCAAAGGAAACGTTAATGTTTTTTAATAAAATTATGCTTATGTTTCAGAAAAGGTTCAGTATTCCAAGTTTTAGTATGAAGTTATTTTAATCGATGTTTAAATATCCAACCTTTGGAACACACTAATTGTGAAGGAAATGTGTACAAAATGTTTTCCATTGGAAATATAGGAAGAAAAATTACTTGACCTCCACCTTAATAGTGTGGGATAAGGGCGATCAAATGGATCCCGATCCTATGTCCTGACCTTTGACTCCATTTGTCCCACTTTCAAAAGGGTTCCTCTCTAGGTGGTCCCCTACGGCATACTAAAAATTTCATCGACATCAAACCATATTTACGGACGTTATGACGCATAAGGGCAATGGAATGGATCCCGCTCCTATGCCGCGACCTTTGACCTCACGTCACCCATTTTCAATGGTGTTCATTCCCAGGTAGTCCTCTACAATATGCTAAAATGTCAACGACTTCGAACCATATTGACGCAAGTTATGACGCATAAAGTCAATGCAAATGATCCCGCTCTTATGGTGTGACCTTTTACCCCATTTCGTCCATTTTCAATAGGGTTCGTCCCCAAGTGGTTCCCTACCACATACTAAAATTTCATCGAAATCGAACCTTTTTAACGAGTGTTATCGTGCCGACAGGAAGACAGACGGACGGACCGACAGACGTACGGACGGACGGACGGATAAAGCTGGAGCATATACGCTTCCTCAACCTACGGTTGGAAAGCGTAAAAAACGCCTTTCAGTAGGCAGAAAGTGGTAGGGGCTGGCATGTATCTGTACTGGAAACATGAACAGGTCTTCAAGCCGTTATCCTTCCTTTTCTTGTTGTCGTTGTTAAAATTTTAGTGAATCCATAAAGTTGAATTTTTAATTTTAGCCGTTCAACCGGCTCGCAAAATCTGAGAGAGCAGCTCCTGAAACTCCTTTTAGCAGCAGCTGCTTCAAGAAGATTGCGTGCATCCTATTCCGGCAGGTGACAGGCAGACTTTAAAAATGCAGCATATCGGAAGTAAGAGCTTGGCACAGAGTTCTGAAAGTGTTACCTGGTTTTTGAGCTCGTCACTTGAGCAAAACCGCATTGCAAAATTAGTTTATTTATTTTAAATTTGATTTTCTTATACTGTCATTCAACTTTAAATATAAAGATACCCTCCAGATATTGCGCTCAGGTAGCGATCACTCTTCCGATTACAGTAAGATCCTGCTTGTGTCAAGACTTAACTCTTGCACCAACATTATTTCGTGCAAGCAGTAATTCACTTGAACTACAAAAGAGCATAGATCCAGGTTTATAATAAGAAACAAGGTAATTTTATTCGACTAAACAGCTGGTAAAATTTCATTCCTGAACCTAGGACTTGCTTTCTTTTGTTCTGAACTCTTTTATTTACGAAAAAGTGATTTAGTTATAATTTTTTGGGTTAATTTGCATGGACGAGTTGCACACAAAATGATTACATATGTAAATCTTATAGGAAATATTAGAGTAGCATTTAAATATATACAATAAGGCAATTGCATGTTCCAAACCAGTCACGTGACAGGTGAGAGTATTAACGTAGGGAAACGGTTGGACGTTGTTAAGTTTGGTCGACCTCACGCGGGAGGGCGAACAACTGCATCAGAGTGATATTGGCGGCGAAAGCACGTATATTTGGTCAAATTTGCTGTGCAGTGACTTTGGGAATGATACCTTTGCACGAACAACTTTACCAGGGTATTTTTCATAGGTCCATGTACGGTTGTTATTTATTTCGTCGCACCGCCGCGGAAGTGCCTCAAGATGCACCAACTATGAGCCGAATGGCGACATTGTTTTGAAGATAGTAAAGTACGTTAACCACATTTCTACAAGAATTCAGACGTCTAAATGTTTCAAGCGCCGCTCGTAGCTGGCCCATATACAACAAAGGACGGCATTTCATGAACTATCAAGGCAAAAGTAACAGCCTGCGGTTCCTAAAATCATGTACATATATTTTGTCAATTAATTTTCTTTTTCGGATTACATCATTAAAATGATGCCCTCCATAGATCAATAATTTCATAGTTTGAACTCATTGAATTCTGTTTACTAAGTATTTGAATACATTTTTGAATTACAAGACGTTACTCACGGTGTATTAACATTACCATAACAAATGTTAAAAAAGAAGCAATTATTTTAATTTAAATAAAATTTTATGTGAATACTTTCGTACATTGTAAATTAACCATCAGTTCTTTCTGCACTGGAGAGATAAAAATACAACATTTCAAACATATACAAAAGTCAAATATTGTCTCTACAATATTTTCTCTTTCGACGAATTTAAACCAATAAAGGGTTAAAACCTTCTGTGTATCTGGGATACGACATCGTGTAAAATACCATTTCTCAGTTATCGATTTTTCGCATTAATGAATACCATTATGGATTAGAATTAAAAACAAGGCAACTGTAAGATTTTTATTTTTTATTCAATGAAAATTTATACAGCAAAACATGTCCAAGACATAATCCAAGGAAACGGAGTAATCTTCCGTTTTAGATAGGTTCTTTTTCCATTGAGATGCACCCATTGAAATCTTTGAAATGTGAGCATTTGAATTTTGGTCATGCAAATACCTGACTATACATAAATAGTAATAATTTAAGAGATTGTATTGTTCTTACGTACCCTGATCAATTAAGAATCAGAAACTTCTAATTTTCAAAATAATCTAACATTGATGTATGTACAGTAACACTTAATGTGAGTCGCTTAGTGAGAACATGCGAGCTGCTTATAAACTGAAATAATTGATTGTCTTCTGAGAAGACCAAAATCTCCAAAATGCTGATAATTTTTTATTGCTTAAATATAAGTTTTTATCTTAAATGCAGTTGCTGCATTCACCTTTTCTATTTCCTCATCCTCACCGCCATTGGTTTTTTGCTTGAATTTGATGTTGCGCAATAACTTCGTCGTTTTCTTCGGTGCAAGACTCGTTCGCAAGTTTTCTCTCCATGTTTACAGAACCTTTTGCACTGATGGTTGCAAAACTCGTTCTTCAGTGATCTGCAATCTCTCTTTCTTTTTTTAAATGCTTTAAATGTGTACGTTTCCGACACTTGACTTTTCTGCCATTGCTTGACACACATTTTCTTTTTCATGAATTTCAATATCTCTTACATTTGTCCTAAATTAAGAATAACCTTCTTCCTTTAAACGCCGAGAGGCAAACGAGCTCATGCAACTCATGACAACCAAAGTCTTTTAATTATCACCTCAAAGAATGAATGTTAGAGAAATAAATCGCGTAGACATGTCCTAATCCGTGCGAAAGTTTCGGTTATTTAAGGACAAACCACCAAAAAAGAATTGGAAAGGGAATGAGACAAGGTGACACCATATCTCCAAATCTCGCTAATGCCACATTGCAAAAATCTTTCAATCACTGAACAAGGATGAAGGTTACTGGAGATTTCTTTAAGTCACCTTCCTTTTGCAGATGACGTAGTCATTTTTGAAACGGTTTCTTTAGAGCTGCAATGTATAATTCAGGAACTTGCTGACAAGAGCAAAGAAGTGGGATTAAAGATGAAATTTCGGAAGATAAAAGTGATGTACAATGCTTTTACCAGAAATGAAAATTTATCGATTGATGGGGAAAAGCTGGAGATAATTGATACCTACATTTATTTTGGATAGGAGGTATAAGGCAAAGGTCACTGATGAGGAAATTAATCGACGTATAGAACTCGGTTGGAGAGCTTTTGGAAGAAAGAATACATTTTTAGAGCAATACGCAACTACAGTATGTCTTAAAAGAAAGTTGTTTGATTAATCCAGCCTTCCAATGCTTATGTATGATGCAGAGACGTGGGTCTTTATCTAAAAGAGACATACAAAGACTGCAGACAACTCAAAGAGCCATGGAGAGGTGCATGCTTGATGTACCCAGGATAGATAAGATGAGATAATCATGGATAAGGAAAATGACAAGAGTGGAAAACATCATGATCAGAGTAAAATCCCAGAAATAGCAATGAGCGGTACATCTTGCCTGAAGAACGGACCAACGATGAACAACCGAAATTCTAGACTAGATACCAAGTGACAGGAAATGACCCAGAAGAAGAGCACATAGGACATGGATGGATGAAATTCCAAAAGTTGTGGGAGTTGCATTGAGGAGACTGGCGCAAGATAAATCTTTGTGGAAGAAACTTGGTGTGAAGTTCCTCCAGGAGTTGATTGATAATGGCAGATGACTATAAGTATATACAGTATATATGTAGGTTCCTTCCACAACTGTCTGTCTTGAGCCTCTCTCCTTCATGTTACTGCGGCATGCTTTCGAATTTATGTATACATGTACAACCCCACCAAGGACTCAAAATAATATAAATATCAATGTTCTGAGGAGAAAAGAAATTAAAAAATCACTACAGAAAGTTACATAGTGGCACAACCTGTCGAACGCCCATTAAGAGCAAATTGATAATCCGTTGATTTGTAATTTCATTAGGAAAGTCCTACGATCTTATAAACCAACTTTTAAATAAAACGTAATGCAACTTAAAACGCGCCTAGCAGCTGACTCAGCTAATTATAAAATTGATACAAGTAGATTCAATAAACAAGGTTGGTGAAAAACAAGATTAATTTATTAGGTCAAAATATATTCCTTTTGGCGTGTCACTAAAGGCCTTCTGTAACTACTAATTCCAGCATACCTTACACGTAGTTAACACGCCTTATTCTTGAGTGATGTAGCCTATGAACCTCGTTATCGTAAAAGTTTGCCAGTATTTCCACTGAACCGAGTTTGATTTATTTGACCTTTGCCTTCTGAGATAATAAATAAATACCTTGATGCGATGACTATGGCTGTGTTTTTTTTCAGATCTTCTGTTCTTGTTTTTTCTTATCAGGTTTGTGCATTCGAGAACATGTTCGGCGTAGCTTTGGTCGTATGACAGCTAATTTGCTGAATACGAAAACTCACTACACCCAATCTGTGTTCTCCTGATGATATCAACTTTGTTTTAAGTTCAGGTCTTTTCTAGATAGTGCCATGTCAGTCTCGTTTTGTTTTTCAGCTAATTTGTTTGTAGATTTAACAAGTATATGACAGTTATGGACTTGTGCGTTTGCGACTTGTAGTGTTGAAAGAGGTCGCTGCAGTCGGAGTGGTTTTATGACATGAACGAGTGCAAATGATCCGCAAAGTGGGTTACGTAGTCTCCACCGATCCTAGCGGTCTGCAGCCGTATGATGGGTCGTAACGCGTGCCAGCTGAAAACACCCAACACAAAGACAGAGCGAAAGCCAGCCTGCATTGTCCCTTGTTGACATGCGGGATCCACTGCCTGTGGCGTGGTCGCCACACTCGGAATCTTCCATCTGACCTAAGCAGTTAAAACCGCGATTCGTCGGACCAGGCTACGCGTTTCTTGCCATCTTGCGTCTAATATTGATAATCCCGAGCTCATTCAAGGCGCACAGCCTTGTGTTGTCAGGTCAGCATTTGTACCCGGCTGGGCCGTCGGATTCGGAACATTGCAGAACTGAGGAAACGTTGCACTGTCCGAATGTTGATTCTATTACTGTCACCAGCATTGCATTGCGCTATGATTTGCGGCAATGCTGCACGTAGGAGGAATTCTACGATGCGTGTCATGTGCTTCTTTCCATGACCGTAGAGGGATTTTCAACGGCGACATCTGTCTCGCACTATGGATGTTCCCCCTGATTTTGCGTATTCCAGGTAAACCCTTGAAATTGTTCACCGTGCAAATCCAAATTTCGTGTTTATTTCCGAGATACCATGATGACCCATTTCTCTTGCGGCGATTATCATACCACATTTCGAATCTATTAAATCCTGATAATACGACACCGGAATTGTCAACGCAGCTACCCGAGTCTGCGTAGTTATCTACCTCTATATATACGTCGTTTACGGATTGTACCAATTTTTGCATTGGTGTAGTGGCATGCAATAGAAAGGGTAGCCTGCTTTCCAGTGTATTTACCAGAGCAATGGAACAAAGTACCAGGGTAACTGCAATACAAGTATTTAGATATTATTGTTAGTTATGGATGCTGGTGCACTTGTCTTTTTGGTAACGGAGGTGATTGATTCCCGACAACTTAGTATCTAGGATGGCACCTATGTACCGTATCTTCCTCACTGCTTTAGTGGTGTGCCCATAGAAGCGACACTTAAGGAGGTGACCATTCCTCCCTTTTTTTGCAATAAGTATAAGTGTCATTTTTTCGGGAGCGAAGCAGAGCTTGCACTCCTCGCTTCAACTGTCGAGCTTTGAAAGAGAGGTGTGTATCTTTCGCTCGATCGCGTGTCTACACGATGCAGACAATATGAGAATGAGGTCATCCGCATAGGCCTGCATATCACCCCGTCTTCCAGAGGAAAATCGAGTGCCGTATCTGCAACCACGTTCCACTACAAAGAACCCGAGCAAGAGCCCTGCGGGCACAACTTGTGTATACGCGACTAAAAGTCTTATCACCAGCTTCAAACTCTACCCTTCTATTTGAGAGGAAATCGCTATTGAGTAGAAACAGATTCCTGGGGATGCCAAGTCTTTTCAGATGGTCCAAGACCAGTGGCCACCAGACGCTATTGAACGCCCCCGACTGTCCAAGTACACGAGGCAGGTGTACAAACACTGAGATCTATTCATTTTTACCTGCTGAATAAGGTTGACTAGCGCTTGGCTAGTACACCGCTGTGGCGTGAATCCGAATTGGGGGTTGGAGAGCTTACCACTGTATGTCACCTGCAGCTTTTTTTTTCCTTGTTTTTTTATATTTATACACGATGCTATGAGCTTCAAGTCAATACTGGAATTATATCTCGCAAAAAGAAAAAAATTTTTTTTACAAAAAAAATTGAAAACAACATATCCTTACATCTCCAATACTATACGGGTTAGCAAAATTGAATAGGAAATTTGGATTACTCCTATGGAAATACCTAACAATAAAAAAATTAAAAAGATGTGTTTACCAGTGTAATGTTTTCAACCGATGCAAATCAAATTCACCAGATTTGCGAATAATACGAACTGATATGTCCTACATT
The DNA here is from genome assembly GCA_039090855.1 of Macrothele yani. Taxonomy (NCBI): domain Eukaryota; kingdom Metazoa; phylum Arthropoda; class Arachnida; order Araneae; family Macrothelidae; genus Macrothele; species Macrothele yani. The sequence goes on along the minus strand of CM076999.1, from coordinate 72,642,968 downwards.
TGCAGAACATATCAGCTCGTATGAATGAATAAGCCTAAAACAAAGCGTAATGTTAAAATAAATTAACTATTTTGTTGACCAAAAAATTGAAATGTATATGTTATATAAAATTATTTTTATAAATATTAAACGGAAATTTCGAAATCATCTTTCACGAAATTAATGGCACATATAAAACATGAATTTGAAAATATCGTCAAAATGTATTAATCATATAAGATAGCAGTGAACCAGAAATCAGAAAAGTAGAAATGTAAACTTTTGAATAGAAGTTTTAATATGTACTTCAGGCATTTCATATTTAATTTTACGATTGTTAAAAGAAACGTATAAAGATCATTATGTGACAGAACTTATTATTTACTTATTCCTTCCCAAAATTCTCCTCAAACCGACAAGCACTTTGGCAATTCTTCTCTCAATTCCTTTTATAATCCATGTGGAATTATTTCCCCCAGAGTTTCTTTGAGATTGGCAGTTAACTTTTGCAAGCTGCAATCTGCTCTTACGTTCAGAAGAACGAAAATAACAAGTAGTGCAGAGTGACTAGATGAAATTGTGTCTTCTTTTCTCTCTTTTGTGCATTCTACCTAATTAACTTGCTTAATTGCATAATTTTGTAAATCAAGGCAGACAAGAGAGCAAAATTAGTGTTTATAACATATGACAAATAATGGAATTCTGCTTTTTCTTAAGACCTTCTTCTTTGTCCGGCAGAACTTCTGCATTTAAAGACAATGAAATTTATCCGATTACATTTTCAGCATGTGTGTGTTCAATTCAATGACAAAACTCCTGAGTAATGATGTGTATCATGTAATATGGAAACATTTCTTCTGCCCATCATTTCGTCAACAGGTATCTGTGTGATATTCTCAAAGAGAAAGCAAATTATCTTTTTTCCTATTCCAAGATAAACAATCTCAAAAATAAATCATTTTTCTAGGGTCGCCTCTTTCTGTTTTCTTTATTGTTGAGTGGAAAGCAAATGAAAAAAAATCAAATAAAAGTTTTTTTTCCAAAATTTAAAATTTTATGAACTTCCAGCATTTCGTTTATTTTAAATCCTAATATGCATTTGTCCGATTGGAAAAAGACTCCGAATTCCATCGAAAGATATTCATAGATAAACTCATTAATTTGTTCGCTGTGCTGCTTGTTGTGTGATTCGTTATGTAAATTTTGCTTTCATCCTTAATTCTGTCAATATATTTATATCTTTTAAGTGAACACACCCAGTATCATAGAGATATGCATAGGATTTACACTGTGTATTTTTTGTAGAAAGATGCATCGCGAAATACGAAAATGTAGTTCCCTTATTGCACAGAACACATAAATACAATTCAAATGCTTACAGCTGTTCGTGCATGAACAGTTTCTTTCAGGATTGCGGAAAGCGGTGTAGATTTTCTTAAACGTCTTGTAACGTATACTCTATATTCACTTTCCTTTTGATTTTACTATCTCTGGTTATTTTATTTTACTATGTAAATTATCTTCTTACTGAACGAAATATTATTTCACCCGATGAATGAGATTTGGCAATGAGTGTAAGTCATGACGTGGTGGTAGCCAGTATATATAGGCGCGTTCATCCATAGCGTTTGGTGTTGTACGGAGAGAGTTTGTTGTTATAAGGAGAGCTTTTGTTGTTATAGGGAGATCGTTTGTTGTTATACTAGAGGAGAGAGTTTCGTTCTATGCCATTAGTTTGATTCTTCATTATTGTGAAACAAGTTGTGTGTGTGCTTTGGATGACCAAGAGTCGCATAATAAAAGAGCTATTCGTAAGTACGTATTTCTCAATTAATAGTTTTTGTCAGATCTCTGTCTGGCAGTTAGGTTTATATCATTAGTTTATTACCATTAACAACCAGCGTTAAGACTTTATTCATTCTAATTACTGCTGCAACATTACTACCAGTTATAAGTTTGTTCAATACTATTACTACACTACTAGCAGGAGACTTTATTCATGTTCTTAATTAACTAGTAACAACAACCATTTGAATTCACTATTTGAAGCTTAGTACAAGCATATCATTCAGTAGCAGAAGCATTATACTTAGCTCAGTAGGAAAGCTTCATTATTATCATTAGCTAGCTGCTAGAAAGAGCTTATTCATTATAATTAGCTTAGCGGAAAGCAAAATAAAGCTAATTCATTATAGTCTTTTTAAGTACACATCACAGAGTAGAGAACCCAAAGGTGCTGGACAAAATAATTTGAACACTAAGGAAATAGGCGATATGCTTTTATTGATAGTGTGTTGGTACAACATTTGTCAATAATGAAGTTTCCGAATTTCTTGGAACAGATTCATATAGCTTTAAATAGTACCCAGTGGAACGTTGTATCATTCGTCCATCAGCAAATGGCTTCAGAGATTTTGTAGGAGAGCATTAGCATCTCACTCACCTCTCTTAAATTTTCACATTGGTTGAATGATATTCAAGTACGGTGATTTAGCTGACCAGGGCAGATGTTTAAATTCATCTTGGTTCTTCTCAAATAAAGATTGAAATCTTCTGAATGTACGAATGGGCATATTACTATCTTGAAAAATGGCATCATTGTTCAGACGCAACATGTGGATCAAACAATGCACCAGATTTTCCTAAAATATCCAAGATCTCACTGGTAGTAGCTTGGTAATGTAGGTTAATAATGGACAGAGTTGTATAAAACTAAATTAGAACCCTGTACGCAACTACTGAAACATAATATTTACTGCAAGCCCGAGGATCTAGAACCACGATAAAATAGAATAAGATAATTTAAAGAAAACTTATTAAAACAATAAATAATTATTAGAGCATAACAGATTCCAATCATGACAAAATAAATAAATTACAATTGAATGTGCAGCAATTTGTGTGAAATGGATTTTTAAAAGCAAATAATTCAAATGTTAAACTATGAGCCTCCTGAAAACTCTTTTCTCCTCTGGCAATAGCGAGTTGAGTTCCTCAATGACTACAACGTACCCTTGATGATTACTGGCAAATTAATGCAGTCGGTCTGCTATTCCTCTACTGCATACGGGCAAGGGACAATGTGCGCCCGGGGTCAACTTCACAGAAAGCCATCGACATATTTGCATCCCCAACACAGGGAGTTGTGGAAAACCCAGAAAAATATGAAGAGTAGATGGCCAGCAGAACGGGATTCGAGCACTCGTTAAAAACGTCTGCGTCTCATACAGTGCCATAAGCAAGTGCGCTATGTCGGTGGGCATAAAAACAAGAAACTAATTTAAAAAATGTATATCAAGAAAAGCAGTTCTATCAATGAACCTTAAAAAATTATAAATAGCATTTTCAAAAGCTTAATTCAAAAATGGTCGACTTACAATGTATATAAGGAAAATATTTTAATTTAATAATTTTGACTACTGCAAGTGTAATCCGACAATTACATTTTTATTCTTTCTGTGTAAACATAACTTTTGATTCAGTTCCCATATATTCAGAGCACGCCTTAATAAAATCTAGAGGCCACTAACGTCTGAAAAAAAAAAAGAACTTTGAAAGTGTGAAAAATAGGATAAAGTTCAAGTTAAAATAGCCTTAAGTATATTATCTGAATAAAACCATGAGTCATAGTTTTAAGTGCTGTAAATAATATTTTTTTATTTTAAAAATCTGCAAGCCAAACTATCTGCAACATCAGTTTAAAATTTAGAAAAATTCCTCGTACAGCATACCTGCGTACGTCTACATTCTGGTACCTTGATAAAGGTGCCAGCAGAATAGCAACATATGGCTGCCCAAATCATCACACATCCACCTCATATTTAGCTGTTGGGTCCAGACATTCCTAGTAATTTACGCTTTCTCGGGAGGTCTAGATATATAAACCCCACGTACGGCTGTGAAGAACGTAAATGAGGGATCAACGAACAATATAAATCGTTACCAGTCATAGGTTATGCAGGTTTTACGCCATAATACCAACTTGTTCTCATCGTAACGCCGGTTTCTGTTATTAAGGATTTAGCAATTGCAACTCTTACATAGATATTGGTTTTGTGGCGTTCTCTTAGTATATTTGTTGTGCGAAAATGGTGTTCCAAGTAGACTTTGAGCTTTGCTGTCGCTTTTTCTGCAATAGTTCTGCGTTTCTTGAATGATATCGTTCTTAGCGTTCTATGATCCCTCTCATCGGTTTTCGCAAATTTTCTTCTTCATCGATGAAATATTGCGATGCTGAAATATTGCGATGTCATATTCCTAGATACTGTTGCTCATGAGGCACCAAACAATTTGGCTGTTATAATTTGAGGCACACTTGCATAATGGGACCCACGAATTGTCCTTTTTGGATCGGCGACTGCTCTCATATTCCACCGTCTGCTCGAACAAACCGATGACGAACGAACATAACTTGTACTTCATCGGCCTGTAACTCACAGAATATATACAGCGAAAAATAGACACAAGGTAATCACAGTGGTTTTTGTTTTTCCGTGTAACCTGCACAAATGACATTATCCGTGATGATACCGGAGTCCCGTCCAAACACTGTAAATAGGAAGCTGGATAAAGTTCGTTTTCTTCATACACACTTTGATCAAAAAATTTCGAATTTTTGGAAGACAGTCACAGACAGTGCTTTTCAATTTCTGCACACCTACATCTGCTAATGACATCGTGTCTTGTTTGTAAAGTGCGCAATAATTATTGGTGCCGTGCCGGTGGCGCAGTGGTCTAAGCGATGGCTTCTGATCATTCGTCCGAAAGGGGTCTGTGTTCGAATCCCGTGATGCATGGATGTTGTCTTTGTCTTATGTCACTGGCCTTCGCCCTTCCCTAGAATCTGTCACCCTAAATTAGGGACGGGCGACTGCTTAAGGCCCATTGAGTTGCTCACGGTGGTCGTTAAACCTACAATTAAAAAAGAAAAGATTATTGGGCTGCAATATCCTATGTAAATACCAGAAAAACCTTAAGATTAACTCGAAAATAAGAGCGGTATAATCAAGTGTACTGGTTTAGGGGGAGTTTTGATTTATATGAAAAAGAACATTAGTTTCTGAAAGCAAGAATGTAGAGTGGCGTTGATCGAATGGAAGACAATGAGGTAATCCATATGTAAAAGACATAAATCTGACCGAAATGAGGAGCTTAAAAATTGTTAAAGATGCAGTGTTAGAAGAATTCACGAAAGAACAATTATTTCATTGAGAAGCAACTGCTGTTGAATTCCGTCAAAACCAGAAGCTGCCCGTGTCGGCAGGAAGCACGACCGTAACTAGTAAAAGAAATTGGATAAACACGTCGCCTGCACGTTCCGGAGCACAAAGCTCAGGAGAACGAAGCGATTGCCCAATAAAACAAGAAAGAAGGGAATGTGATAAAATTTTAGATACTTTTGCTCTGCTGTTTGGTAGATGGTGTGAGCAGAATCGCACGAAATGGTGAAAATGACACTTTTTGTAAACCTTAATGTGACACCGTAACGTGGGTGACGTTCTCTTTGTACGAACTGGAACAACTGTTTCAAGTTAATGTTAATCCAGCGTATGCCTTAGTGCAGTAACTGACCAATTGCTTTACTTCCGGCGTATTAACACGATAGTTTTTGATAAACATATATTGAGGTTGGTACCGTCGAAATTTAAAATGTTTTACGAGTAGCAGACAAAAAATGCATACGCCGTAATGTACGTGAAAAATATTTTCAGTTTTTTTATTCTTAAAATAAGTTAAATATAAATTTTCATCATATAAAGATTTATGAGCTTTTTTGGTTTTTATTCTGAATCTACACCCTTTAGTCGGTTTTACACTAGTAGGTCTTTTGAAGGGTCGGAAACAAGTTGGATCCGGTGATTTAAAATGCAAAACAGTGTTGTTCCGTCACAGTAACAGACATTCCAATAATCGCAGTTCTAAGGACCACTAAGAAGAATCAAGATGAATATTTTGTTGGACCTGTTAAGCTTTTAGCATGATACACATTATGAAACAAATTTTTATTTATTTATTTTTTTATTTCTGTCTCAGAGTGCAATTCCAGTAGGTTCAGTGTTGAAGATCTGTGGAAAGTAAGCGAGATCATAGTATTTAACACTTGTTTTAAAACAGGATAAGCAGTACGAAAATGTTAACATGACTGAGAAACGTCAGAATATGTTAAGTATGGTGTTAACCACTTAGGAATGATTAAGCTCATTCGTAATTATTACAGCACGGATGCATTTATATCGTAGAAATTAATTTAATTTTGAATATGCAATAATAGTTACATCTTGTATACAAAATGAAAATATGTCTTACGTGCAATGTTTAATCAAGCAAGCAAAATTAATTTCCGAAAGATTTATATACAACAATCAAGAAATTTATGAAAACAATTTTAGATGGAAAAAGAAATGCTAGATCTCAGTTTGTGTGTCAGTTTACTTATTGCATTTGTACACTTTTAAATAAAATAAAAATTGCTACCTAAAATATGAAATTCAACGAGACACGATGGAAATGACTTTAATTCCAGTAAAAAGTAGTGTGACTCATTCGTTCAGGAAATCGGCTCTTTTGTGGAATTTATTTTTTTCCAGGAAAGGTCCGTTTGCCAATATCTCAGTTTGCTGATTTGTTCTTATTGACGTAATCATTCGTGAAGGACACATATCTATTTTCGGGGCTTAAATGTGTCGTTAGGCGCCCATTCCTAACTTTTTTTTGTGGGTGTCATGTTATGTTCTTCAGCTACATGTGAAAGCTAGAGCTATAAAATGATAGTCCTATATGTTGATCCTGTGCAAAACCCCAAATGTTGTACTAACTTGTATCATTACTCTATTTTGATGATTTGAATTATTTTACGGAGCGCTAAACTTTTTTCATGTCTTACCCTCAGCTCTCATGGTCTTGAATGCTTACACACCTCACATGTTTTCCAGTACTTCACACACAATACGGATGTGGAATGTTGGTGAAGGGAACAGAGTTCAGCAGCAGTTCAACTCAACCAACGAACTTGCCGTCCTGTGTGGTGGCACTGTTCGTACGCCCTTAGTAATATACAATGGGACACAATCCTCAGGAAATAATCTGAAGATATTCAAGAGATCTGAAGAACAGCTCATTTTTTCTGCTTTAAGGATTCGTAATTAAGCCAACTGAAAATTCCATAACTTATGGTATGCGCTGCCCTCTCAATTACTTTAAAAACCACAGTTTTTCTTTCTATCTGTCATTCTTTGTCTTTTATATCGGAAATATTTTTCGGTTCTCCATATAAATTGTTCTTTTTCATTTCGCTACAGAAACACCTTTCTCCATTTTTTTTTTTTTTGATTGGAGGTTTAACGACCACCGTGAGCAACTCAATAGGCTATAAGCAGTCGCCCGTCCCTAATTTAATTTAGGGTTACTGGTTCCAGGGAAGGGAGACAGCCAGTGCCGTTAGACAAACACAACATCCATGCCTGACCGGGATTCGAACCCGGACCCCTTACGGACGAATGATCAGAGGCCAACGCCTTAGCCCACTGCGCCAACGGGGCGGCAGACACCTTTCTCCATAAAACATTAACAGGATAGTGTCAAAAGTAATATCATCTCAAATACAAAAATATGCAGAACGAACATGAGAAAAGTAGCTTTTCACATGAACGTATTATCTACGGAAGTTTAAGATCAGATTATAAAATCTCAGTTTAGAGTTTAAAAATGTGTTAATTTACATTTCAAAAATACTTCGTGCAAAGTAAAATTGTGGAAGATTAGAAGTGATCAGCCCGAAATTGGAATAATATAATATAATTACTAAATTTCCAGACGTTCTTTTTTTGACAAGTCTTAGATACATATTCTGTTAAAGAAAGTGCTTGCCTCCCAGATGAGTGCTACTTAAATGATAAAAACAATTATTTCGTTTCACGTGAATTGTATTGTAAATAGCTTATGCGATGTAATAAAAAGATGCAAAATGCATTCCTATATGAGATTTTAATATTGATGTACGAAATAATAGCAGTACCACATAGTTTGTTACCTTGCCTATTGAAGTCTTCAGACACATTGCACTTTTTCCGACGGAGCATTCATTCTCATCGTGAATCACAGAATATTGTTTTCCAATCCCCACTTAAAAAAAAATCATATTCTGTTAGAGTAAGTATGAAAGAAATGTTCCTTCCATAGAAATATTTTAAAAGCTAGCTAAAAATAAACAAAATCCTCTTTTGAAGCCCATCAAAAATCTCCTATAGCAGAAATCGAATGTAAATTTAGTTCAAATTACCGAGTTACCAAATCCTTCCCCGAAATTCACATTTTACTAAATTTTGGCACTGCTTCCTTACATATTAATTTACTTTGACTGGCACTAGGACAATATTTGTCGCTCCTGCGGACTTCCACCAGATTTTGCTTGTGTGTTAGTCGAGATGAGTGTAAGAAAAAATATTTCCCACTGACTTTCTTTTTCAGATGAAGATGAACCCCTCAGAAGGCCTACTTAACCCACAGTCGGCCACAGGATTATTCAAGGCACTCGTGCCGAGTCTTTCTAATCGAAGATAGGATTTTCCTGCAAGCGGATCCTGTACCTTTGGCAGTGTGGGGAGCTCCACTAGTGTATGGCCATTTCTTGCTCTCTTTATTTGGCCTAACTTTTCGCCAGTTCAAAATTGGTTGGGCGGACAACTTCCAGTTTTAAGGCATTCCCATTTTATTTGAGACAGTGTGGGTTTATCCGCAAAATTTCTGTTTCTTGTAGAGAGAGCTCTAAGGTCCGCTAACCTAAAACTGATTACTCAGTCTTGGCCCAATGACCTAAAATTGATTACGCAGTCTTGATCCGCTGACCTAAAATTCAATACGCAGTCTTGGCCTGCAGACCTAAAATTGATTAGGCAGTTTTTGCCCGCTAATCTAAATTTCTTTCATTTAATGGTATTGGAGGCTGCTTTTCGTTTTAATTTCTTTAGGCATCTTTACTTTCTTTTTTCAATTTTTAGTAAGCCAAAAGAATAAGCAGCCACATCCTAATTCTGCGATGTACTCGCATATGAGAATTACACCTTTTACCTTCTGGAACGGATTTACTCGTGTTGAGAATAATTGCTTGAAATCACCTGGAACGAATACGTGTGCTGTGAGAAAACGTGAACAGAACGCGATTTAAAGAACATAATTTCCTACCAGCTCGTCATTTACAGGTGTAATTTTTCCACTGGGAGGGAACGTCTAGTTTTTAGAGCAAAACACTAGACATTTTCCTTCATTCAGTTCCTGCAGTGTCGAATAAATGCAGTATCGTTTTCCATCTTTCACCTACCAATGTGAAAGTGCGTTTGATTGTTGGGCAAACTTCTGTGTCACATTTTATACACTGGACCAATTACGGTCGCATGACAACAACACGGGGAAATGTCGGATATGTAAATTAGCGGTATACGTCACAAAAAAGTGCTTTAAAACTGATTTGTATTTCTAATAGTATTTAAAGTGTTATTAGTGCACAGTTCCTTTTTATTAATTAGTTTCACTTACTATGACGATCAATTTAACATAATTTAAAAAAAACTGTTTCTTTATTTTTCGTACAGCACATGGTTTCTTCAGCCAATATTTTAAAAATGACCGTCACTTGAAAGTTCACGGCTACAGAATTAAAATATTAAAAAAAAAATACTCCACATTTGTTCTTCTGACTGTTCAGTTTAAAAATGCATTTTTTTATAATCTTTCCTTATGTGCAATCATTTGTGCACTATTTCTAAATATCCCTCCCATTTTGTTTTGTGCTGTACAGAAAGCAAGTACCAGTTGTATATAAACAAAGCAAATATTGATAACTGTATTTTCGAACCATTGGCCGGCAAGTAATTATTTCAAGTGGAGAAATAGATTATATTCGCTAGCCCCCGTCTGGGCTGTAGGGAGGGTGTACAGCCTGATCCCATCCAAATTTGGTTTTCTCAAATTCGCGGTATGCAGCTTTGCCTTGTCATGAAGCTCAGCATGCCTCGCCGTTTTTTTTTCTTTTTTAATTGCACGAGGCAGCTTTCTCAGTTCCTAGCAATAAACAGCCGGTTTCACTGTGGTGCCTTAGGAAAGAATTTTTACGAAACAAAATATTTTCATGTCCCCAAAGATCGTAGAGTTGACCTTCCTTGTTGACATATGTTTTAATATTTCGGCCCCAATCGAGTTCGAGTGTTTCCATTGCACGGACTCCAGTTTCGATCCAGGTGTGATATGAGATACCCAAGTCTCCTCTGCTTTCACTTAACGGCCTAAAAATCAATACTTTCATCCACGTACGGCTCCAAAAATTCAAAAAATTTATTCGAAGCTTTTAGTTTTGTGCTCTTCCGTCAATATCAATGACACCCATCTTTCATACACTTTGCGGTATTCCTGTAATGATTTCGTGCAGTATTGATTCCAAAACTTAAGGGAACTGTTCTAAAAGATCGGAAATTGTGAAGCGTCAGTTCTTTCTCATATTTTCATTCACCCTATTAACCAAACCTTCTGTCCCCCGAGAAAGCGCACCAGTGTGCAATTCGTCGAATACACTTTGCCGTCCTTCGCTAAACATTCCAACCCACTTCTGCACCATTCCTGTTCTCATTGTGTTTGTCCGTAAATTACGTACATTTACCGATTAATCTCACTTGGTCTGACATTTATCGCATTCACAAACCTTATAACATACCGCCCTTCCTAGCCGGAGGACTGTTCTATTAATAAAACACTATTAACGCACAACACAAGCTTTTAAACTAAGCACAACTATACAAAATGGCGTCAGGATGAAGCAATGAATGAGGATCGAAAGACACAGATGAATAAGGAAACAGAACCGCGCATGCGTGATCCTGAAAGGAATACTTGCGCGGGAATGATGCTCGAACGTTACTTTATATATGGCCTTACAAATTCGGAAGAGGAGTAGGCAATGATTTCCGTCTGTGACTTTATCAACCATTCTCTGAATCTAATAGAATTTGTCTTTGTAACATGTTTTATGCACAAATAAGGAGTCCTGCCATACTATATACATTAAATTAGGTACGTGTGTCGCCTGATTATTGCATATAATAAGAGCAAACGTATTTCTCTTTAAACGATTTTCTGATTTTTCTAAAACACTGATTTGAATAAATACTTTTCTCGGTAGAAATACTTCAAACGGCGTGCTCTTTGCAACACAACTTGCTCAGCCTTCTTTCGAATTTTCTGTGCAAAATATTATTTCTTAATTAGTACACGCAACGTGTAGAGCGGAAATCATACTCTCGTCTTGAGACATAATTAACTAAATAGGATCGTATTATGGTGTGTAATGAAAACAGAAGGAATTGGTAGACCTGCTGGTTAAGAAATTCACTGCACAAAAAGGACTCTTCGGACCCCATCACACACATCCAGTCATCAGAAGTCGTATTTCATGTTCATGACACGATTGTTTTCGCATTGCAGTTTTGGGTTCTGTGAGTAAAGGTTTAGCAATAAGTGCTCTTTCCTGCATGTTCGCTTTGTGGAATTCTCTGTGAATTGATGTTGTGGAAACAGGGTCTCCCATGTGGGTAGTGTTTTCTGTTGTTAACTTTACTATAGTAGTTTTGTGATATCTTATTATTAGTGTTCGATAATCCTTCTCACTCAGTCCAGTATTTGCCCAGTATTCCTTTTTCTTCGCCTATAAAGTTTGTCATGCTTTGTGTTCGTAATCATACCCAAGAGGCTGTTGCTTTTGAAACAGCTAACAATTTTGCCGTTACCGTTTCAGATGCTCTGTTTGTTCTATTTGAGAGCCTGACAGGTCAGCAATTTTAGGTTCTGCTCGTAGAAACCGCTGAATAACACAGCTTGTGCTACACCAGCATACAACCTTTAGCATATATACAGAGTGATTTACTCGAGAGTTTGTAGAAAAAGTGCTCTACAATTTTAAAACGGGAAATCATTTCATGTTGAAATTTGGAGACGAAATACCGTACGTCGAGATTAATTATTAAAATTGCATACCTTAAATGAGGCCTGATATATCTCGGATTTGAAATTGTCAACAGTGTACACTGGTGTCTGAAAATAAGGTCTGGTAGCTCCAGCCAGGATAAAATACACGTAATTGGAGATGAGACGTCTGCCGTGTGAAGGAACTCAATCATAGAGGCCATAAACATTTCGTATCATCAGACAAATTTCACACATTTGCGTACGCAGTGTCACGTCAGCAATTGTCACAACAATGAGATGTAACAATACTACAGAAAGCTGTAGTATATGATTCCTATAAGGCTCAGTGTAGGCATTGCATCCTGTGAAAACGTGGAATGTCATTTCATATGTGCGAAACCCAGCCTCCGATGGATCTCCTTCGCGGACGTTTGCAGGGTCATTACGGGTTCTATGTTTCCCTAGATAGAATGTCGACAGAAATCGGTTTCTAGAATGAATCTTGTCTCGTATGTACGAAGAACACTCTAATCCATTCATCTAACTCCGAGAAAGATGCTGGATATATCAGTTAAAGGCGTCACAGAAGCTGCTTGATTGTTGACAAAAGGCAAATTGCGCTAAGCCTATAATTTATTATTTCTCCACATAGAGTAGTACCACTGGTCACTAACAACTATGAAGAAAATTGCTAGGCTATATAATAGGTCATATGGCGTTGTGCGCTAAAAGCTAAATACCATACCTCGCAAGATGCCGCACGTCTTGTAATACCTTGGCTGTTCCTTCGTGGCATCGACCGGTGTTGCTGAATGTTTGTCATAATTATGAAAGTCGTCTGTAATGGATATTCGAACTACAATTGAGACTAGCTCGCATGAAGTAAAACTATCACCAACCACGCGACCGCTTCGGACACTCGTGTAAGAGATATAAAGAAAGTCTTTGCAGCCGATGGAAAAACTCACTTTCTCTCGCTGTCAATAAGAAATACCCCTTACATTCCCCTTTAGCTTTAAGTACGTAAACACTATTACATAATGAATAGCATTTTGCTGAATGATATGCAGAGAACACTGCTGTCATGTTTCCTTGTTTTATATTTGAGTATGTCCTGTAAAATCGCAATGTTTAATTGAGCGCTTTGGATTGCATGTCGGCTGTTGCCGGAACATATGGTGGATCTGGCAAAGTACAGCGAATCAAGGTAGATCTGAAACTTTACGGTGTCTGTAAGCGTTATCAGTTTGTAGTCTTAATAATTTGCTCATTCAGCGAATGATAGTTTTGCGTGATTCCTGAATTTCAGACTTTATATATCGCGATTAAGATTCCAAATATTTCTGAATTTGTAGAATATTGTCGTAGTGTAGAAAGAAGATATTCATTTCTTTCACAAATATTAAATTCAATTCCTTTGAGGTAAAACTCAGCCAGGATAGTATGAATGATTGATTTAATAGTAATCGGTATATTATTTATAAATTTAATTTTATAAAGGAAATTATTCTTTCAAACTTCACTAAGATGTGAACAAAAAGTGTCACATAAAAGTTTGAGATATGTGTCTTACAAGTTTAACAAATTTATACCTTTAAACATGACATGCCTCTCGTGCAAGTCCTGGTGTCCTTTAAGTTCGATGTATCATGCGTCCGTGCTCAAGTGGCGAGGACGGGTAAGATGTCAGAGTGTCGTGTCATGGGAAGTAATCAATTACTTTATTCCGCTAGATAGAAAAGTTCTGATTGATGATGACTCAAATCCTTTCTTTCGGAATACATATTTCTGAGTGGTGACTCAGTAAAGGTCACTGAACATGCATTTAAGGTTCAGCCAAATTAGTAACGTCTTTTAGATAAACTCAAAGCTCACCTCACATGTTGACATATAACTCCTTGTTCGATAGATGGCAGCACGTCAGCACATATTCGTGCATCACATATAGTTCTGGCATATTTTATGAAACTTATTTTATTCTAAAACTAATCAAAAGATCATGTATTTTGCCTTAAATGTTGAACACGCGGATAATTGTTCAATTTTTAACGTAGTTAGATTACGATTATATTTAAGTTTGAAATAAAATAATACCATTCACACACGTGCTCCGGTAAACGAACAATAATAGCAGGAAGAATAATAACCTTCATGTTGTCCTCACCAAATGTGCTGGAACACTGTTAAAGTGGATTTCTGTTACACATAGACGCATTTTTATTTTAAGCACTTCATCTGTATTTCTTGTGTGTTATCTGGTGTCTAGCATTATGGGAGAAACCGCAAGTGCCTATGTTTGTGTGTGGGGGAAGGCGAGGGTACATTTTTGTATGTAACATCATAAAATGTTTGAAAGCCATTGCATTTTGGCATCGCAGCTATGGTAAAGAGGACAACATCGTCAGGCACTATGTACCGTTAACATTTGTAACGTACGTAAAGCGCACATGAAGCGAATATTTTTCATCACTAAATAATTCGCAGGGCAACGGGGGTTTGGGTGCGTGTGGAGGGGATGAACACATATCACTTACATTCATTGCAATAAAAGTTAGAATATTCAGGCTGCATCTTAAATGGTAAATATTTATCATGTATCGTTTCTGGACAAATAATGAACATGTAAATTATTGTGCTTCAATACAACCACTTTTGTCTCATAAATAAAATACTCATGAGGTACCTAGAAGAGGTAGTCATGTTTTGTTTTTTTTCTGTTGAAACAGAAAAAAAAAATAATGTAGAACCGCCCCAAGATTTGTTCATTTTGGAAATAAAATTTGATGAATAACATCTTGGAATTATATCATCACACCTCCACATCACAATTGGGACTTGTATTTCAAATGAAAATGGTAATTCGTTTTCTGATTGGTCTGCGCCGCTCTGGCGCGGACCAATGGGATAACGAATAGTATGACTCCAAGAGTGGTTCTAGACACTACTGGTTATCGGTAGAAAATTCAAAATTATTCAAAGTGCGAAATCCAGGAATCAATTCTATCTTGAACTTTAATGTTTCTTTTCTCCGCTCCGCTCCAACATGTTTCAAAATTTGTATTTGCAATCGATCAAAATATTTCATTTGTATGTTTTTTCTGATTTATAGTTCACAATACTTTCTCTTGTTTTCTGCGCATTTTTATAAATAATGTGTTTTTCTTACATCGCTTCTTCTCTCAGAACGATCAAATTTTCACATGCAATTTGATATAAATATGAATAACAATACATTTTCATATCATAATAATAATTTGGCGAATGAATAATTAACACAAAGAATTGACGTGGATTAAGAACATCAAACAGAAGTCATCGCTTTTCCACGTTTATATGTGAGTCTCGGAAAAATTATCATTGGCCGCCTCCGGGAATCGAACACAGGGTCTTCCAGTAACGCGCCGGAAGAACCCATATTAATTATTCATTAGACTCCTAGTTATTTGTTCAGTTGCTGCTGACCATCTTTGGTGAATCCCCAGCATTGTGCGGGGCTCCAAGAAGCAATCTGCCATGAGGTTTGGCAGTTAATCGTATGTGAGTCTGGAGGACTTCGAGACCGCTGTAGTGCAGTGGTAACATGTCCTGCGTGTAACTGGAAGACCTGGGTTCGGTTCCCGGTGGCGGCCAATGAGAATGTGTCCGTGACTCACTTATAAACGTGGAAAGAGCGATGACTTCTGTTTGAAGTTTAACAAATCCTTTGTTTTTTCCGACCATTGGAGGGACGGCACCAGTAGTAACACCGAGTAATTTATTCATGTTAATGTTCTGATTTTCGAAATAACTTAAAAATGCAGTTATAATATCCTTTTCATTGGCTATACGATCAAGAAATATCAGGCAACACAGTTCTTAATAAATACGGTCATTGTCACAACATCGGGCAAATGTAACTAGGCGCGACACGTTATTCACATTGACACTTTCCGCAAGAGCAACAATAAATCCCACAACAGCTTGTTGTAACCCGGTTGTTTGTTTTACTGTTGCATTTTCAGCCTTTTCAGTTATGCTCCTCTCGATACCGGCTTCTGCGATTATTGCGAGATAATCGCAGAAGCCGGTATTTTTCAAATCCGAGACAGTACTGTTTTTTATTTAGTAAATCACTAAACAAAAATTTTAACACTGCTCAAAAAAGTTTTCTTCATGTATTATCCATCTGTGAAAGGTTTACCCTTTGAAGTCACACACTGAGCCAATTTGTAGCTAGTTCCAGTAGCTTTATTTTTGGCTCCAATTTGTTGACAAAAATACTACTTTGTTTTTTGTAACCAGAAACAACATATTTTATGGTTTCACTTTTCTCCTCAGTGTTTAAACATGGATTGATGTTTTGTTTGATAATGTCATTTTACACCTGACGTACGGCACACGACACTTTCATAACATAAAACACAAACAGCACGATCCTTCTGATATATGAATCCATATTTTTTTGTCCAACAGTTTTCAAACGAGCGTATATCAATTTTTGCCTTTTTGGAGTCATTTTAACAGCACCATATTACCTAATAACAATACCAACTTGTGTGTTACAATCAACGGACTGCACGCGCATTAGTATGCGACAGCCGGGAGAGCTATAGAGGTGATGGTGGTAGTGGTCTGGAGAGAGGGGAAGGATAAAACGGAAATAGAACTTCGTCAGTGTCAGTCAATTTTGCTTCACACTGAGTTAGTTTGCATCAGATCGCACTTTCTTACTTCCAATATCTAACAACTTTCGTTTTGAAAGGAAGTAAATACAGGAATGTCTTTAAAATAGTTATATGCTTCGATTTAGTTAAAAGTTCAATATTTTATGAAATCATATGCTGTATTTCAGTTCATTCAGCGTGCCATTGAAAATCGTTCAACGTGCCACGCTTGACACGCGTTTCGAAGGCTGCTGACGCCTGCTCTACAGTTTAACTATGGCAAATGTTTTGTCGGATTTTTGTTCCTCAGTCCTGTTCATTCATAAAATAGTTTTTAAAATATGTTTTATTATGTGTTGTGTTGCACGGTAAGTTTCTGAATAAGTGACCTTCTTAAAATGGGGAAATGGAAGGTACTGCCCGCTTCAATGCTGTGCTACGGTATTTAGTTCCGTTCACAATGAAATCCCATTGAAGGGTTAAGGGAAAATTACTTCTTATGGGTATCAAAAACTTACTGTATATCTTTGTATTTTAATAAATTTATTTATTTATATTAAACTGAAAACGAAAGGGGTTTTTTTGTGTGTTTGAAATGAAAAAGATGTGCAACTCGCTGGTATTATAAGCTGTTTCGCGTTCTTAATTTCAGCTAGTATCTCTAGGAAAAATATCCTATGCCATAAATTGAAATGAAAATCAAAGCCTCAGTCCTAATTCACAACCAAATCAGACTCTAGGGAATAATCAGTATGCAATACAAGGTACGCCTAAGATCCCTGAGGACAACTTGCAATGTTACATTGCTCTATACACTCTCTCTCTCTCTCTGTTAGATCTCATCAACAGAACCATTAACGCGCAGCATGACGTCTTTGTGCACATAACGTCATAAATAAGAAGCTTTCTCCCCCGTTCTAATTCTGTGTAATCATGTTTCGTTTTAAACTTATCACTCACCCCAAAATGTGCCCAATTCCTACGTTTTTCTTTTTTCTTTGTATCGTGATGAAATTTATTATAGGTATTTTCAAAATATTGATCAGCTACATAGGATACAAAGTTAACCAGTCTGCAGAAAACTTTTTCTGACAGCCCTTGCAAATCTTGGCAATATGTATTATTTTCGTCCGAGAAACTGAATAGCAAAGAAACAAATACAGATTTCCTTACATTACGCGGGACAGCGTTTTTGAAAGCAAATTGAAATAATTAAAAATTATTTTCTGAAAAGAAGGTACGTGATATTTAGGGTCAGTAAAGCTGGTATTTAAGGAATTTCCATTTTACTAACAATAAGTTGGAATCGTTCAAAAGATTTTGTAATGCTCATCGCTCCAATTCGGAGAAACATCGTGGTAAAAGTCCGTACCCACGTATTTTACCAATCAAATGACCGATTCATATTGGTCCATTTAAAAGTTCATGATGCATTGTTCCAAAAGCACAGGTTACTTTCTCACCACTCATGTTTCCGAAGTACCTTTGAATGCAGTATTCTAGGGACATGTAAATCTTTGTCTGGATATGTGACTTCCTGGTTGTAAACCGAATTTTTCATTTGTGGCAAGAAGTTTAGAGAAGCATTAGTTCCAGAAACGTGTCACAGGTAAATTTCGGTGGTTTACGGATAGCAGTCCTTTAATTTTATGTATGAGAGTATTACTTTTAGGTTTCCTGTTCGTGCGGAGAAGTGTTACTATCGTTGTGTGGAAAAATGTTGCAACACGATATATTAGCTAGCATTCTATAACAAATTGACCACTCATTGAATCGGGTTTTCATTAATTGAAGGTATCAAAAATTTTGGAACTTCGGATCTCACAATTCCGAGTGTGGAGATAAGACGGAAATTATTTTAACAGCGATACTCCTATAGCATTGTAAACTTCTCCTTTGATGATTTGTTCTGTAACACCGACATACCAGACGAACACGTCTTGTACGTCGATCTCACTGGTGATAAAAAACAAAAGGGCGTAATAGGAAAAAGTGTTTCTGAAAGCAGCTGATTTAGTGTTTTCCGTACACTTGGGAATTAATAACTTTTATTCAGGGACACATGTTTGTTTTAATCATGGGAGTATATTTCTTTTTTCTTATCTGCATCGGCTTCCACATTTGCCTCTGATTTTGACCCCAGAACTACGTAACGTTCTCGGAAGGTGTCGCGTCTAGTTAACTTTCAGAATTTAATTTGCTGAAAATTAAAATTTCATTAAATTGCACAACTTCCGGGTTATTTTTTTAATTTCAGTACATTGAGAAATAATTTTAGTTCGCATGTTTTTTAAAAAGAAAATAGAATCGTAGAAAGATGTAATTAAAAATATCATATTGTGTCACCAGACCGCACACTTTGTACGTAGTACCAATGCAACCCATACAAAGGAAGCTAGACGGCGGTGCAAGAAATTTAGACAGAGTAGGGTAACCCTACATACTGTGAGAACGAAGTAAGGAGGCTAACACCTACGCTTACTTCGGTGAAAATGCTTTTTTGCTTTTGAATTGCAGCATCCAGTTCTTCTTCTTCAGATGAAGACGGTGAATGACGCCCTGTTCTTTTCCTTTTTGAAGGATCTGTTCTGGGATTCTAGGGTACTTGGCTCGAAAAAGGAGGTTGGCGCTGTTCTGTGGATTAAGAAGAAATTGCCTTTCCAGACATATTTGCGAATTTCTACGCAACCACCGTATCACCAAGGACCTGAAAAATTTGTGGAGTCGTGGGGGTAGTACAGTATAACATAAAAAACCCTGTCAGACTCCGGTTTACCATTCCTTTTCTTCAGTTCAATAGAAGATAATCCTTGCTTTTTTTTTTTTTTTAGTTTTCTTTTTCTCAGTCCGTCACATGTTTACATATTCTTAAATCATTTATGACTTAGTAATTCATAATTTAAAACTAGACGAAATTTTCTTATACGTTGTAATAACGGAAATTCTAAAACGCTCTGGGCTGCCTTTCCTTCAGGTAAAGATAGATTTATTTTGTGTACGTATACTTTTAAGAAATACATATGTTATAAATTGACTTCTGATGAATTCCCCTTGAACAGAATTCACGTTAGTTTGCTGGTATACAAAATATTACGAAATAATGAACACTTTTCTTCAAAATATTTTCACTTGATGCACTGGAGTGATATTAGGAATACGCTCCGTTTTTTTTTTGTCATAGACTTCCCACATACCGTTGTGTGTGTGTGTGTGTGTGTGTGTGCGAGCGTGTACGTGTGTGCGCGTGTGTGAACGTCGTGTTAAAGCATAATTCCCTGTTTAATACATAATTTTGACTTGAATTACTTCACTACTGAGAAAATTGTGAAACATCGCTCAGCCACACGTGAAAAGGGTTAATTTCAACATAGCAGGTGCATAATAATATGTGAGTGTTTTTAAATTTGAAACTTTTGCAAAACTATTTAATGCGTTATTACCCTGAGGTTTACCTTCTTATCCTGTGTTTTGCTTTGTGGGTTAGCAGGTAACTTAGTGGCAGTTCTGATTTCCAGGCCAAATTGTGAGAGACTGAAAATATAGTTCACAAGGCAGACAAAACCAACTATGGATTTCGCGAAACTTCATCGTCACATCGATGGCGAAAGCAGACTGATTTTCTAACATTCAACATTTGACATCGCAATAAAATGTTTGTGTTGCAAGACACACAGGAGCACTGCTTTAACGGGTATTTCACAGTTTTGTACAGTGCCCTTCCTTTTGAACGCATTACTACTTTGGCTTTCTTAATATGTTGTTCGCGATGGAATAAAAAAATCAATACATTGGTCCTGCAACGACCCGCACCCAGAACTGCGATCACCGCTGATTCTACTTTCAACACATGTTTGCTTGAAGCTTGAAGATCTTGCGACCACATTCCGGTGGATTCATATGGCAACATTTTCTTTTCTGTAAGCTTGGAGAATCGACTAGTTTCTAGAACCAGCGTGTGAAATATAGATTGAGTCGTATAGCAGTTCAAATTCTGCAGTATGTTTATCATAGTGTTCTAAATTTCTAAGGTGTTACTCCGTATATTATCTCGATGAACGAAGGCACCTTTTCGCATATGTAAACCAGAAAAAAAGAGAGAGATGCATTAAGTGAAATTCTTATTCACTACAGTGATCCGCTGGAAAACATTTTCACACGCAAGCACATGAATAGAGAAGAAACGTCAGAAGGAATCTTGTCAGAATTTTATACTGGCTATAAAATTAAAATTTTCTGAATATAATCGCTTTTATTAAAATTTAAACCTTACCACACATGCTGCAGGTTTGTTAATTTTTTTAGCCAAGTCTACAGCACATGGCTGCCATACTAGCTAGGTTAGAGGGAGGCTGTATATGAAGTACATGAACATCAGACAGATGCGTTACCTGCGTTCGTGACGTCACTAGCATGTTACACAGCCTAGTGCGATGGTGTCGTGGCGACGGGTACACTCGTAGAAATATGAATGTTATCATAAATCAAATGAGAAAGTCAAGGGAAATAACGGATACAGAGAAGAAATCCAGAAGAATGAGATTCGTAGGTGCGATTCCATATATACCAGGATTTCGTTCTTTAAAAACTTATTACTGAAATTTGGTTGCGACGTACCGATAAGAACAACGCCTTCCATCAGCGACTTCTTAAATAAATTGGAAGGTACCAGTAACAAAGAAAATGAATGGGAAGAAGCAGGGACATATTCTTTTCCGTTACAAGACTCTGATGGGACTAGAAACCACTATATTGAACTAACTAAAAGGTCGACTGGAATAAGGATGAAGGAACACACAAAAAAAAATTTGAAAAATAAACATTTTTTTTTAATTCAGGTTTAACGACCACCTTGAGCAACTCAATTGGCTATAAGCAGTCGCTCATCCCTAAAATAGGGTCACTGGTTCCAGGGAAGGGAGAGAGCCAGTGCCGTAAGCCAAACACAACATCCATGCCTCACCGCGATTATAACCCGGACCCCTTTCGGACGAATGATCAGAGGCCATTGCTTTGTCCGCTGCGCCCCAAGGGCGACAAACAGCAAGTTTCATCCCTAAAAAGAAGTGTCATACTTGAGGATGTAGTTCCAAATGGGGAGAGAACGAAATGCGTCTCCAGATACACTACGAAATTGGAATCAGAAATAAAGGAATAAATCAAAGTTTTATCAAATCGTAACGCATGCTATGAAGGAGTATCATTGGAAATCCCATTTTTGGGGAAAACGTTTAAACGTTTTTTTATTACTGTGCGTAATTTGTATATTTATTTGGCATCTGTTTTTACTTTGGTTTACTTATGATATTATGTAAACTTGTATCGATGTTGTACGTGTAAGTACATGTGTGTACTATATCTGACTTATCGCACACGTGAGTTGCTTTATGACGTTTTAAACAGTATATAGAAAAATATTTAGTCATGTTTACTTCCCAGATAATATAGACTGTCTTTTACCTAATAATATAGTAATATTTTCCCCATCTCAAATTACGCACTCTAATAATTAAAGGCATTGTACTTAAAAAATCTGTGAACTTGTTTCCTTAAAAATTTAGCTGCAGCTATTTTTATTGTTTGTTTTTCGTTTCATAGATTCTGGTTAGAGGGCTTTGGTTGTGTTCTTTCATGTTTGAGAGAGTTTAGTCTCTGTGCCAAAGGCCGTTCGTGCTCCCCTAAGTTTTGCATTTGTGCCTCTTGTTCGTTTCTATTATATTTTGCATATCTACCACTTTGCTCATTTAATTTATCACGATCTAAACAAGGAGGCACTTCACAGGAAGTGGGAAGTTCGGGATATTAGAGAAGGCAATTCTCTTAAAAACTATAATCGCAGCATATCAGGAACCAGATTTACTTGATTTTAAAAGGGTGACCCTTTTCCATATTTAAAGCAATTCAGGTCACGGATACAGCAATTTTTGCACGTTACGTTTGCGACTTGGGGGGTACATAGAATATTTTTCGGAGGAGGAGGGGGGACAAAAAGGGAAGTTTTTGAAATTCACCAGAACAAAACTAAAAGTTAATGTAAAATAGTAGACATTATTAAAGCATTGTTTGTTTAATGTAAGTTGGTGCGTTTAAAAAAAAATAGGTATTTTTTTCCAATATAAATTACATTTTTACCAAAAACATAAAAAATGAAACATTTCCGGGGCAGGGAAGCACAATCACTTATATTCCTGTGGAAATCCTTGTTGATCCTGGGGGTTAGACAACGGTCAACGCAGTTTTTACAACGAAGTACGGCAGAGGGAATAAAATTCTAACCACGCGGTGAAGTATATCTCCAGACGAACACAACGATTGAGTTTAAAAGTGAACTTTGTAAAATCAATAAAGGAAAATTTAAGTTAATTTCTAAGCGACTTCATCTTCTAGAAAAAACCACTGAATTTCGTTTACTTTGTAAAACATATTTGGCGTAGATCAAATCAGATCATATGTAGAGGATTTCAGGAAGGAAAGGTCTGACCCCAAGTCTTAAACAACCCTTAGTAATAGTAAGCTAGGAGATTTGGGCTAGAGTGCCCGATAGGAAAATGACACGGAAGCCAGGTAGAAAAAGGGAGAAAGACACCATTATTTATTACCGGGAACCAGCATTCGGAGTCCGACGGCGTAACTTGCCCATCCAACGCACGGCGGATATTTAGTGGTTCGAGCGTTCGTACCTGCCTGGGATCGAACCTGAGGTCTTCTCCGTGGCAGTCACGGCGTTGATCACTAAACCACATGTTCAGCAGGAGTTCTTAGAGCGTGACAGTAAATTCCACCATCTATCCTGGCCACTACGAAGGTCGGATAAGTACCCTATTGGCAATGTATTGGCAGGGCCTGATTATCGCAAAGGCATGCGGTGCAGATGCCCAGGGCCCCCAGTTTGAAGGGAGGCCCCAAATTTGCAAATTTATAACAGTGTTATGTTATAAGTTTATTTTTATTAAAGGACGAACTATCAAGAGGACTAATAAAATTTCTGAGGCATTTTAGACATTTCAGATTGTGAGCTCTGCCTTCTATCTATTGCTACGATGTCCACTATCGTAAAATGCGACCCGTTGATTGGCGCAGTATCCTAAAGCCTGTGGACGACGCTTTCAGTCTGCATCCGCACGGATGGAAATATTTTCCAAGAAAAATGGCAACACATTTATAAAGCAAACACTTTTTTGTAGCATGTGGTTCTACCATGAAGCTTTTCGACGTAATTGTAGTAAAGCTCTCAATTTTACGTTTTTGTTAATGTTAGCATGTGGTAATAGGTTGAAGTGAGATAATAATTTTTTACTTTTTGTAGTTTTTATCAGAATTTTAACTGATATTATATTTATTTAAAGTTTAATACAGTTTTTTTAAGTGATGTCTCAACAAACGTTTCTGTCCGGTTCTGCTAAAAGGAAATTAAATATTGAAAAAAGTGTCTAACAAAAAACTAGCAGAATCTCTGTTAAAGTATTATGATAAGGTCAGTCAAAAACTGGATATTTCTGAGAATAAAATGAGTATTTCTTGTGCACTAAGTAACGGACATTGTAAAGATGTCCATGCATCAGCGAACGAATCCGAGGACTGATTTATATTTGAACGTTTTTTTTTCCCAAGAAAAGGGGATTTTGCCATTAAATATGAATCGTGAGAACAATAGCCAAATAAAACTGTATTTTAATGATGGTGTTAGATGGCGATGCAACATATCTTCATGTCGCAGAAGAAATTTTCGTAACAGAACATGGTTTGAGAACTGTCGATTGAATTTAATAGAATAGCCTAGAAAATGAGATTTGTGAACCATATTTGGCGATTGCGCACGGCTAACAGAAAAGTAGCGTTTATTTTTAATAAATAATATTATGCATATTAAGGAGTAAGTCTGGATGTTTAATTCATTATACCTAATATATTATTTATTTGAAACTGTCTCACTTTTGTTTGCATATGGCTTTGAAACATTACCCTTAAAGTATTACCCTTAAAGTTTCATACATATACGTACTTTTCTGTGACATAGTAAAAATATGATGAGGGGGGATGCCCATGTAGGCTTCTGCCCAGGGCCCCGAGTTATTATGATCGGACCTTGTGTATTGAACATGTTACAAAATCACATCTGGGATTAAATATCTCTTCGTCAAATCTGAGCCAGTTAAAAGACAATCTATTAAATGCCGGTACGCTGTTGATGTAGATGCACTCCAACAACTTGCGGAATATGTGCCAATCAGCATACGTGGTCTAATTCTGGCTAAAGAAGATCGAAGCCGCCATTGAACAAGCGCTTTTAATTAAGTACTCAGTATGTGTATATCCGTACGTATTGAAATATTAGGATGGATGCTCTAAGTCCATTTGCTAGCGTTTGCATTTCGCTGTCATTGGCGTCACCGAAAGTAACCAAACTTATTTTTTATATAACTTATGCTAAAACCGTTCGATCTACAATAGCACTAATTAAATAAGGTTTATAGCTCGCTAGAGTTGCTTACATAAGAAAATCCTATTATAATGCCTAACATTTAATATAAATTATCTGCTTTATAACATTTCTTTCAAGTCTCAAATGGCTTTGTTTCGTTCATCCAATCCATCTTATTAGATGAAGTGCAGAAGAAAATATGACGTGTTTGGATGATTCATTTTGAGTGCCCTTGTGGTTTTTTGTACGAAACTTTTGTTTCTTAAAACAGCAAAAAAAAAATCATACATCATTCCAGCTTTGTTTACCACATATATCTACTACGCAGATTTGATATAATTTTTGGAAAGTTCTCCATACGTTCCTAAAACTGATATGTACTTTTTTTCAGTTTTCCGGTGACAGTTCTCACCTTGATAAGTTGTGGTAGCTCTGAATGGCGCAATGATCAGATGAGATCAAAATCAGATCTTAGGTAGAGAATTTTAGGACGGGAGTGCCTAACCCCAGGTCTTAAACAAGACTTTTTCACTGGGTATTAAGGTACCGCATTTAAAAGTATATTACTGCAAGCTGTCATCTCTTTATTAAAGAGAAAATATGAAAAAAATAAAGAACAGCCATAGAATGTGTATGGCCAGATCTCAGGCTAGCTGGTCTTCTAAAGTAACTTTGTATGCTAAATGGTATATATTTTTTTGAGATTATCTTTTTTTTGTAAACTGGGTTGTCTGTTTTTATCCTCATTCCCTTTGTGCAGATCATTTCATCAGATACGCCTACGGCTAAGTCGTTTTTAATATCTCATTATATATGAGCGACTTCTTCTTTCCAATCAGTTAATTTGAAATTCGATAAAGCTATTTCTCATCTAGATTTCTTGTCTTCCACAGATTCGAATATTTGTTACCAATTTTCCCATGGTTTCTTATTATGTTTCTTGAATATGTTTCGGTTGCTAAGCAGCAGAGACCCATTCATTTCCAATATAAGGTTTGCTGTTTAACGGATATTAATTTTATGTATGCGCTTACACTTTAAAAAAAATTGGCAGATTTGTCCGTTAGGGTAGGGTCAACATTATGGCCGGGTCATTTCTAAGGATAAAAATTGGACTCAGGATTTTACAATTGTTAGGCATTTTAGAAGGATTGCACTAAGATCGTAATTTAGAACATAGTTGGAGTAGTTTGTTTTTGGCGGCTTCTGAAACTAGCGATATTAAGCTTTCAAATTTGGGTTCGATCTAGTTCGGAAGCAGGTTGTTACCCGTAACGTACAAATCTGGCCAGACAACGATTTCGGACGCAGCAGACTACAATAAGAACCGATTCTGGATCTATAGTTCTTCAAAGGAACCCCCCTGCCCTATTACCCGCTATTCTCAACGATCTCAAGAAAGCCGCGAAACTACCGGCAGGCCCACAGATCCCAAGCTCATTGAAAGCCTGGCAGCTCATTGAAACCCATGGTACTCAGGAAGTCTGCACAAATGTAATTTTCAGAGAAAGCACTACCCAAATTCCTGCGTGGTTTCCTTGCTGAATCGGACTTCGTAATAAATTCCACTCTAGATTTTATCACGAAAATCAAGGAACTCACTGTCCTACCAACATGTTGAACACAACAGTGTTTTAGCTTATCTGGATGTTTTACGGAGGAAATCGTCTGACAACTGCCTCTGCACACAAGTCTACTATAAATGCACATTCATCCCCAACCTGATGCTCTGCGGCTCTTTCTGTACCGCAGAATATAAAACAGCTATATTCCGTTCGCGGACTAGAAGAACTTTCGCTGTCTCCTTCGGTGCTCATTCTAGACAACGCGATATTGAAAGCGTCACCGAATTACCCACTGATGCAGGATACTCATTGAATCCGATACATTACTTATTCGAAAAGGCAAGATCATAGGTTCTAATCTTCCTGTGCCGCAGATTCTGTACCTAGTCTCGATTCCCTACCTACCAAATGTGTCTCAAAAACGCAAACCCGCCCTCAAGAAAATGAACTACGGTGTCAACATAAGGTCTCCTGCGTCGTTATATACACTGCTGGCCACCCAAAATGCAACACCAAAGAAGGAAGCATCCGATTGGCCTGAAATTCGCAGCATGCGTCGCCCGCGAGAGGATATGCAAACGGTTAGCATTGTAGGGCATATGAAAATCATGTGCGCTCGGCACACCACCGAGAAACACTATAAGAAGGCTGCATAGAAGGCGGGGTGTAAGTAGTGGAAGTGTGTTGTGCTGTCGGACATGTGCGTGGGAAGCTTCCTGATGCCTCGCCACAGAATACGGCAGTAATTCCAGCACGTTTCGGAGTTCGACAGAGGAGGAACAGTGGCATATCGCGACACCAGTTTATCTTACTGGAGACATCGGCGCCCGTGTTGGAAGACATCCAGCCACAGTCAGGCGAGTATGGATTCGGTGGGTGCAGGAGGGACGGACGGACGGACCGACGTGAGCGATTGCCGCAGCCGCAGCACACCACCGAAGGAGAGGACCGGCATGTTGTGCGACAGTCATTGACGGCTCGCACCGTCACATCACGAACGTTAGCGCAGGAATTAGGGTGTGTTGCGCAACAACCTGTGTCAGCACTTATCGTTTGACGTCGTCTGCAGAAGCGGGGACTTGTCGCACGGCGCCTATTGCTCCGATTACCATTGACGTTACACCACCGGCGAGTGCGGTGGCAGTGGGCCGTTGAACACCAACCCTGGACTACGGAATGGCACGACATTGTCTTCTCCGACGAATCCCGCTGCTGCCTGCAACACTGCGATGGTCGGATCCGCGTGTGGCGGCACCGCGGCGAGAGACTGTACGACGCCTGAATTATGCATCGCCATACCGGTCCGTCGCCTGGTGTTATGGTTTGGGGCGCAATCGGATATGACACCCGCACCCCTCTGGTACGCATCGCCGGTACACTTAACAGCCACCGCACCATCTCCGACGTTTTGGAGCCTGTAGTCCAACTTACCTGCAGGATCTGCCCGGGGCTACGTTTCAACAGGACAACGCGCGACCGCACGTGGATCGCATCGTGCAACAATTCTTCACGGCCCACCAGGTGTCACTGCTGCCGTGGCCCGCCTGTTCTCCCGATATGTCGCCCATCGAACAGGTCTAGTCGCTGATCGGCAACGAGTGGCCCAGCAAGCACCACCTGCGGCTACGCTTGATGAACTGTAGCAACTTGTAGAAGCAGCCTGGACTGACATACCCTAAACTCACATCCAAAGCCTCTTTCGTCCGACGCCGCGGCGTGTAGTGGCCGTCTTTGCCAGCCATGGGGGCCACACGAACTATTGATGTCTGCGTGTTCTGCAAGTCGCACGGGCCGGTAAGCTCAATCGTTTCATCTTTGTATCTGTTGTTATGTGTCCAGTAAATCTGGCTTTGCTGTCGCGTGTCCTTCTTGGTGTTGTATTTTGGGTGGCCAGCAGTGTATTTAGTTAAAGAGAAATACGAAAAAAACTACTCTTTCTACAAAGAACGTTTATCTGCGATACCCTTACGGTGTCCGGAAGGTTCTGAACGATAATATATTGGAAGACCTAGCGTTTTTTCAGAATAGGAGTCAACTAATATAAATGGAACACAAAGTACCGTAAAGAAGTCACGGTACTATCCAGAGAAGTGTAATTCCAGTCCGCTAAACCTATGGGGGATGATACAAAGAAAGCCGCTACGGTGGCGCAGTGGTCTAAGGCGCTGGCCTCTGATCATTCGTCCGTAAGGGGTCCGGGTTCGAATCCCGGTCAGGCATGGATGTTGTGTTTGTCTTACGGCACTGGCTCTCTCCCTTCCCTGGAACCAGTGACCCTAAATTAGGGACGGGCGACTGCTTATAGCCCATTGAGTTGCTCACGGTGGTCGTTAAACCTCCAACCAAAAAAAATAAATAAAGAAATCAGCGGCCTACTCTACCCCTAAATGTGCAGCCAATCGGAAAACCTTGGAGATTATTACCAACAGTGGCACTTGCAGTGACAGTGTCCCACTAGAGATGCCAAGAATTTGGAGCCAATTCCTCAAGTAACGCCTTCTTTTCTACCATGTTACCGCTTCCACAACCAACAAGATGCATCGTGTCTTTGAACGAATATTACGTCGTATCAATTTATTATCAAGTCAAATCACCGCGTTCAAAGTGTTGAAGCAGTTTAATATTCAGGTTGCAGTTTCTATCTAACTCCGTTTAAAAATCCTTTTTGTTTGATGTGCGAAAGCTTGGAAAGGCTTATTTATATATTCCAACGCCAATAAATCGAAATACTAGTATAGTTTTCTGTTTTCTACAGAATTTGTGTATGTGTGCTCATTTTTAATTTGTTTTTGTTATCATTTGTCATCTTTATTAATTAAGATATTTTACTTAAATAATCCAGATGTTGTAAAAATTAGTAATAATGATAGTAAAACTTAAATTCATCCATGTCGTTATTAATTTTCCATCCCAGTAAGTAGTTATACGAAATTGCTCTGTATATTTACTTACAGGAATTGATTTTCAGCATTACAATAATTATTGTTTTCACTACATCTGGATTAAGTATAAATTAGAGGCGGGATGAATCCTAAATTTTCTGGAATCCGACTCCTAAAAGGTTTTCGAATCCCTCGAATCTCCCAAATCTGTCGAATCCTTCATGTAAGAATAATTATGAGAAAAAAAAAAGAAAGAAATTTTTTTAAGTACTTCAAAAGATACCGACCGGATAACACCGAGCATATACTGATAGTGTGTGCAAATGAGACGCTGCGGAGAGTTTATTAGAACTAGAAATGCTGAGCTGTAGACAGAGTAACTCGAGTCATGTGCATGACTCGGCTAAAGGTAACACTTCCCCATCTCTTTTCTCATCCTCGATACCAAGGTAACAGCTGCCGGGAAAGAGATAAAATATGGCTAAGTCATTTCCCACAATATTTCAGGCATGGTGGCTAAGGCACTGTCCGATGAGAGACGACAGTCGCTTTGGCGGTTGCTCTCTGTGTTTATCTGAACAGTTCCTTCGCTGTTGCATCCAGTTTGTCAGTAATGAGCTCTTTCAAATAGCTGTGTACATATTGTAGACGATCTTCGATTGTTTTCTAATGTCAGAACTCTTCATGTTGACCAAAATTCGAACAAACATCGCTCAAGAATAAGCCCCAAACGCCAAGTTCTTTAATTTAAAATTCGAAAGATTGGAATGACGAAAAAAGCGCGAAGATTCGAGTTTTCGAATCTTGAAATTTTTACAATATTCGCTGCATTCGAGGATCCGATTGTCCCATAACTAATATTAATACTAAAAGTACTAGTTGAGAAATTGATTTTGATAATTCTGAAATGGAATTTCAAGAAACTTGCGTATGCATTGATGTTGTTGTTTTTTTAAATACATGCAATTAACAGATGTGGAAATGATAGAGTGAAATATGCTGTGTGTCTTATAGTTCGTGTTTATATAGTTTATTGCGTTTTTTTTTTTTTTTTTTTTTTTTGGAAAATGACTTCTCAGGGAACACTTCTTCAATGTGCTTTTGTTCATTATTCCTTTCCTGCAAGTTCGTGAAAGCTTGAATTATTTGTTTGACAATCTGTTAAATAAGTTTCATTCTAATTTTTTTTCAAATGCCATTAAACAAAAATGAAATCATACTCATTTGTAGGGCTGCTGGTTCCAAAAGGCTTTAAAGGTTCTCCATGGTGGTGACTGGCTTTTTGGTAACTTTGCGATATTGAGCAATTCAGAAATGGCGCAATCTTTGAAAGAAAGACGAAAGTGGAAACTTACAAGCAAGCAGAAAAGGACTGTCTGATGGGTAAACTTAGCAAAGAACTCTAAAGGAAACGCTATTTTTAGCGCGACAGATTAAGTCGGATCCAATAACTAGCTTTAGTGTAACAAATGTTGCTAACAAGAAATCTTAAAAAAAGGCGTTTGGCAAAACACGATGAAGAACATGATGACGAAAAATAGTATAGAAACAATTGTTTTAATATTTTATATTTCAGAAATAAAGCTGCAAGAATTAATTCATTTCATTTGACAAAAATCTTAGGTAAAAAACTTGCCCACTCTATACACAAATCAGCTAAAATATTTAAACCATGTACCTGATAGGATGGAGATCATCATCGCACCCCCAAAAGAGCTCTCACCCGATGAGGCTTACATTCCACTAGATTATGGTAAGTTTCTCTTGACATTTGATACCATGACTGTTACCGAAGTTCCAGCAGTTCCAGAAAATTACGTGGATGGGTGATGCTGCTCGAACCAGTTATTCCAACTGAAATCACAAATGCTCGATAGGATTCATGCCCGGCGAATTTGGGGACCATGGCAATAAACGGAATTTATCGTCATGTTCTTGGAACCATTTTTGAAGATTCTTCGCATTGTGGCATGCAGCATTGTCTAGTTGAGAGACTCCAGGGAATGCAATACCACAAAGGGGTATAGTTGGTCAGCTACGATGTCAAGGTACGTGACAGCTGTAAGAGTTCGCTCTGCAGGGATAAGAGTTTCCTAAGAAAATATTGCCCAGATCACCACACTCCCTCCTGTCGCCTGTTTCCGTCCCACAGTGCATTCAGACAAGGGCGCCCATGAGGGAGGGGGCGCCCATAAGGTATAGCCAAATGTTTGATAAATGTAAAACACTGAAACAAAAGAAACCTTTTTTAAAGCATTTTTAAAAATAAAGAGATATTAATTATTGATTGTATCAGTTATTTTCTTTGTATTTTAGTATCTTGTACATTTACTAAAATGTCTGACAGCCTTGAAATATGTAAGGATTTTTCTAACCCCTTCTTCCCCACCCTAAAAGCACTCATGCATCCAGATGGGCCTCACTGCATCCAGATGAGAAGGCTCTCTTGGGTAACGTCGCACACGTGCTTGTCCGTGGACATGGTGTAACAGAAAACGAAATTCGTCTGATCATGAGACTCACTTCTAGTGTTCTATAGTCCAATGTCAATGGTTGCGACCCTATTGCTAGCGTTGACGACTCTGAACGTACGTGAGCATAGACACACGAATAGGTCTGTGGCTGCAATGGCCTATATTCAAGAGCGTATGATGAACTGTGTGTTCGGACACATTGAGCATATCCCCAGAAATAAAATTTGGGGAAATATCAGACACATATCCCCTCCTGTTGCTGCGGAGAAAGACGAGATGGCCTGCGCTGACCTCAAGAATTAATGAGACGAGGCGAGCCCACTCTTTTTCGACCGTTCGAAGTGTCCCATTCTTTTCGGACCAACTTTGATAGGTACTAATTACTGCATAGCCTGAGTAGCGTAACAGTTTCGTTGTTTCGGAGATGACCTTACCAAGGCATCTTGCCATAGCGATCCGGCATTTGTCGCAATCAGATAAATCCTTTGATTTCCCCATGTTGAGACGAAACAAAGTACTGAATGAAGGAGCTCCGACCCAATTATTATTTAAATCTCATTCGGGACTTTTGCACCACTACGCTGATTGGCTGCACGCGCGCTAATTTGTATAATGCAGAGATGGTTTTAATGTTTCGCTGATCAGGGTAGGTATATGAATCGCAGAATTTACTGCGATATCGTTTTTGTTTCATTCAGGGATATAGTGTAGCCACCTATCCATGTGGTACCCCGTACACATGCCAAAAATTCTTAATCGTGTGAAACACGCACATACACACTCGTATGACATTCTTTACCAAGAAGCTCATGTTTTCTTCCTCGTTTTGAGAAATAATGTGGAAGAAATATAGGAAAATATAAAAAAGTCAGGGGTTGAGGGCTCCTGCAAAAGTTGAATAATAAGAGAATTACTAAAGGAAATAACATTTTTGGCATGTGTATTAAATAGAGAAATCAAAAATTTTTGATTAATAATAGATTAATATTTTAACTAAATGAAATAGAAAAAAATAGTTAAAATAATTAACTGCTGGGTCCTTTCAGGTCAGAAGAGATTTATTTTTACAGCGGTTAAGATGGGAAGGAAAGGTGGAAAAGGGGGCAACTTGAAATAATTCTAGATATTAACTGTACAGAATGACAAATCTTAAATAATAGAAAGAGTATTAATACTGTCGTATAGTGAAAAATATGAACAATGTTCAAAGAAAACGTTTATCTTGAAGACAGCTTGCAACAGTAGTATTAAATTGAAACGCTAATATAATAATATGGAAGAAATATAGAAAAATATCAAAGGGTAAAAATGAGGACAAGTATTAACATATTTCATTAATAATAATTATTCAATATAACGGAAATGAACTAATCACATTTCATTTGTACATAAGGCACATTTTCCTTCAAACTGGTAACATCGAATTTCTTTCGACGATCCTCATACTCTTTTTAGCACGTCTTTTGTAATAAAAGATCGTGCTTATGTTACCGGTTTGTCCGTCCGTCAGTCCATTCGTCTGTACCCACGCTATCTCTGAAAGTTTTAGTCCGATTTGAAAAATTATTTTTGCATTGGGAAGCTTGAAATATGTGAATGATACTCCTTTACTTCGTTTTTTTTTTACGATGTACAATTTTGCCGCTAGGGGGCGTGAATGCAGATGATGTCGCATTCAAAAAAATACGTTTTATTCCACATATTTGCTTATAAACATCCGATTGAAAAAAATTATTTTATCTTTCGATTCCATTTATGTCGAAGAGTATTTTACATATAGTCACTTTTTTCAAATTACGCATAGACTTTCCGCTAGGGGGAGTAAAAGTAAATTACATTTTGCCGGATAACTTCTCTTCTAAAAATTCCGATTTGAAAAATGTTTGCTTCAGCGGATGCACCTCCTGATGGAAAATCTTTTGCATATAATTTCAAATTTTTGTTCAAGAATACTTTAGCCATCAGGGGGCGTAAGCGTTAATTTTTGCTTGTGATGTATTTGCCATAAAATCTGAGCTTCTCAAATATCGATTGAAAAAATTCTATCGTGAACGATGCCTCTCACATCGATAAACCTTTTTAGAATATTTTTGTTCTTAAAATATTCCACAGTTTCTCATCAGGGGGCGTAGATGTACATTTTACTTTTGTCAATATCTCTACTTCTAGGAGTCCGATTTGAAAAAGTCCTTCTTCGTTGGATAGTGTTTTCAGTGTGACACGTTTTTCATATAATTTCAAAATTTTCAAGTAATTCATAGACATTCCGCTAGGGGACGTAGAGGTAAATTGGATTTCCCCCTATATCTCTGCTTCTAAATCTCTGATTTGAAAAATTCTTTCTGCACCGGATACAGCTCCTGATGAGAAATTGTTTGCACATAATTTCTAATTTTTGAAAAAAAATAGTTTGGCCGCCAGTGGGCGTAAATCTTAATTTCCGCTTCTGATGTATTTGCAGCAAAATGTGAGCTACCAAATTCCCTATTGAAAAAAATGTCGTTTGTAGACTGATGGTACTAATGCCGACAAATCTTTTAGAAACATTTTCTTCTTAAAAAAAATGCATGGTTTCTCCCCCAGGGGGCATAGATGTATATTTTATTTTTGTCAATATATCTACTTCTAAGAGTCCGATTTGAAAAATGCTTTCTTTGTTGGATAGTGTTTCTAGTGTTACATGTTGTTCATCTAATTTCAAAATTTTCAAGTAATTCCTAGACTTTCCGCTAGGGGGCGTAAAGGTAAACTGCTTTCCCCCTATATGACTCCTTCTAAATCTCCGATTTGAAAAATTCTTTCTGCACCGGATACAGCTCCTGATGTGAAATCCATTGCACGTGATTAATAATTTTTGTAAAAAATGATTTGGCCACCAGGTGGCGTAAGTCTTAACTTCCGCTTCTGACGTATTTGCAGCAATATATGAGCATCAAAAATCTCGATTGAAAAAAAAATCGTTTGTTGACCGATACCACTCATATCGACAAAGGTTTTAGGAACATTTTCTTCCTGAAATAACGCATGGTTTCTACTCCAGAGGAAGAAGATGTATATCTTATTTTTGTCTGTATCTATACTTTTAGGAGACCGATTTGAAAAATTCCTTCATTGTTGGATGGTGTTTCCAATGCGAAATGTTTTTCCCATAAATTCAAAATTTTCAAGTAAATCATAGACTTTCCGCTAGGCACAAGGGTAAATTGCGTTTTCTGCATTATTTCTGCTTCTAAAACTCCGATATGAAAAATTCTTCCTGTATCGCATACAAGACCTGATGGAAAATTCTATTTTACATAATTTCTAATGTTTGGTAAAGAATGGTTTGACCACCAGGGGGCCAAAGTGTTAATTTCTGCGTCTGATGTATTTGTAGCAAAATCTGGGCTCCTGAAAACTCGATATTTTTTTTCTTGGACCGATAGCGCTCATATGGAAAAACCTTTTGGAATACTTTCTTCCTAAAATAATGCATGGTTTTTCCACCAGGGGACGTAAAGTCACACCTTAATTTTGTCGATATCTCTGTTTCTAAGAGTCCGATTTGAAAAATTATTTCTATGTTGGAGAACGTCTCCGGTGTGAAATGTTTCTGATATAAATTCATGTTTTTCTTAAAGCACAAGTCTGTAACCATAGGTCGTAAGCTCACGATTCCGTTTACAGCAATATCTGAGGAATTAAAAACCCGATTGAAAAACTTCTTTCTTCCGTCAGATACTATTGTTTTGCGTCAGAACGGAACAAAAAGACGTACGTATTACACCCAAAAATTTCGGTGTCATCTTTCTTGTTAATTTCTTTATGCAAACAAGTATATGCCGTCCCGGTGGCGCAGTGGTCTAAGCGTTGACTTCTGATCAGTCGTCCGACTGCTGTCCGGGTTCGAATCCCGGTGATGCATGAATTTTGTGTTTGTCTTTCGGCACTGGCTCTCTGTCCCTTTTCTGAGAACTAGTGACCCTAAATTAGGGACGGGCGACTGCTTGTAACCCAATGAGTTGCTCACGGTGATCGTTAAACCTCCAATTAAAAAAAACAAAAAACAAGTAAACCGTTTTAAAATACTGTGAAATAAGTGTAGTGTTACAGAGAGAACTTATTTTACTCAAGGGTTTATAAAATGTTTCACAAAGCTTTAGAGAGCCTGGTGTGCTCCTCTTTGGAACATGGTCCTACCTACCAACCACTCCATAGAGTGAACGGAGGCTCATAGAAATGAAGATCCAACGGTTTTTCCATCATATCGACTGCAGCTCCCTTTGCTGAGAAGTCGTGAACTTCACTCAGCTCCTTTCAAAGGTATCGTAGATATAGCAGAAATGTCATATCACAACTTGCGATCTTGTTTCGTTTGCTACGAATTGATAGCAAATACTGGCAGTCAAATGCTAAAATTTGAATTCACGCTGAGAATAATGCAGGAAAGTATGAAAACGATTCAAGAAAGATATAACAAAATGATGATTAGTAATTAGTCATGACACCCCGACAAAAGAAACCATGTTTACCGTTTCCTTCTGTTTATTTATTTATATTTGGGAAAACGTTTATAATTTTTAAGATCTTTACTAGACATGTTCCAATGTCACGTTAGGACATGCGCACGGATTTCATTGTAACTGACGAAAGCAACTTGTTAGTTCCGTACGAACGTGGAACAGTATAATTCTAATGTCAAGATGTATTTTCTGCTCTGTTTACAGGTCTTTCCTACACATAGAGAGTAATCCGATGATGTTGTACAAATTAAAATACCCTCATAGGTTTTTGTCATAACTGTGCTCTTTCCCCAATTATTGTACAAGTAACATTTCAGATATGCATTTATAAGTTTTTATCAGGTACTTGGAAAGTGGCTTTACACAGTTATTTATAAGGATTTGACTTAGCAGAAGAGGCTGCATATCGAAAGCACGTTCTTTCTCTCCAGTAGAAAAGAGCAGTAACAGAATGACGCGGCGCAGTAAGGTATTATATTCTAATATTATGTCCTTATTACTTTACAAACAGTGGTCTTCCTATGAATTACTTCATCGGCATCAAAAATTTCCAGGGCTCTTTTTCACTATTTCTTGCTCTGATGGAAGCTTAATAAAAAATTTGTTTCTCAGTTACACCGGTTTTAAGGTCAGCAAAAAAGAAATGCTGATTATTCTACTGACGGGAAACATTGCACATTAGTATTTTTTTTCAATGGACAACTGTCAAAATGGCAGATTCGAATTATATTCTAGATTTGTCCATTGAAAAACTTACATACTTGCGATAAAGATCACTTCGAAAATTCTCATTAAACTCATGCTGGTTTCACTGAAGCCACGTAGAGACCCGGACAAAATTCCTATAATATGTGTTAAGGTATTAATAAATTAATTCAGAGGCTATATATTTATTGAAGACATCACACTGTATTCTAAGTAAACTTTGCAGCAATGTACAATAGCATAATATCCCAAATATGCAAATTTAGATATTAATAAATTAGTTCAGAGGCTATATATTTATTGAAGACATCGCACTGTATTCTAAGTAAACTTAGAATAAACCTTACCATTTCGGTTTAATTCCTTACACTTCGTAGATCAGGAATTAAACCGAAATGGTAAAGAACGTCAGTACCAAATATTGCCGTGAAAACATTACCTACAAGAAATGACAACTTAAATATCCGACGGAGATTAAAATAAAGAGTGAATAGCTTTTGGGCATACACCGTTATCTCTGAAGCATTAGCAGCAGAAAATGTCATCATAGGTTCCTTTTGCCTTTGCAAGGAAGAATTAGGCAAAATAGAAACGTCGGAAGCAGTGTGTACTAGGAAGCTAGTGTTTGAGGTTTTGTCGCAAACAAAAAGACCACAAAATTTGGTTGGCAAAGCACTCATCGCCTCTACGCATTGCTTTTCTCCTTTTTTTTTTTTTTTTTGGAAATTGCATGGTTGTTTACAATTTTGTGCCTTTTCTCCGTATTGGTTGTGATTACAGCAAATGTTCTCATCCTGAGCTCGTGATACACTACGAGTATGATACCTAGTGCCACGATTGCGATTAGACTACGACTACGAACCAAATCATCGATTCGTTTGTTCAGTCTTTTGATTTCCTCAGGTAGTCGTGTTTCCACATCGCTATTTACAAGTGATGGGGAATAAACTGCACTAACTTGTGGTGGAGCTACTTCTATAACACGGTCAGCTATTTCTGCTGCCTTGTCTAGAGTTAGGGCAGTTATTGCTGCCAATATGGTTTGGACAAAAGTGGGTAGATGCTGCATAAAATGTTCTAACATGAGCTCATCAGGAATTTTATAAGCTTCGGTTTGCCTTTTCATTACCCGAAGTAATTCACTGTGCTTCCTATCATCCAATTGCTCGGCTGAGAGAAGTTTACGAATTTCTTGCTGCGATGATTCACCTGAGCGCTTGATCAATTCAGTTTTGATGTGTTGATATGGATCAGTAGCATCAGGAACCGAAATCACATCGCGAACTTTGAGGCAGCTTCAGGTGGAAAGTTTGATACAATGTAGTTATATTTAGTAACACTTTCTCTCACAGGTTTTGGGACACCTAGTGCAAATGTTGCCTCACACATTAGAAACAACAATGAAGAGTCGGAAAAAATTATACGGCGGAATTCAAACAGCTGATATTTCAGATATGGTGATATTTCTTGCTTAACGATCTCTCAAATAATGGCAAATATTTTTTATTCGGAAATGGAACTTACTTTTTGTCGCACTTGGCAA
Organism: Macrothele yani; assembly: GCA_039090855.1. Lineage (NCBI taxonomy): Eukaryota > Metazoa > Arthropoda > Arachnida > Araneae > Macrothelidae > Macrothele > Macrothele yani. Next base: position 72,604,307 of record CM076999.1, on the reverse strand, counting down.
ACGTAGTTAGCATTTGTTAGAACATTTGGCGAATCCGTGCCTGAGGATCACGTCTTCGTAAGCTAAACGTGGCACCTGCGTTGCACTCCATGTCGTAATCCTTGCTGCGTTGTTATCAAAAAATCGCATGCACTTACACATCACGTCCGGGGTCACCACTGTGGGGATTCGATGGCTGAATCGCTACTGCTCGATTATTGAAGAAAAAGATGTTCATATTTACATGGATTTATTATCTCCACATTCAGGAATTACAACAGCTCACGGGATCCCGCTTCGAGCAATTTCGATGACTTGACAAATCACCAGTGTTGCCAGTCAGCTCTAATGAGAGGGTAATTCTGCGCCTGCATTGTGGCGCCCTCTCATGACACTGAGAGGAGACATAGTGCAATATGCCACATTATTCTTGCACTGTTTCACTGATATTCTTAAAAATGTATCTTAATCTTTCTTAATATGTTTGGTCACGCTATGTTTCAGGTATGATACGAAATTTTTGATACTGTATGTTAAAAAAGCGTGCAGTTAAAAATTCATAAATATGTATTTATTACAAAAATGAGGTTATTAATTGAACTAACCGCCTCGTATATATGCTTTTAGTTGAACGTCCTTTCATAGGTCGGAGTCTTGGAATTCGTTTGCCACGTAATCCTAAATTTTTATGTCGACCTTGCGGTTAAAAAGATGTGACAAGATTTTCCTTGATTATTACTATTTTATAGAGACCCGTTAAAGAATTGCAATTCTAACTCCACACTTTATCTGGCTAGCAAAAAAATAAAATGTTCTGCACGGCAGGAAGAACGTTTCTCAAGTGTACCTTTATGAAAGTAGAACAAACAAAAACGTTGAGAAACGCAGATTTTGATTTTGCTCCATCAATTGCTGAATTATGATTTAGTATCCGATAGATATTAAGTTTTTGAATTCAGTGTTGTTTTATTTCAAAATTTGCAACTAAATAGTTCTCAAAAAGAGTAAGTACATTAGAGTCTGCGGATACTTTAAAATGTACGGAGAGAGCATGCTCGCTCCATACACAACAACGAAGACAGTCAATAAAACTTCTGTACCAGTAATCATAATATACTGAAGAGCAATTGAATTAGAGATACCTGTCTAGTAACGGGTAGCACCACCTTTCGCCCTGATGACGTCGGCGATTCGTCTCGGCATGGACTCGACAAGATATCGGAAGCGTTGGGAAGCCATACGCATCCACGACCCCAGAACAAGCTCCCAAAGTTCACGAATATTTGATGGAGGGGGTCAGAGCCTCGAACATAACTCTCGATGGCATCCCAGATGTGCTCGATGGGATTGAGGTCAGGGGACCTAGCTGGCCAAGGACGCCACGTCACGTCGGTGGAGTATTAATCCAACCATTCGGGAGCAATGGCACGGTGCGTTGTCTTGTTGCAGAATGAGGTCCTCAGTGGGATGTTAAAGACGCACAAACGAGAGCAAATGGTCGTCCAGGATATCCCGGTAACGTTGACCTGTGAGGAACGATGTAACACGTACCAGGGATCCCATCTCAGTCAACGTAAACAGTCCCCAGACGAGAATGCCACCCCCACCAGTTTAAAGAGTACCCTGCTGGCAAGAAGGATACATCGCTTCATGTGGTTTGCGCCGTAGTCGTATCCTGCCATCCACATGTACCAACGTGAATCTCGTCTCATCAGTCCAAGAAACATTTTTCCACATGTCTAGGGTGCAGTGGCGATGTTCCCGCGCCCATGCTAGGTTTTGAACCCTGTGATGTGCGGTGACCAGCGGTACGCTCGTGGGACGATGGCTTCTGTTTATCCATAGCGAGGAGATGGTTCTGAATGGTGTGCTGCATTACACGATTTTGTGCACCAGCGTTAAGTTGCAGAGTGATTTCTTTCACTGTGGCCCGTCTATCCGCTGTTACAATGCGAGCTAGCCGACGATAACCACGCTAATCCACACGCTGTTGTCCACGGTAGTTGGCCCTTGCAGGGATGGTTTTACCGGTTTTGATGTACTCACGCTGCACCCGTGACACAGTGCTCGTGAAAATCCCAATACCTGCACGAATTCCGAGATGGAATGACTCATTCATCGTGCCCCAACAATTTGCCCACGATCAAATGCGCTTAGATCCTTCGTCTTGTCCATACTGCGTCCGACTCTTACTGATTCCCGTCGCATCACTCCTTATATTGTCGGATCGCTGCATACGTCATGTCGTTTCCGTTTACAGGGCCGCCCACAGCGCAACATTTGCATAACGCCAGCTGTCACTAATTCAATTGCTCTTCAGTGTATTATGCAGGTCGAATCGATAAAGGTACGTTTTCATATTGCATGACACAAGTCTGGTCAAGATAAAAACTGGTTGATAAAAGACGATGATCTGTAGCTTATCCAAACGTAACTTTCTACTGAATGTAAGAAAAATCTACCTGCACGCATTTGGAAAGTCTGCAACCCTGCTACGGTCGCTTTCGGTTTTCACATCAATTCACAAAACAAATGTAGTTTTAAATTTCACAATTACAATTTTTTTTCCTTATTCTTCCTCATATTCACAAAATTCCTTACATAAGCTATTGCTCTCTTTTCATTAATGGATAAAAACAAAGATGACGCTTAGCGAAAAAATAATTTGAAAGGTGATGCCTGCAATATATATATATATATAAATAGAACTATTTGCATCTCGGCACAGCTCTTAGAACCCCTTGTGATGTACTAATGCAAGCAACTTTGAAATTCACGAAATGAATCGAAGTCTTGCGGCGTAGATCTTATGGACAGGGCAACATTTTTATTTGCTGACGACCATGGAATCTAAGGCTATCGTCCGGAAATTACTTTTGTAACAGTAACCTAAAGATCATAGCCAGGATTGCAAAGGTTTGCCATATGAAATAAAATCTGACTTATTATAATGACAGAAAGGAATTGCTCTCTATTATAGTGAGATGTCGTGATTCGTCCGAATTCATGTTTATGTACTTTTATTTTCTCATAATAACAGCTTTTTTTTATTGAAGGTTTAACGCTCACGGTGAGCAACTCAATGGTGTATAAGCAGTCGCCGTTCCTAATTTAGGGTCACTGACTCCAGGAATGGAGAGAGCCAGCGCCATAAGACAAACACAACATCCATGACTCACCGGGATTAGAACCCGGACTCCTCCCACAAATGGTCATAAACCATCGCTTAGACCACTGCGCCACCTGAGCGGCAATAACAGGTTGCCGATCAAATAGGATATGAATTTTTTATTTAAAATTTGGAAGATCTCCTTTACGGCTTTCCCAAATTTTCTTCCCTGGCATTATTTTTGGACCGGCACCCAGCTACTCTGCCGTTCACTATATAGAAGATCTAACGTTTTACATATACTTGTAATTCTTTGTCACCCATTTCGATGAAACCTAAGTGACATGCTACTATAATTCTGAGCTTCACTGTTAATATTCATTTATTTATGCAAATCAGGTAAATGGATCTCACACAAATTACTAAAGTAGTCCCTGGTTCTTCTCACAGATCTTGCCTATCTGCTACGTGTTCTGAGTTTTCGGCTATAAGTGTTGTTGTTGAATTGTACTTAAGCTAAGAACACTTAAGCTAAGAAGTATCTTCACTTTCGCTAGTTGTCTCACCGTTTTACATGCTGAAAGGTAAATAAAATTTAAAACAATTTTTAGTATCAGGCCATGGTCCTTTTTGACAAGGAACTACAGACTGTGTATGCTGTAAGTCTTCATAGGAATGGTATTAGAATTATGTATCTTAGTTTGTGTGGAAATACTGTTAGTGTTAGGCCAGTTACCTATACTCACCCTTTGTTTTTCTCATTCGGGTTCTCACTTGTTTTCCTGCTGCACAACTTCTAGGTACCAAAGTAGGGACGAAGCACGATATTCCACCATACTAGGGTGTAGATGCTTTTCTGTCAGTGGAGCAATTCGTATTTGAATTCGTATGCTTCCCCTTGACAATTATGGCTATGTTTCCTTCTTTGCTCTTACGAATGCAATCTTGAGAAGTGCCCCTTAACCCTTTAACTATAATAACGCCCAGAAATACTTTTTCATTCAAACTACCAGGACTGACCATAAATGCCCGATTTGAGGCATAAGGACTTCTACCCCCACCCGTTCTTCGAATTTACGCTGCCTTTACGGGACTAGCAGAAGTCTCCATTGTTGTCCCTAAACAAATAAATAAACAGTCGTTGGTATCACCTGAGGCAATATCATTTACTTTCATGACATCAGAAGCCTTCACCTGGAACACTTCAGTGATCGCCCAAGGAAGAAGTCTAAAAATCAATGCACATCAGTATTACATATGTAAATAGAAATGTAGTAATATCGAAAAAAGCAAAATACATTTTTTTGGACGTTTTGGTATTCTGAGTCACACAAGATTTCAGCACCCTGGTCGTTAAAGATTAAAAGAAATCCACAGTCGACGTTTGTCAGCGAAAATAGATGTCGGCTGAGATCGCGATCTACGTCGCTAGACTTCGTTGCATCTTCCGTTATATTTCAATATTTCTTCTACACAATCCAAAGCAAGGCACTTAGGTGCCTTGTTTTGTCATTGCCAAATATGCTCTTCTGTCAATATAGTAAGTTAGATTTGAATTCGTATGCAACCTCTTTACAATTCGGACTATATCTCCTATATTACTATTACAAACACAATTTGCGGACTGGCCCCTGATGTGTCCCAGAGTCGACGATCGTCAGCAATGAAAGATATTACTCTGCATGAGATATACGCTAAATCTCCCGGTACACTTCATAAGTTGCTTTTATTAGGACATTGCCGAACCTCGTATGAAACATTTGTATTGTATATTGTGTACTAAGTATCATATCAACCCTTAAGATTATCGATGGCTAGAACCATTATTCTACAGTAAGTATAACGGCAAGAAATTCTATCCTTGCCAAAAAAAAGACCAGATTAATTATTCCATCGCTCCATTTCCCCCATATTTCAAAGGTTTTCGGCATGAAATATCCAAATTATTATCTCAACACTTTCAAATGAACGCTCAAAAATGGGCATATTTGACTTGTTGTCGAAAAATGCTTGTACCCTAAAGAAATGAAGCAACGAAGGATTTTCATAGCACAAAACATTAGGGCGTTTAGGATGAATATTTGGAGGTTTTAAGCATGTAAGATGCATAATGTGAAGTTGAATACTCGATCTTTTGCAGAGCGATTAAAGACTCAAATTCAAGTAATTTTTTCTGAAGATACTCCTTATATTATGAAAAAAATACGGATCAAAGTTATTTCAAGGCACTGTGAATAAATTGTTGAGAAATTGTACGGTAGTCTGAATACAACGCGTTAACAAGAAAATACAACCTTGTTTTTATCGTTGTTGTTGTTGATTATGTGAGCAACTCAATGGGCTATAAGCAGTCGCTCATCCCTAAAATAGGGTCACTTGTTCCAGGGAAGGGACAGAGCCAGTGCCGTAAGACAAACACAACATCCATGCCTCCCGGGATTCGAACCCCGGACCCCGTTTGGGCGAATGATCAGAGGCCATCGCTTAGATACTACCTATGGGTTGTTAATATGAACGCATATCCTAATTTTTTGTTTTAACCAAATAGATGAAATATAACTCAAACGTGACATTACTCAGCAAATGGCTGCAGTAACATTACATGCTCTCTTCCTTTTACTTGCAGGACTGGTAACCTAGTCAAGGGTTTAATCACAACCAGGCCGCCCCGGTGGCGCAGTGGTCTAAGGCACTGGCCTATGATCATTCGTCCGTAAGGGGTCCGGGTTCGAATCCCGGTGGGGCATGGATGTTGTGTTTGTCTTACGGCACTGGCTCTCTCCCTTCCCTGGAACCAGTGACCCTAAATTAGGGACGGGCGACTGCTTATAGCCCATTGAGTTGCTCACGGTGGTCGTTAAACCTCCAATCAAAAAAAAAAAAGAAATCACAGCCAGCAACTGATTTTCAAAACCTGTAAAACTGACAGTGCTAAAATCAGTAACAGAAAAAGAATTACCAACAATAAACTCCATGTTTTATTTTAATGTATTAATGGTTTTAAAATAAGTCACTAATTTTTAAATAAATATTATTCAGTTTAATTGTTTTAAAATTCATATTTCTTCCCTATGAATTTCTCATTTTTTAAATTTCGCTTTTTGATTAGGAATCAGATTTTAATACACACCTTCTTAATCGGTATTTTCCTCTAAGTAGCTTTTCCGAATATCCAACCACCCTTTATTCAACCAAGTTAAACTTTGCTCAGATTCACATATCTACTGATAATGCTTTTGGACTAATGTCTCCTGATCGGACCTTGTTTTGAAACAGTAAATACACCCAGGCGACTTGTTTTGGATTGTGCCTTGTTTTGGAATAGTGAATACACCCATTGAAACTTGAAAAATCTTCATAAACAAGTTGATCCCTGAATTTATCGGAGTGAATTCACATTATCTGCCCTTTCATGGGTAAGAGAGATTTCCGCTGAACATTGAACCGTTTCAGTAACGTCACATCGAAATCAACTCCTTCGCATTTGCCCAATCTTGTATTGCCAGTCGCATTGCGTTCGACAATCTGCATCAACATTTCATTATTTTTGATCAAAGTGCAAACATTCGATGACCTCCATACGTTTTGCATATACCAACTTTTTTCTCCCTTTTCTAGCTCTATCATAATAATTATCATAATAATTTCTAGCTCTATTATATAATTAACATAACACTTTTTCCTTAGACATTTGGGTAGTTTCAAAAGTTCAGGATTTCCTGCGGAACAATTGCTTGAGACTGACCGCTGTTTAACTGAACACATGAAGCAAAAGAGGCATAGGTCTTCAGAGTGAAATATTATTTTTTTTCTGATTGGGGATTTAACGACCACCGTAAGCATCTCAATGGGCTATAAGCAGTAATCCGCCCTTAATTTAGGGCCGCTGTTTCGTGGGAAGGGAGAGAAGCAGGACATGCAACAACGAGGTATATATATTAAAATACCACTAAATGTTTAATATCCCTGCATAAAACACCCTAACATTAAAAAAATAGACGTTGTGCATTATTCATTAACAAATAGTTTTTGGTCACGGTTACCAGATTCAAAGCAAAATTTTCCAAATGTGTGGAGCTTATTTTCCATGGCCGCTGATTTGATGTGGTTGACCGTCGGAAAATAAGAATTTATCATTCGACCATGGAAGAATCATCAAAGATGTGGTGTAGTGGTTAGCATACCCGGGCGTTTCCTGGGAGACGCGTGTTCGTGTCTCGCTCCAGGAAGATGAAAATTTTCCAGTTTTCAGAAAACTATCTGACTTACCATCCTTGTCACATTTACGCCAAAAATCGGATTGTCATCTTCAAAATTTATCATTAGACATTGTGTATAAATGTAGTGGTCGGCAATAACAGAACTACAAGCACCAAGCTGGCGGCATACACCGTTTTCGTAGCCCAATACAATTTTTATAGTACATGAACGGCATCATGCATAACAAGCTGAAAGACGGAGAAACGAAAACCTTTGCTTTTTACATGATTGATACTGGTTTGGTCAACTAACTAAAGATAATAATAGCTTCCCCCGTTAATGCAGACTAAGAATATACAATATTGTTATAAGCGCAACGAACCTTGTGAAAGTTTTAAGTGAAAGAAAAGACATGGAGCTGTTATTAACTATTTTTATATAATTGTTATACTTTTCATATAAGTTTAAAATCATTTATCTTGCGTTGGTTATAGTCTGATGTACATTCCTGTTACAAGTCAAATTTGAAAATTTAAAGTCAGAAAAAACACAAGCAGCTCTTACAACTTTTAAGGCAGAAAAAAGACAGGTAGCTGTTATAAAATGTCTTTTAATATAATTGTTATATTATTCGTATAAGTTCACAATTATTTAATTTGCGTCAGTTATAGTCTCATGTAACAGTGGACCGAGGCCCCACCAGAGCTACTGTTAGTGCTTTAAGCCGCCTTAAGAATTCTTCAGCTCCTCCGGACTCCTTTTCAAAAGCCTTCGATCCACCCCCGGCTGCCATGTACCTGATTTATTTGTTAGATTAAAACTACACAAGGAAGTGTACGTTATTCGCCCTCTTGTGTCAGGTTACACTGCCCCCACCCGACCTTTGGAAAAAGCTTTGGCAAGTTATCTCACCAAATTTACTGTGAATTCTTCCTACTCAATAAAGAGCACCACTATTGATAAGTTAAAGTTAATTCAGCCACTACCAACTTCTTATTTTTTGGCTTCCTAGATGTCGTTTTGTTATACACGAATGCACCTATGGAAGCTACATTTCAGTTGGTTTAGGCTTTGCTCATTGATTCTAACATTTCTGCCAATGATATTGCTTTCATAATGAATGCTCTTCATCTCGATAAAAGGCGTTCATTTTTCAAATTTCAGAACATTTTTTACCAACAAACCGACGGGACAGCCATGGGTTTACCTTTATCTGCAGTCTTAGCAGAAATTCGTCTTCAGCATTGTGAAAATAAAGTCATACAAGAATTCCCACAAAAACCTAGTCTCTATACCCGTTACGTTGATGACATCTTGGTAATTTGGCCATATACCATAAATCAGTTACATCAGTTTGTCAACGCTATGTCTGCTCAATACCTCTCCATCAAACTCACGATAGAACTTGAAAATAATTTTGTCTTACCTTATCTTGATTTTCAAATTACTCGTAACCCTTCTGACAATTCCCTGTCTTTTTCTGTTTATCAAAAACCTACTTCCACACCCACTATAATTCCGTACAATTCTGTTCACATTTTTCAGCATAAAATTTCTGCTCTGCACTTCCTATTTAGAAGAGCATATTCCCATTCTTCTAGCCATTTTTGCCAGAGCTCTAGAACTACAATGGATATCATCCCTTGCAAAAAACCATGGTTACCTGGATAACGTTGTTAAGTGGGTGCACAGTAAAGTACGGTTTGCTATATCAACTGCTTTAATTAGTGAACAAGTGCCTAAAAAGTATGTTGGATCTGTTGATTTTAATCCACATATTGTAAACCTTCTTACCAACATATGTTCCCGTCATAAAGTACAATTTGGAATACGATCATGCAATCTATATACCATTATCCGCAACGATCGTGACAAAATTAACCAAGGGAAAAAATGTGGTGTGTATGTTATTCCTATGGTCGACACTATCTCTGGTGCACTAACTAATCATTATGTGGGTTGAACCAAAAGAAATTTAGATTTGAGATTAAATGAACACATATATGATTTAAAAGAGAATCACCAAAGCACATCTCTTGCAAGAACTATAAGTGCTGGAAATTCCATCCCAGACTAGGACAACGCTAAGATTATAAACACACCTAACCCTGTTTATTCCTTGTTATTTACATAAAGCCTCTATATTTCGGCTTATAATACACGTTGCTGTAATGACTATTATCCTTGGGTTTTACCTGAACCCTGGAGCAATCTTGTTCGGAAGGAGAGCACAGTAACAATTGTTTCTGTTAAGTAATTTCCATTGGCTAATTATGCTTTTTTGACTGTCTTGTTATCTGGTATATCATGTGACATTGACATTACCTTTCCCATGGTGCATCTACTCCACATATAAGACCAGCATGTAACCGCATGGCAGAAATTACATCTGATGAAAGTGCCAATGTGACACTGAAAGTGCTCATGTGTTTTTTAAACTGTACATAGATTTCGTTTTTTTGCTGAATAAATATCACCATGCAACAAGACGGATTTCTTTTAATACTAATGCTATAGTCTGGTGTATTCGGAGACCGAAAAGTAAAGTCGTTTTTTTTTGGGGTGGGGGCAAAGTTTGGGGGGCAGTTGGGGGTGTTTATGCACGTTCAACAGATGATAGGCGTATGCAACAAGTTATAATAAACTTTTCACCCGTGACGTAAGTACGAGTTTTTGTGTTCCACACTTGCAGACCAAAATGAGTGACATAAAACCCGAAAAGAGCCTTGTTCATCGCATGCTGGGTGAATTTCACGAGGGGAGTACAAAGCAACCGAAACTACATTTTGGCACTATATTTTGTTAAATTAACTGACCCTACATTTTTGACAACGCAGAAAAAATGTAACTCTACGTATGATTTCATTATACACTATGTGAACAAAATTGATTGCCCGCTGTAAGTGCATAGGAATACAATTTTGCATTTACATCAATAGCGAGTAGGTCCTTCATTCCGGAACGATGCTAGTATAAATCTTGCAGGACACAGGACTTAAATTAAGCGACCAGTTGCGTACCAACAGAACGTAACTACACAATGACACCACATCCAGAAACTTGAGTTATGTTTACAAGGCAAGCTGGTTTTATTATCTCATATTTCTCTCGCCCAACTCTCCGCCTACCTTTGGCACAGATCAAGATGCCCAACCACTAATCAGACCCCTCATGACTTTTTCCCGGTCTTCCAATGTCCAGTTTACAGTGTTTCTGTCTTCAATGCAGACGAACTCTAGGCGTCTTTGCTGAAATCAATGATACCTGTTTCGTCATGCGACTGCCAATACCTATTCTCTTCAACTATGTTCACGGAAATACGGGTAGGATCCAGGTTTCATTGAATGCTTCTGTCAATGGCTGCATGCAGGAAGCTGTTTCGCCGCACAAGCTTTGTAGGTCAACGGAGAATGTTGTTATTGACATACTGTCATCGTGCCACAGTTTCGGCTCTTAGACAAGCAATGTAGGTAAGTTTCCACTGATTAAAGACATGGAATATCCCCCCCCTTTTAGAAACCAGTCAGCTCCTCTGTTTTAAAAATCGTAGCTTTATCCATACTGACATTCACAGTAAGCACTTTATCGAACTTCGAATGATTCTTTGGCTTTTCCTTGTCATCAAAGGTACTGACGATTAAAAACATGCAGCAGTCTTAAAGAGTCCCCAGATCACGAGTTTACGTATATAGAATCCCTCAGATCACGAGTTCACGTATATGGCATATGCGCATCCTTCGTGAGTTACTTTAAACTAAACCTGCGGAAAGCTTTCTAATTCAGGGTCCTGTGTGTTCAATTCAAATATCATAGAATATGCAGTATCGCCAATACACTCATGAACTCTGAACAGAAGAGACACATAAAAGCCGTACAATAATATCTTAGCTTCGTGAAGCAAAATGTTCTTCCTCTGTGGTATGTGTGTCTTGCAATTTGCCACGGATATATCGTTAAAATAAAAACGATACACACGGATGAAGAATATTGTATTTTATATGTCTTCATTCGTGTCTTACAAAACATTCAACTGAACGAGATATAATGTGAAGCTGCAGTAAAAGTGCTTACTTCGTCTGTTCGTCTGTTTTTGGTAATATGTAGCAAAGTTAAGATTAAAACTAAGGTCACCTTTCTCCGGTCAATCTTCGCAATACAAAGAGTGCAAAGTGATATTTTTGATGTTTAAGACTACAAAGTTTCTCATTTCTATGATTTTGATGCTCTTATTATAAAATTAAAGGTTTTGCGTAAGAACCAAGCCTCAGTAGGTACCATAAAAAAATATATGGATAAAATCCACACAAAAAAATACAATTATTTTAACGATATCACGTAAAACAGTATGATTTTAAAAATAGGACTGTGGTTAAATTTCTGGTTAATCAGAACAGAATTGTCTTAAACATCTTTACGGAAACTAGAGACAGATAAGATAAATATTCTAATCTTTTCAAACTGCAATGCATCTACCCAATTTGGCTGATAAATTTCACGATTTTACTTGGTCCATGAAAGTACTGTATACCCAAACATTCTTACTTCCATGCTATAACTTAGTTTGTAATTCCCATTGCTACATACCGTCTGATATCCCATAAATTTGGGATATTTTTGTGGCTAGTATATGTTTCTCAAATGCTATTTATCAATTGCATTTTAGAAAAAGTAAATCTTTAGCCACGTATCAAAGAGCAAATGAATTTTTAGCGGTTTAATATTCATAAAAATATTTATATATATATAACAATTTAAGTTGGTTTTTCCTTGGTTTGTGCTGTTTCATTGTTGGAATGCCTTTAGCTGGGCATGACTTTGAAAATTTGACGAATACTTCATATTTTCATTACCAGGATAACTAACGTTCGCCAGTGGATTGGGAAACCTGAATGATACATTCTTTCTTTTCTTTGGTTTTCGCGAAGCATTTGTATTTCTGTTTGATTTCGGTTCTTTGGAAGTACATATTTGGTAGAATACTATGAAACTTTTTTATTAGAGGGCTTATGCCCTTTTAGTCAATCTTCAGTGCTTCGGGATGACAAACATTAATTTATATGAATACATGTTTCTTTCTCGAGAGTAACACATTGAAAACATCCTCTTCAAAAGTTAATACCGTGCACCTAACAGTGTAAAGGTTCAGGAGCATCGGGATAGCACTCTCTGTTAAATATATTTTTTGTTTTTTGAGGCTGAGTAAATTGAAGTGGCTGTTTCTCGAAATTGGGAACACAGTTTCATGCTGCACTCAAGAATACTTAATTTCTTTAAAAACGTTTTCTTAAATGACGAATAATTGTGTTCTACATTGGTGAATTTACTTGTAGGGTTAATGAGAACACTTGAAACTCTTAAGAAGGCAACGCCTACACATTCACTCACATTCCGTAAAAGGGATCATAAAATGTGGTACAACAAATACGAGCTTGATTTCTTCATACTTTCCGAATCTTAACTAAAAGTACAACACTGGTAAAATTACTTCAGATGCTTTGTCGAATTTGATTGTACAGATTCGGTGCTTTCAACCATATCCAACTTGATTCTTTCAAAGATATATTCGTAATGAAATAATAATTTATTTAAATACCTGCACATCATATTATTTATTTTAAAGTACACCAGTTGCTAAAGCGTGACCTTATTAAATAACATACATGAATTTTATTAAATTTTAAAATACGTTCCGATATTATTATTAATATGAAAATTCTCCATTACGTTATCAATTCAAGTTCAGTTTTTATTTCAAGTGGATACATGAACACATAGAAAGAGGGTCACTACAAGAGAATTTTAAGGTTTAATGTATTGATGAATATAATAAAATCAACATTTTATTAGTCTTGCAGTAATTCTTAAGTGAAGGAATCATATATGCTTTTAAATGTTCAGAAAAACAAGGTTAATTTATTTAAAATGTGTAAGGTTTTTGGTTTTAAAAAAATCGAAAATACGAACAGAATTCGGTTTATCGTATATCTTTACTTCGTTTGAAAGTGTTGTTAACGAGAACTGAAATTATTTATGAAACTTAGATCAACAAAGAGAATCTATATTGGTAAGCTGTGGTTTGTAAAAGTACCCTGCTGTACTGTATAAGCAATAGTTTAAAATAACGGTTATTTTCAGAAACGTTTTTTGTTGATACGGAGTTTAACGATTACCGTAAGCAACTGATTTGGCTATAAACAGTCGCCTTTGCCTAATTTAGGGGCACTGGTCCGAGGAAAGGGACAGAGGTAATATCATAGGTCAAACACAACACCCATGCCTCACCGGGATTTGAACCTGGGCCCAATTCTGACAAATGATCAGAAATCAGCGCTTAGACCACCGCGCCACCGGGGCTGCCTCAGAACGTTCGTGGCAGTATGAGGCATCTTTCCTAAAAATATAAGATGGAGTAATCTGTTATATTTTGCATAAAGCAGGAACAAAAAACTTACTTAACATACAACATTAACAAGTCAGTTAATATACCAACAAAACATTTAGTAACTTCACTATTTCCAAGTGTTTTCAATCTTGCTAAGTAAAAAATAACACATATGAAAGTATTGAAACTAGTAAGTAGATGAGAAAGCCAACAGAAAACCTACTGAAGAAATAACAGGTACAAAAAATGAAATACACAAAAACTGCAGGTATCAACGTATTATATTCACTATGTTAAGAAGAAGCAAGTTTCTGTAAATTTTAAAATGTAATTTATCCGTTATATCTGCACGTTTACGTAAATTTTAGGCAAGTGTATTAAGATGATTAACAACTGTAATGTTATAGAGGTATGAAGAATGCCTATTTTGGGACAGGTGTTGTTAACGGCAACACTCAACTTGTGACGACACTTTGTAATCACTAAAAATTACATCGTGGGACAGTAGTTTTTTTTTTTTTTTTTGCAGTGTAGAATTGCCTTTATTTATTTACAAAATATAATGAAATGCTGAATTTTTCAAGTTTTCCAGATGTTCGGAAATGAATAGCGCAAAGGAATAGCGTTCGACAGAACATGAATCATGATATCATGGTAAATACTCATTGAGTCCACCCAATCAGGTATCATCTGTTGAATGCACATGTCGACCGCGTCACAACGCGTCATGTATGCACCCTCTGCTGATATTAATACAGGGCATCATCTTTTAGGATGGGTGGGGCACATATGGCGAACTATCTTTTAGGATGAGTTAAGATGCATAACGGCTATAAGAGCCCCGTATGAGAATTTCTTTTAGCGCTCCGCTCTAGTCACCCCTTGATTGAAGTATGCGTTAATCTAAGGGAGAAACTGCCTTTTAAGGTGATTGTGGCTTTAAGAACCCTACCTTCTTAAGCTTTCCCGCGCATTCTGACAACTTTAATGCGCTCTTATGGTGCACGTCTTTTATTTTCAGCTGACACTAACGGAATTCTACTTGCTTTGCAAAACGCAGCACAAGAAGTGTAAGTTGCCCAAGGCAAAAGCAATGACAGAAGGGCTGCTGGAAAACTTAGGATACCCAAGCAATTGCAACTATAATGAAACTTATCCATAACATCTGCACAAAAAACGCCAGTATCATAGTTAAAACGGTAAGACACTACATGTCATATAATGATACACATACAAAAAGCCTTATAATTAATAAAATCAAGAGACACTGATTAAACAAAAAGACCCTATCATAGCTATTTAAGACAAAACTAAAAATTATAAAGTTAAGAAGTTTAGAGCACAGATGATAGCTTAGCCTTTAAGCAACTTAGTATTGAGCCTTAGGCAGTTCATGTATTCTATAATACATCTACATTTCATTCGTTTATTTATTGCTTTCCTTTCTGAACATACAAGTCCCCTAGGAGCTCGTGTGTTGGCGACTAAATCTTTTGAGGGAACCACTAACCAGAAGGAGTTCTTCAAAATTATTCAAGAGTGTACTTCAAAATTTTGAACCTTCGGTTCTCCGCTGATTATTATTATTATTGATTTTATATGTATGGTGTAAACTACTGAAAGTTCTTTCGTGTGCTTGATCTCACGTTAAACCTAAAATCACGGCAGCGTGATCTTTAAAAAAACGTTGCAAGCTCTACCAGAACATAATAATATGCACAAACGAAAAATAATACTTCAAAATACTGTATGACTGAATTATTTAGTTCTAGCAGAAAGTAAACCAAGAAAAGTAACTTACCTCAAATTAATTTGTCAGAACACGACATACATCGTATGAAAAACATTTCCACAACAAATAATGTGTATCATCCACCAAAGATGGAAATGAAATAAGTGCGCGATACAAATCTCAGTCAGAATCGAATGCAGTTTCAAAAAGCAAATGATTCCTTTAAACATCACCTTTCCAAGATGATTGTAAAGCAACAATAGTTAAAGCAATTTTGAACAGAATATTTTACCTTTAGGTAGATTATGTATATCAAGAAATAGTTACGTGCAGCGTAGTTAATAATAGCCAAATGCGAACATCAGGAAAAAGACTTCGTACATATGCCTCGAACGTACGATAAAAAACAGACTATTCCTCCGCTTTATCAAATGACATAGTAATACCAGACCACTGTCCTAACTAATAAAAATATCTTTATTTCTAACATAGCTGCTTTTATTTTAAAAAAGTGTTATCTCTTTAACCCTTTAACGACCATGACCCCAAAATCTTGTATCACTCTAAATACCATATACCCCGAAACTGTCTATTGTTTCACTTCTTTATTTAATAACAACAATAGTAACTGACGGTGACTGCTGCTGATACATTATAGATCGAGAAAATTTTAAGACATTCATCATAGACAGGCGTTTCGGGGGCTATGGCCATTTGTAGGTACGGGCGTCGTGGGCGTTATGGTTGTTAAAGGGTTAAGGTACAAGGAGAAAATAAGAGATATAGAGATATTAATTTCTGTTAAGTATCTGAAACGACGGATTCCTAGGGGATTAAAATCTTATTAGCAGACTGTTCCGAAGGTGTCCACGTCATTCATTGTCTGATATTGGCCTTGCTTTTAATTGTTGCTAAAATTTTTAATTACGTTTCCGAGATAATAGGAATTCTAGTGCAATAAGCGACGAAAAATTAATTATGTTTCAGATCTTCAACAGAGATTTATAGCCACTTAAGTTTCAGAATTTACTTATGGATGCCAACTGTAGATGTAATTAATGTTCAATTGAAAAACGTGCATGTGAAAAATACAAATGAATGGGAATTGGACTCATTACAACGGGAAATCCTCTTCCGTACCAATAATATACGGACTTTTGCATGTCAACCAATTATTTTATTTACAGGAAATAGTTAATTGCATAGAGAAACACATGGACTTTATGACGGACTCTAGTGTTTCTGGATAACTCTTCACTAGTACTTCGTTAATGTTCACCGATATTGTCCACCACTTCCCTTTAAAGCAAAGACCAGGTCAAATTCCTTTGTTCGGCAATCTACTGTTCTACGGATATAAAAATCCTGTTCGTCCCAGAAATTATCTGTGTGGTTGAGACCCTAAGCTAGCCAGACCAACCCTCGAAGCCTATGATCTCAAACCAATTTGTAACACGACCAGTATGAATTGGTTTGTTGTTCTCCTAATGGAGGCTCGGGCTTAACCGAATACTCTGAAACAACGCCGGGAGTCATTTAAAGTTCATGGCGCCTACATAGAGCTCAGTATTTATGGAGCAGTTCAAAATTAATTCTAGGCCAAAGCCGATCCGCGTAAAACATACGAAAACTATAGAGATAGGACTACATCCTCCAAAGTTAGTTATAAGTAATTATCAGAATGGAAGACTGTTGTACCATGACACATTGGTACATAACATAGTTTTTCGTTAGTCTACACCGTCCAAGATCGACTTTCCTAAAGCAACGCTAACTGCTGTGTAACCTTGTCCTAAATGATTAACACCTTGTCGACGGATGCTCAACCGTAGTACTCAATGACGCACATCATACTGCACATTCTAATGGTGTCAAGCGTCTCTCATAGTTTTTGCATGATCTGAGAAAATGTTGTTTACCGATCTAAGCGGATACTCACATGAAGAGTTTGTCTGTGACGTTCTCCTAGCTTGGAATATTTGCCATGCAGTTTCTTGGAAGATTCGGTGGTCAATACGCTTTCATTTTTTAATCACTTATCTAACGTCGAAATTGGAATGATTTATGCCTCGTGAATTTAAATAGAGTAGCGATTGCTCATGCGGCACCCAATTTTCAATCTGAGCTAAAAAATTAGTTAGCTTTGTAAAAAAGAAGCACGGAAGCACTTTGCATTCATCGACGTTCTATATCTCATCATAGCTCTAAGAGATGGTGCAAAGTTGGATCTCTGCCATCGTGATGCGTAACAAAACTATGATATCAACAGATGAATATCTTAATATTAATCATTGGTCACTGCATGCTGATAAGAAATACTACTTCAATAGCCTGTTTCCCAGGTCGTACGGCAATGTAAGATCGAGTAAAGTTACTGAAAACTTGTTCATCCAAGAAAACAATATAATACAGATCACTATGTCATCTCGCAATCTATTAACCTCGCGAGTTTCGGCTTGTACTTTTTCCTCTTGGATCTAGAAACTCACGTGTAGTACTCTTCAAGAAGAAATTATCGATTTTTCTGAAGAGAATTCGAACTACGACTGCCTGATATTTTCTTGTCTTCCAAACAAGTCGTTGAATCAAAACACAGTAAGATCAATCCAGAATTTTTCTCGATAACTTTTTTTTCATTTAAACGATTTTGACGTAATCAAATGTTTTCAGATATATTTGGGTTCAAATGAATCGATTATTTCCCACTACGTAATGGCCATCACTAACTCATACCAGGTTTATTTACAAATATCTGTGGCTTAGAGACAGATAAAAAAAATTGCGCGTTTCATTCATAGGTGAGAATATTATGTAAACTATTAGCTTACGTTTTCTGTACTGTTAGAGAATTCGAATCATATTCTAACAGCATGAATGATCCAAAATGCTCGTAAAATCACGGATTTTGTATTACATGCACGCAACATGCATTTTCTGAACAAATTCAGTTATTCTTCTGCGGAAAGGAAATTCTGTTATGGGTGACTCTTTATGCACACATTGGGGCGTGTCTAAGAATAATATTTTGTAGTAACGACGAAGTCAATCTCCAGTAAGTTACTGTTATTCAAAGCACCGACAGGCAGTAGGTTTTAAGTACTTTGGCATCTAAATAAAGGTCACGGTACTGCAGAAATGTTCCATTTGGTCCCGAATCTTCATTAAGTACAACGGCTCAAAGGAAAATTTCATTTAAGATCTACATTTAAAAATGAAATTTGACTCGGAGAACAATCATGTCGCAAATGCGCGGGACATGATTACCAACTGAAAGTGCGGAAAAGAGGAACATTATCGTAGAATAACGATTTGGTCCCGAATCATCATCAACTGTCGTTTGTCAATGCACACAATAATTGCGGAAGAACTTTGAGGTCGAAAGGCTGCCTTATATCGTTGCGAGATTCTGGATCCTCATGTAGATATTTTCAGAGGTAATGGGGTACAAGCGTTTCTTTAAATGAACGGTAAATTTTGGTTACTAAGCGTTTTGTTCTTGATCATTTCTTTGTCCCATGGCATCAAATATGGAATGTCAGTTGTTCAATGGTGGCCAATTCTTCTAGTAATGTATCATCCCATGGCCACTTCAGGGTTTTTAGCTTGATCATGATGTAACCAGCTCTTGTCGCTTTCATGATACATGAGTTCTGCTTTCTACATTTCCTAATTACAACAATCATTTATTAAATATTATGAAGCCTCTGAAGAAACCATAATAAGACAAAGAGCATGACGAAAGAGATAACGCAAAAGTGACAATTGTTACCTCGAAAAAGTACAATGAGTATTTTCTAAAAGTACTCATTTTATTTTTATAGGTAAATTGCCTTTTTACCAAGAGAGGCCTTGTTCAAAGTCAAAGATTTGTATTCTCTGCTGACAGGACAAGTCACAAGTAAATATATATAATTCAGTAACAGAGGAGAAAGAACAATGTGTACAGCGATATGAGTGAAAGAATATATGAGAGTAAGTATGTGAAAGAATGTATGTGAACTCAAAGAAGCATGGAGAGGTACATGCTTGGGGTAACCAGGAAAGATAAGAAGAGGAACTCGTGTATCAGAAAAATGACAAGAGTGGAAGACATCATGATCAGAATAAAATCCCTGAAATGGCAATGGGCTGGACATATTGCCCAATGGACTGACCATCAATGGACGGCCGAAATTTTAGACTGGATTCGAAGGAACAGAATAAGACCAAGAAGAAGACCACATGGGAGATGGGTGGATGAAATTCCAAAGTGTGCGGGAGTAACATAGAGGAGACTGGCACAAGACAGACCGTTGCGGAAGAAACTTGAGGAGACCTTCGTCCAGCAGTGGATTGATAATAGTTGATGATGGTAATAGATGATGATGTAAACCATAAACGTTATAGTGTTATATGTTATTGTCATTGCGGTAATATTCTAATTTTAACCAGGCTTCTTCTTTTGGAACTCTTACAACACAACCTAATCACCATGCCTGTGTCACACATAAGTCAGAGAATTCTGTTTGGAAAAATGAAATTGTCTCAATTTGTGTTGACAGCTTAAATGTCGAAAGTTATTTCATAAACTTAAAAATTATTTTTTTCTAGTATGATGGAAGTGCTTTTTGACACCAAATTATTGAGAAGTGCATCTGAACTTTGTAAAATTATTTGCTTATTTATTTATTTATTTATTTATTTATGTATTTCTCCTATACAAGATAATATACTAGCACATACAATTTAATTTTAAATATCTTAGCATTGGTAAAAAAAACAGTGTTTGATTTCAAAGAAAGTAATGGGAGAGAGCATTAGGAAAAATATAGTGCCAAGTTTAGGTATTTTACTACATTGCTCTGTTTACTACATGGTATTCCAATATGGAGATGTAAGTCAACTGTAAACTACTTCGATAACACTAATTTGTTTTTTTTTACGCATGAAAAAGCCACTTGAACATTTCATATTTGTTTCGAACAGAAATGTGTCAAACTAAAGAAAGTTGAAAAAGGGTAAAAAATAAGTAAAAGTTGAAAATAGGAAAAGTACTAAATAAAATAAAAAACGTTTCAACATTGCGTCAAACTCACCATTCTTGAATTAATTGTACTTCTTACCGCGTGCTTAAAATGCATCAAAGAGCTTCAGCTTAGTGGAATGCTAACGGGAGGTCATCTTGTTTGAATTAATTATAATGACAGACTGATATATATGAATCAAATGAATTGCACGAGAATAATAGAGAAAAACAAAGATAATGAACTGGAGTAAAATAGAAAGTTCTATTATATGCTAAAAAAATTACCCTGAAAGAGGTTTTTTCAGAGGATTGGGGACACATGTACTACTCTAAGATCATAGTTTCATATTTATACTTAAACTGCATCATATGTTTTAGTTTATAGTATTATATTTAAAAAAATAAAATACCTATTTTATTTTTAAAATATCAGTTTGACCTATATTAGTTTAATTAGTTATTTTTATTTAGTTTGACCTTGATTTCGTTATGAATACTCCTGAAGCCCTCTGATGCCTTTTAAGCGCACGCTGAGAAGTATAATTCACAAAATATTTGTGACAGTATGAGGAGGAATAATCAAGGATAACACTTGTATTGGTATTTCAGCAGCGCCAATAGCAGGTGGAAAATTAAGTATCACATATATACATTTATGTACTTATGGACAAAACCTTTTAAATACCAACCTAATAGCGCATTGGTTCTCCTCTATAACATTGTGTTCACGCCAAGGCAGTGATTTCGCTTGAGGTCTGAAGTTTCCCGGAGCTATCGCATTGCAAACCACAACTGCTGCAGATTTATCGACAACGTTTGTCCGGCATTCAGGGATCTGATATTCAGCTCCAGGGCATCTCAGAGTGCTTCCACGAAATTTAAACCTAGAACCTTGGGGACCACTGCATTGTTTCAGACTCATATGAATGTTCCCAAAGCAATGCCTGAGTGTTTGCAGTTTGGTGGGTCAGCGCATTGGCTGCTGAAACACGCCGTGAGCTTTAAGATGTGCGAAGGCGTAAAAGCGTGCAGGTAATCAACCAGCATATACTGCTAGCACGCAGTGGTTAAAATCCTCTGCAGGCTTACTAATGTGTCCAATAAGAAGGCTTCCCAAACTATGAAAGAGCCACCACCGCACTGAACAAACAAAACGTGGCACGACGGGGTCTTGTCGTCATGGGTGTCCTCGACACACTAGCTTCCCCTCTGGAGCTCGTTACAGAGGACAACGGGATTCATCTGACCACACGACGCGGGGTGCCTCTCTGCAGTGGTCTAGTGTTTGGATGCCGGTCAAAACACCGACAATCAAAACACCGACAGGTCAGAAACACCGACAATTCAAAACGCCGACAAATCATAACACCGATAATCATAACACCGACAAATTATAACACCGACAGTTCAAAACACCGACAATCATAACACTGACATTTCAATACACCGACGCAGCCCCGATTGCGCAGTGGTCTAAGGCGCTGGCCTCTGCTCATTCGTCCATAAGGGGTACGGGTTCGAATCCCGTCAGGCATGGATGTTGTGTTTGTCTTACGGCACTAGCTCTCTCACTTCCCTGGAACCAGTGACTCTAAATTAGGGACGGGCGACTGCTTATAGCCCATTGAGTTGCTCACGGTGGTCGTTAAACCTCCAATCCAAAAAAAAAATAAAAATAAAATAAACACCGACAATTATATGGACTCTAAGCCGGCGAGTAGAGGAACTTTATTCCGGGGTGGTATGGGGGATGACAACACCCAACGAATAGATGTGCTTCCCTCTAGCGGTGAACGATGGAACTTTATTCATTTCTATTCCGACCGACGGCAACATATTTTTATTCCGAGATATCGCAACGTCTGAGTGGATGGGTGGAATTGGAATGCATAGGAGTTGTATATGTCGCTGCTTATGTGCTGCCCCTAGCGGTGAACAATATAACTGCCTAAATTTTTATTCCGACATCTGGCATCATATTTTAATTCCGAGCAATGGCAACATCTGAATGGATGGGTGGAAAGGGGATGCATAGGCGTTGGATATGTGTAGGTTCATGTCCCTTAGCGGTGAACGATGGAACTTTGTTGATTTCTATTCCGACCAACGGCAACATGTTTTTATTCCGAGCGATGGCAACATCTGAGTGGATGGGTGGGCAAAGGGATGCAAAGGTGTTTGATATGTGGATGCTTATGTGCTGCCCCAAGCAGTGGACGATGGAACTTTTGAAGTCTATTCGGACCAATGGCAACATATTTTTATTCCGAGCAATGGTGGGAAGGGAATTCATAGGTGTTGGATATGTCGATGATTATGTGCAGCCCCTAGCGGCGAACAATAGAACTGCATAATTTTTTATTTGGTCAGATGGCAACATATTTTAATTCCTAGCGATGGCAATATCGTCGTAGATGGGTAGGAAGGGGGATGTATAGGTATTGGATATGTGGATGTTTGTGTGCTGCCCCAACCGATGAACGATGGAACTTTATTTATTTCTATGCCGACCGATAGCACCATTTTTTTATTCTGAGCAATAGCAACATCTGAGTGGGCGGGCGAGAAGGAGGATGCACATGTGTTGTATATGTCGATTCTTATGTGCTGCCCCTAGCGGTCAACGATGGTACTGCATCATCTTTTTCCGACCGATGGCAACATATATTAATTATGAGCGATGGCAACATCTGAGTAGATGGGTGGAAAGTGGGATGTTTAGGTGTTGGATATGTGGATGTTCATGTGCTGCACCTAGTGGTGAATGATGGAACTGTATTAATATCTATTCCGAGCGACGGTATCATATTTTGATTGCGAGCGATGGCAACATCTGAGTGGATGGGTGGGAAAATGGATGCATAGGTGTTGTATATGTCTATGTTCATGTGCTGCCACTAGCGGTGAACGATGGAACTTCATTGATTTCTATTCCGACCGACGGCAACATATTTTTATTCGGTGCAATAGCAACATCTGAGTGGATGCGTGGGAAGGGGAAGGCATAGGTGTTGGATATGTGGATGCTTTTGTGCTGCCCCTAGCGGAGAACGATGGCACTTTATTGATTTCCATTCCGACCGATGACACCATATTTTTATTTCGAGCAATGGCAACATCTGAGTAGATGGGTCGGAAAGGTGATGTATACGTGTTGGATATGTCGATGCTTATGTGCTTCCCTTAGCAGTCAACGATGGTACTGCATACATTTTTATTCCAACCAATGGCAACATATTTTTATTCCGAGCAATGGCAACATCTGAGTAGAAGGATTGGAAGGGGAATGCATACCTGTTCGATATGTCGATGATTATGTGCAGCCTCTAGCGGCTGCGTAAATTTTTATTCCGAGGGACGGTAACATATTTTTATTCGGAGCGATGACAACATCTGAGTGGATGGGTGAGAAAGAGGATGCAAAGGTGTTGGATATGTGGATGCTTATGTGCTGTCCCTAGCGGTGAACAATAGAACTGCATAAATTTTTATTCCGACCTCTGGCAACATATTTTAATTCAGAGCAATGGCAACATCTGAATGGATGGGTGGGAAAGGGAATGCATAGGTGTTGGATATGTGGATGTTCATGTCCCCTAGCGGTGAACGTAGGAACTTCATTGATTTCTATTCCGACCGACGGCAACATATTTTTATTTCGAGCAATAACAACATCTGAGTGGATGGATGGGAAAGGGGTGCATAGGTGTAGGATATGTTGATGCTTATGTGCTCCCGCTAGAGGTGAACGATAGTACTTTATTATTTTTATTCCGAGAGATGGCAACATCAGAATGGATGCACAAATGGGTGCGTGATAGAAGGGTATAACAACAACGAAACGATTCCTCTGTGCTGCACCCTAGCGTTGAACTCCGTCATTTGAAGAGGCAACTTCTTCGCTGCGCCGTTCCTTCGACGTCAGATATTTTCTATCGCCGAATTTCTGATTCACATTGCCCTCTGTTGATTTTATTGTAGCCATTGTCTTCTTACGATCTTCTTCGAAAAGGAAGGAAGTGCTTTTGAAATGAACAACGACGCTACTTTTTTGCTGCTTCTTTTGCTACCAATTTAGCTGCATCCACTTCTCGTGGTATATCTCAGTAAAATCTAACCGAACATCACGTTTGATTGGAAGGAAATGAGGTGGGAAAAGTGAGTGATTTCACAGTGGTCTAAGCGGTGACCTCTGATAATTCGCCCGAAAGGGGTCCGGGCTCGATCCCCGGTGAGCCATGGATGTTGTATTTGTTTTACGGCACTGTCTCTCTCCCTTTTCTGGAACCAGTGACCCTAAATTAGGGACGGGCGACTGCTTATAGCCCATTGAGTTGCTCACGGTGGTCGTTAAACCAACAAAAAAAAAAACAAGAAAGATGACACCATATTTTCGGGTGTAATAAGCACGTCTTTTGAATCCGTTCTGATGTAAATTAAATTTATCAAAACTATTCAAAGTCAATGGAACCGGTATGGAAGACAATAGTATCTGACGATAGAAGTAAGTTTTTCAATCGGGTTTTTATTCCCTCAGATATTGCGGTAAACGAAATCGTAAGCTTACGCCCTCTGTTCGCAGACGTATGCGTTAAGAAAAATATGAATTCATAAGAGAAACATTTAGCACCGGTAGCGCTCCCCAACACAGAAATAATTTTTCAAGTCGGACTCTTAGAAACAGAGATATCGAAAAAAATAAGATCTGACTTTCCGCCTTCTGGTGGTAAAACCATGCATTATTTTCGGAAAAAAGTATTCTAAAAAGGTGTTTCGATATGATCGGTATCGGTCAAAGAAAAAAATATAATTTTATTGGAGTTTTCAGGAGCCCAGGTTTTGATGCAAATACATCAGAAGCAAAAATGAACGCTTATGCTCCTGGTGGCCAAAACATTCTTTACCAAAATCTGAAATTATGTGAAAAATAGTTTCCATCCGGTGTTGTATGGGATACAGGAAGAATTTTTCAAATCGGAGTTCTAGAACTGTATGTAGTTGAACTAGAAGTAATCAGGGGAAAATGCCTAGACTACATGCAAACATAACTGTAGCTGATCCTGTACTTAACTAGATTGTTTCCTGGCAGGTGACAGCAAACAATAAATTTATATTACAAATTTTTAGAATACTAGATTGTTTCCTGGCAGGTTGCGGTAAACGAAATAGTTATAATTTGGTTATAATTGCAAACAATAAATTTATATTACAAATTATAACTATTACTTCCACAAATTAAATGAAAATAAACTGACTTTTTTTTATCAATGTATGGATAATGGTACTTGCCATGGAAACATGATTTTTGTCACATAAAAAGAAATAGCTGGTTCCTAAGATATTGAAATATTTGAGACACAATGCCCTTGAAAATTGTACAGTTTCTTCCATAAGCATCGTTTGGTTGTTATCATTCCCTTCTATCACCCACCAATTGGTGCATCCACTCCAATGTTTCCATCTCTCGGAATAAAATAATAAAGTTCCATCGTTCAACACTAGGGCAGCACATAAGCATCGACATATCCAACACCTATGCAACCCCCTTCCCACACATCCACTCAGATCTTGCCATCGGTCGGAACAAACATTAATGCAGTTTCATCGTTCACCGCTAGAGGCAGCACATAAGCATCGACATGTCCAACATCTATGCATCGCCTTTCCCACTCATCCACTCCGATGTTGCCATCGCTCGGAATAAAAATATGTTGCCTTCGTTTGGAATAAAACTTCATAAAGTCCGTCGTTCACCACTAGGGACAGCACATAAGCACCGTTTGGTTGCTGTCATCCCCTTCTATCACCCACACATTTTTGCATCCACTCCGATGTTGCCATTCTCTGAATAAAAATAATAAAGTTACATTGTTCACATCTAGGGGCAGAACATAAGAATCGACATGTCCAACACCTATGCATTCCCCTTCCTACCCATGCACTCAGATGTTGCCATCACTCGGAATAACAATTTATAAAGTTCCGTCGTTCACCGCTAGGAGCAGAACATAAGCTTCGTTTGGTTGTTGTCATCCCCTTCTATCACCCACCTATTTGTGCATCCACTCCGATGTTGCCATCTCTCAGAATAAAAATAATAAAGTTCCATCGTTCACCGCTAGGGCCAGCACATAGGCATCGACATATCCAACACCGCATCCCCTTCCCAATCATCCACTCAGAAGTTGCCTTCGCTAGAAATTAAAATATGTTTCCATCGGTCGGAATAAAAATGTATGCAGTTCCATCGTTCACCTCTAGGCGCGGCACATAAGCATCGTTTCGTTGTGGTTATCCCCTTCAATCACCCAGGCATTTTGCATCCACTCCCATGTTGACATCTCTCGCAATAAAATTAATAAAATTTCATCGTTCACCGCTAGACTAGGCAGCACATAAGCATCGACACATCCAACACCTATGCATCCCCCTTCCAATTCATCCACTCCGATGTTTTCATCGCTTGGAATAAAAAATATGTTGCCATCGGTCAGAATAAAAATGTATGAAGTTCCGTCGTTTAACGCTAGGGGTAACCACATCCATTGATTGGGTGTTGCCATCCTTTTTCCCACCAACTCTGTTGTTGCATCGTTCGGAATAAAGTTCTTCTACTCGCCGGACAAATATATTAATCCATATAATTGTCGGTGTTATGTTGTCTCGGTTAAGATTTGTCGGTGTTCTGATTGTCGGTGTTTTAAACTGTCGGTTTTAGGATTGTCGGTGTTTTAAAATGTCGGTGTTATGATTGTCGGTGTTATGATTGTCGGTGTTATGATTGTTGGTGTTTTGAGCTGTCGGTGTTATCATTGTCGGTGTTTTGAACTGTCGGTGTTATGATTGTCGGTGTTATGATTTGTCGGTATTTCGGCCTATCGGCGTTTTGAATTGTCGGTATTTTGAACTGTCGGTATTTCGGCCTATCGGCGTTTTGAATTGTCGGTATTTTGAACTGTCGGTATTTTGATTTGTCGGTGTTTTGTACTAAAACCCTAGTTTTTACATTCCCGGCAGCAGGCTAGAAATAACATGCGATGACGAGCAATCAACCGTAACACACGAGTGGGGAGTCGACTCCTGTTGCCCAGGGGATGTACCATGCAAAGTACGTTTTGCTCTGTGACTCTGTTTCGGCCACTAATATTTAACCTTGAAATAATTCGCGCAACCTTTTACATGTGGTGTGTCTGTACGAGCATGGATAATCTACATTTACCTAGGTCATCAATGGCGTCTGGTCGGCCATCGTGTAAAAGTTCTCTTCGCGGTGATACGTCCGTCGATGGTATACACGGTTGACTTCGGTAACTCTAATGTTCATACTACTTGGTCAAACACGGTTGACTTCGGTAACTCTAGTGTTCATACTACTTGGTTGGTAAAATGACCCCTGTCTTGCGCCGACAATGCGTCCACGATCAAACTCACTCATATGACCATGTTTACCCATATTCGTCGATTGCGATATACAGTTGGGAAGCATCCAAAGGTATATTTATAGTTTTTACTAGAGTAACTTTTTTTAATCAAAACATGATAAATACCTAATTAGAACTCCAATGATTGATTCCCCGATATCTTCCATAGTAGCTCACTCTCTGAGCCGTCATTTTTCTACCCCGACGACTGTAGATTTTAGGCCACATAAGTTTCCCGTCAGCAAATTTTATTTGTAACAAGAACACAGGAACGATAGCCTCGTTTATCAAGCGGCGCGTACAAATTCAGATCTTACTTATTAAATTTAGAGAAAACATCTGCGTTCCGTTTCAGTGCGATGAAGTAATTCATCCGTGCCCTTGTACCAATACGTTGCAGAATAGGAAAACGAGTACGAGCACCAATAATAAAAACAAAAGACTAGTGTAGGCAAGTCAACTGTGATTTACCTTAAACCGCCCTTTACCATGCGTGGCACCGGATCCTAAGGGAAGGCTTATTTAATAACTTTTTGTGCAGAATATTGTTACACGAGATCCTACCCAGAGATCACAATACATCATTTATTTTTGGATTATTTATTGAAAATTTCATTTTAATTTAAATAGCAATCACTACTTGAGTAAAGTTAAAAACACATTCGTTCAATTTGACTAAAATTAATTGCGAAGGAAAGAACCAAATGCAAATTAAATATTAATATACCTTCAAGACAAAGCTTAGCTTAATATGCAGTTATTATCTGCGCAGTTTCAAAAAGCTGAATATTGTAAAGGAATTATTTGCACCGGTATTTCTTACACACCTTTGTAAGATCAAAATATTTAACGTTATTTCAAATGTGGGTCCATCATTTAGATTTTACGAAGACCGTTGCCTCATCTAGAGAATGTAATTTTTTCCAAATTGCGTAAGTAATCTCAACCACTTTTTTGGAATATCCATTCACATCAAATTCATATATTTTTATCAGGACGTTCAATCACCTACGAAACATTTTCCATAACAACGGACTTCTCGAAATTTAAACATTTATAGATTATGATGAATTGGATCTTTAACTAAAACGCCATATCTAAAAGATACGTAGTTTATTATTGAAAAAGTTTGCATTTGAAGTGCTTGCACAAATTCATTCAAATATGTAACTACTGAAGTATTTTGTACAAGTCTATACCATAAAACCTGCTTTTTATGTCACCATAGGTAAATGCCACTCGTACTGCGAAAATAGGTCTCACATGCTGTACAGAATGAACAGTCATCTCTAATCTAATGGAGAGAAACTGTTCAAAACATAAAAAAACGATGTTTCTAAATTCCCGAAAGGTTTCAATTAACGCTTTTTGCCCTGTACCTAAAGATTCATGGTCACCGAATATTTCGAAACGTAAAGGTCCTTATACTTTTTTACCAATATTTTGGGACATCTGAAAATTATAGGGATTGTAGAATTTCGAGAAAAAGATAATTTGAAAATACGAAACTTTTTTTCCTACTCCTGGTGCAAGAAAACATACCAAGTTTCAGTTACTTTGTCCCTTCAAAACGATTATACCTAAATCATTTATTTTCTAAAAAACTAATGGCGAAATTTGTACAATTTCCATTAATTCCTCGAGCAAGAAAAAAACAATTTCAAAGATTATTTGTTTGAATTAACTGCTGTTGTGAAGATGCATTCAGACGCAACTTAAGCTAGTAATCCTCTTCAGTGAGTGTAGTACTGGGAAAAAATTCTAAAATAACTTTAAGAATTTTGTAATGTCCTTTGAATTCGAAACAATAACTTTAAAATTGTAAACTCAAAACAGTAAACAATATTTCAGCTGGGACGCACTTGAGCACTAAGAATACTGATGTAGAGATAACTTATGACGTTATACGCTTATGGGTAACATAGTAATCGCGGAAACTATCTCAATCTTTAACCACATCCTCATATAAATCATTGGAAAACTCATATATTAATATGTTTTCCTAAAAAGGAAAATATTTTTCTTAGGCTGAGATGTAATGCTACGCAGAATGTTTTTTTCTACGTCGCGATGATTACAAAAATATCTCTATAATCCTACAGAGATCCTTAAAACAGTCGTTCTAGTATATTTCAGGAGGCTGTTAATATATCAATGGTTTCTGAAATATCCCTGGTAATACAGCTTAACACTGAAAGAAATGCCAGCGGATATATGGAACTCATCAAAAGTAGAATGAAGCGGAGCTGAACATTTTCAGGGACATACCCAACAATTTTATCTTGTTACTTAGAAAACAGCTAAATACTAATTCATGATAATTCGAAGAATAATGCGAGACTGAGTTGTTCATCGTTCTGTTTGAATTTAAGTTTTAATTTATTCTACAATATGGATAACCAACATTGCGTTTGCATTTCGACATTTTGTAGTGCTTCAGTAAATAAAATCCTTTGAAGATATCTTCCTAGAGAAAGTGTTTAAACAATATTAACGAATTAGGTAATGTCAGGCATTATTTCTTCTGTAATTTTTTTAAGTACTTTAATCACACGAAAGTCTACTGAATTTATGTCTGCGTTCTAAGATATTTCTGAAAACGAAGTCTTTGATTAAGTTTCGTTTGTAAACTGCAGGCAGGGTAGGGCACGAGTTGTACCGGAAATGGGAATTATAATGCCGTCCAGACTTTGGTAACATTCGGTTTAGTGTAAATGTTGAGAAATCCAATTAAATTAAATAATGCTTACTCGTAATTACTAACGTTTAACTTGGAAGGTATGACGGGAAATTAGCTATGTGAAGCGGACCAAGGCGAGAATTAAAATTTTTATGTAACTTCTCTCAACAACTTAACCAGTTAAGTTGTTACACCTATGCATGGAGACTACACCTATGCATGGAGCATAGGTGTAGTCGATAGCTTTCATGAGTCTTTAGTTCTACTAAGGAAAGCGATAGAGTGAGGATTTCCTGAGCTGACATCGAAAAAGTAGTTTGCTGTTAAGCTATGTGTTAATGAAGCAACGAATGATTTTTTGATGTTGCTCTGGTAAAGATTCATGCAACCTTCCGTCTATTTAAATTTTATGATTATTAGAGGGTTTGTGTAAAGTACCACACGGCGCTGAGTTCTCCACTTCAACCTCTGTCTGGATTTAAAAGCGATGAGTGCGAGGACCAAATGCATACCCCCTTCCCCCCCCCCGAACCCCAGACAAGTCAAAACGAGAAGGGAACGGAAAGTTTAGGATAGGACAAGCCCAGGTTAATCCTCATGTGATTAATATACAGGCTGCTGTCAGCATCTTAAATTAACAGCATCTGTTTTCTGATTTACCTACGTTTTCGAGTAGAAAAGCCAATAAACTATAATGTAAGTTACTTAAATAAATACTGACATCCTAAACAGAAGTCTATAACCGCTTAGTTTTTATTGACTGTATGAGAACTTCTGATATTCAAGAAGAAAGGTAATGAAGTGCCATGTTTCCAACACTTGGCGTGACTAAAGCGACACCTATTAACTATATGCAACACTATTACAGCACGCGAAATTTAATCTTAAAATATTCCCTATATCTTATTTCCTCAAATTTGGAAGGCACTGACTATAGTTCAGTGTCTTTTCCGTCCATGTGCCAATTTTCCCGAGCCAGGAAGCATTTCTGTATGTGAGCCTATGTAGCTCCATTTTCATCACTGCAAATATAGCGGAGCATTTTCAGTTGACGTTAACCCAACTGTGATGCAAAACTAGGAGCTCATGCAACATATTTCTGCGAGCCACTTATTATATGTGAAAGAGTACAATGCGGCTCACGAGCCGGGGCTTGGCTACCCCTGTTGTAGGAAATGCGTTAGGTAATTTTTCTCTCAAATATCTTAAAGTACAGTACGTTGAAAAAGGCTACTTTTACGTGAAACTCCATCTCATACACTATCTACCAACAAGTAATAGGACACATGTGATAGCAAAGGAAAACGAAGTTTATTCACCTTTAATAGTTGGTGGAGCCTCCACGAGCAGCGATTACAGCTGCGACCCTCCGGGGCATACTCTCAACCTGGCGTTGTACGACGGCTAGCGGTAATTTCTTCCACTCGGCTTGGAGAAGACATGTCAGTTCTTTCACTGATTTAGGACGGTGGGGGCACCCCTTAAGTCGACGCTCCAACTCGTCCCAGAGGTGCTCGATAGGGTTAAGGTCCGGGCTCTGCCCAGGCCAGTCCTTTCGATCAACCCTATTGTCACCATAGCAAGTCATGGAGGACCTCGCAACATGACAGGTGGCATTGTCATCCTGAAAATAACATGGGTCCACCCCGTAAAACTGCCACAAGGTAGGAAGCGCATGGTCATACAAAATTAGGCTGTAGGTCTCTGCGTTGAGTCTACCAGGAATTGCAACCAAGGGTCCCGTGCCATACCAGGAGAAACACACCCATAGCATAATTCCACCGTCGCCGAACTTTACAAGTTGGCACAATACATTTCGGCAGGAGGCGTTCTCCAGGCAGACGCCAAACCCAGACCCTGCCATCCAAACGGTAGAGGATGAACCTTGATTCATCGCTCCAGAGAACCTGTTCCACTGTTCAACGGTCCACTGTCGACGTTCTTTGCACCACGTTAGCCGAGCAGCGCTTGGTGACCTAAGGCTTGTAGTTGGCAGCACGTCCATGATAACCGAGCAGATGGGCTTCCTTACGGATGGTATTTATCAAAACAACACTCCCACATGCCTGTTGAAACTCTTCACGGATGTGTCCCATCGATTTGGGGCGGTTCTTCCGAATTTCTCTGGTCAGCACGCGTCGGTCTCTAACTCCCAGTTTTGTGGGTCTGCCGGGTCGTCGCACATTCCGACAGTCACCACTGATCTTTCATTTGCCAATCACGTAGGCCACTGCCGATTTTGGGTACTTCAACTCGCTGGATATGTCACGTATGGATCGGCCATTCCTGTGATACCCGACGATTACACCTTTCTCGAAATCAGAGAGCTCCGAACTGCGTGGGATTTTGTATGCGACTGGTTGCGTTGTTGTTTCCCATACGATATTTCACGGCGGCGGCCGTGACGTGTATCAGGACCGCAGATATCGTCGATTGCAGGGGTGTCCAATTCCTTGTTGGTAGATAGTGTAGGTTGGTCTTCTGATGAAGCCCGCTAAGCATTTAAAGAACAAATTACTTTCATTGGGAGATGAGATGTACCGTCGTCTATCTCCGCTATAAGTAATGCCAAACTCGTCGACTAATGTGTAGGCTGTAAAATGGTAGCCTAACTAAGAATGTAAACCACTCGCACCAAAAGCATTTAAGCAAGGAAGATCCAAAGTGTGGGGAACATCGCTACGGTACGGGTACTAAAATGAATTCAAAATTATTAGCAATAATCATAAGGAGAAAAGTAATAGTCGGCAGGACTGCATCGTGGAATATCAAATGTGGAACATAATTAGGAGGATTGGTGGCAAAATGTAACGTTAATGTGAAAATTAAGGATTCAAAGTAGAACATGCGTTACAACGATGGTTGTGTCTGAAACTTATTCTTAAGAGAGGCTGTACTTACCTTGTCTTCAAAGATCAAAGTACCCTTGAAACCATACCACGTTGAGCCCTAATGACAATCTCAGAAGTCCCAATAACCATCTTCTCGGAAGGCGATGGGAGTCACGGACATTAATACTCAGAAACTTAAGTACAACTCTCTCAGCCATTCACCAATTGGAACGACATCGAGAATCAAACTCTGAAAATGCACACACATATACTTTCGCACTTTCTTATACACAACCTCTTTCAGATCACTCAAAGTCTATCGCACAAACATCCACACAAAGCCCAAACACTGAAGAGAGACACTCTTCACACTATCTGAAGATGGGCCGGCAGGCACAGAAACTTTCTCAAAATACACCAGATTCAAAGTGGGTTAGAAGCATAAGGAGGAAAGAATGGGGAAATAGACCCTCTCTCCAAACAATAGAACAAAAATCACCTCAATGATGTCATGCGCACAATATCTGCACAACAGTTTACAAAAGTAATTTGACATTTCAAATTTACATTAAAAAAACAAAAACTTTTTGGTTTTACATTCTAAATTCAAAGCAGCCATATCAACAGAGAAATAAATTGATTCGAAATGAGGCAAAATATGAAAATTAATTATATTTGCATAATAAAGACATGAGGTAAGGTTTACCACAAATTCCTGCATAGTATCCATCGCCAACCAAAGAATGTAAGAAATTAAAATTTACAACAAACCATTTGCTTGTTATCTATACACACACACACAGTTTTTAATGATTTTCAGGAATTCCAAATGAGCGTTATGTTGAGAGTATATTGATATTAAACTCCGAAATAAAAATGTATGATAATTATAACAATCACCATTATGCTAATAAAAGAATGAAGATACAATAATACCAAATACAAATTAAGGAAATTCCAGAGCAATAATTCCATAAAAAGAAAGGGATGAATGCAGAAGAAGAAGAGGAGCTGTGCAGAAGAAGGCGCTCCTACTCGTTCCAAATGTGAAGTAAAATAAAATACAGTTATGAACAGGGGATAGTTCCTACAAAAACAAACTATTAATAAATTTAACGCAAAGGTAATATATGCACAGTTTCAACTTTAGCCTTCCCGAAATAAATTCCCAAAGACCTACATTTCGAAATAGCAATAATTTTCAGAGTTGTGATTACAAATTATTACTTTCGTTATAAGAACTACAATAATAAAGGTATTAAACCTAGGTATCAGAAAGGTCACATTTTGAGAAAATAAGTTCCAAAATAATAATAATAATATAAATTTAAATGTACCTTCTCAAGAAAAGAAGAAAGGGAAGTGAAAACCTTCCACCGTAAATAATAAGAAGAGGAAAACTAATATCTATAGCAAAAATTTGTTTTTTAACACATATGAAAAAGTAAAAATAAAAATGATAATAAAGATAAAAATAAATAAGATAAATTTAAATAAAATATAAAATATGAAACATAAAAGAATATTGTCTCTTAGGGGTCTTTTTATTTGCTTGCAGAAATTTGGTTGATTATCAAGCCCTGAGCGGCTCTCTCAGCAGTTTTTCCTTTCTTTTCTTTACCTTCACCAGGTTTATTATCAGTAATTTTGCTTTTATCTTACGGAGCATCAGGCGTTTCAGCTCTGACTGCAGTTTCTTGTCCAGATTTAGATAGTTTACCTTTCAGAGTGTCTAAGTTCCCTACAATATACGCTAGTCACTCTCAAGCGATACATAAGACCTGTTACCCTCAGAAGTATCATTTTCTACATCTATTTCATCAGAGTCCTCAATAACAGTGTACACACACGGAACAACTTCCGAAACCGAAGATGGAGAGTAAAAAACGTGATGTTCCAAGGAACACGAAATGTTAATACTATCAGAGCACGCAGTACTAAAAAATATTTTATTTTTCATATAAGCTGATTGTCAAGCCCTAGAACATGAGTCAACTGAACCGGAAACCCGAGAACTGAGTAAAAGTGTATACCACTAAGGTTGTTGGCTGGGAAACCTGAATATTAGGAGTTAAGGTAGAAAGAGGAAAAGGGCGTGGAACACCATTTTTATGAACTTTTTCCTTTCGCCCTTTGAAGAAGTATATTCAAATTCGTTACACAAACAAGATTTATATTTAACACCAGGATAATTAACATACATAGGCTCCAAGACTTTGCACGTAGACTGTTGTGTTAATTTCCCGATGCATATCCATGGCTAAAATTGTATTACCAATTTGAGTACGTTTAAAACACGGTACATCAGAATTTTCGCAAGACATGATTTTACCAAAAGTACCAAAAAAAAATCGGATATAACATTATGGTTTCCAAGTGGGGTATCGAAACATTAAATCTTTTCCTTACTGCAAAGCGTTTGAACATAACCGAATCTTCTCCCAGGTTCGGTATGTTTATGCACTCTGTCATGAATGTTATTAATATAACCATCGAATCCTTGATGGAAATAAATATCAATTCTGATTTGTGTATCATATAGAACATCTTCAAAACTCAGTTTCTTTTCAGTTTTATGAATAGGAGTTCAGATCATACAGTCGCAATTAACAGTAGGTTCTGAACATTTACACACCATTGTACGTGAGTTAACTAATAAGCCATGGTTTATTATATTTTAGAGGTTACTTGAAATTTCTTCGCCTGTTCAAAAACGTATTGGTAAAGTTCGAAAACTTGATAATAAAGCGTATTTTGTAGGTAATACATTTTTCGAATAATGAACTTAGAGTATTTTTAAGTAATGAAAATGAGAAGCGCATTATTTGGAGAAGTATCGGACCTGTCCAATACTTTAACCTTCACATGAACATTGCTAGAATAAATAGTTACAAACAGACTCAGGAAGAAACGTTTGCTGTCTTGTCGAATCATAATGCTAAATTTGATATATGTTTCATAAACGATTTTTATCTATTAGGTTATTATTTCCTTCATTTTTAACCTTTAGCTCTAAAAAGAAAGTTCCTGTGAACAGAGCACTAAAAAGTCCAAGTCTTACATAGAGGATACTTACCCAGATAAATGAAGACTTATTGAGCAAATCTAATTCAGTACCCACATTTTTTATGTTAACTTCTGCAATCAACGTTTCGTTGTTGAACTGAAAATGTTACATGTGTATTCCTCCTTTTTCGCTGCCAAATCGAATTCTATGTGATATGTTGCAGGTGTTCGAGGGCATGAACTGTAGCGGATTCTCTTCCTTTAGTTAATATTTTTTTGGGAATGCACATTACATAAATAAAACATCAAACAGAACGACAGATATTTTTATGTAAACTGAGATTTAAGCAGAACAGAAGGCCGCATTGAATGTACAACTTATATATCAGCAGCTGAGGGAGTTTGAAAGAGGATGTGCAATTGGGCTGAGAGATGACACTTCGTGTGTGTGTGTGTGTGTGTGTGTCAAATCGTCGTATCAGACCGACGCGTCAATCGAACGTTTTTGTTTTTTTCCTTTTCTTTCTTTTTATTTTTTTTTATTTTGCTCTGCTGTTTCTGATAAGTCCTTTACATGCCGTGCCGTCTTGGTGTCTCAGCCAGGCTTTCCGTTCCACAATAGGTATCGAGTGTTGCATAATTTTAGTCTTGGTCAGCTTTTTCTCTTCAGACCAATTCTGAGCTGAGTCTTGTCCACTGGATCAGTAGGTGGTGACACTCAAAGAATGCAAACATTCTTTGACAGCATTTCCATGAGTGTGTATGTAGGTGTCCTTAAAACAGAGAAAAACCAGTAGATTACCAAAATCAATCAGTTGACCTATATGTAAATTTGTAGTATGGCAACGTCGGTTAAATAAAATTTCAAAACCACACATTTTTAAAGTAGTCCCACTAAAGTCTCAAATCAACATTTATTTTTTCGTCAAGATCAAAAACCCTGAACAGAAATAGATTATTATATGTATTTTTCAGATAATAAACAGCACAAAAAGCAATTAATAGGGAAGAACTATACACCAATTATGTAGAAAATAGTAAAACTATACAAGTAATCCGATTTATTGTCGAATTAATACATAAATAAGCGTTTCCAAGCTTCCGTACATCAACCAGATTGCTTTCTAAAGGAAGACAAAGAAAATGCCTTTTTATGTCTGTTTTCATCGAAAATGCCATTTGGTTGATTTGCGAAATCTTGGAAACGCCGCTTTATGAATTCCTATGGCAGTAAATCAGATTACTACCGTAATTTTACTAATTTCTGTTAACAAACATTTTGGTTTGTATTAGAGATCAGCGTTATTTCACTACGTGTTATTTGATCACGATTATCGAAAAATCACAGGTCACGCCTGCTACTGAAAACCGTGAATAACACTGATCGTCCAATAAACGTTCCTCACTCTGTCATTACTACCCATCATGCCCTTCGTGATTTTTTACAGCTCCGTCTTAACTGTTACCAAGTGAATACTGCTCCTGTAGCTGTTAGTTGTTACTCGTTATCTGCTTTTGCGTTTTGGCAGCTGCCTGCTCTTCGTGATTTTTTCACAGCGTTGTTTGTGAGCTCACCGTTACCTTATTCTCTCAGTGGGTGAAGTTAATTTATTTTGAATTCGGAGAAAATTGTGAACTGTAAACGTTTCTTAGAAAATATTTAGTAGCTTCATCTATTGCAAGACTGAAAAAAAAAACTGAATCGTTTCTTTCAAAGTTGTAACATAACATGTTAGGTATAAAAGAACAGGGTATCTTTGATAATCTGAATTCAAAATTTAACTAATCGCAAAAGACGTATTAACAAATTATGCATAATTCAACCGAAATAGCCGTAAAAACTACAGCAGAATATTAGAATTCAAGCAGAATTACGTATAAAAATTTAACGAGTTTAGGACATTTGGGCACCCGGACATTTGAGCACAAATATTTAGGGGCCGTACGAAAATTGCCGTTTCTTGGCACTGTGAGGGGAATTGAATGTAGAAAACGTTCCCAATAAATTAAAGGACAAATACTACTTAATTTTAAAAAAATTACAAAGCACAAATTTTGGAGATGACAATCCGATTTTTGGTGTAAATATGACAAGGATAATATCCGTCAACTTGAGAATTTCGTCGTCCTGGATCGGGATTGCATAGTATGTAATCATGAATACGGATTACATCATATCCATGATTAATTAGCACATTTCCTAGGTTTCAACAAAACAAAGCAATTACAACAGAGCTCATACTATGTTCGGAAAAGGACGACTAGGAGATATTTTTTTTATAACGCAGCACTTTTACTTAGGCACTAAATATTTACATAATATGTCAAGTTATTAATATTTCTCTTTTACTTAATTAGGCACTAATTAATTATGCCTCACTCATAGGACCTTTTGACAGTCTTTTTTCTACCAATGTCATATTCATAACGTTTACGTATCAACTGAAGGTAATAATATTGAGCTTTTACTTAAGCACTTAATATTATTTCACTGGGCCTAGGCCTAGGCCTTTTTAACAGTTTTTGTTCTATTAATATTACATTCATAACAATTACGTATCAACTCATGTTAATAATATCCGGCCTTTACTTTTTAACTAAGCATTTTCTCCGAGGCCCTAGGCCAAGACTTTTTAATAGTTTTTATTCAACTAATGTCACATTCACAACTATTACGTATCAAGTGAAGTTAATAATATTCCGCTTTTAATTAGGCACGAAATATGCATTCATAGGCCCTAGACCTAGGCCTTTTAAATAGTTTTTACTAAACCAATGTCAAATTCGCAACGTTTATGATTCAAATCAAATTAGTAGTGTAGCGTTTTTACTTTGGCACTAAATGTTATTTCACGGGCAACAGGCCTAGTCCTTTTTAACAGATTTTGTTCTATTAATATCACATTCATAACAATTACGTATCAACTCATGTTAATAATATCCGGCCTTTACTTTTTAACTAAGCATTTTTCTCCGAGGCCCTAGGCCAAGACTTTTTTAATAGTTTTTATTCAACTAATGTCACATTCACAACTATTACGTATCAAGTGCAGTTAATAATATTCCGCTTTTAATTAGGCACGAAATATGCATTCATAGGCCCTAGACCTAGGCCTTTTAAATAGTTTTTACTAAACCAATGTCAAATTCGCAACGTTTATGATTCAAATCAAATTAGTAGTGTAGCGTTTTTACTTTGGCACTAAATGTTATTTCACGGGCAACAGGCCTAGTCCTTTTTAACAGATTTTGTTCTATTAATATCACATTCATAGCAATTACGTATCAACTCATGTTAATAATATCCGGCCTTTACTTTTTAACTAAGCATTTTCTCCGAGGCCCTAGGCCAATACTTTTTAATAGTTTTTATTCAACTAATGTCACATTCACAACTATTACGTATCAAGTGAAGTTAATAATATTCCGCTTTTAATTAGGCACGAAATATGCATTCATAGGCCCTAGGCCTAGGCCTTTTAAATAGTTTTTACTAAACCAATGTCAAATTCGCAACGTTTATGATTCAAATCAAATTAGTAGTATAGCGTTTTTACTTTGGCACTAAATGTTATTTCACGGGCAACAGGCCTAGTCCTTTTTAACAGATTTTGTTCTATCGATGTCACATTCATAATAATTACGTATCGACTCAAGTTAATGATACTGTGCTTTTACTTAAGCACTAGATATTATTTCACAGGCCCTAGGCCTAGGCATCTTTAACAGTTTTTGTTCTATGGATGTCACATTCAAAACAATTACGTATCAACTCAAATTATTTGTATTGCACTTTTACTTGAGCTCTAAAAATTATTTCACAGGACCGAGGCCTAGGGCTTTTGCATAATATGTAGTGCTAAAGTAAAAGCGGAATATAATTAACTTGAGTTGATACGTAGTTGTTATGAATGTATCACCGATAGAACACAAACTGTTAAAAAAGGCCTGTGAATTAATATTTAATGCCTAAGTAAAAGCGCAATACTATGCTAACCTTACATGGTATGTAAACTTTATCGATATGGTATAGATGGAATAAACAATTATTAAAAAGGCCTAGACATAGACCCTAAGAATTAATATTTGGTGCCTAGGTAAAAAAACAACACTTTTTACCTAAGATGGTATGTAAACTGTATGGATATGATATCGGTAGAATAAAAACTGTTAAAAAGGCCTAGGCCTAAGATATGTGAAATAATATTAAGCACTTAAGTAAAAGCGGAATATTATTAACTTGATTTGATTCGTAAAGGTTGCGAATATGACATTGTTTGAGTAAAAACTATTAAAAAGGCCTTTGCCTCTGGCCAATGAATAAATATTTAGTGCCTAAGCAAAAAGCAGGATATTATTAGCATGAGGTAACACGTAAATGTTATGAATGTGACATGGTTAGAATAAAAACTGTTAAAAAGGCCTAGGCCTGGGGTCTGTGAAATATTATTTAGTGCCGAAGTATAAGATCAATGCTACTAACAAGAGTTGAATAATAAACGTTGTGAATATAACTTTGCATTGGTTGAGTACACGCTATTAAAAAGGCCTAGGCCTAGGGCCTTTGAATAATATTTAGTGCTTGAGTAAAAACGGAATATTACACTGCTGGACAATTGCTAAGGACGCATCATAAACGGCTATATAGCGCATAAAAAAGTAAGTGTGGTTGGATGCCAAGTGAAATAAAATAATGTCAGAATGCCAGGACATTACAAGAAAGACAATTTATTGTGCTCTGAAATCCAGAAGGCTTTGGAACGGGTTCAAGGGACAAACAGGCCATTTTGTGCAGAATACGTAAACGTGAAAAAAATGCAGTTACCACCCGCAGGCGTTCCGGCGTAAGATGTCAAGACGGGATATGGCCACCATGTAGGGCGATGCAAGATTCCACACGTCGTGTCATGCTTTGCACAACATTATCAAGGAGCTGTTGGGGTAATTTATTCCATTCCTCTGTCAGTGCACGGATGAGGGTGTCCTTGTTTATTGGAGGGCATTGGCGACCAGCTAGACGCTTCCCCAAAGCATCCCACACATTTTCAATGGGATTCAGATCTGGAGAACGTGCTGGCCATACGAGGCGTTGAATATCCTCGCTCTCAAGACACTCCTGAACACCGACTGTTCGATGATATCTTGCGTTGTCGTCCATGAAAATGAATCTGTCACCGACAGCACCACGGAACATGCAAACATGAGGTAGCAGAACATCATTAATGTATCGTTGGTCAGTCATAGTCCCAGTTGGAAGCACATAGAGGTACGTACGGCCATTGATCATGATGCCAGCCCATACCATGACACTACATGTCGGATATCGGTCCCTTTCCTGTATGTTTGCTGGACAATATGCAGTACCACTATCACGCCAGATCAGTTGTCATCGACAATCAGACGATAGACTGTATCTACTCTCATCTGAGAAGAGGACAGCAGACCAGTCGTTATCAGTACAATTGCGATGTTGATGGTACCATTGCAAACGGGCGGTATGGTGATGTCTGGACAATGGGATGCACACAACAGGACGGCGGGCGTATAGTCCTCCTTCATGCAAACGTCTGGCGACAGTTTTTTAGGAGATCCACTTGCCAGTAGCTGCCATAAACTGATTTGCTACCCCACTAGCTGTGCTGCGCCGGTGTCTTTTTGTTGATAGCACTATGTACCGATCTTCTGCGGGTGTCTTACTGCAAACACGACCTCCCCCGTTACGTTTGCTACACTCTCCATTTGTTTGAAATGATTTCCAAAGCCTTGAAACAACACTGTGGCTGACGTCGAATTCCCTAGCATCATCTGTTATTTTTCGCCCTTCTTCAATCTTGCCAATAATACGGCCACGCGTAAAATCATCTAGGTGATGTCGGGAAGACATACTGAAAATTGCAAGTTCGTCATTTGATTCTTTCCCTTTCAACTTTGCGTTTGAACAACAACGGTCAATACGCGTCCAATCCTTTATATCTCTTATCAGCTCTAAAACTTCATGAACAAGTTCGGCAATACAAAATTTGCATACGGACAACACGTCTTACTGTATCCCGCACTTATGCTAATTTCCACATTTTGCTGCCTTTCATTTTATGGATGCTATCGTTGCTATTGTCATCCGTTCTTAGCAGTTGTCCGGCTGTGTATTACCTTGACTTGATACGTAAAGGTTATGAACATGACATCGGTAGAACAAAAACTGTTAAAAAGTTCTAGGCCTATGGCCTATGAATTAATATTTAGTGTAAGTAAAAGCACATTATTATTACCTTGATTTGATATGGAAACGTTACGAATACGGCATCGGTGGAAAAAAGACTGTCAAAAGGGCCTACGAATATG
The DNA here is from genome assembly GCA_039090855.1 of Macrothele yani. Classification (NCBI taxonomy): domain Eukaryota; kingdom Metazoa; phylum Arthropoda; class Arachnida; order Araneae; family Macrothelidae; genus Macrothele; species Macrothele yani. The sequence goes on along the minus strand of CM076999.1, from coordinate 72,561,620 downwards.
ACATAGTAATTTGTGTCTCATTAAGTAAAAGAGAAATATTTACAACTCAACATGTTATGCAAATATTTTGTGCCTAAGTAAAAGTGCAGATTAATTTAAAATCCCTCCTCTTCGTCCTAATCGAAAAACACAGTATAATTTCTGCTGTAATTGCTTTGCTTCGTTGAAGGTTTAAGAACGCAATTTTTAATTTTTTTTTAATTCACGAATGTACTTTTTTTTCCCAAATTCAAATATAATTGTCACTGGTATTACGGTGAAGATTTTCTCGATCAAACTCTTACTACAGGGCCAAGAAACGGCAATTGTTACACGGCCCCTTAAACATTTGTGCTCAAATGTCGGAACCCCGTTTAAAACATATAACTCACGATCCGCTGCACATAAACGCGACACACACACACTCCCACCGTTCTTCAACGTGATTCTACTATTAGTTAATTTACTGGTACACTGAAGTGAAAGAACAGGTCCTAAATTGTGATTCCAATCACGGTTAAAAATAAGTGTTACTTTTGAGTAGCAGTCACAGTTAGGGCCGTGATCGCCGAGTAGCAGTTAAGCTCAACTGCATCTTGTGTAATAGTAATTTATTGATGAAATACATTAATTAAATTTCCAAACTCCAAAACAACTTAATGCGCCATATTTCCTGAAAAAACATTTTTTTCTAGAAACATTAAGGAATTAAAGGAATGAATAATATTACAATACCTTTGTTTTTAATAAAATAATCAACATTTGAAAATGAATTTAAGTTGCAAAAATTGAAGAGGAAACTTGTGAAAGGACTGGAATTGTTAACGTAGATTCCAAAATGTAATGTATTAATACCAAATGTACCAGATAATAAAGAGTTTGTAGCAAAGTAAATCTATTCTTAAAAACCCACAGGTTCAATTACGTATTTTCTAAACTACGCATTACTCTATATTAACTTTAGAAACTATATTCTGTTCTTCACAGTTTGAAAGGTTTTTATCGCTGAATATGATATAATGTAGTATGGTTTGATATCTAATCTCGAAAGTAAATTTCTTTACATATGACATGATCTAGAGAGAACTATGCGCCAAAATCGTCGAATGTGAAATGCGTCAAATGAATTCAGATACAATAATTCCTAGAATTGAAAAATTGCAATTTAAAGTTCAGAAATTAGTTTCTGTTTTTTACAAAACATCATAAAGTCTTTCTACTGATTAAAATATTTTGACAAAATTAAAAAGCAAAGTTAATCGAAGTAGTAAAATGGGTTACTTACAGTTGAATGTAAAATGTTATCAAAAACGGCTGCTGATATAAATGTAACTAAAAAGTAACATTACTGAGTTACATTACTGAGTTTTTAGAATTTACTTATCATAACATTTCGCTAAAGCAGCTGTATCTTTCAAAAAATAACACTAAAATCTTGTAAAATGCACGGTCCAAGGAGCTATCATTCTTCTATTCACAGAAATGCAGGGAAATAATGAATCATTTCAGAAGGCTAGTTGCTTAAATCTGTGAATCCTGAGATGTAGCAGATTTAATACTTGAATTTTTAAAAGAGATTTCTAAGAACAGAGGTATTCGAATAACTTAAACATTAGTGCTGTGAAAACTTGTTCCTTATATATAATTTACTTAAAAGTGAAAAAACAGACCATCTCAGAAAATATTTTCGTTTGCTAAATTTGTAACTTTGATATTTTTGCGTAATCAGTGTTTTCTCCAACAGTTTCATGTTATATGATTGTATAATTTTTGTTCGATACAGTAATAATAAATTAAATATGTCAATTACGGCATTTAACCTTTTTGGCGCAAGGCCGCTTATACGTGTTTTCTTGTAAGTCTCCCAAGCGCCAAAGGCCCACATAACATGTGCTTAGAAAAAAACTTAAAACCGCCATAACCGCTTTAACACGCCTTGTTTAAATTCTGACCACAGCTCAGATTGCCATGGAAAGTGTGTGTTTAGATGATTGTTACCCTTGCAATATAACTGTATATGAAATTTTATAAAAGATGCTATAAGTGCAATGTACTTGTTATGCTGAACATTAAACAAACTATTCCGGAACGAGATGCAGTTTCACAACGTTGCCCATTAGTAGACTAGTAAGATGTAATAAAACCACAAGAACTTCAACTCAATGTTAATCTAGCGCGTTCAGAGGAACAGCTCGAGAAAGCTACTAAGTTTCTGGCGAAACTAGGAAACGATACAGAAGTAATTATCATCTTAATAGAAGAATACTTCTAATTGGCTGTAACGTAAAAAACAGATTACGACTCCAAGTTGTTATAATGCTTACGGAATTCGTCTTTAGTAAACAGAAGTGTGACCTCCTCAATGTACAGAAAAGTAAGGTCAGGGTCTTAGTTAAATTTCGTAATCTACCACACAGGGTGATCCGAACAGCCACAGTGTCCCAGGACCTTCCATTCTACTCCTCTTGCGCTGCTTAATATGACATAAACAGGGACTCCAAATAAGGCTAACAGTCAGCTTTCTCGCTATGTGCACATGGCGAGCAAATCTTTGTATCATAACCCTAAGAGTAAAACTCCATAGATGGTTTTACATCTTTTAACTATGGGAATGAAAGTAATGAAAAATTTTGGACGAGCTGCTCACGGTGCAGAAAGATAGTAGACTTTACACAACTGTACTACAAACCTACGTCAACACCAATATTGGTATACCACGGATCGATCTTCCTAAGCATCGCCTAAGAAAAGAGCCGTTTTCAAAATGTGGCTCAGAAGATCCTTTTCATAATACTCTTGTATGCATAACGCGAAATGCAGAAATCTCAAGCATACGGAACAAAAGGTTTTATGCCGGATTCTCGAAGAACAAAGTTGGAAACAATTTTATAAATATGCAGTCTCCAAGACTTCCAGGTAGCTGTTCAACTAACGTAAAGAGCTTGAAGTATTCTGGATCTACGGCCTAAATCACTAAGTTTTCGTTTACATTCAAATATCTGTGGACGAAATTTGGAGTGGATGTCGGTGTTAAGATAAGTGCATTACTATACGATACTATAACTAGATATACGCATTTTTTGGAAATAGGAGCAGAGGCAGGGTCCATTAAAGTCACCAAGGTTTACCCTGACGTTTACAGGAAATTGTACATTAGTAAACAAAAAGATTGATCGAAACCAAGACTAAGGAGCACAAAGGAAACATTGGTGAATGTAAACGGATAACAGCTCTGTGTAAGGGTGTAGCATAGAATGTTGCTATGCTTGTTTGGAGTAAACTAAATCGACTAGCACCGTAGCCTTACTGTAAGGACACGGTGACAGCCGAAATTGTAAGAATTCTTATACATCGCTCTGCTGCAATGAGGTCGTCCATTTAGAACTTGCTACCACACGTTGTAATATTTTGACCGAAGAATCCCCGTAAACATCAAGTAGCGTTACAATCATTAAAATAAAAAGTATTCCATGAGCCTTTACTTACCCCTCGTTATTAACACGATTTCACCCTATCAGGAGCGACTTCGGTTTAATATACTTCTTTGGTATTCAGCATTTCTTCAACTTATATAGGCGAGAGAACCTCCCTGAAGACAACAAAACAATGGCATTTCATGAATTCATTTTGCGCCCAATAAACGGTCCGTAGCAATGCGTAAAAACGAGAACTTGCAATTTTCCTGAAATGAAATTCTAAAAGGCCGTCCATGCACGTAAAATTACTTAAAATAATACAAAATTCACCTGATACCTAAAATCTTTACTAAAATCCTAAAATTATATAAGAACAGGTAAAAGCAAAAGGGAGATCTTTTGAGAGCACTATGCTCTTATCATCAGACGTTGATGATGAGAGCATAGTGCTCTCGAAAAACGTAATTTTTAGTTTTATCTGTACTTATATATTTTTCGGATTTTAATGAAGATTTTAAGTGTCAGGAAAATTTTGTATTATTTCAAGTAATTTTACGTGCACAGCCGGTATTTTAGAATTTCATTTCAATAAATGGACATACAAAATTTTATTCACTGAATAAATGTTTTAAGTTTCTTATTCGAAAACTAAAATTACATAAATATTTTAATTTTTAGAAGGTCCTCCTGATTTCCATGTTCAATTTCTGTAATCCAGCATCAACTCGAGCAGCTCAGTAGCCAGTAAGCTGTTTGAGAATGCGTCTGGCATCACAACGTAACGTGTATGCATTCATTGCTGACAGTAATTCAGGGGTTCCTGTTTAACAATGGGTATGTACTTACAGGGTGAACCATCTTTCAAGATGGGCTAAATTGCAGCTCGAAATACAACCCCATATGATAATTTCTTTTCACGCTCAACTCTTCTCACGCACTGATTGACTGTTGTGTTGGTCCAACGAGGTAAGTCCCTTTTAAACTGATTGTGGCTTTAAAAGACCCTACATCCTTAAGCTTCTCCGTGCATTCTGTCAATTGTACTGCTGTCTTTTGGTATACATATTTTCCTTTCAGCGGACACTAACATAATTCTACTTGATTTGCGAAGGGCAGCACGAGAACCGTATTTTACCCAAGGCAAATGACAGACAAATTAATTGATTTACTTCCTTTGCAAAGGTTTAGAGAACAATTCGTTCTGACATAGTGTATGATAGTCAGGTGATGCAGCTCGCCATACAGTTAACAGAAAGATTAATCGTTAATTGCCATAGCCCATCAGGGAGTTTACAGGAGTTATGGGCCTGTGGTTTACCCTAGTCGTCATAGGAATACATGGCTTCAATTACTTATTTAGTGCTAAATCTGTATTTATCACAAGTACATTTGATTAGTTTCCTTTTGTGGATGTGTGGTATTGACATTTCCGAAATTTCTTTTCAAAAATTAAAACATGTCAACCTTTTTTAATTTGGAAAGTGACTAAAATGTATACTTCAACTATGTATAGGACTAGACCAGTTCAATTCTTACAATTTTCATATGGTGTAAAAGCTTATTAAATTGATCTGTCAGGTAGGTTATTCTGCATATTAAGGACGTGTATCACATTTTTAGGTTCTAATAGACGATATTATTTATACTTTATTTTTAAGAGAACTTCCGCAGTGCAAGGGGCATACAGTTTACATCATGTGTTCTTTCCGCTATTTAAAATCGTATAAATGGCGATGTGTGTGAGTAGTGGAGGTCATTCAGAGGCCAAAATATCATTGTTTTTTTATTTCTTAACAAAAAAAGTTTTTTTACTGTGTAAAATGAATTCAACCACCGCTTTGGACTTGTTCTACATATAAAAAATAAAATTATCCTACATAGTGATGTGGCAGCATGAAATAGAATGTGTGATTACTAAATTGTAGGATTATCAAACAGAAATATGAAGGTATATTGCTATAATTGTCGGCATTACATTTCAGTGGACTTTTTAAAATTTCAATTTGATTTTAACTATTTCATATTTTTTTTTCTGCTTCCTTATAAATTTGCTTCAAAACGTTCACGTAATTTTTTACAGTTGAACACTTCTGCACGAGTTACAAATTTCTGTAAATATAACAAGCATCACCGTGACGCCGTGGATTAATTTTGATGACTAGTTAAAAGTAATTCTACCGATTCATTCAGGGAATCAACTCATCTGCGAAATCGATTCTGTTTAGGAAAGTTTCATTCCCGAATTACTCAGTTTCCTTAATCGTTCTTTTCGTACGACGGATTTCTGTGCATGACTATGGAATTGATAAAATAATTTTGTTGATTCGTTTCTGGCAAACGCCATATCTCTACGCTAGGAACGAAAACAATACTTCAAAAACTAATTTTTTGGACGGATGCAGCTTTTTTTTCTGTTAACATTCTGGCAGACTTGAATGATCTAATGCAATTGTACAATCGCACACTTGCATAACCACATACTTATATTTTTTTAATTTTTACTAATGGTTTTGAAAATTATATTTAATAATTTACAATTTTTAATCAATTTGACAAAACGTTCTTCCAGAATAAGTTTAGGTTATCGAACTGTTAAGCTTCATTTATTTTGGAACAGGCCAAGAAACGTATGTTTCGTGTCCACGAAAAGGAGAAAAGAGGTCCCTCAGAATTTATTATTCGAAGGATAAAGTTTTACTATCTTTTTTTTTTTTTTTTGATTGGAGGTTTAACGACCACCGTGAGCAACTCAATGGGCTATGAGCAGTCGTCCGTCCCTAATTTAGGGTCACTGGTTCCAAGGAAGGGAAAGAGCCAGTGCCGTAAGACAAACACAACATCCATGCCACACCGGGATTCAAACCCGGACCCCCTTCAGACGAATGATCAGAGGCCATCGCTTAGACCACTGCGCCACCGGGGCGGCTTTTACTATTCCTTGTGTTACTTAGGTGAATTTCTCTAAGGCCATGTAATGTCCGGGTTCCAGTCGAAATTTCCCAAGCCTAGATTGGAAATTTCTTTTATTGTTACTCTTATTATTCTACAACTGTTTATGAATTCCGTTATTAAAGATTAATGCAGGAAAAACATAGAATCCGTTATCAGAGACTAGTGCAGAAAAAATAATTTCAGTACAAAATTTAAAAATGCACTTATTTACCTCGTAAGTCAAATTTCAAGTGTGAGACAAGCTATTGTTTTAAATCAATTCTGAAATACACTCGTCTACCTTCGAAATCAAATCAAATTTTGGAGTGGCATTTGCTTTGAAACACCTTAATTTTCTCGTAAATAGTTTTACTTTGAAACGTAAACAACTGCTTGATATTTGTTGACCATCCTAAAATGTTGATAGAAGCGTCATGGGGAACTGAGAATTAAACGGCCTTTAATCAGACCCCCAGCAGTATAATCTTTTGTTTAATGGGTGTGAATGATGTGGATATTTAAACAAAGATTGTTACGTATAGAGCTATCTACCGTCTTCTATGGCATTATCTGAAAAGCATATAACTTAAGAATTATGGTTACAATGTGATAAAGTGTATCACGAATCAAAAGTCACCACGTTAAAAACGCTGCACCACATCAGCCACAAGAATTCCATCTGCAATGGAAATACTTATCGAGAAAATCATTCCATATTTTGACTCATTTAATTAAGTAAAATATTACAAAACTACAAGTCTCCAAAATTTACTACTGTTTTCGTATTTGACAGTTGCTTCGCATTTATTTCCGTATGCTGATTTCAAATGTGATGCTGATAATTTGACAGTCGCGAAATTTCTCTACCTAATGAAATCTCTATTCTTCGGGACTAGCAAACGATGAAGATTCTTCAAAATATTATTTCTGAACAATTGCCTATAAACGAATATTGCTAATGACTGGTGTTGGGTAACAGGTGCGAGCAGGAACCTGACAACGCTTTGGGAAGAGAAAAAGTACTGAACTGGGGCAGAGATAACAAGGTAACTAAACTACTTCAGTAGAGAAACAATGTTAAACAATGACCGTACGAGGTTCAAAAGCATTTGTGTAGAAGCGTAAATCTGACATCTACCAGTTTGACTTGTTTTCCCATAAAGAGCTGTTTTCAATCAGTTTTTAACTACATTTGTGTTCTGCTAAGTTTTTCAATCAGTTTTTAACTGTATTTGTACAGTGTATGTCCGCTTGAAAACAAAATCTATACAATATCGTCTGAGTTCACCTCAAAATATTCTTTATATTTTGGTGTAGTTTGTCTTAAAAAGTAATATATGAACTATTTAGATTTCGAAAAAAGAGTGGTTACTGTGCATATCTTAGAGTGAAACTTAGTGAGAGAACTGAAGCAGTGGATAACGTAAAAAAAATCCATTTGTTTTGGTACGCTGCTGATATACAGCGAACTGGAAGCCTCTCAGGGATGAATGACCCTTACATTAGTTTCCTTAGTGCGTCCGGAGTGGTTCTTAACCGCATCTTTCTAACAGCATGTGCGTGCTGATTACCTACCTTTTAAAATGCTACAACAGGCATGACTGGCATTACATTCGGAATCCACCCGGTATCTGGTGGAGTAGAAGTTGCAGGGTTTACAGGCTGTTAATCGCGCTAGAGGAAGACTATCCCGCTATTAGGTAGGTATCTCTAACTTTTTGTCCTTTGAGTGTATCATAATCCAAATTACAAAAGATGGAAACAAACTGACCTTTCTCTTTTACCGAAATCTAGCCCTAAGTATTGGATATATTAACCTCTGAAAATGTTATTACATGAGTGTATACAAAATAAATTATATACTGATTATTTTAAGTTACAGGACATTTAAAAATGGCATGTACATTTTGTCTCTTTTTATGTTTTTTGATGTTTGTCATATGATTTTCTATTGATTATATTGTATTCTTTAATTTAAATCGAAATAATGTGCCGCTACTTGTTATTCACAGACGCAATTTGATACCTTTCAAGTACTGCTTTTTATACTTTTTTCTAAAAAGAACTGTCATGTATTAAAAACAATTAATCAAAAGCTTTCAAATTTTCATTTGTAAAATGATTTAGATATAAAGAATCTGGTGCCTCTTTTTGTCCACCTGAAGACGTCGCACTTTAGCTAAGCGCATTTCAGTAGGATCAATCATTAATCTTTTTGTTAAATTTATCCGTTCTTACGCTATTGTATACTCTGAGCAGGACAATGGTTCAGAATCCAGATGGCGAGCTTTTCTTCTTTGAGTTTTGAATTTGAACACTGTGCATCATAGACAACGATGCACAGTAAAGGCAGAATGCACTATTTCAGAACGGAAGAATCAATTTTGATTCTGCAAATTTCTATTAATTTGAATTTTTTGTTATCAATTTTTATTTGTTGATCCAAGACAGATAGGTCATTTTATCTCCTAAGTGGTAAGCAACCTATGGTTCACTAAGGCAACAGTACAAAGGGTGTATCGCGAGTGTACCATTGACGGACTTACCAGCACCCAGAGAGCAAGAGGTGGCGGACGAAAAGCCACTCTCGACGTAGAATATCCAGCCTCGTCCAGACTATCCGCTTTGCAACGGTGGCGCAAATCACATCCACTTTAAAATTTCAGATGCCGAAGCAAAGTGAACGAGCGATCAACCGGTACGGCGCACTGTGCTTAGAATGTGCTACAGGAGCCGACTCTCTACCCGCGTGATAGTTTTGATTGTTCATCACCGGATTTTACAGCTCGCTTGGTGACGCGGATATCAAAACATGACCCCTGAAGAATGGTGATGCGCCGTGTAAGCAGATGAATCCCGTTTTCAGCTGTACCGAATCGACAGGAGGGTGTACGTTTTCGGTCGACAGCATGTCTCCGTATGGCCAGGTCGACTGTGTGGAAATTTTGGGAGCCTCCTCATGGAACACATTAGGGCCCTTACTTAATGTGTTTGGACAGGATTTTAACTGCTGCGCTTTAACAGCATGTACTGACTGATCTCCAACACTCTCTTAAGGCATTCCTGCATCCTGCTGCCAATGGTCTGCCTAAGCAAGACAGTGCAGTTCCCCACTGAGCCGCAACTATCTACGCATGGTTCAAGGAACAGTTATCCGAGCTTTTAACCATCCAATGTCCTCCCAGTTCCCCGTATTTAAACCCTCTGAAAGCTTATTGTGATATAGTGTAACGGAACACCAGATCCATGGAACCTGGACTTTGCCTCGGGCGGGGTCGTGGATAATGCTGCTTCAATCATGGCTGGTATTACCTCTGGAAAACATCCGGCACCTGGTGTATTCTATATCTCGGCCTGTATAGGGAGTTATTTCTGCTACAAGAAGGTCAGCACGCTATTCGGTAGATATCTGTAATGTTTTGCCCATTGTTTGTGTTTTCATTATAAATTTCACCCTAAAACCTAATTTTCCACATAATGTTTCTTTCTATTCTTAGTATTCCGACATGTGGCCAAGAAAGTATTTTTAACATTTCCATGAAGCCTACCACATTTCTTTCCTTCTTTTTTTATCTGCTATGTGAATCTAAATTTAAATTTTCTTTCCCACCAAATAAAACAAGATTTCCAACATAACGATTTTTGTTTCTGTTTTTGGAATTCGTCGTACCTGAATGTCGTGTGTGACCAATTTTCCTAAGTTCAATTTACTACGGTTAAAACAAGATTTCAAACATAAGGATATTTGTTTCACATAACACAGGTCAGCGATGAAAAGGTTTTTTCTAAGTGAATGGTGTTTCCTATGTATTTTTTGATGCAGATTTTGTGAAAAATACTCAAAACATTCTATCACGCACAATTTCGACAGAAATCAAAAATTTCAGTTTGAATTTTTGTCTTTAGAATATTGTTGTAATATTTCCTTATATATATTTAAACATTGTGTTGAAGGTAAACATATTCTTGAAAGGTAAAAAATGTGTGCATTTACGATTGTTATGGCTTCAAGTGGTTGTGGTATTCTCCTGACAGCTTTTTCTATAACTGTGGCGAATTTGTAGTGGAAACGCAACACCGGAAGATCACGGACTTTGTTGGAAAAGTGTATTTTGCATACATCGGTGTAAGGGTAGGGGACAATGACAACTCATGGGCCCCGCTTCTTAGAGTTCTGCATGTTGCCTTAATTTAGAAAGCCCGAACGTCCAAGGCCCAGCCCGTTTCAATTTTTTTAATTAAAGCCCGGCCCGTATATTTTTCCTGTTTCCAAGGCCCGGGCAGTCCCGTAAAATTTCAAAAATTATTAAAACACGAATTTGACATCTGGTGCACTAGGTTATTTGACTCCTGAAGAGTTTTCTTAATTGCTACACGTATTCTGTTACAATAAACGTTAATTCAGATTATTTCTCAGACTCTGTACAAGTCAGGTGACGTCCGAGGAGAGTGGGGTGTCTTGTATTACGCCACCTAGCGGAAAATCTATGCGTAATTTGAAAATGTAACTATATCTAAAATACTCTTGGGCATAAATTTAATCGAAAGATAAAATATTTTTTTCAATCGGAGGTTTAGAAGCAAATACGTGGAATAAAACGTGTTTTTGAATTCGACATCATCTGCATGTACGCTCCCTAGCGGCGAAATTGCACATTGTAAAAAGAATGAAATAAAGAATCATCTTTTGCGTATTTCAAGCTTCCCAACGCAAAAATATTTTTTCAAATCGGACTATTAGTTACATAGATATCGTGGGTACAGATGGACGGACAAACCGGTAACATAAGCACGATCAATTTTTACCAAAAACGTGCTAAAAATATAGTCTGCGAGCGGGAGACTCGGTTTAGAAATGCTGCCGTTAATAGCCTGCCCTGAAGCATGAGAGGAGGGTGAAAGTTAGAGAGAGAGAGAGAGAGAGAGAGAGAGAGAGAGAGAGATAGAAGGGACCACATGCACATTGAAAAATCAAAGGTGCTGACTCACTCCAATTGTTTTGTGGAAGGGAAGGATGTCGTAAAGCTTCTATTTTTTTCATTAGCAGAAATTATTCAATCTTATCTTGCTGCTGTATGTTGCGAGCTTTCCAAACGAGAAAGGCACCGTACATGATTGTTTTGCTCATGAAAAAAACCCTGCTCGGCCAGTGTCTGTTTTACATTAAATATTGAAGACACGGCCCGGGCCCGTGCAGACCTCTACAGCATCAAGTGTGTTCAAATTGCGTGGAAGGTCTCCGCATGTTGTCTAAGGGTAAGATGAAATCTTTTCGTTTTGAAGTGCCTATGATGTGGATGGAGCTCCGAAACCACAGCGATGACTCCTACTTTTGTTTGTGCAACGTACAGGGGTACAGCTTAAAAAACAAAAATGAGAGCTTTTACCCGAACCTTGAATCTGCACTGCACCCCGTGCTTCACGGTCCTGACATTCCCAAACCTTTGCTTCCAGAAAGGCTATACGAGGAGCCTCCACTCTATGACTTGAAAATAGTCATTAAAAATGCTGATGACTATTTTCAAGTGGACGACCGCAGTGAGCCTCAACTGTTTTCACAATCAGGATTGAACTACTTGAACCGAGATCTGGCCCTTTCAAAAGATTCTGCTGAGTTGCTAGGCTTTAGACTCCAGGAAAAGAATTTGTTAACCCGTGGAACTTCTTTCTATTGGTTTCGAAACCGAGAGAAAGACTACGTGCCCTACTTTTCTAAAGAGGAGGAGCTGCAAGACAATTACAGAGGGATCTGTGGCAAGCAGTCCGGTCATTTTCAATAGCGCGTGGCACCGCCTCGTGATGCGACTTGCTGCTATACCTTCCGTCATAGAGTCGAACAGACGCCTGATGATGTCGTGCGGCAGACTAGCCACCACGTACTGGACGGTATGCTCCAAATCCCGGATAGTGTCTCACGGCGGCAGCTGGCGTTTCAACTAATCCCACACATGCTCGATAGGGGACGTGTCCGGGGAGCGGGCAGGCCATGGAAGTGTCTGGACATGACGTCGGCAGTCCTGGGCGGCTCCATCCATGTCCGAGCGGGCATTATCCTGCTGGTATAGCGCACCTGGACCCATGGCTAGGAATGGAAGTACATGGGGCCGTAGGATTTCATCCATATACGGCTGGCCTGTCAATGATCCACGTACCGCTGCTTGAGCTGATCGGCTATCGTAGGCAATGGGTCCCCAGACCATAATGCACTTGAAGAGCGGCGTGATGATCTGATACCTGCAAGTAAACTATAGCTCCAAAGAGGGTTAAAAACAAAAAGAAGAAAGAAATTGTTAAAAGCTCCTTCCCCAAACAACATGGATAGAAATCACACTTTGATCTCACGTGCAAACAATTTGAGCTATTATTTACAAAACAAACATAATGAAGAAGTAATCTTAAAACTAGACAAAAACCGTAAAATAGATATTAAAATTCAAAGGTCATAAGTTAAACAAAAGTATCAAAAATTAAAACTTATATTAGATCGAATTTAAAAACCTGTAAGGCTTAATTACTTATAAATTCAGCTATAAGTACTTCGACATCATGGTGAACTAGAGTTTACAACTTAATTTTATTTGCTCTCACTCTAAAATTTCTAAACCTGAATCACACTGTAAATGTAGAACTGCATATTGAAATCGCATTTTTTCTAACATATGTGACATTGAATTGGTTAACAGCACCATAAAATACTAATTGAGACCCTTTAACTTCAAATTAAATATATTCCATATTTCTCCGACTTTTAAAAAAGACAAGTTTAATAGTGTGGAAGAAACTTTCTTCTCATAATACGTGGAAAATGTGTCATGAAAAATAACACATCGGCCAGACATCTCTGAAATTCCTATTACTCATATACGTAATACTAATCAAATCAGAAAACTTGAAATTTTCGCCGCCCTATAGCAGGAATCGAACCCACATCTCTCGATAACCGTTCGAGCATGCAATCCGTTATATCACCCAGGACTACAAACTCCCAAGTATTTGAGCTGTCGTCCTGGGTGGTGCAACGAATGGGATGCTCGAACCTCGAACGGTAACCGGGATATGCAGATTCGATTCCCTATCTAGGGGAAGAAATTTGTGATGCGATTAATATTACACGGCAAAAAGCTGATTGATGTGTTAGTTCTAATGTCAGACGGACCAAGGCATTCACTGTAATTGTTTTGTACACATATATAAATATAAAAAGAAAATACTGTGCTCCAAGTTCAACGGAAAGAGTTTTTCATATAATTTTTCTTTCAACATATTTTTTTAATTACTCAAGTTTGAAAAAACATAAAAACATTTGATATTTAGAAAATTTTATAAGTTGTCCAGAACTACAAAAAAAATTGTGTTTCTTTGTGTTTACATGCATCTATTTTTTTACAGAGAGGGCTTTGTTATTCCTCCAAATGAACAGCTACAAATCCTGATGTTTTTTGTTGCATATCCTGATGCGTATATCTGCGTAGATCATGCAGGATGCTGTGTGGGAGATCATAATATCGGTTGGAACTCGATATAATAGGTAATAACTGTGATTTTGTATCTAATTTTCTGGTTAACTGCAACCGCTTCAACAAGGATGGTATAGTTTTCCGAATAAATTTGTTCATTTCAACGTACGTGTTTTCTTTAATAACGAGAGTACCGTTTATTTGTTGTGTTAGTTTTGAGGGTAACAGATCGAATGGAGGGTAATTTTTATACTTTTGAAATTCCAAACCGGTATATTGTATAGAAGACATCTTTTTGAGAACTGAGTACCACTTATACGAAAAACCAGAAAAAGAAAAATTTAGGTTTTCAAACAGCAACAGTCAGGCCCTTGGTTTCCAGTCCGTGGTTAAAATCTCAATCTAATACATACTTATATTCCATAAGCTATCGAAAACGAGTTTTCTTCAGATGCGGAGACAAAAAAGGTATTTTTAACATTATGAGCTATCATAATGTTAAAAAAAAGATTCATTAGTTTGTCTTATATCTATTTCTTTGCTTGACAACTTATGAGCCCGCCCTGCAATGTTTCGCACATTCTTTTCATTCCTGTTTCCGGAGAGAGAAAGATATTCTTCAAAAAAGCTGAAGGGATCGACCTAAAAATACCTAATATTATTGTTACGTAAAATACAGGAGGATATTCAGTAATATGGGTGAGACAGAGCAGATCCCAGAGAATTTGGATGTAATATATAATTTTACGCGCATGAGAGCTGACTACCAGTTACACGAAAAACCGGACTTATACCTTCAAGAGTTTCAATCCTTTTCCTCCGAAAAGGTATGTTTCCAACTTAAACGCTGGGTTACATCGTGTGCCGAGATCCGTCTATATAAGAACTCGTCGATTGTCAGACTACCTACTGAACCTCGACTCTTCAGAGAAGATAACTTGTCTCGTGTCGTTGTGTAATTAACTACGGTGTTCGACAACCCACTTTCTACGGGTCGTACGGTGTGTTACGTTTAACAGAACACATACCCTTGATCTACGTGCATAACGAGTATCATGGTGAAGGCGATTATACAGTAGATAGTGTGAGTTGACAAATTACGCCTTGTTAACAAGAGATTTTTCGCTGGCGCAGAGTAGCAGTTTCCCCTGTCGCAACGGACTGTATTTTGGAATGTTGTCCACTGTCAGATGATGACAATTCGTGACACTACAATCGATTCTCCTACCACCCACTGTGTCACACTTACCTTCTTCCAGCAGACAGCTCTGAACACCATTGATTCCGGTAAATCATGCTTTTGAAACAGAGTTCGAATTCAAAACTTCAAGAAACAAAATGCTATGATGAAAGTAACAGAATTAAGTAGCACCGGAAAAAAAAAATTAAAGACCCTAATTTGCATAAGTGTATACATGATTGTACTGTTTACGTTATAATCGACTTGCATTTTTCACGTTTCAGAGACATATGATACAGCTGCCTGCCATAATGTCGCAAAAGTCTCATTTCCTCCTAATTATTTTCAGCAGTGTATGTTAAAAATCTTAAACTGCACCGAATTCATTATCCTAGAGTTTAGAATGGAATTTTTATAAAACGAATACACACTGTCTAAAAGTAGCAAACAAATCATTCATGCGCGCTCGCGCGTGTGTCTGTGCATGTGCGTCGTACGTAATAAATTGTGAGAAACTGAATTTATGAGTCACCCTATACTTTCTTTTTCACTTTTCTGGAAGCATTCAAAGTTTTACAATGATCTTTAACGTTTAAAAGTATTTTTCGTGCGCTTCTTATAACATTTGTATGATTCTTGAGGACATCCACTAGAAATACGCGAAACTAAGGTTCTGCTTTTATATACTCAGTAGAAGTTTTTCTTGAAAATACCCTGGAATACAACCTTTATATTTGTTTGAGTTTATAAGAAACCTAATATGTCTATTTCACTGAATTTTGCAAACTTTAGCAATGTAAATTTCTTTGAAATCTAAGAGATCGTTTAGCAGTGCGCCCAAAGTTTTTAGGATAACTTATTTATATACGCTCTTTCTGAATCTGATTGAGTTCACCCTTTTATGGACAAAATTTTGGCACTAACATTTTGAAATTAATATCACTAAAAGTATTAATTTTATCGGAAAAATATTAATTTATTTGGTTTAAGAATTTCCTTTGTAGTTAAAGCTTCTGCACCTAATTCCCCATTTTTTTTCTCGTCGTGAGCCCATTAGTTGAATGAATATAAAATAAAAGACTCCGCGGAAGATTCCTCGACGGTCATCGAACTTTATCATATATCATGCGTTTTTTCTGCTACCGGGGATATTACTAAAACTAATGCGAGGTACATTATGGAATAATTTTGGAATATTTTGCTTTACAATTGAATATTTGGCTTCACATTTATCAATTACTTCTTTCGCTAAATTTTAAAAATACAAATTAATAATTTGAAATAAGTATATTTGTAAGACATGGATTTCTCATTGTTGTTGACATAATTAAAGCTGAATTTGCTTCGTTTGTAAAACAAATGAAGTACAGATTCAGCTGATGAAGATGCATAATTTAACATTATTGAGAACATCTATGATACCCAAATACAGATATTCAGCTTCTTAAGGATACAGCACCATGAAAATTGGAAAGGAGTGAGAAAAGGTGACACCGTATCTCCCATACATTTTAATACCACATTACAGAATGTCTTTCAATCATTGAACAGGGAAAACAAAGAAATAAAGATCAATGAATATTATTTAACTCATCCTCATTTTTCTGATGATATAATCATTTTAGCAACTACCCCTTCAGTGCTACATAATATGATCCACGGGCTTGTTGAGAAGAGTAGAGAAACGTGGTTAAAGATGAACTTTCAGAAGAAATAACTAATGTACAATGATTTTACAAAGAACGTAGGCTTTGAGATTCATGGTGAAACTTTTGAAGTAAGGGATACCTACATTTACCTTGGAAAGCAGATATCAGGGAAATGTTACGTGGATGAAAATATTAATCAGGATGTAAAAATTGGCTACAGAGGTTTTGTAAGAAACAACATTTTTAAAGAGAATAATGAAATAAAGCAGCACGAGATTCATTAATTGTATGTGTCAATCAAGTACCTGTCGCAACATAAAAGTACATACATTGCCAAAATGAAAACTAGAAAAGGAAAACATTTAGTTTTGCCTAATGTACTAAGATAAAGTATACGACAACATGGCTAAAACAAAACATACGAAAAGAGCCGAATATCTTATTCATTATATATGGATTTTTCATCTTGTAAAACTGCGTTCTATATTTATACACAGAAATATATATTTATAATACTAGTTTCACTTTCAGTCTGTAATCCATAACCTAAAATATAAATTTTATTTGAATTAGCATGGACTTGTCTGATATAGATGAACAACAATCAACCTAACGCATATGTGTAGGTACATAATTTAAAGACAACTGACTAGTATCGTGGAGCAAACGCCGTTCTTTTAAATGGATTTGTATTTATAATTTATAGCTTCACAGAGACCACAACTTTACAATTATAGGTATATGAATGGCTGTGTTTCAATTACAGTAGTTAGCACATCTAAGTCATAAGAAATTAAATCGGGACCTAAAAACGCGTATAAACTAATGTTTAGATATGCGACGAAATAGCAAAGAGAAAATGCAATAAATGGGTTAGTGTTTCTCTTTTCAGTGGATCCTTTGCTTAATGAAGCCTGTGAATAGGCTCAATGCTTTCTGATCAACACATTGTGTTCAATCGGAACATGTTTACTGTTCATGCCTTCTACATACAAATTTAATGTTTTTCCGTCTTAACGGACTACTTACCTCTCACTGAGGCCGTAATGCTTGCAGTCTGAGCTGCGACAGCATACCACTAGCAGGATTTTCTTTCACTTTCTTCACAAGTTAACGGCTAGAGGACTCATTCTTACCGTAGATCTTATTAACCTCAGAATATACGATTCTCTTCTTTCCTTATTAAGTCTAAACTTTCAGTTTCAAAGAAAGCACCTTACGGCATCTTCTTGGCATATTCGAATCAGCTGCAACACTGCGATTGCGATTTAGGGCCAGTATTAAATAAAATAAGGTTCCCTTGAATGCAAGCCCTGGAATATCATGACAGTAGATCTGATAACCAAGACGGCTGCTAAGTTGATACCGGTGGATATGGTATAAAGTGTGTATACGCTGGACGAAGGGATTATTCATGTTTCAAACTTGACGGAGCAGAACGCACCGATATTTTAGCACAAGGATCAGAATGGCGCTATTTAAAGCTCATGCTTTCTTTATTCCCGTAATTTCCCATTTAATATTACCAGGTCACGAGTTACTGAGATCGCGGATGAGGGAGATTTTCTGCATGCAGGGACGGATCTATCATTTTCGTGAGGATGGGGCCTAGGTGTCTGGAATAACTAGAGACATTTCTGATATTTTCCCGCAAAATTAAAAAAAAACCTTAGTATGTCCATAAATACTTCCAATGAATTAAAAAAAGTATTATACTTCTAAGTAATACTTTCTTTCTTGAAAAAGAAAACATTTAATTTGTTATCAAAACCTATTAAATTGAAACTTTCCCTTAGTTCCTGAGGGTTCCAACACCCGCACAACCCCTCTGGATCCACCCACAGATGGACGTTCTAATCGATGAGCTGAAAAAATTGGCATTGCTATATCGATTCGAAATGTAAAAAAAGTATATAGTAACTAGCGGCCCAGGACGGATCCAGAGAGGGTACGCAGTGGTAGTCAAACATCTCAGGAACCAAGGATTACCTTGAATTTATTGGCTTTTAATAACAATTTGGACTATTTTGCGCGAAGGAAAGTACTAGATAAAGGTATAATGTATTCGTTGATTAATTATACGAGTTTATAAGCATGCTAAGGGCACTTTTTCATTTTAATGAAAAATTATCAGAACGGTCCCCGGTTATCCCCGACACTTACCCCCCCCCTCTCACGAAAATCATGGATCCGCCCTTGGGTTCATCGATATCAATGGTTCTGAAAGTGTGCTTCGCCCAACTGGATCTCAGTGACGCTTTTCGTGAAAAATCACTGGTGACATCGACATGCTCGACAACGAAGATAGCCGCCCCGGTGGCGCAGTGGTCTAAGGCGTTGGCCTCCGATCATTCGTCCGTAAGGGGTCCGGGTTCGAATCCCGGTCAGGCATGGATGTTGTGTTTGTCTTACGGCACTGGCTCTTTCCCTTCCCTGGAACCAGTGACCCTAAATTAGGGACGGGCGACTGCTTATAGCCCATTGAGTTGCTCACGGTGGTCGTTAAACCTCCAATCAAAAAAAAAAAAAAAAAACAACGAAGATACACTGTAAAAATGAACGTACTTCCACATTTTTCTCCGCAATTAATGAACATAATACTTCCTTCAAAGCATGTACAAGCGGTATCATCATCATCATCATTGTCAACCTTTAACAATCCACTGCTGGACGAAGGTCTTCCCAAGTTTCCTCCACAACGGTCTCTCTTGTGCCAGTCTCCTCCATGTCACTCCCGCATACTTTCGAAATTCATCCACACATCTCCCATGTGGTCTCCTTCTGGGTCTTTTTCTATCCCTTCGAATCCAATCTAAAACTTCGGCTGTCCATCGATGATTTGTCCTTCCGGCAGTATGTCCAGCCCATTGTCATTTCAGGGATTTAACTCTAATCATGATGTCTTCCACTCTTGTCATTTTTCGGATCCATGAGTTCCTCTTCTTATCTCTCCTGGTTACACCAATCATGCACCTCTCCATGCTACTTGGAGTTGTCTGTAGCCTTTGTATGTCTCCTTTAGTTAAGGTCCACGTCTCTGCACCATACGTAAACACTGGAAGGATGCATTGACCAAACACTTTTATTTTAAGACATAATGGCCTATTGCTCTTGAAAATTATGCTGTTTCTTCCAAAAGCACTCCAGGCAAGTTTTGTATGCCGATTAATTTCTTCATCAATGTGACCCTCACTTGATATCTGCTGTCCAAGATAAACGTACGTGTCTGTTATCTCCAGCTTTTCTCCATCAATTGATAAATCTTCATTTCTTGTAAAAGCATTGAACATCACTTTTGTCTTCTGAAAGTTCATTTTTAATCCCACTTCTTTACTCTTGTCAGCAAGTTCCTGGATCATACACTGCAGCTCTGATAGGGTAGTTGCAAAAATGACTAAGTCATCAGCAAACCGAAGGTGGGTTAGATAATTTCCTTTCAATCTTTATCCCTTTGTTTTTTCAGTTCAGTGATTGAAAGACATTTTCCAATGTGTCGTTAAAGAGCTTCGGAGATATGGTGTCACCTTGTCTTACCCCTTTTCCAATTTTTATGTGTGCTGTATTTTCAAACAGCCGAATCTTTGCACTTGCAGTTTCATAGATGTTATTAATAATATTAATGTATGCATCTTCAATACCACAGGATTTCAGAGCCATTGTAACTGCTGATAGCTTCACCGAATCAAAGGCTTTTCATAATCGATAAAAGACATGCACAATGAAAGTTCTTATTCCCTCGCTCTTTCAATTAGTTATCTCAGTACGTGGATATGATCTATTGTGCTGTAGCCACTCCTGAATGCAGTTTGTTCTCTCGGTTGAGCCATGTCCAGTGTTACCTTCAAACGATGTGAAAGAACTTTAGTGAAGATTTTATAAACCACTGATAGGACGCTGATAGGTCTGTAGTTCCTGAGATCCTCAATGTCATTTTTTTAGGTAGCCGGATCATTATAGCGTTATTAAATTCCTCAGGAATACACCCTTCATTAAGGAGTCGAGTGAAAATTTGGGCGAGTACTGTTTCGATTTCTCCACTTGCTTCTTTTATGATGTCTGCAGTAATTCCATCTCCTACTGGAGCTTTTATCCGCTTCATGTTCTTGATTGCATGTGCAACTTCTGCTGGGAGGACTGGAAGAACTTTGGCACTGGTAACTTCCATGATGTCAGGAGAACATGCATCATACCTTTCATATAACTTGGAGTAGAAATCTTTCACTCTTGTCAAAATTTCGCCTCTATTTCTTGTTACAGAACCATGTCCTTTTCTCAGTGCCATAATCTGTTTTCTTCCCTTACTGAGATGTCCCTCTGCGGTCTTTAGGCATTTGTTGTTTTCAATTGCTTTCCTCACTAGTTCACAGTTGAATTTTTCTTAGGTCTTCAGTGATGCTTTTTCTTACTGTCTAGCATAGTTTTACGTATTCCACTTTGGAAGTCACATCTTCTTTCTTTGTCGTCATCTCTCTTCTTCTTTACATCAACATTTTGGTTTTTCCTTATAATTTGTTCACATGCAACTTGTTCTTAGACCCAGCTAATTTTGTTGCTGTTTCCATAAGAGCTTTGGTTACTTTTCTGTTAACTTCATAAATATCCACTGCTTCCGATGTTAGGCCTTCTAAAGCAGATAATCTCTTCTTAAGTTCAAACGTGAAGGTATTATGGTGTTTTTTAGGGTTAGTTATGTCAATACATTTTGTTTGTCTTATGAGCTTGCCAGATTCGTGTCTAGTGTTGAGGTGCATCTTACAACTCACCAATCTATGGTCACTACCTGTGTTGAACTTGTTTAGCACACTGCAGTCTTCTAAGATGAATTTTTTGTTACACATAATAAAATCAATTTCACTTGTCGTCCCATTTGGATGTCTCCATGTCCATTTCCTGTGCGGCTTTTTCTTGAAAAAGGAGTTCAAGATGAAACACCCTTCTGCCTCTGCAAACTCAACGAGAGTATTTCCACGCTGGTTTCTGTTGCAGTGACTGAATTTACCTACTGAAGTTTCATTCTGTTGCCGTGACTGAATTTACCTACTAAAGTTTCATTCTGTTGCCGTTGCCCTATTTTTGCATTGAAATCTCCCATAATTATCTTCAAGTGCTGCTTACCTCTATTATTTAGATGACGAATTTCCTCATAAATTGCTTCAATTTCTTCTTCAGGATGACTTGTGGTGGGTGCATAAGTTTGAATAATCTGAGCCTGGTATCTTCTCGAGAGTTGGATAACGAGTCGTGCAGCTCTGTCAGACGAACTTTCAACTTCTACAACTTTATCCTTCAGTTTCTTGTTTATTATAAATCCAACACCACTAGTTCTGCCAGTATCTGTCCCACGATAGTAGAAGAGATGTCCACTTTTCAGTTCAATGTAATCTTCTCCTTTTCTTCTTACCTCACTTAGCCCGACGAAGGTACACTTGATCCTTTGTTGTTCCTCTTCCAATTCAAGAAGCCTTGAATCAGAAGATAGAGAGCGTCCATTATACGTAGCCGAGGTCAGCATGAGATCACAAGCGGTATATACGTACCGATATTTCTGGCCGCACGTAGTTGTTCATTTTCCTTGTTATTGCCTGGTAGCAGCTGCGAAAATGGCAATTAAAACAAAGCGTAAACTATCCTTATCGCCGTTGAAAGTGTGAGATATGGTTGGAAAAGATGATTCAATATATCGAAAAATCGATATTTCCCCCACATATCATAATATTCAATATTGATTTTATATTTCTGACAAATGAGAAAGTCAATACATCGGTTTTCAATATACCGTAAATATTATTATCACACAAATATATTGGTGTGATATTAAATATGCCAGATTCAGTGATTTTCTTGAGAGAGTGATAAGCTGGATTACCAATCATATCGAGATCAGATGAACTGAAAGAACATCAGATCGAAAAATCTACCTGGTATATTTATTTTTGAATAATGACCTTTTTGGTTAGAAATATCAGTCACAAAATGTCAAATGATAATACGATATTTTGGAAAATAGATATCGATACTTATCAAATAGAGGCGAAGCCGCCGCAGCTCTCTCGCCTTCTACATTCTTCTCTCACTCCTGCATAATGTCATGCCCGATGATCGAAATATCTATAATGCTGCGATAGGACGTGCTTCGGGCAGGTTAGTTCGCAGAAGTATGATGTCGGAGTGAAAGAGGGAACTGGCGCGACACGACAATTTGTAGTAGCATTTTATTTCTTCCTCGATCTCGGCTGGGTTTTTTTTTATTATATAGTAGAATATCAGAAACACAAGAGATACTGTATATACTGTATATATGCTGTTAATTAAGTAAAACCAATGCTTCCAGAAATGGAAACAATAGTTCTCAGATTCCTCATAAATGAAATTCTTAAATCTCATTGGCTGTGTTAGTAAAATTTAGCACCGCATTGGGTTTTTGCTGACAAAAAAGATAAAAATATTGGCTACTCCACTGTGACCACTTAGACGACCACTTAAAGTCGTGTATATGAAATAATATCCCCAGAAAAGCGAAATTACAAGTTCTGAATTAATTTTTGTTTTTGGATATTTTACTGTTAATATGTTTATCTACACTGATAAGCACAGAACAAATATCACAACAATTTTTTTTTCAATTTCTACTTTTGAGAATATTTCCTCTATAACACATCCCGGGTAGTAGATACGGAAAATGTTTGGAAACCATGGACGTGTAATTATTTTAAACATTGTTTTAGAATTATGGAATACTATTTTTTCTCAAATATTGAAATAAAATTGAAGGAACTATTCATACTTGAAAAATAACCTCATCAAGAAAATCTGCTATCATTGAAAAATTCAGGCTTACATTTACATCATCTGAATCTTTCGAGTAATAATAGTACCATTTTCAATTAGTACTCCTGCGAGTACGTATTGCCCGTTCAGGGGATATGAATATACCTGACGTCACTTAAATTTTATTGAGAGGCTTTTAAAGGCTGTCTTAACTTTGATACAGAAACACTTCATTTCTAGAAAACATTTTCAGAGTAAGATATTCGGAGTTAGGACGAGAGGAGCAGTGGTCGTCCAACAAGAATATTTTTAAACACTATAATTATGAGGCTAAACTTCTGTACCAAACCTGTCGAGCTCTTAAGCTTTCCATACTTACAGTTTTCCGTGTTTAATCTTTTCACTTCACTGTTAAAAATTCCCGTAAAAAAAGTCTTGTTGCCCGTGTATTTTTACGATCAAGGCTCGTTTCTGCAGTTTCAAGGCGCTGCCCGTATTTTAACAGGCATGGATATGTAGGACAACTGTTCCTAACCGTAATTTTACGGGCGTTGCTAAGAGACACGGGTTAGCCAATGAACGATAATGACAGAAAAGGAATGCGGCATGCGTCGCTTTCTGCTATTGGTCAGCGAGTCGTCACGTGATTTTACGGGGATTGCTCGTTTTTTTACCAAGACGAAGGGATGGGCGATATTTTCAAAAGTACGATATCTTTTAATATTTCTGAGACCGATATATTGAATCGAAAATATCTGTATTTAAAGATCAATATATCAGATTGATTATTCGATATTTTTCAATACTTCTGATCTCAATAAGACTGATATTTCGGTTTATTCACTGCATACTGCATCTGGGTTATCACTGAATCCGATCCAATGTTGTGCTAAGTATTGGCTATTGGGAACTTGGGACTAATTGGCTGTTGGCTTGTTCGCACAAATCTCAGCCAGTACTAAATTATCCTGCAGCTTGAAAATATAGCTGCAATCAAGTTTTTTAATACCATTAAAATAGTGATATCTCAGAAAAGTACTGTATATTACTAACTTCGTACCTTTTACAAGACGGTCGCTGTACTTGGAAATAAACGTAGTGCGTTTATTTTGCCATTTCAGTCGTTTTGTTGTGTAAATAATTATTTCCGATAGCGGAATTGATATTTAACGTTTTTTTACAAGACCGACGCCATGGGTTAGTGCTTTTATTTTGCCCTTTTACGTTGTTTTGTTACGTAAATAAATATTTTCGACAGCGGAATTAACATTTTACGTTTTTATAATTCATAAAAATTCGCTAAAAATATATCTTGTATGCTGAGCTGGAAAGCCAACATCAGGGTTGTTTACATCGTAGCCAAGGTAATGTAAGGGCGTATTTATATTATATATTTTATACATTTATGTAATGTAAGGTGGGATATATTTATGCCCACTCCCCCCCGAAAGTGTTTAAATGTGTTTTATTTATTGTTAAAATGTGCCTTACATTGGAAACAAAAATGCTTAATTTAATAAAAAAATTCATTAATTTACGTTACAAATTTTTTTTTATTTTTTTCTATTCTCATTCTTTTATTTTGTCCTGGTGGATTTAATTTTTTTCATTTCATTGGCACGCCCTCAGAAAAAATCTATATATGCCCCTTGTATTTCTTAATGAAGGGGCAGAGCACAGATTGGATGAAAGTGGCCAAAACAGCAGGAAGTTGTCACATAAATTTACAGAACATAAATGTGGAAACTGTTTTTTTTAACAAAACATGTTATCATGATTCTCTGTACTTAACATTGCTACCTATGCAAGATTGTTGATACAGCGAGACAAAATTAGTCAAAAAAGCAATCATAAAAGTGTTGTGCACTTTTGTGTTTATATAACATCTGCACTCCCCTTCCACTAATGGGGGGGCTGTGGCTGTGGATAGTATCAACTGTCACCAACGATATTTGAAGGTTTTGGTTATCATTTGAAAGTAAACAAATTAGATGTCAACTTTCCTGTTAAGCACACTCAACATCTTTTTAAAGAATATATATGAATAAAAAAACACACTTGAAATGGAATTTGTGGCAGAAATATTTTGCTACATTGAAGACCAGAAAACCACAGGCAATTGGGTAAATAAGTCTCATTGATTTGATTATTCTACACATATTAAGGTTTTTCCATTATTCGAAATGTTTATTTAAGTACAAAAGCAGAGTAAAATGCCTAAAACAAAATCACTGGGTTACTTCTGTCTGAAACATTACCCCCTTAGCCTGTAATCAGTGCATATTATTGCAATTTCTAATGCAGAATGTTCTGCAAAGTCATAATATTGTTGAGAGGTAAATGGCTAGAGCTTTTTAATGCAATTTTGAAGTAGTTTGCACACATACATGAAAATATATTATTTCAAAGTTAGTGTGCATATACACTGTAGATACATATATAATTTTTTTTTGTAAAAAAATAACAAAAAAAACAAAACTGAAAATACAACAAACCTTGTTAACAGGTTTCGGCCTAATTTGCCCAGTGTTATCCATTTTGTCATTGTGTCTATTTCTCTTTTGATAAAAACTGTGAACATATTTTTTTTTTTTTTTTTGTGAAAACTGTTATTCTTAAACGGAATGGCATTAACAAAATTCTGTTGCCCAGAAAAGTTTTAATGTGCAGTGCTCTTCCTCATTTGATTTCTCTAGTGTTTCTTTAAATTATACAAGGTTACTTTTTTCAAAATTCTTTTCCTGCTAAAATCTAATAAATGTGCAATGGAAAAATTGCATTTGTACTCATAAATATGGGTTTTTGGTTTGATTAAAAGGCAATACATTGTGCCAAATGTTTGACACTAGCTGTAGGAAGGGAGTTCTTAGACTACCATTAAAGACTATATTAATATATTAGCTGAAACAATGCTCAGATTATATGAATACCTTGCATTGCGCCCATCGGTTTTACATTTGATCAAGTTTGCAAAAATTGTATGTGATTTTATACCTGCTACAACTGATTCAGCATCAATATCAGGAAAATTCTCATACAAAAAGATTACTTCTTCCTCAGAAACTGCTAGAAAACAGTCAAATTTTCAAAATAAGAAGCACTGTTCATTAAATGTGAAAATCCTCCAAATATGTGGCGTCAGTGAATAAACAAAGATGTCGCTCTTTCCAGGTTTTAGCAATTAAATGTCATGAAATCTATTCAGTCAAGAAATCTATTTATTAAATGTCATGAATAAAATCTATTCAGTCATGAAATGTTAATTAAATGTCATGGAAACTATTCAGTATCTAAATAATCATGGAAAATGTGCCTACCAAGTGGTAAAATACATAAAGAAGTTGTTCCTGTCTTGTCTTTCCTGGAACCACTCGCCCTAAATTAGGGACATGTGTCTGCTTATGGTGAATCAAGCTTCTACACATTCGGGAACAACTTTAGATGCTCATGGAGATCAACACACACACACACCACTTCACTTCAAGCATTTTTTTTCAGTTCTCAGTCCATTTCTTTGGGTTTCTCATCTCCATTAAAAACTTGTACACAATAAATATCTGAAGTATTCTTTATGAAGCCTAAAACACCTGAGGAGCTATCTTCGATATCATATCATTTTTTTTTTTACATTTTAAATGCTCATTGGTGGAGTCTATCCTTAAAATTAAGGAAGTCAGCAGATTTAAAAAAAAAATTTACAGTTTTGAACTCAAATGGGATATAGCATTTAATGTTTCACTTATTAACACCAAAACAACACAAAAATAAGTACTGATTTCTCACCTAGTTATATTCAACTTGCTGTAGATGAGGGATTTTCTCTTTACATGCATATATATCACTAAGCTGTTCTCTAAGATCATAGGTTAGTTTCTTGATGAGAGCTTATCTGCTATATTAAAGTTCAAAACTGATGGAAACACATTTTATTTACTCTTGATGTATCAAACATCTGCATTTACAGTGATCTCAGCTCACAACTTGAGCTTCACTGACATCCATCACACACAAGACCATTTGTACTTCACATTTATTCTCTTTTTCTCATGCAGGAATTCCTGAATCTGGTCCTCCCTTGATCTTCTACATTTTCTTCCTGTCACTTGTGCAGAATAAATTCTCCTAGTAATCATCTCACCACTCATTCTCCAAACCACCCAAGAATATTTGTCCCCACCTTACAAACAATATTTTGCTTCACACTACTCATCTACAAAACATCTTCATTCCTCACATGATCAAAACATATCTTGCCCCCACCCCCATAAGTAACACATCTCTACAGCTCACAAATCACTCTTCATCTGCAGTACTCCACCTTCACTGCTGCACATCAGAGTAGGAACAATTACTGTACTTTTTCACACACAACTATTAGGGACTTTTTTGAGAACCTATCATTCATCATTTATTCAAAATCCTCCTGAAGCAGCTGTGACTTTCAAAGATGAATTTACTAGCCTACTAATTTCACCACCTAATTTGTTTTCTCTGTCAAACATGCTTCCTAAATATGTAAATTGATTTACCTGGTCAATCTCTTTGCCATTTAGACTGATCTGTTTGATTTAATACTAACAATTCATCTGTCAAAAACATAACTTTGGGTTTTTCCTTTCATATACTAAGTTTGAAATTCATACAAACTTCATACATGTGGGACAACATACGCTGCAACTCACTTTTGCTCTCTGCCAACAGGATTGTTTCATCAGCATGAGCAAACATAATTGAGTAACTACTCTCCACAGATAGCATTTACATAGTCTAATGACGACTCAACCATATGTGTCTCTTAAGACATAAAAATATTCTTTACCTTAAAAAATTGTTTTGGTAATAAGTAATAACTAATTATAATACACAAGCTTGGCAGTGAATGTGGGGAATAAATATCCTACCAGTTTTCTCAGATAATTTCTTAGAAACATCAGCTGAATTTTTTTTTTTCAAGAGCTGCTTTCTCCTACTAAAAGGGAGCAATTTTATTTGTCCTTTATTATTACATTTTATAGCTTAAAA
Source organism: Macrothele yani (assembly GCA_039090855.1). NCBI lineage: Eukaryota > Metazoa > Arthropoda > Arachnida > Araneae > Macrothelidae > Macrothele > Macrothele yani. The sequence goes on along the minus strand of CM076999.1, from coordinate 72,533,218 downwards.
CTATCTTTATGCAAGATTGCAGCTCTCAAGCTGTATTTTTAGTGATATGAAAAACACATAAAATATTGTTTTTCAGATCCTAAAATAAAAAAAAAATATATAGCAGAAAGTTTTGATGCAAAAATAAATAAAAAAATCATGCAACAGAAGTGAGCTTGTAATCTGCAGAAATGCTGAATATACTTTCCAAAACCCAAAAGGTGATTTTGTTGTTTCATGTGTGGGCATTGCTCGACTAGCAGGGGTATGGTTTCTGCCAAGAAGTTTCCAAAAATCCCAGTTGCAAAGGAATGTTTTCATGAGTTTTTCATCAATGTGAGATTATGAGAAATATGTATTTCCAACATTTCGAGAAAAGGTAAGTTGAAGCTTCAGTATGGCATAAATGACAAAAAAACAAAAGTACTTATTAATCCCAGCAGACTGGAATCTTAACCATCAATTAACATGGGAATAACTGAATTATAGAAAGAATAACTATTTTTATTGGGATGCAAATGTCAAAGTTAACAACATTATATCAGCTTGCAAGGAAGTGTTATGGAAAAAAATCTTTAAAAAAACTTTGTTATTGTAATTTTTAGAGCATTTTGTATACATTTATATTTTTCAGAAGGTGTGAACAATGTTTGCTATTTTTTTTTATCGTTTAAGACAGAACACAATGTTAATGGAGTATACAGATATAATTACTTCTATGGTGTAAGCAAAAATAGTTCCCATGGCATAAGCAAAAAAATTAAAGTGCTTATAATATGTTTACAAGTGACATTTTTGTTAAAAACAGTAATTAGAGTACGAATAATTTGTGATGGCCTTTTCATAGAAAGCAATTATTTTTCCAGAAAGATATTTTAAAAAATGCTAATGATTATTAGTCCTCCATTAAAATATGATTATAAAAATAAAAACATAAAAAATATCGTAATCCAAATTAATCAAGTATATATATTTACTAATTAATTAATGAAAGCCATACTAATTAATGTATGAAAAACATAAAAAAATATCATAATCCAAATTCATCAAGTATATATTTACTAATTAATGTATGAAAGCCTGTCTCTCCTAGATAACAAAAAAACGAATGGACAATCAGAGGAAATAACATGCTGTAAGTGTGGAAAAATCAGCAGATCAAGACGAAAGTTGTTATGCTCATATTTTTACCAGATTATATAATTACTTCAGGAAGTTTCACTATGTATTTACAAGATAATTATCAAAGGATGATAAAAAAAATTACGTCTGATATATACATAGCCTGAATTACAACAAACTTTATACTACATAACTTGTAAGACATCAAGAAAACTCTCGAAAAGCTGTTTTGCATTTCCTTACCCAGCTGTTAAGATCTACATACTTTATCACTAACGAAAAAAAAAAAAATGCTTAACTTCAAATTGTGTGTCATTGGTATGTATTTAATTTTGGTCAAAGTGCCAGTTTACTTCAAACATAATACTCATAGGCAAAAGAACAATCTGCTATCAACCGTTCGTTAAATTTGTTTTCTGGGTGCCTACTGTCAACTAATAGTTAAAATTTTCAACCATCGAGGTTTTCAACACAGCAGATATTTTTCCTTGTGAAGTTCTAGAAATCGGAAGGTGACATAATATCATGTGAATCTCGATAATGAGATCGCAGTTTGATAGTCCTCAAGCAACATAATTTTCGTGACATGCCAGAGGAAAGAACACAGATTTCATTAAACAAGTTAAATCACATCAGCCATAGGCTGATATATTGAATATCGCACCGATATAGTGATTTTCTGATATATCGTAACTTGGATATCAATACTATATATCGAAATATCGGACAAAAATATCGATATTTCGAGATATTGATTAATATCGCCCATCCCTAACCCTAACTGACGACACGAACACGAAGTCACGAACATGTGGTAGACACCAGCATGTTAAAGAAAGAAAACGTGTGAGTAGACACTTTTTAAAATTAAGTTTATTATGATATGTAAAAGTAACGAAATCAATTACACACATTTTTGTTTGATATTAAGCTCACGAACTGTGTACATATATATATATATAATTTTAAAAGTTTCACCACCAAACGAGGGTGGCTGAAGCATTGTCACACAGGAAAATCTATGTAGTAGCTAAGATTTCATTTGACTGGGGTAGGGGCATAACTCTCACATCCATATATGTTTTACTATCAATATGAAACAGTGCTTTACTTTCTGTGCAAGTCTTTATCGCCAGGTATATACCTAGCGTTGACTAGGATGTCGAATAAATTCGATCTGTACATGCTGATTTGGGAATTACGTAGGGAAGCATTCTTTTCGTATGTTTGTAGTCTGAAATGAATTCCATTTTGCAATATAACACGCATAAATATTGTCTTATCGTTTTGTGCTTTTTTTTTTTACGGCATAGTGTTCAACTCATGAATTTAAACAGAATTATTTCTAAAGCACAAACTGGCTGAACAATACTTTGTTTTTTTAAGACTCCTTTTCATTTGCTCATGTACTTAAGAACTTGTGAAGTATTATATTTGCACCAATGAATACAAAGATTAGCTATGGAGTACAGATATGTACAGGCATATTCTTTAATGAAAAGTTTATTCCAGTGTGTTTATGTGGGTATAAAATATATAAAAAATACAAATACACATGTATATTTGCTAAAATTACATACACTGATGTCTCAGAAATTGCACAAATGGCTAAAAAAAAATTCAAATAAAACTGGTCAAGTCATTTGTTTAGTATCAATAAGATGTATGAGCTCATTTACTCTTGCAAAGTTCATCAATATTTTGAGTTTTCTTGCTTATGTACAAACAAGTTATCTTCAACATCCAGTTTATTTCAATATTTAGTTTTTATGGTGGTTAAGGATAAAACACTAGTTTCACATAAATATGTAGTTGTAAAAGGCAACAAATACTTAAGGCAGTGCTCGACAATGTTGGAAATTCTTTTTCCATTGGAATCCAAAAACTAGTCGCCGCCCCGGTGGCGCAGTGGTCTAAGGCGCTGGCCTCTGATCATTCGTTCGTAAGGGGTCCGGGTTCGAATCCCGGTCCGGCATGGATGTTGTGTTTGTCTTACGGCACTGGCTCTCTCCCTTCCCTGGAACCAGTGACCCTAAATTAGGGACGGGCGACTGCTTATAGCCCATTGAGTTGCTCACGGTGGTCGTTAAACCTCCAATAAAAAAAAAAAAACTAGTCGGTGATTTCAAAAAACAAATGCTTTTCAAACCAACCAGAGTTAAAAGATGTCTCATAAGTTTTTTATTTGGCAATAGAAGATTACACATTTCTGCATTGTATGTGAATGAGTAACTAGTTCATTCAGTGGGAATGGGAAATACTGCCTTGTAAATGTTTGGAGAGTGCAGAGAATGGACGATTATTAGCTGTTTAACATCAAGTTTCCAATTGTTTGCTCATTTTCTGATGATAATGAATTCAGTTATGAAAATTGGTCAGAGCTGTTCCCTGTAATTTGGTTTTCTCATAAAGTTTTTTGGTCATTGCTTGTGTTTTGTTTTTTCAACATTGAACAGATTGTTTTCACCCTGTAATGAGAAGTTCCACTAGTTCATTTTTCAGAAATTTCAGCTAAATATGCTAAACTTCACTACACATCCTACCAGCACTAGCCATAAATTCAGATTAATTTTGTTTTGAAAATTGGTTCACTATGTGATTCGGTATGGTTGCTAACAAATCCGCATATGCCCCCCCCCCTATTATTTTAGTGAAACCCACTTTGAGAACTATTGGTCTAGAGGATGTTCAAGCCGTTCTGGTATCAGAGTTGGTTGTACATCAAGGTTTTTGGCTAGCAGTCACAATTTAACATATGGTTTGAATCCCATATGAGGCATTAGTTTTGCCACCCTGGTGGTGCAGTGGTCTAAGCACCATCTTATGATTGTTTGTCCAAGTGGGTCCGGGTTTGAATCCCGGTATGGCATGGATGTTGTGTTTGTCTTACAGCACTGGCGTTCTCTCTTCCCTGGAACCAGTGACTCTTAAATTAGGGACGGGGACTGCTTATATCCCATTTAGTTCCTCACATTAGCCGTTAAAACCTTTAAAAAAGAAACCTGTTTTTTACATAACATAACAGCTTTGGCTTTCTCCTTCCCTAGAACCAATGGCCTCAATTTAGAGGTGGAAAAAAGTTTCATGTGATGAAATGTCACATTTTCGTTCAGGAAACACATTTGTGATTCTCCCTGACTGCTACATGGTTTTGATTGCTTTTAGGAATACCATTTCACTCACATTCCTTAGTATATAATTATCAATCATTTTGTGACTATGGTATATTCAGTTAACTCATAGGCACCCCTAGCTTAGTTTTCAGCAGGAAGAAGCAAACAATGGAAATCTGCATATATACAAACCCCATATGCCTCTCATTGAAAACAGCTTTTTTACCACTCAACACATAAATTACATAAATTTAATTGGAAACCAGAAGAGCCAAAAAATATATATTTTTTAATTATATCTATAATCACCTCATTATCACATGTATACAGTAATATTTCACATATATGTCAGCGCAAACCATAGCACGCATAAATAAGAGCGCAGCATAAGTAAAAGTTAGTGTAATTCCAGCCAAAATTAAGTTTAAAATGTAATTAACATGAGAATAACATGCAAAATAAGAAAAATATCAATGATTGAATTTACTTAGTTAAATTTAACACTTAAAAGCTTAGATTACTCAAAAATGTAAATTACTTGATCTCAAAATTTTAATTACATACCTTGTTTATATTTATGGCTTTTTAAAGTTATGTAAAATTGAAGACTGTTTCTGCTGTTGCCTCTCATTGAAAACAGCTTTTTCAAGTTTGTTTAAACAGGAATGTGTGGCAATTAGATGTATCGGTGAGTTGTATGTAGTGACAGTGTTTCCAAAGCTTCTACACTGCTTTCGTGACAGTCTGGGGATCTTTTGTTAATTCTTCGTTATGTCTCTTCATCATCATCCTGAATTTCATTGGCTATTTCTTGAATATCCCTCAATTCCCCAATAATGCATTTTCATTGATTTCTACAAACTCTTTAAAACTACTGAATCCACCTGAAATGGCACTCCAATCTTCATCATTGGCAGATTATTTGGTAAATGTGTAGATTAGCGTCCTAAATTATTTTGTCGGAAACTTGTAATATTGACTTGTGAGTGCGACGCTGTGGTAGGCCTAACACATCACTACGGCAACGATGTGAAGATTTGCTTTGTTGAAAGGAAGATTCGCTTCGCCGTGCAATTCACGTGCGGATGACTACAAGTCCAAGCAAGTACCTTCTTGCCAGGAGAGCGAACCATTTTATACTCATATGCTACACAATATAGTTTGTTCATGTTTTGTAATTGTTTTTAAAGCAGACATGAAATTTTTCATTCTTTCGCATATGATTCCCTGATCCGAAATAGAAAGTTTGGTAAATGTGTACTTTAGCGTCTAAATTATTTCGTCGGAAAAATGTAACTGTGTGGGAAAAGTGTGACATACAATATTTTAAGCATGCAAAATAATGGGAAAAGGTGCAAAAATATAGTATTTTTAGATAAAAGGAAATAAGTTTTCCGAAGTATTTACCTGAGAGTGCGATGGTTTGGAAGAGTACATGCGGTATAGGCATAGGACGAGAGAGCGGCAACGGCATCAAGGTGGAGTCCGGTGAATGGAAGCTTCGTTGAGAAGGGCAAGTAACGGGCGGAAGAATTAAGAAGGAAGCGGTTTAGCAGTACGTAGTCATCGAAAAGTCTTGTAGGCATACGCAGAAAAGAAAGAGGTTGAATTTGTGCAGCATTGTAAGTTTTTGTTTTTTGAAGGGTAATTTTGAGAAAGCGGAAGTACAAAATCGTCAGTCATTTCCGATTTCGTCAGGGCTTAAAATTTCATTATCCACCACAATACAAGAAGCTGTCTCCCTGCCATAGTGCGATATATGAATTGAAGAAAATTGCTTATTTTGAAAAATATCCATGTCACGAGGGAAAAAATGTGAGCTACGATGTACTGAATAACAGCAGAACTGCAAATGAAGTGCTTGAAGAAATCACCTACCTGTGCACATCTTCCAAACCAAAACTAAAACTTTGGGTTCAACCGGAACCAAAACGTCTTCCTCAAAACTTCTGTCGTACATAAATTATTTTACATTCCTTAATTTCTTTCCATTCGGAGACACTGTGAAACCACTAATAACGACATTCTGCACATATCTTTCTCAAAAATGAATAAAACAAGTTTGAACTACTTCTGCGCACGATTACACGACACTCTTCCGAAAAATATACCCTACTGCTGTCGTATTCTTCCACGCATTTGCTACCAACTCGTACTTCGCTCCGTCGCACAGCACCTTCACGTGGTGGCCGTTAGCATCGCTTCAGCCTCCCGCACCACCTGCTACAAACCATCGTACTCGCAGGTTAATACTTCGGAAAAATTATTTCCTTTTTATCTAAAAATATAATTTTTCACCTTTCCCTATTATTTTGCATGCTTAAAAAAATGTGTGCATCGAACTTTTCACCCACAGTTAAATTTTTCCAACGAAATAGTTTAGGACGCTGAAGTACACATTTACCGAAAGTACTAATATGCTTTTCTATGTTGTACAGAAAACTGGGGAACTATAAATTTCGGTTTTGGTTTGAACAGATTTGCTGTGTCTCTGCACTTTTGGTTCTTCTGTTAATAGCTTGTTCGCACGCGAGTTTCTATCTTACTCATATGTATCTTTTGCAAATCGAAGAGGTTTTATCCGGTTTTTCCTGCCAACAACGTACAGGATACAACAAAAGAAAGGGTGGCTGCTGTGGACCTATTTTCTGTAGCGTATCACTACAACATTTATTGCTCTTCTGCCAATAACGTAAGTCCTCTTTCTCTTGTACCCGTCATTTCCACACAGCAACAAACCTTCCTTTTAACGGACCAAAGCTTCACATCTTCACTGGAGCGATGCATTATTCCTATCGCAGCTTCTCTTCACAGTGTCAGACTCACAGGTCCATATTACAATAAAAATCTTTAAAACACGTTTAAAATATGAAATATCTGAGAAAATATGAAATACATTAAAATATGAAAAATATGAAGTTTTAACCCTTTGTCAATAAACACAGGAGGCTAGTTCCATCAGAGGCATGCATTCAGTCGCTGACTTGAAACATTTGGAGCAAAATTACATATGCTTCCAATTTATGGACCTAAAGCATAATATAATTAAAGAAGTGATATTCTTTTGTCCTTGGCACTGCGTAACAATAATACAAGTTCCAGTGATTAGCAGTGAAAAGCAACATGACATGCGATGACTGTCTTTTTTCCTTGTAGTAGAAAATTATATTCTGAACTTCATTTTTAGATTTAATTGCCCAGTCTGGCACCTAGGGCAACTAGATTATTTATTTACCTGCCCAGGTCAATGATTCACACGACTCAGGCATGGTATTTTTCAAACCCTGATATGTATAAGTAAAAATATATACAGTACATAATTTCATACATACATATTAATTAAAGCTTATATATTTCATTATTACTACTTTAGCAAAAACTTCCCATTACAAAAAAATTACCTTTGCTTGTCTCTGTGGGCACTATTTCACTTTTACAGCATTGCAATCTTATGCGTAATGAAAATTTCTGTAGTACATACTAACTTTTTAATGAAAAATTTGTTATGTTTTAAGAACAATACGTTGCTACAAATTTTTTTTTGTCCCCCTTGAATTTCATTATAACGAGTTTCGACTGTTATTCTTTTTTTACTGAATCTGGTAAATGCTGGCCAAGAAAATGACAGTGAAAATATATCATGAACAGTTTCTTTGCTTTGCAAATGTAGTAATTAAAGTTAAATGTAAAAAAGAATTGATTTCATTCTAAATTTCTGCGAGTGAAATCTTTCACCTGTGTCACTTTAAGCAGGGCTTGGAAAATATCTGAAATGTTACATGCGCAGCTGGGTATATACATAAATTATTTACCTACCCAGGTAGTAAAACCTGGATGCCCAGGAAAATTTATATTTTAAGATAAATCAGAAGCCACTTTTTTTTTTTAAGTTAAAAAATATGAAAAATTTTTTACACGTTTTGTAATTCCTATTTTAAAGGTCTATTCAAAATGTTCAATATGCAAAGCATGTATTTCATGTTTTAAGATGATAGTGCTGAAATTGGTACAAAATGATGCGATGAAATTGTTTTTTGAGAAATTTAAAGATTCTGCCGTGTTCTTTTCCTTTGTCACTAAACACCTGATTTGTACATCAATAAAAATTGTTTCAGTATCTTCAGGTATTGCCAAGATATTATAAATACAACTATTTAATAGCTTTCCAAAAAAATTTTTGTGCTCCAAAATGGTTTCCTTGTGGCAACACAACAATGAAAGAACAGGTTTAATCACTGAAGTCATTTCTAAAACATTCCAAACAGGAAAATTTAATATTTTAGAAATATTGATATGCATTAATGTTCTACAATGACTCAGTTAGAATCAGGGTCTAAGCAAGTTTTTCTACTTTGGGTGGGGGTCTGAGATTTGAAATTATGCCCTATCAAGTTCAAAAGCTCTCATTTCCATTCAAGTATTTTTTTCTTTTTTTCTGATACCTTAATTATGGGGAAGCAATGTGATCTTTCAAAAGCAGTACTTCCAGTTTTTGACATAATTTTACTAAACATGTGAAAAGTAGGTAAATATCCAAAAATTAGAGATAGGAAACAAGACAGTAAAAGTTCTGGGAACACTGACAACACAGTGCTCAGTAGAATGTAAAATGAACCAGCACACAAGGCAGTGAATGTGAAAACGAAAAGAAGCATGATTCAACCCTGTGTCAAATGTAATACTAGCCAAAACCTACATGAAAAACCAACTTTGACACCATTGTGGATTGAATACCCTTATAGACGCAATGTACTCGGATGCCAGTTCGTAGTTCTGTTTGTCATTGATATAACATATAAATACAAGAATATGCCTGTACATATCTTTACTACATAACTGCCCTTTGTATTCATTCATGCAAATACTACATAAGTACGTATGTGCAAATTAAAATGTCTAAAAGAAACTAAGTATTGTTCAACCAACTGTGCTTTAGAAATAATTCTCCAATTAAAACATGTCTAAAAGAAACGTAAGTATTGTTCAACCAACTGTGTGTACAGAGTTCGTAAAGCCTAATGTTAAACAAATCTGTGTGTAACTGATGTCATTATTTATCATATTGTAATAAACCTGATTTTAAGATATGAAAATATCATTACTCACATTTAGAACTGAATTGATTCAGTTATAATGTAAGTATCCAACAATTTCACACTCACACACTCTTCCACAAAAAACATGCATTTACTTGCACACTCTTCCACAAAAAATGCATTTATGTAAAAGTCGGTGACTACTTGCCGTGAGGCTTAACCGAATATGACCAAACTTCATATTTACAGGGATTGCCTTTCAAATTACAGCTTAAGTTAATACGGTCAAACTTATTTTTTCGGGTATAGCCCTTCAAATTATGGCGTAGCTCAATACGGTCAAACTTATTTTTTTATGGGCAATGCCCTTCGAATTATGGCGTAGCTCAATACGGTCAAACTTATTTTTTTATGGGCAATGCCCTTCAAATTATGGCATAGCTCAATACGGTCAAACTTGTTTTTTTATGGGCATTGCTCTTCAGATTATGGGCTTAGTATTTAGGGTTCAGACCGTAATTTCATGGGCTTTCACAAAAATGGGCCAAGCCGTAGTTTTATGGGCAACGGCCGGGCCCCCAGTTGCCGGCCATTGCCCGTAATCTAACTGTGAAATTTTTAACAGTGTTGATAGACAGTTCATTTCTTATCTTAAAGTAAACTTAACTTTCTTATCCACCCACATAAAAGAGTTACTTTTTTTTCGATATTAAACTGATTTTTTTACAAGTGTAAAATATCTTCTTCACAAACGTTTACAAAGGAAAGTTAGTTTTGCTTTATTTTCAGCAAAATTTGCGATGTGCAATAAAAGCTATCTGTCTGACCACCGCAGAAGATACTAAAAGTACAAGCTTTCGGAGGAAACTTAATGATTTCCGTACTAAGGTTTCGAGTCTAAACAACAAAAAAAACATATGAATTGCAAAAACGTGCTTTATCGCGGAGATCGTTAATGCGGTATCGAGCTCTTCCACTTTTGAATTAAAAATTTTAATAGTCTGAAAGGTATTGCATTCAAAATGTAAGCATAACAAAAACGCAGTATAAATATTGCCAAATAACCTAGATATTCCATTTAGGTATTCATTAACATCATCATCATCATCATTGTCAACAATTATCAATCCACTCCTGGACGAACGTCTTCCCAAGTTTCATCCACAACGGTCTGTCTTGTGCCAGCCTCCTCCATGTCACCCCTGCATACTTCCGAATTTCATCCACTCATCTCCCATGTGGTCTTCTAGGTTTTTTCCTGTCCCTTGGAATCCAACCTAAAATTTCGGCTGTCCATCGATGATCTCTCCTTCTAGCAGTATGTCCAGCCCATTGCCATTTCAGGGATTTAAATCTGTTCTTGATGTCTTCCACTCTTGCCATTTTTCGGATCCATGAGTTCCTCTTCTTATCTCTCCTGGTTACACCAAGCATGCACCTCTCTATGCTTTTTGAGTTGTCTGCAGCCTTTGTATGTCTCTTTTAGTTAAGGTCCACATCTCTTCACAATACGTAAGCACTGGAAAGATGCATTGATCAAACACTTTTCTTTTAAGACATAATGGCATATTGCTCTTTAAAATTATGCTGTTTCTTCCAAAAGCTCCCCAGGAAAGTTTTGTACGCCAATTAATTTCTTCATCAATGTGACCCTCACTTCATATCTGCTGTCCCAGATAAACGTACGTGCCTGTTATCTGCAGCTTTTCTCCATCAATCGATAAATCTTCATTTCTTGTAAAAGCATTGAATATTACTTTTGTCTTCTGAAAGTTCATTTATAATTCCACTTCTTTACTCTTGTCAGCAAGTTCCTGGATCATACTCTGCAGCTCTGATGGGGTAGTTGCAAAAATGACTACGTCATCAGCAAAACGAAGGTGGGTTAGATAATCTCCATTAATCTTTATATCCTTGTTTTCCCAGCTCAGTGACTGAAAGACACCCTCCAATGTGACATTAAAGAGCTTCGGAGATATGGTGTCACCTTGTCTCACTCCCTTTCCAATTTTTATGTGTGTTGTTTTTTCAAACAGCCGAATCTTTCCACTTGCATTTTCATAGAAGTTATTAATAATATTAATGTATGCATCTTCAATACCGCAGGATTTTAGAGTCATTGTAACTGCTGATGGTTTCACCGAATCAAAGGCTTTTTCATAATCGATAAAAGCCATGCACAATGGAAGTTCATATTCCCTCGCTCATTAATTTAGTTCTCTCAGTACGTGGATATGATCTATTGTGCTGTAGCCACTCCGGAATCCAGCTTGTTCTCTCGGTTGAGCCACGTCCAGTGTTACGTTCAAGCAGTGTGAAAGAATTTTAGTGAAGATTTTATAAACCACTGATAGGAGGCTGACAGGTCTGTAGTTCCCGAGATTATCAATGTCACCTTTTTGTTTTAGCAGGATAATTGTAGCGATGTTTCAATCCTCTGGAATCTTCCCTTCATTAAGGCATTGAGTGGAAATTTGGGCGAGTACTGTTTCGATTTCTCCACTTGCTTCTTTTATGATGTCTATGGTAATTCAATCTTCTCCTTGAGCTTTCCCCCGCTTTATGTTCTTGATTGCATGTGCAGCCTCTGCTTTAAGGGCTGGAGGAACTCTGGTACTGGTACCTTTCATGATGTCTGGAGTGCATGTATCATCCCTTTCATATAATTTGGAGTAGAAATCTTTCACTCTTGTCAAAATTTCGCCTCTATTTCTTGCTACAGAACCATGTTCTTTTCTCAGTGCCATAATCTGTTTTCTTTTCTTACTGAGATGTCCCTTGGCTATCTTTTGGCTTTGGTTGTTTTCAATTGCTTTCTTTATTAGTTCACAGTTGAATTTTCTTACGTCTTCAGTGATACTTTTTCGTACTGTCTTGCATAGCTCTATATATTCCACTTTGGAAGTCACATCTTCTTTAGTTGTCCTCATCACTCTTCTTTTTTGCATCAACATTTTGGTTTTTCCTGATAATTTGTTCACATGTAATTTGTTCTTAGACCCAGCTAATTTTGTTGCTGTTTCCATAAGAGCTTTGGTTACTTTTCTGTTAACTTCAGAAATATCCACTTCTTCCGATGTTAGGACTTCTAAAGCAGAGAATCTGTTCTTCAGTTGCAACTTGAAGTTATCATGGTGTTTTTTAAGGTTTGTTATGTCAATAGATTTTGTTTGTCTTATGAGGTTGTCACGTTCAAGTTTAGTGTTGAGGTGCATCTTACATTTCACCAATCTATAGTCATTACCTGTGTTGAACTTGTTTAGCACACTGCAGTCTTCTCTGACGAATTTTTTTGTTACACATAATAAAATCAATTTCACTTGTCGTCCCATTTGGATGTCTCCATGTACATTTCCTGTGTGCCTTTTCCTTAAAAAACAAGTTTAAGATGAAAAACCTTTCTGCCTCTGCAAACTCTACGAGAGTATTTCCACGCTGGTTTCTGTTGCCGTGACCGAATTTACTTACTGAAGTTTCATTCTGTTGCCGCTGCCCTATTTTTGTATTGAAATCTCCCATAATTATCTTCAAGTGCTGCTTACCTTTATTACTTTAATGACAAATTTCCTCATAAAATGCTTCAATTTCTTCTTCAGGAAGACTTGTGGTGGGTGCATAAGTTTGAATAATCTAAGCCTGGTATCTTCTCGAGAGCTGGATAACGAGTCGTGCAGCTCTGTTAGAGGAACTTTCAACTTCTACATCTTTATCCTTCAGTTTCTTGTTTATTATAAATCCAACACCACTACTTCTGCCAGTATCTGTCCCACGATAGTAGAAGAGATGTCCACTATTCAGTTCAATGAGATCTTCTCCTTCCTTTTCTCCTTACCTCAGTTAGCCCGACGAAGTCACACTCGATCCTTTGTAGTTCCTCTTCCAATTCAAGAAGCCTTGAATCAGAAGATAGGGAGCGCCCATCATACGTAGCCAAGGTCAGCATCAGATGGCAGTCTATTTCGATCCTCCGGGGATTCTTAGCACCCTCTGCCTTCATGTCGCACTGGCCGCTGCCTTGACCAGGTACATTCCAGCCACTGAGGGCCAAGATTTAAGTTGTGAAATCATTTTGAAGGGGTTTGGCTATAACTCATCACGCTTACCAATTGGGTTGGTGAATATGGGATAGCATTTCATCTAATCCCGATGGTATACTTATACCGCTATTGGCGGTCGTCAGAGCCCCTTTAGTGGGAACAGGATGCAGCACGAGTAGGCGGGGTTGACATTTGTCAAGGAGAGGCTGTGATTTTGCGCATCACCTGACATACATATACATGTATTTTTCATTTAACGAAATTCTTACGAACTGCTACTTATTACAGAACATTTTTAAATTGTTAAAAGCGATTAAATGAAATATGTTATATTCGAAACGTTTTATCCTAATAAGCTGCTGAAACATCATTTGCGATATTATAAAAAGAGAGGTTATATATATTAATGGGTACATAGGTTGTAGTAAACATATGTTTCCCATATGAGCAGGGGTATGCTTTATGCCTGTATTTTAGGCTCTGAACGAGGAGAAACGTCGCAGACGCATTCAGAATAGGTAGAACGATTGGCTTCGCTTGGTCAGGTAGTAAGTTATATTACCACAAGTATTTGGGAATTCTCAAATGCTTGCCTGATCAGTTACCATCAGTGGATATGGGGATTTACAAGTGTTAGAATAATGCATTCCACTACATGTCAGATCGGTACAGAATTCTGGAGGCGTAGTGACGGCAGTATGTTAATTATTCTAGCTAGGTTCATAAGCCGCCGAGTCTAGGTTCATCTCGCAGATGAACAATCAGTTGTTAAACAAAATTATGCAGAAAAAATATGGATTTTTACCAGTCGCCAGCATTCCATTTTGATCATCACGGTCCCACTGGATGCACACTTTCGTATTATCAGTTTAAAACATTGGCACATCGTGGATTCGTAGATGACCTATGCTGAATTCTGCTGTGATATGCTTGGTTTTCGCCAGGAGGTTCACTTGCAAGATTTTGTTGTATCTTCTTTGATACCTTCTAATATACCACCTGCTTTTATCATCAGGATCACCAAATGCTGAAAGTCTTTCGAAGTGAAACTCCATTGACGAAAAATGCGTCCCTCAGGTACGAGTGAAGAGCTTAGCAAGACGTTTGGTTTGAAGTTTTTCGAACGTACATTCCTGGCACCAATTGTACTATGATGTCACGTATAAATTCGCTCCAATCACTCGTTTTGCGACTTTCTTCCCAGAGAAGTGTGGCGATTTTTTAATCCAGTTTTATCTAATAAATACGTATAGCCCACAGGAGTCTGAAAACGATGGAATTCTGTACGGAGGATTACAATAGCGAATATTTTTCTCTCGTCAGCTGAAATTTTCACCGATGTGGGACATATTGCGATATTTTATCCTGTGGTATGCAAAATACTCTAACATTTAATCAAATAACCTTTATACTTGTGTAAGTACTGACATATAGGTAGAGCACCAGATTTTAATGTACGTTTTCATACTAGTGGTGTCAACGCTCTTTAGAAAGTTAAATATTTTTTTCGATTGGAGGTTCTTTTTTTTTTTTTTTTTTTTTTTTATTGGAGGTTTAACGACCACCGTGAGCAACTCAATGGGCTATAAGCAGTCGCCCGTCCCTAATTTAGGGTCACTGGTTCCAGGGAAGGGAGAGATCCAGTGCCGTAAGACAGACACAACATCCATGCCTCACCGGGATTCGAACCCGGACCTCTTACGGACGAATAATCAGAAGCCATCGCTTAGACCACTGCGCCACCGAGGCGGCGGATTGGAGGTTCAACGTCCACCATGTGTGATTCAGTGGGCTATAAGCCGTCGCCCGTCCCTAATTTAAGGCCACTAGTTCCAGGGAAGGAAGCGAGCCAGCGTCGTAAGAAAAACAACATAAAAAAAAAACATTCAAGCCTTACCGTGCTTCGATCCTGGACCCATCTAGGACGAATGGTCGCAAGGCTGCGCTTAAACCACTGCGCCCTGAAAATTCTGAACATCCGCATTTTCTCCCACTCATTGTTTAAGATATGGCTCACTTTCTTTAGAAGTGCGGTGATATCACCAAAAATATATGAGCACCTTTAATTTACTATAATTTTTTTCCTTTCTCCTTGAAGTGAGAAAGTAAACGTCGTTATTAAAATAAAAGCTATTAGATTTGGATTATCACTTATTACTTTTCCGATGCTATCATATTCGCTGATTTAATCAGTAAGTCGGTAACAGTTATGTCAGGATATGTGTTGTATCATTCTGAAAAATTGAAGTAAAACGTTCCACTTCTCACAAATTCATGTTTGAAGTCTGCAAACCTGGCTGGCCACGGATGAATATTTCCTCTCGAAATCGTTTTTCTTATAGAACAACATGTTTTCGTAGATTGAAATCCTCGTTTAGAAAAAATTTCAACCTCTCTTACATGGTCGAGTCACATTATTATGAGCACCTCATACTTTTCACGTCAACAGCGCGTAGCCAATGAAAGAAGGCATATGTCCTGAGCTGGCTTGGAGGGTATATAAGGTGTAGTGTAGGCATTCAGAAAACATATTACTCGTTGCAGTCACGGATAAAAGGAGCGATTTATCAGATTTGCAAAAACGGATGTTTATCGGCTTCCTGGCTAAGGGTGGAAGTATTTCTGAAACAGGACAGTTTGGGAACTCTTCGCGTGCTGCTCTCGTTAAAGTGTATCGTGATTGGAGAAATAGCACCATTGCGAATAAGCGACGTGGAAACTGCGGAGCACCACGTGCCATTGACGTGAGAGGTAAACGTCGGCTTGAAAGGTGCACGAGGGCAAATCGAACCGCTAAAATGGAGCAACCCACTGGCCGAATGAACCAAGGGGCTAGAGAAAGTGTGTCTAAAACGACAGTTCAGCGAACACAGCTGCATATGTGACTCGGATGCAGATGGATGGTCACTGCACTTATGCAAACGAAGCTGCATCGTCATAAAGTGCTTTCATTTGCACGATATAGAAACATGACCTCCGGTGATTGGCAAAGATACTGCATGTCTTCTTCGATGAGTCACGTTTTCTTTTTCATCGAACTGATGGACTTTGGCGTATAAGCCGAGAAACATCGGAGAACAAACACTTTTCAGCCATTGCTGGAAGCGCACAAGCTTGTGGGAGCAGCAGTATGGTCTGGGGAATGTTTTCGTGGCATTCTTTGGGTCCACTTATGTCTATGGATGGCCCTATAAACCGAATTTGTTATGAATTTATCGTTAAAGATTACGTACACTGATATATACTGATTGTCTTCGCTGGGGCAGATGGGATCTCCCAGCACGACAATGTGACGTGTCACACAGATAGAAATTCCCGAGAGCGGTTGGAAGAGCACGATGAAGTCTTCAAAGTACTTCCTTTGCCCCATAACTCCCCAGACGTAAACCCAATTGAGCATCTGTGGGACCACATCGATAGTGTTGTTCGCTTTATGGATTTTCCACCACGCACACTCCAGTAGCTGTCAGATGCACTGCAGTAAACATGACTACATATAACTGTGAACATTTTCAGAACCTTATTGAGCTATTCCCTGCACGTCTAGCTGCTGCCCGCGCTGCACAAGGCGGTTACTTTCGACATTAGCTGGAAGTAACAATAATGTTACTAGACCAGGTATTTATGTTATCGCAAGAAACTGAAACACTAGAACGGAATTTTCAGGACTTCTCTAATTCCTTCGACACGCTGTTTTCCTCACAGCAACGGTCCGCAATCATCAACTTCAGAAGATGTCGACAAGGAAAACTCCAGCTGCTGCGAAAGGAAAAGACTGCTCTTTCGAACATTTTGTTCAATGTCCGGCATCTATCTGCTTGCCTACTTTTCCGCTCCACACTTCGAAAGTGGCGGGCCTTGAGTGAGAGGCCTGCCACGAACACGAGTGTTATATATGAATTCCGGAATTGTTCCTTGTCAACTCTTCGCCATTTTTCTTAAAAATAAAATTGAAAAGCCTATTAAAAGGTATACGCATTCATACCCTAATTATTTTATACTAGAAAAATACCCATTAGCATTTTTCATGTGTCACCTATAACGTGATTTATTTCCCGAACGCAATTTCACTGTGAAAATAATTTCTGCCTCAGAAAAGAACCGACGGATATTTTCATTTCACATACACTGTACGTGAAATGAAAAACAACTGTATCTTCAGATTTTAAACATTCAGATGGCTGATCTACAGCACAAGGCAATTCCCTACAAAATAAAAACAACTGACATATTTGATGAAAATTCGAATATCTTAAAAAAACAAAAACAAATGTAAAACTAGAAGGAGTAAAATTGCAAATAATGCAAGTGATTTTTGTTTCACAATCTTCTGTCGAAGCACACGATAACGATTCAATTTATTTTGGTATCACTTAAAAGAAAGTGTTCACTTTTACCAGTCCTACACGAGAATTTCATGTCTGGTGAACACATGAATGTATATTCAAACATATATTACATTCGAAACACACAAAAGAACTGTAGTTAGAGTTTTTTGTAAGTATTAGGCTCTAGTTACGTTATTAAACGTACGGCCTGAGAGCTCGTTCTCTGTGTTCTTGTGTGTTACATAGAAATGCAAACCTGTGAGTAAATGTATTATATTCTGCTCCTGCGCATGAGAAATGTAAATCCATTTCTGTGTAATAAATGCGTCCTCCCTTAAGTGTTCTAACGTACTAAAATGTTAGGTGCTGATGAAAGAGTGGATCATTTCACAAGGATGAGAAAAGAGTAAATTACTTTCTGCTCAACATGTTCCAAGTATTTTGCAACTTAATACACCACCAAGGCTTTCTGAAATGAGCTGTAATCAAAACACGTCCTGTTGAAGTTATGGTGCCATTGATTCATTTGTTTTATCTGAAGCAATCTATAATTTTCTTTGGAAATGTGTGTTGTAAAATTTATCCTCTGCTTCAAAAATAGTGTAGTTTTCCTTACGTAAATAAGAAATACTGTATAAATCTCGTCTCGGTAAAAGAAGTAGCATTCACTTTATAATAGGAAAAATGCTGTAAAAAAAAAAAGAAGAGAGCAGCAAACTTTTGTGTCCTGGGGCCGCGGGTGGCCTAATTGGCGACGTTCGTGACTGCCGCGGAAACGACCTCAGGTTCGATCCACTAAATATCCGCCGTGCGTTGGATGGGGGTACTGGCCTCCCGGTAATAAATAAGGACGTCTTCCTCCCCCTTTCTACTTCTCTTCCGTGTCACTTTCCTATCGGGAACTCTAGCTCAAATCTCCTAGATTCCTATTTCTAAGGGTTGTTTAAGATATGGGGACAGACACTTCCTTCCTAAAATCCTCTACATATGATCTTTAGTGTCCTTTGGTACTCAATAAACCATGTTCAAAATGGGGTTTTCCCTCAAAGAGTTTGTCTGCCACATCCCTAAACTGCTACTGATTGCAGTGCATAATTTATGGTATTGGGGATTGCCGTACGCACAACCCTTTATATCCCAAGGTAGATATCTAAACTTTTTTGTGCTGTTTAAGGATCAGCAGAGTTGACCTCCATTGTAATTAGCTTTAATTACACTGCATAGTGATTGACTAATAAGAAACCATTCTGTCACGGCGAATGACCACCCGCAAGTTTTAACTGCTGAGAAAATCATTCAATTCGCCGTCTCTTGTAGTTTCTTAACATTGAAATTCCTTCCGCATCCATCACTTCGGAAACGAATTTCCAGTAAAAAAAGAAATGTAATTAATTAATTTGCCTCAACCGCCATGTGAGTACCAGTTAGCTTAAAAATATATGGTCGAACATAAGAAGGGGAATGATACGATAACACAATTTGTCTGAATTATGAAGGCGATTTGTTCGTAACGATGATTCGCCACGGTACTCGTGGCGAATCATTTATCGTGACTAATAGAAAGCTCTCCGCTTTTATCAGTTTGCCAAATTCTTGTGTCGATGTAAAGAGCTATTTGTGCTGACGATTGATTTAGAGAGTAAGGGTTGTGACAACATCAAATACAATGCGCTCTGATTTGAATGATAACTCGCGAATTATCCCTTTGTGTGAATGATGAATCAAATCCCAAGAAGAAATTATATCTGCTCTCAGTAAGGAACTTATCTAAACTTTTATCCATATGACTAATATGATAACCGCAAGAAGTTTTATCTTCTTCAGCACTCATCACATTCTTCTATACGAATTACAAATTTAACAAGGAAATTAATGTCACTGAAACATCCATTAATAGACATCCTAGTCAGTCCAGAATAGGAGGACTTTCTAACACCATGTCACTAAGTATTTTACTTATATCACTTGGTAATTCAGAGGGTATGTAAGTTGTGGACAAAATATATTGCTAAAGCAAATGTACCTCTGACAGGATAGGTTCTATCACAGTGTACGCGACTGTATCCCAAAGTGATGCGTTATTTGAGCCGCGCTCTAGCTCCCCTGTATAAAACGTCAAACACCAATGCGTTCGAGAGTAAGCGTGGTGCCTTTCATATGGACGTTCGCAGCGGCGTATTTTGGTTTGGTCCCTGTGGGTTCTGTTCCTGTTTCCCCGAACGCGGTGGTCTAATTATAATGTTACACTTCATTGTTACTAAAATTCTTCTGTTTTTCTTTATTACACGGTACCCTTAAATCCTCTACACCAGGAATAATTGTAAAAGTTTAGCTGTACTTAAATAACAAGCGACTGTACGCCAACTATACTTAAATAGTATAACTATACTAGTGGTCTGAATTTCTTGGCATAGAATAGAAATCGAAGATTCCAAACTTTCGCAAATAAAGAAGATGGCTTTTTCAGGGAAGGTAGACAGAAGGTTGAGAAAGCATCTGCTTGATGTGCGAAAGATTGGAAACTTTGACTTCTATTCTTCGCCAAGAAATTCTGATTACTAGTATAGTTATACTATTTAAATGATGGAAATAACTAGAAAAACTCTTTTAAATATATATTGCTGGTATAAAAATTCAGCTAGAATACTGAGTTTTATTCACTGTTTCAAATGTAGATGTTTTAAATACTAAAATAAGCTGAGGTTTCTATAGGTCAATACTATGCAGTAAGATTCTGTTCTTAGCATCCCTTCAGTTATTGATCACATATGTCTTTAATTTCGTATTCAAGATTTTCTGAGCCGAACATGATTGACAAATAACATTAATTTAGGTCTAACCTTAGAGGTATTAATTTATAATAACGGCCACCTCCTAACAACGGTCACTTTTTTGCGGTTCAAAGGGAGACGATTTTTTCGATGCTTCAGGAAACATTGTGAGTCTCCACTTGGGGTAGATTGTGGTTAAGGGTATGAATTGAACAAACATTTCCACCGGTGCGACAACAATTTCTTGTAAACAGATGCATAACACTCTAGAAGGATGTGTATTTTTTGGACAGACTACAAAACTTATTGTGCCTTGCAAAATGTCAGGTAATACCAGTTCAACGAAAGAGCTTTACAGTTTTAAAGAGAAATCAATTTCTTCTGAACACTCCAGCAGAAAGTATGGCTCCTGCTCTGCAGAACAAACTGATTCAAGATTTAGACACCAACATATAAAAGATAAGACAAATAATAAGTACTTTTTTTTCCTTTAATTTACGGAAGGTTTACTAAAATGGAATGTTGTATTACGAAATATTTGTATCGTGCCCTTTCAATTCACTGTAAATCGACTGAGAATCTGGAAGATTCAGTTTAATTTCTGTCGAACGAAACTCCCGAAGAGCCGAAATCAAATACATGATCTGTACTGAATCGAAGTAATATCTCTTTATGAAAGATAACGAACTGTTATCTTTCAAACTAGATGAACAAACTTATGACTTGTACTGATTGAAGTAATATTCCTTTAAATCTTAAAGATAATGAACTATTTATGAATTTCGCAGGGGGTGTACCGGAGCGATCAGCTTGGTGTCAAAAACAACTTATTTTTCTTAAAAAGCATTTGTTGATGACAAAATCAAATTTAATTAGTCTGAGATACCTTCCGATGAACGAAAGGGATACGACTGAACCACAGCCGTCTCGATAATAATCGGACTTGAAGGTAACCACAAATTCACAGGTGAACCGAGCGAGCGTTCTGAGAATTAAATTTTTACTAAAAAGAAAAATATCTCTGTTGTATTTTTAATTTAGATTTCTTCGTATAAACGTATTCGCATTGCGTGTATAATTACAATCGGTGATAGTAGAGCTCTTTTTTCTCAAAACCGCGTTATTAGAGATTTCTGGCGGAAATGTTACAGCAAAGAATTATACACCATTTATAAAGACCCTATTGTTACTAACACGATTGAGTCATCAAGATTGAGGTGGGCTCTCCATATTGTGCGAATGGAGAAGGATAAAGTTCATATGTATTGTTCGAACATGCTGGAGGACACAGAAGACGAGGACGACCAAGAACCAGGTGGATAGATGCAGAGGTGGAGGACACAAAAACGCTAGGCTGTCAGAACTGGAAAACAATGGCCCAAAATAGAGAACAATGACAAAAAAAAATATTGAGGAGGCCAAGGTTCACACTGAACTGTAGATAGAAGAAAGCAAAAGAAGAAGAAGAAGTTATTACAGCTTTGGAATTATTATTTTTATAAAACCAAGGTCAGAATTTTTTGAAGAGCTAAATACTTTTCTCCTCCATGCCTGGCATCAGCTGGCTTTAGGTAAACAACGCTCAGGTATACAATTGAATGTGGGAATTACGTGATATTACTCCGTGTTAATTTATATTTTCTTTCTATTTACCTTTCTTTGCAATGGTTTTATTGAAGAAATTAGATCTTCAATAAATACGGAGGTTTGTTTCACTGTTTTTCGACTTCTTCTGCACTTTATATTTTTGCATTTCCTTTGTATCTCTTTGTTTATTTTTTGGGTGTGTAAGCACTATGGAAGTAGAAATTTAGAGCAGGCATTGCCGTCATTTCTCTTACAGTATCTTCATGAAATCAGTAAATCGTTTTTTTTAGTATTCCGCCCTGACGTATTGCAGATCATAAGCTAATGTTGGTGAGGAACGTTAGAAATACTGGATAGCTGTGTTAACCTAGGTTTCACCCAGTGAAGTAAAATTTACAAGGAAAGTATAAAATTTAATTTAAAAATTTACGTGTTGGCTAAACACGGAGAAGCTGAAATATGTTCAAATACACACACATGCGCAATCTGAGTTGGTTGATGGTCAGAAAGTTTCAGTGGTTTCAAGAGGAAATGGTCAAAGCTAATCTTTCGGAAGAATCGATTATTTAGAATCACTAGAACGATTATTAAACTGAAAGAAATAGTCTGGTGATACGCCCGGCTTAAAGAATGATTTATGTCAAAGTAATCGATTCTGCGCCGTATCCGTTCGTTTTTCGGACTCGACTCTGCGGAAGTATATACATCTTGAAGCTGCGTTCATGTTTGCCATTCCCGTTTTAGTGGAAGTTTTTAAGTTCATATTTGTTTTTAATTTTTGCGTAAAGCTTTTCCCCTTGGTTTTGATTCAAGATCTTTTCGAAACTCGCGTAATGTATTGCAGTTTTACACTTTTATATAAGGTAAGATTTTCTGACTAAAAATGAGGCTCAACAAGACAGCACGGTGAAATTGTTATGTCTAGTGAAAATTACCACAGATTGATTCACTCAGAGAGTCGGAACTTTGAAGAAATTGGTTCTTTCCAAGAAAGATTATTTTGCCAGAGACTGAGTTTGCTAATTAGTTGTTTTCGAACGAGTCGTTCGTGAACAACACATCTCCAGTTTCAGGGCCTGATCACAGCCACGAGGCGCTAGGTGCTACAATATTTGTTTAAGCACACCCCAAGTTTTGTGGGCGTGTGCGTGCGAGCGCGAGCATGTGTGTGTGTGTATATGTGTGTGTTTCATATGCCACAGTTCTTCAGCTACCTATGAAAGATGTACACTCTAAATTAATAGTCCTGTACGTTGATTATGATAACCACGCAAAAAAAAAAATGACTCCATTTTGCATTATATTGTAACAGTATAATATATTGGGATGTTTTGTTTGTTCTAGAGAAGTCTATCGTCATTTTGTCATCTCTAATGAGCACCTCTCATCCTCCTTAATGAAGACAGTAGCTAATTTTTATTTCCCCCATATACTCTACCATTTAACACGACAAATGTGGTAGGATGAGAGGTGTGAAGGAAACAGAATACAGCAGTGTTTCAACACGGCTCCTTCATGAACTTATCGCCAGTTTATGCGGCTCCGTTTTTTTTTTTTTTTTTTTTTTTTTTTGATTGGAGGTTTAACCACCACCGTGAGCAACTCAATGGGCTATAAGCAGTCGCCCGTCCCTAATTTAGAGTCACTGGTTCCAGGGAAGGGAGAGAGCCAGTGCCGAAAAACAAACACAACATCCATGCCTCACCGGGATTCGAACCCGAACCCCTTACGGACGAATGATCAGAGGCCAGCGCCTTAGACCACTGCGCCACCGGGGCGGCGCGGCTCCGTTTGCACCGCCCACAGTCGTTTCCAATGGGGTCACGTCTTCGATGGTACTCAACACCTTGAAGGTATTCAAGAGAGCAGAAGAATATCTCATTTATTTGCCTTAAATAATTAGTACTTAAATCATCTTCATATTTCGTCATTCATGGTATGCAGAAATGCGCCTGTTACATTAAAAACTGCGGCTCGTCCATCCATCTGCCATTCCTTGTTTTTTCTTGTTATTTTAATCTCTGTAAATATTTTTAAGTTGTCAAGGTAAATCATATCTTTTAATTTAAAGCACGTACATCCTGCAGTTGTGATTTAAATCTTAACGGGTTAGAGACAAAATGAACTCCATTTCACCAAAAATAGAAAAAAATGGCGTAGCAACGAGGCCGTATTTCCTGAAGAAAATTAAGTACGCGACCGTGAAATTCCTCGTTTGAGTTAAAGTAATATGTTACGAAAGATTAGAAAAAGTAGTTGTTAATCATGCATGTATAGAACGGTTGAACAAAACTAAGAAGTCACCCACCATAAATTAGAAAAATAAAATATAATAATTTAATGTTTAATTCTACATTGAGTTCTGGGATTTTTACTTTGTTATAATTTTGATGTAAGTGCTCATCCAATAAATGAGTGCTGGTACCTGCAGCAGTTCCTCTTCACTAGTTTGTAATCAATTTGCTCATGTGTTGTAATGTAAAGAAGCACAATGATGGATAGTTATAATTGTGTCTTTTCTTAATGAAGGAAAGGATCTGATGCTTCAGGCAGTACTATATTCAGGGACTACAAATGCAGTATAAAAGCGAGCGGTAGTTGTGTTGTTATTGTTAATACGCAATTCGTCTGTCATAAAATAACTTAGTAGAATATATTTCGACTATGCTTTCGAATTTGTCCTCTACTTTTTATTTCAATAGCCGATAGATATCTCTCCATCTCCTCTCACGAAGTTAGGAGCTCTGAATCCATTTAACCCAGTAGAAATACCGTTAGCAAAATAAGGAATACATGCACTTTTGAGAATACAGTGAAACTTCTCAAGAACGACCGCCCTCCGTACCGATAAAAGAATGGTCATTGGGAGGGGGATCGCTTAAAGAGGTGTTGATACGAAGTATCGGTATTTTTCCCAGACATCAAGAGCGAGTTAAATCGCAATGTGTGAGGTACCTAAGTAAAATTGTACATATGTATATAATTATTTTAAAAGATCAATATTTATTACGAAGAAAACATAATTCAAATTTTTTGGAAAAAAATGTAAGTTCAGTTACTCTCAAATTTTTGAACTTCTCCCTAACTACAGATTTTTCGATTGCCTGTATTAACTGGGAAAATAACATAAATATATGCTCATCGGCCATGCATTCAGAATGAATCATTAGTTCCTCTACAGTCTAAGGTCTTTGGCCTGACATAACTGGCTTGGCTTCGTCATTAACCCCATCTTCTTCAGAATCGGAATCAGCGCCTGAAAGGCATAAACATTTTCATATAAGTAAGACCTTGTTAATCCGAAAAACAAGTGTGTACAGTACATGCGTAATAACAATTTTAATTTCGTCTACTCACCTTGAATAACGGCGTTTTCCAAAAGTAGTGCCTCCCAATTTTCACCTAGTTCATCGAATCACTCAATGACCTAGGTGAAAATTGGGAGGCACTGTGTTTGGTCTCATTCGAGGACAACAACCTTGGAGAGTTAAACTAATATCTCGTTGCTGATGCTCATTTTATCAAGTGGCTGAGCATGCTTTTCAAGTTTTGAATTTGTCATTTCACAAGTATCACAATACGTTTTGATAAGATCTGGACTAGCATTCTTCCAGGCAGATGTTATCCACTCTACAGCGTCTGAAACTGTGATTTTCTTGTCCAGTTCCGAAGCAGTTGCGGTTTCATCAATCCGAGCGAGATTGGCTTGCAAAACATAACGCCGGTATTCATTTTTGAACCATTTAATCACACCGTGATCAAATGGCTATAACGTAGCCGTAGTGTGTTACGGTAAAAAAAGCAATTGTACCTTTTTGAGACTTGATTTACTTGCATGGCAAGTGGCGTTGTCTAACACAAGCAGGACACTTCTTTCTTGATTTCTCATCTTTTGATCAAAATTTATGAGCCATTCTTCAAATATAGGTAGAGTCATCCACGCCTTTGGATTTGATTTCCAAATCACACCCATATTTGCAATGTTTTTCCCTTAAAACATCTTGGTCTTTGGTATTTCCAGATTACCGACGGTTTCTCTTTTTCGCCTGCAGCACAAACACAAAATGCAAGCGTTAAGCGTTGCTTTGGAATTTTGCTTCCTTGTAATTCTTCCAATTTTTGCGTCATACTTTTCGTCGGCAGAGTACGGAAAAATTATCCGGTTTCATCCATATTGAAAATGTCTTAGTCTGCATAACCGGCCAAAACTAATGGAAGTCTCGTAACCCAGTCCTCACACAATTGCTGATCTACGGCTGCAGCTTCACCACTTAATGCACGAAAAAGGATGTTATGTCGGATCCGAAATTTGTTCAACCACCCACTGCTAGCCTTCAATCCCGAGAGCATCTGATATCTCGATAGCCTTTTGCTATCGAGATATCAGATGTCCACTGATCGGAACGTTCTTGCCCTTGCGATTTTGAGGTCCACTGATCGGAACGTTCTTTGCCCTTGCGATTTTGAACCACTCCAACACGGCTTCGTTGATATCCGAAAACTTTGCAAGGCGAATCCGCTTGACTCCACGAAACTTGAAGTCCTCCCATTCTTTTAAAATTGTAACTTTATCCTTGATAATCTTGTTTATTTGAGTCTTACCGCAGTTAAATGACTCTGATAACTTCCTTTCAGATTTTCCACTGTCATCCAATTTTATGCCTGCAACACACTGTTCAGAAAATAACAAAACCCGTATTTTAGCATTGCAAGTAGCGAAAATTATCCACGTGAATTCGTGAATGAACACTCGATTCAAAACTGGCCCGATACGACAAGAATGTTTTTCTTTCGTCCGACAATGCAATGCTCGAATGAGCAATCACCGATCGCACGCGTACACGTCAAGGTCAGACAGCTGTCTGCTCTCCACTTATTCCCCCGCGTCAAAGCGTGCCGAATTCTTCTTTTAGGGAGGAAAGGAGGGAAACACGGTCGCTCGTGGAAGTTGGCTTGGTTGTTGACAGGGGTTCTTAAGCATTACGTTTACGGTCTAAAATTCAGTGTCTAAGAAAATCTGTCGTTAGGGGTGTGGTCGCTCGGAGAGTTTTCACTGTGTATGGTTTTCAAATTGTTCTGCATAATCATGTTGCAAGGGAGACACCAACATCCATTAATATTATAATAGGTTTTCGCCATCGAGCTTGCATACGTCGTATATTTTGGCTTATACTTATAATATTAGTATATATATTATAATTCTAGTTGCAAAGAGGATATTAGTGTCATAATTTTCCAAATCATTCAGTATTTTCTGATTTTCCAAATTATTTAAATTATTCGGAATAATAGCTCTAACTTATAGATTGTTACCTCTGTATTTTAAATTTTTAGACACTGTTGCACTTTCTTTTCTTCGCCGCAGCATTATTCTGATGAATCACAGCTTAATAGGGAATCCCCACAGAAGAAACAATAAAAAAAAAATTTCTGTTAATGTAGGTACTAAATATCTCTCCGCTTCGATTATTATTTTAAAAACTATCCAAAGATAAACAAAGACCCTTTTTAAAATGTTTAAGTTGGAAAACATCCCATCAAAAAAGCCTTCAACTGAAACCAAATATAATTTTTGTACAAAGTTTTGAATTTCCACATAAATGAGCTTCTCCAATTCTACTTAATAAATTTCCGTACTACTGGCTTACATATTAATTTACTTTAACTGGCACAGGGATCCAGGATAGTTTATCTATCCTGGATCCCTGTGCCAATCTAGTTTATCTATACTATATTGTGCCAAGATAGATAGTTCATCTATCCTGGATCCCTGTGCCAGGGTAGATATTTTATGCATCCTGGATCCTTCACCATCTTTTCTTTGTGTTTTGGCTTGATTCCACATTTTTGAAGGTGACAATCCGATTTTGGTGTAAATGTGACAAGGATGGTAAGTCAGCTAATATCTAAAAACTTGAACATTTCTTCGTCCTGCAACGGGACTCGAACTCGCACGTCCCGATAGCAACCGGGTATGCTAACCACTACACTACCTAGAAAAATGACGAAGTCTCAAGTTTAAGATTTATTTTATGGATTCCACTTTTTTTGAGCCATATATGATAGATACACAATATATATTAGCAGTAGCTTACACTAATCTCAAGGAAAACGCCGTTTTTGGCGTTGCAATTAACCACAAGAAGGAACGGCACAATGCTACGTTTGGCACTTAATTGCAAAAAACTCGCGAAAAGACTTATTTTAGATATACTTTGGAAAACTAGTGTTTTTGTAGGTTTTAATAATTTTAATAGCGTAATAAATATATCTACACAACACAGAGATTTTTCACATTGACTAGACGGCTTTTTCAGAGTTTTGAACTTAACGTACATACAATGTAGAATAAACAAAACGGAATCCATTTACGTGTTTTATAGTTTTGTTTTTGAAAATAAAAAATTACACACGCTTAATGTTTTAAGAACTGTTAAGCACGTCAACGAATTTCATTTTGTTTACCTTATATTGTAAGTACGCTAAATTTTGAATTCTGAAAAAGCTGTCGGTCGACATGCGAAATATGTACGAAAGCTTGGAAACGCCTATGTGTTTATTTCCTACCTCAATAAATCTGATCACTAGTACAGCGTTACTATTTACTAAACTGTGTTGTATGTATGTATTTATTATAGTGTTAATGAAATTAAATACGGACTAAAATGTCTAATTTTCCTGAGTTCGATGCGCCGTTTTGATGATTTGCATTGTTCCAATCACAGCCAGAATTTCTATCGCCTCCAGACATCATTGCTTCTCTCATTGTATGAAATTACAGTCATTTCAGGGTAGTTTCTCTTATGTAGTGTACATACACAGTCGAGTCATATTGTTGTGACCACATCCTTCTTTTGTCGTCAACAGCGCGTAGCCAATGAAAGAAGGCACTAGTCGTCAGCTGGCTGCGAGGGTATAAAAGGTATGATATAGGCATTCTGAAAACATATCACTCGTTGCTGTCGTATATAAAAGGAGCGATGTATCAGATTTGCAAACAGAGATTAATATCGGCTTTCTGGTCAAGGGTGGCTTTCTGAAACAGAGCTGTGAACTGTTCCCGTACTGCTGTGGTTAAAGCCTTCCAACATTTGACAATACATGTACTCAAACTCTAATTATCATTGCTTTTCAATACTACCTTCGTATCTGAACATCTGTTCAAATTTCTCCTTTCAATGTGGTTTGACTTAGGGCGTTACGTCTTCCTTCCGTGTTCCACGACCCGATTATGTTTGCATGCTGACGACTAAATCTTTTGAGGAAACAGTAATCGGAAGGAGTTTTTCAAAATTATTAAAGTGTGTGCTTCAAATTTTGAACCTATGATTCATGAAAGAGAAAAAGAGAAGCAGTTCATTGAATTGAACACGCAAAATAACCCTTTTGGTTAAACTGACACAACAGGACATAGCTTTCACAGTTCTGCAGAATGTGATTGAAATCAAGACGAAGATAAGCAGGAGTAACTTGTAATAAATACCTACCAGCATGATTAACCCCGTCGGAATGAAGTAAATGCACTTAACCGTAAAGTACTATTGGCCACTTTATAACCGAGAAAGTCGGGATAACTTCAGCCGGAGAACAATAATTATGACTACACCCTTCTATCCTATTACACTCAAGAAATAAAAGGAGTTAATGACCCTCAAACTCCTTCGTCTCTCAACTGGCGGAGTGGAAAGAAGCGTTGGATTCTAATCATTCTTCCGAGATGGCGATACGGATTCTATACTTGGTGAAGCACAGTTGGTGTGTTAGATATACGACACTGTCTTTCAATCTTAAAACATATTTAAAACATATAGTGCAATAAATATATGAGTTATTGGCAATCGCTTAGGTGACGTTTCCTCCAACATATTTTCATTGTGCAGGCATTTCGAAAATCTTTTCCATCCTAGCGGCAGTATAAAACAGAGGATCCCAATTTAAGTTTCAAATGTAACTCGCAATGTTAATATGTATTTTCATATTTATTTATTCAAAACAATGGAGATACTTGTCTTTCCAAACATTGATTCATTTGTACAAAGATGTTTCTTTGAACTCAAAAAAGCAGGCCTCTAAAACGTGAAATTATTGAGATACAACATCCGCACTTTAAGAACAATGCAGGGAAACTAAACATCCGTCTGATTATTTGTGTCATTTCAATTTATTAGTAAGACCTATGGCATAATAGTTTTACAATGCTAGCTTTCTTTGCCGTGGAATTACCATATATCCCAGTATTCGGCAATTCCGTTTTCTGAGATATTTCTAATATTTAATAGTATAAGTCATCCCATAGCATAGATTATTGTTTTAAATGCATCCAACAGGAACGTGATCAGTCTGGTTGTAAATATAAACTCTGTAATGAATTTCGTCACACGTCGTTCAGCCGTCATGGGCTTTGGTGTTTTCATTATATTCATTGCTGGAGATCATGAACGACTGCCGTGTTATTTCTTTAATTGTTATGTATATGGAACAATAATATGAGCTCATTTCCTGTTTAAGCAGCTATAGAATTGTCAATATTTTGTGCAATATAATTTCATCAGTGTTTGAAATTACCTGTAAAAATACACAGCACCAGACATAGAAAGGTAAGACCGAGGGAAAAGAAATTTTGCGTTGGTCTCTTTAAATGAGAAGTGAAATTCTAATGAAAACAGATTGGGATACTTTGGTTGAAGGAGAATATCTAATGTGCCAAGCTGTACGCCATATGGAATAAAACTTAAGCCATAATGGTTTTCCACTCTAATACATACCTGATTACGACATAATGTAAACTGTTTCGTTTTCGGTTTATTACTTAAAACATAAATTATACACATGAAGTTTTAAGAGTGGTTTTAATAGAGCACCAAAATCAGTCTACTAACATTAACGTCTCTTGATAGGTCTGAACTCTGAAGGCAGCGGATTGTCATATAACTGAATTATGAAAAATATGGTAGCGTTGACCTGCTCCACAATTCCCTTCGATTTTACGTTTGAGAATTTATAAAAAATTCGAACAAAATCATGCATATATTACTAGATAAGACCATACGAATGCATGCGGCGTCGTGACCCACTCTCACCGCACAGGTTTGAAACTGGGTAATTATCTGGTGATTGGTGAAAAAATATTACGAAATTGTTAAGGTCAGCTATGTAAATATGGTAATGTCCATCAACTGTCTAATATTCTTTGGCAGAGGCACTCAACCACGAAGGACATTCTCTATCTTATCCTAGCGTGAAAATGAATAATGGTCTGGTGATTCTTACAGCCAATTTACTAAATTGAAGTAGGTCTCTACTGAAGATTTGAACAGTGTACAATGGCGCATTTAACAGCTGAAAAAAGATCTATCCGTCTCGAAACACCATTCACATGAACGAGTTTGTCTATCCATAATTGATATTGTGACCTCAAAGGCTGCTTCACAGGTATCAAGAAAAGTAATGTGGGCCTTGCGAATTGCACCCAGACCACTGCTCTGCAACCACAGTCTTGTACGTTTAACCCTTGGCTGATGATGTCATTTAATTCGTGCAGATAACCTGATATTTTAACGTATCCGACGGCATGTATTAACTGAAAACGCTATTCATTACATCAGCCGTTTTTCTTCCGCTCCTGGTGTGTCTAATGTTTTTAATCCAAGCCCAATTCAGGCTCATTTGTCGGTATAAATAGAGGCAAATTGTGTAAGAAACCAACGTCTACATTTAAAACCAATTTGAGCTAAACTACAGCCGACTTATTATGCTGAAATACTCCTTCAGTGCTACTTTTGCGCTGCAGATTACTTTAGCAATAAAGCTCCTCTTTTACATCGTACAGCATCGTCTAAAATTATGAACAGCATCGTCCGGAATTATTGGATACTCCTCTTACTACTCTGTACAAGCAATGAAACACAGCTTTGTCTCCTACTGTAACGCGCACTGTGGCTACAAATAAAAACCGTGTGAATCTCAGAATCTCTGTACCCAATTTTAGGGAAGCAGTGGCTACTAGGGATTGCATCCAGCGCACTGCAGTCACAAATCTACCCACCATTCAACGAAGTGGAACGAATTCAAGAATATTAATATCTCATTTATACAAAACATCCTGGTGTACAATCGTCGTAGGCAATCGTTTCACATCCCTATCCCACACATTTTCACTTTTGCACCACTTCAAAATCATAAGTACACCACAAATAATTTATATCTGCCTTATTTACAGCATGTCCAAAAATGTATCTTAAAAGATAAGAGAAACTTTGTATTTTTTTCCTCGCCATTTCTTCGCATGCTCTTAATTTTATGTTGGACAGAAATGTTCCTAGGTACATTCTCAAAGAAATCTCTATTACAGA
Source organism: Macrothele yani (assembly GCA_039090855.1). Classification (NCBI taxonomy): domain Eukaryota; kingdom Metazoa; phylum Arthropoda; class Arachnida; order Araneae; family Macrothelidae; genus Macrothele; species Macrothele yani. The sequence goes on along the minus strand of CM076999.1, from coordinate 72,500,893 downwards.
AATACTTGAACTCCCTATTCGCATTTTCTCTTGAATTTCGACTAAGAAATACTAAAACTCTCAGAAATTTCATTATAGACTTTTAAATTAACTATTCCAATAAAAGGTTTACTTGAAATTATTTTCTCCTGAAATTATACTTGAATATAATTTATAAAAGACACTGATTACAACAAAGCTTAATTTCTTTAAAAATACCACTTTTTTCTATTACTATATTACTAATATCCGAGAACACAGTAATGCTTTGTGTCACGCCAATTGACTAAAATTTACATATTTTAATGCTGTGTTGTACCTTTTATAACATATTTCAAAACCAAAAAAAGTGTTCTTTGGTTTCTTTTACAATTTCGGGACGAATTAGACATCTGTTTTGAAATTGTGTGGAACTGAGTATTTTCGATTTCCAATAATTAATGTTTATGATCGCTCTCTCAACTTTCCATAACATATTAGTAACATTTTCATGAGTGTTTTCACCATGGATCATTCTGTTCATTTTCAACAGTATCTGATAGGTAACTTCAGCAATTTTCAATGTACCTATATATAACAGTTCCTTTTATACAACAATACCGTATATACAGCAATATCTTTCTCCTGGAAAACGGGGTTCTGTAAAATATTTTGAGAACCTCCTCCGAAAGCGAAGCTCGCCCATGACATTATCACCTGCCAGAATCTCTTAGCAAACACACAATTGACAAGCAAATGCAAACAGTCTTCCACAAGGACTCGGCAATACTAGCACTGCTCAGGAGATCGTGCAGCCCACCTCTCATATGAAATCTGGTGGGGAGCACATCATGTGGGAGCTTAAATACAAAATGGGATCGTGGAATGTAAGACACGATTGATCACGTTTTCCCAGGTTTTCTCATTATAAAAATTTGTAGGTACATGAAACTCTTTGACTTTCTCCCTTGATTTGGGCAGTTATGAAAAATACAGGTCATTAGCTAACAATTACGTTTTTGGGTTCATTTACGTTTAAAACTGTATTTTCCATTTTATAAAACTCTGAAATATCCTCCTTAGCTTCTTTCCAGTGTTGAATTCTGAGTGTATCTTTTCGCTTGTGTTTCAGTCACATATGTTAACTACTGTGTGTGGAAATTGCAAAACCAAGAATGAATCACGCTATGGGAATTTAATTTATATAAAAGGTTCCCTGTGTAGCAGGAAATTGCTGCTTACATCTGTAGAGCTATTCAAGATACAGCGTGATTCATAATTAATAGCGGGTTTTCCTTCGCCTGGCATGGTCAACCATAAACGGCAAAATAAAAATGCAGACAGCATAAACAGTTCACCGCGGAAAGTTTTATGTGGCAACACGGTACTCTCTGAATTGATGTCATAATTCGAAATGGTAACTGTGAAAGAAAAAGCAATAACTGTTATCTGGTTCTTCGAAACAAAGCCAGTTATCACAACGCAACATCGTTACAAAACGCCGTATGGCAGATCTTCACCTTTCGATAATGTTATCCGACGTTGTTTAAAGCAGTTTGAAAAAGACTGGTAGTGTGCAGCATCACAAAGGTGCAGGAACACCTAGCACTTCGCAGGACGATGTTCGCGTCCAGGAAGTCTTTTTCCGAAGACCTCAGAAGTCAACGAGACGGGCTGCGTCGCAGTTAGGTATACCACACACGACTGTTCGGAAGGTTCTACATAATCGCCAACAACTGCGTACGTGCAAACTACAGATTGCACAGGCGTTAGAGCAGGAAGACCAACTCCTTCGTTTCCAATTTTCCCAAGACGTTTTTTTCCAAAGTCGAAGCTGATGAACATTACCTGTGCACATGAATATTTATTGATGAAGCAGCGTTTTTCGTCTTGGGCACGGTACATCGGCATAACTGAATAATGGGGAGCTCCAAATACCCTTAGGCCATTAGAGAAATCGAATGAGATAGTCAAAAGGGGAAGGTCTGGTGCGCTTTTTCATTTTCGGAAGTTTTGGGGCCCTTTTTCTTTGTGGAGAAAACAGTGACATACGTGACCTATCAGGGCATGCTGTATCTCTTGTCTCAGTTAAAAGATCGGCAGCCCAGTGTGGTGTTCCAGCAAGATGGCGCACCGTCGCTTTGGGTTGTTATTGTCCGAGAAATTCTTGACCTGCCTTTTCCTGTGCGCAGTGTTGGGCGTGCTTGACCCATTTCGTGGTCTCAGCGCGCACCCGATATTACGCCACTGGATTTCTTTCTGTTTCAAAAAGATCGTTTACAAGACCCCTGTGTACTCCCACAATGACCTGAAGACAAGAATATGTGCTTCAAGAGCAACAGTAACGAAGCAAATGTTGGCGAACACTTGGCGGGAAATTTTTTATCGCTTGGATATCCTACGGGCCACGATGCTGCACATGTTGAATCGGTTTAGAAATTTGATGTATCGATTCTACAGGTATTAAGACTTTTAGTTGTCATCTGTCGTACTCGGTTTGCGGTTTCAGTTTATTTGTTTCCCGTTTTCGGATTATATAAGCCCTAAAACCCCGATAATAATTATGAATCACCTGTATTTCTGCTTCAAAACTCAGTATCACCTCTAGCAGAGGTAATTACCTCAACAAGGTGTGGCATTGAATGGAAGAGATTTTTTATATTGCCCTGGAGAATTGCCTGCCGGACTGCTTTTAAAAATTACAAAAATATTACATGGGCAAGAGTAGGTATCAAGATTGTGCTGAAGCATTTGGCTTGGCTTTTGGTAATCTTTTGTTCCATGTCTGCTTCACACATACAATATGTTGTGTATGTTACCCTGGAATACTTGTGCACTCGATATGACAGGATTTTCAAATTTTCTCATCCTTTATTTAATATGGAATAAGTGGATATTCCTAAGGAATATTAGTTCTAAGCCTAATAACGATTTATTCATTTACAGAGTCGTTACATATAAATTTGAATTTTCTTGCTATAAATTGTTTGTACTTGTGTAAGTATATTCCATAGTTCGATAAAGGAAGCAGGTATGTCAATAATCCTGTAAAGTAACGAAAGTAATGCGCTGCAGATTTTCAAAGTCGGATGGCACACCTGATTTACAAAATGATTATGCCGATCTCAAAAATGAAGAAAGGAAAAGAACAAAAATAGACCGAAACGAATATTTATAACTTTCCTTCGGAACAGCAGACGTGAAAAATTCGGATCTATATGAGAAATGTATCATCGAAATTATTTACTGAAAACACACCCAACTCGCCTACATTGACACAAGGATATCGGGCAACCATTTAATGTGGATGCGTGATCTGCAATGGAAAAATTGTCAATAAGGGGCTAACGCGTACAAAATTGCTATTTCCATTGAGTGGTTTGTGCTCGATCAAATGGTTTTTATGCACGATAAATATGCCGCTACTGAACCGAATTATATTTTATATTCCATGTTAGAGCCGATGGATTGGTAAGAATATTCAGGAGACCATAACGAAGAGGCAAGGGAGATTCTTCAGATTGCGCATGCTTTATTATTGTCATTTGTTATGTTGCTGTTCATTTTTCAATCATTGTGAAAATGATGGATAGTAATGGGATGAAATTTATTTGTATTTACCTTTAGTTGTTATGACAACTTAAAAGGCGGCCGGATTTTTAGATGTTTTTCATTGAAATCGAATTCACTGACGGTCAATAGAGATATCATTTTAGAAGTTTTAAAAGATTGGGCAACGGTTACTCAAAATTTTGAAATTTAAAGAATACGCAAGCAGATTATTAAACAATGAGGCCTTTTTTTTTTAACGTTGTTCCGCTTAAAAGAAAAAAACTTTGCAGGTAATTACCGTAACAGCCATTTAGACAAACATTTCGCTGAAATTTCATAAATTTAGTAAACGAGTGGAAGTGTGCTGTCCATAAATTATACTATTTGTGGGAGCTTAATATGCATAAGCCCCACGCTAAAAGACACCATTGGTGGAACCAACATCGTATAGTATCTGACAGTATCTATTGATAGATTTTGCGAATGAGAGAAAACTGGCAGTGAAACTATATGCCCTTTGCGAGAGAAGTAAAGCTGCTGGAGTTCATTTTCTCACTTTTACCTTCAGCTTTAAATATAGCCAAAGGACTGATTTAAACTTGAATGGGAAAACTCGCAAGGAAACAATTCAAGGTCAAAAGATTTATAATACGTATTTTTCACAAATTACTGCTGACATTTTCACAGAAGTGAAAACTTTGGCGAACGTAATGTTTAGCAAGTGTAATGTTTCAATTGAGCTACGAAAAACCCATAATAATATTACAAATCACAAGCAAGAAAACAGAACATCATTGGAATTTAGATTTATATCTTACCTTAAATACACAAATAACGAATATGTATAGAGATGACAAGGTCAGGTGATGCGTAACATCACAGCCTCTCCTTGACAAATGTCAACCCCGCCTTCTCGTGGTGCATCCTGTTCCCACTAAAGGGGCTCTGACGACCGCCAATAGCGGTATAACTATACCATCGGGATTAGAGGAAATTCTATCCCACACTCACCAACCCGCTTGGACAGCGTGGTGAGTTATGGCCAAACCCCTCCAAAATGATTCCACAACTTAAATCTTGGCCCTCAGTCTCCGGCAGCTGGAATGTACCTGGCCAAGACAGCGGCCAGTGCGACATGAAGGCAGAGGGTGCTAAGAATCCCCGGAGGACCGGACTAGGCTGCCATCTGATGCTGACCTTGGCAACGTACAATGGACGCTCCATATCTTCTGATTCAAGGCTTCTTGAATTGGAAGAGGAACTACAAAGGATCAAGTGGGACATCGTGGGGCTAAGTGAGGTAAGGAGAAAAGGAGAAGATCTCATCGAACTGAAAAGTGGACATCTCTTCTACTATCGTGGGACAGATACTGGCAGAACTAGTGGTGTTGGATTTATAATAAACAAGAAACTGAAGGATAAAGTTGTAGAAGTTGAAAGTTCCTCTGACAGAGCTGCACGACTTGTTATCCAACTCTCGAAAAGATACCAGACTCAGATTATTCAAACTTATGCACATACCACAAGTCATCCTGAAGAAGAAATTGAAGAATTTTATGAGGAAATTTGTCATCTAAATAATAAAGGTAAGCAGCATTTGAAAATAATTATGGGAGATTTCAATGCAAAAATAGGGCAACAGCAACAGAATGAAACTTCAGTAGGTAAATTCGGTCACGGCAACAGAAACCAGCGTGGAAATACTCTCGTTGAGTTTGCAGAGGCAGAAGGGTTTTTCATCTTGAACTCCTTCTTCAAGAAAAAGCCACACAGGAAATGGACTTGGAGACATCCAAATGGGACGACAAGTGAAATTGATTTTATTATGTGTAACAAAAAATTCGTCATAGAAGACTGCAGTCTGCTAAACAAGTTCAACACAGGTAGTGACCATAGATTGGTGAGATGTAAGATGCACCTCAACACTAAACTTGAACGTGGCAAGCTCATAAGACAAACAAAATCTATTGACATAACCAACCTTAAAAAACACCATAATACCTTCAAGTTGGAACTGAAGAACAGGTTCTCTGCTTTAGAAGGCCTAACATCAGAAGAAGTGGACATCTCTGAAGTTAACAGAAAAGTAACCAAAGCTCTTATGGAAACAGCAACAAAATTAGCTGGGTCTAAAAACAAGTTGCATGTAAATAAATTATCAGGAAAAACGAAAATGTTGATGCAAAAAAGAAGAGAGATGAGGACAACTAAAGAAGATGTGACTTCCAAAGTGGAATATATAGAGCTATGCTAGACAGTAAGAAAAAGTATCACTGAAGACGTAAGAAAATTCAACTGTGAACTAGTGAGGAAAGCAGTTGAAAACAACCAAAGCCTAAAGATAGCAAAGGGACATCTCAGTAAGGGAAGAAAACAGATTATGGCACTGAGAAAAGAAGATGGTTCTGTAACAAGAAATAGAGGCGAAATTTTGACAAGAGTGAAAGATTTCTACTCCAAATTATATGAAAGGGATGATACATGCACTCCAGACATCATGAAAGATACCAGTACCAGAGTTCCTCCAGTCCTTCCAGCAGAAGTTGCACATGCAATCAAGAACATGAAGCGGGGAAAAGCTCCAGGAGAAGATGGAATTACTGTAGACATCATACAAGAAGCAAGTGGAGAAATCGAAACAGTACTCGCCCAAATTTTCACTCGATGCTTTAATGAAAGAAAGATTCCTGAGGATTGGAACACGGCTACAATGATCCTGCTACATAAGAAAGGTGACATTGAGGATCTCGGAAACTACAGGCCTATCAGCCTCCTATCAGTAGTTTATAAAATCTTCACTAAAGTTCTTTCACACCGCTTGAAGGTAACACTGGACATGGCTCAACCGAGAGAACAAGCTGGATTCAGGAGTGGCTACAGCACAATAGATCATATCCACGTGCTGAGAGAACTAATTGAAAGAGCGAGGGAATATGAACTTCCATTGTGCATGGCTTTTATCGATTATGAAAAAGCCTTGGATTCGGTGAAACCATCAGCAGTTACAATGGCTCTGAAAACCTGCGGTATTGAAGATGCATACATTTATATTATTAATAACATCTATGAAAATGCAAGTGCAAAGATTAGGCTGTTTGAAAATACAACACACGTAAAAATTGGAAAGGGAGTGAGACAAGGTGACACCATATCTCCGAAACTCTTTAATGCCACATTGGAGGGTGTTTTTCAGTCGCTGAGCTGGGAAAACAAGGGGATAAAGATTAATGGAGATTATCTAACCCACCTTCGTTTTGCTGATGACGTAGTCATTTTTGCAACTACCCCATCAGAGCTGCAGAGGATGATCCAGGAACTTGCTGACAAGAGTAAAGAAGTGGGATTAAAAAGGAATTTTCAGAAGACAAAAGTGATGTTCAATGCTTTTACAAGAAATGAAGATTTATCGATTGATGGAGAAAAGCTGGAGATAACAGACGCGTACGTTTATCTTGGACAGCAGATATCAAGTGAGGGTCACATTGATGAATAAATTAATCGGCGTACAAAACTTGCCTGGAGAGCTTTTGGAAGAAACAGCATAATTTTCAATAGCAGTATGCCATTATGTCTTAAAAGAAAAGTGTTTGATCAATGCATCCTTCCAGTGCTTACGTATGGTGCAGAGACGTGGGCCTTAACTAAAAGAGACATACAAAGGCTGCAGACAACTCAAAGAGGCATGGAGAGGTGCATGCTTGGTGTAACCAGGAGAGATAAGAAGAGGAACTCGTGGATCCGAAAAATGACAAGAGTGGAAGACATCATGATCAGAGTTAAATCCCTGAAATGGCAATGGGCTGGACATACTGCCAGAAGGACAGATCATCGATGGACAGCCGAAATTTTAGATTGGATTCCAAGGGACAGGAAAAGACCCAGAAGAAGACCACATGGGAGATGGGTGGATGAAATTCGAAAATATGCAGGGGTGACATGGAGGAGACTGGCACAAGACAGACCGTTGTGGAGGAAACTTGGGGAGACCTTCGTCCAGCAGTGGATTGATAATGGTTGACAATGATGATGATGATGATGATATAGATGAGGTAAGCTCCCATATCCGGAATCCCAAATCTCTCACTAGGTATTTTACACCTCATCTATTAACAAAGTGCAATGATTTTGTTTAATTCAAAATAGACAAGATATTTTAGTAAATCACATGATGCTGAAGAAATAATGCTACATTCGTGGAAACGTAGCTCATGGTCGACCATTGGTGGTCATCTTGAAAATTTTGTGAAGTAGGGAAGATACGTCTTGCGTTTCGTGAGGTAGGAAAGATATGAACTTAAGCTAGCAAAATGAGGGAAGAAATAGCTCTATTTACATTTCAGTTTTAAAACAATAATGATATTTGAAGAGCATGTTACCATTCTAAAGATCATATTAAAAAATTTGTATTATTGGACAAGTCAGAAAATTAATCAGTGAATATATTTAGCACGGGAATTTGAAAAGAGAAAGGAAATAACTTCTTTTAATTGATATCAGCCCCCATATTTTGGCTTTTTTTTTCGTTGTATAGCTACAGCCTTCCTCAGACCGATAGGCTCTAATGATTCGCACATCTGGCATCTAGGGGCAGATATTTCAAGGAAGTGTGAGTCAGTGCCGTAAACGAAGCGCACCACCTATGTCTCATAAAGGAAGGATTACCCAGAGTATTACTCCTTTTTCGACTCCGCCACCCGGGCGGGTCAAATTACCTTATAACTGATTACAGTACTATTACTATCAAAGATGCAAATTAATCTATGTCTTTGAAGTATAAACTTTTTATGGACACTCAACAATATCAATTGTGCGGTGACACTAATGGGCTTTGCTTTACTTCATGATAGTCTGAATTCCTGAGTTGAATATTTCCCTAGTTTAATAAATATATCATATGTACTCTAGGAAGCGCTATATTTTTGAATACATTAATAAATTACATATGTTGTGGGAAGTGGTGAACTCGCGAAACAGCGCTATTCGTTGGAAAGAAGATTTTGGTTTAGTTTCGGTAAAACTGATTTTTTTAAAATTTAACTGGAAAATTGATTTCGCAGTGTAATTTGATTTTTCTTAAGTGTTTAATTTCATAAAGATTTATAAGCTTTCTGCAAGATTTAGTAATCGTCGGAAATCATCTGCTTTTCTGGGTAATGCGCAGAAACGTATATGTAAGTAAACGTATTCGTGTTGCTCTACATTAAGACAAACTCAATAATTGAAAGTGCTAAAGGCATCTTTTATTGCATGATGATCTATACATTGATTACAAAATATTTGTTACTCGATATGTCTCTTTTGTTATAAAACAAGGATTCGAAATTTCTTTAAACATTCGCCGAATGCCTTCTATATCACGAGGAAGTTCACTATTGTTTTGGGTTTTGTTTTTTGTTTTTTTTTTACTGTGTTAAAGGTTTCACTCACTTACTTCCTTTTTTGCTTCGGCAAATTCACTTTAGTGTTTTATCGCCATTTTTATTTGCCATAATTTCAGCAGATCCTAACAAATCCACTGCAAAAGTGCGGCATAGAAATGTGCGATAAAAATTAATGAGACAAAATATATAGCGGATGAGAGGACATTTTAGAAATACAGTGCAAAATTGACGATAACGGATAAAGTGGTGCATGGAAAAGGAAAATCTAAATCTAACTGAAGAAACACACAGCAGCTGTTGCTTTTAAGTGTCGTCCCACCATCTCTTAAGCGTTATGTTCATGTGAATCGGTAAGTGCATGGACAATTCAAGATAGGCCTAGGTTGCCTCCACTTATGTCACACACATGTTCAATCGCCGAGAGATCGTTAAATCTCGCTTCTGATGGGAGTCTGTCGATATAACGGAGGCAAGACTGGGAGAACCTTGGCGTGTGTTGCATAACTTTTCCCTGTTGAAAAATCCCTTGGTTTTCCTGCGACAGATATGAGCAACAGAACAGGTCGTAAAATGTTGTCGAGGTATCACTGAGCGGTCAGGATGTTACAGAGAACTACCGAGAGTGTCCGACTATCATAGAAATAGCTCTCCAGACAGTCACTCCCGGTGTCAAGCCGTGTTCTGTTCCAAGTTAAACGCAATAACCGGGCCCTATCCACCTCGTCTTCAGACACCTATGCGCTGGTTATTATCTCCATATGCAACCTTGTCTTATTACTATCCGACACTAATAAGGCTAAACACCACTTCAGGTGAGGGCGGTGCGCGCTGTTAGTAGTAGGCGGCGGAGTGTCTTCCTCGAAAATAATCCACTTGCCGGAGGTCGTCTGGCAACTGCTCGAACGGTCAATTTCGTACCTGTACATGATGCAAAATGGCCACGGATTGTTAAGGGGGATGGATTTTGTTCATTTCGTGCAGGTCTCACAATTGCTCAGTGCTCTAGTTCTGCCGTTGCTCTCGTTCGTCCGCTGCTCCCGAGGTGCTAGGTACTGCCCTCCCTGATACATTGATGCTAACATCGTCCGATTGCTGTATATCCGTAACCTAAACGCCTGGGGGCACGGCAATTTGACGAACCGGCTTTTGTCATCCCAATTATACGACCTTGTTGAATTTTTCCAAACTGATTTGATTGTGCTCGGATCGAAGGTCCAGTTATTGTCGCAGTCTGAGGGGGTTAACGCATCCCAATTCGCTGTCACAACTGACCCTTCGTGGAAGCTCTTGATATATCCTCCCCAATAAACGCCTCGCATGCGCTGTGGAGGGTTAATATTTAGTCATGTGTTGTTATTTTTAATCAGTTTGCATATCCAGGCATGTGATTCTTACATGATGGAATTTCTTCTCGAAGAAACGTCTTCCTCGGAATGCTTCTGTTTTGGGGCGAAGCGCATATTTACAAATGGACTCAACTTTAGCTTCGAAGATTTATATTGCAGAAATCGATCTCAGTGGCAAATGAGCGTCTTACATTTTCTTATTCGGTAGTGAAAAAATATTTAAAAAATAAGAAGAGTTGAGTGCTTGCAGTTTCTTTTTTTTTTTTGCGGCAGTTTCCATGTCTGACCATCTCACGTAGCTTGAGCTAATTAGAAACGTTTAAGCAAACCGTCTAAAAGCATACGTTTGGCTTCGACGTAGCATAATAAATTTCAACATTCAATCACAATGATGGCAAACATTATAGGAATTTTGCAGAATGTAAACAGTGAAGTGAGATGTCCGACAAAGTAGCTGAATCACTTAGGTAAAACTCATCTATTAGTATTCCAATGTACGTGAAAGAAGTGAAAATTTACTCAATATATCTGAAGTTTGCTTTCACGAAAAAAAAAATTTTTTTTTGAATAACTACACAATAAGTTTGAAGAAACCAAAATCTCAAGAAACATCGTGTTTAGAAATCTGGTGGTACAAGACAAATACTTATTGGAAAGGCAAAGCCTAATCGAAGGCTATTCTTAGACATTCTGGAAATTTGTCTTAACCACATGAGCTGTAACTAATATAAATTATTTTTATTTTATTTTACTGAATGCCAAGGTCTTTAGATATATCTCATGGTATAAGGTTGTGCTCGCTACGATGTCAGCCTCTCATTGGCTGCTGAATAAACGTTGGCGTGGACGCTCGGGCCTCGGCAGCCAACATGGCTGCTTTGAGCGTCTTGTGGCGTTGGTTTCGGCATACGAAAAGATCGTAATAATCACACTTATTATGATAATAACGAAATAAAAGTGCAAAAAACTGCTCATACATAAATCAAAATCATAAAATCAAACCATTTACCTTCCGTGAAGCGCAACATTTCCAAATTTATTTGCATGTATGTGAAATCACATTTTAATACTTACCGCCAAGCCACTACAAAATAAACATCTACAAAAATTAAGGTTAAACACTGATACTTAAATTATTTCTGAAATCTACTTCATCAAAAAATGCCAACAAAGGCGGCGATACGTATCGCTGCCAAATCAATCAGTTCCGTATTGTTACTGTGAACAACACGAAAACTATTCTGTCTCTCTATATATTCACTCTTGAAACATTTTTCAACATTCCTTCATGGTGTGAATGTATATCAAGATAAAAGAAACAAAACAAAACAATAAAACAAATATATGCGCAAGAAAACCAAGGGTTAAGTGTTATACGTCCCTTTTTTTTTTAAATTACTTTTTTCTGTAAAGTTAAATAAGCTTATTATTTTACTTTAAGTTTAAGAATGTGGTTTTCACTTTAAATCTTTTTTACTTTATTACCAGCATTTGTGCTAGCTGGTTGTTTTAGTAGTTTACAGGTTTAGTAGAATTTAATGTTCAAAGATTTTATTAACTTACAAAATTTATATTTGGTGCACTTAAGCAGATGTAATACAGCAGAAACCCACTTTCAAGTCTTTGTAGAAATGAGAGAGGGAACATTTCTGTTTGACCCTGAAGAAGGAATAAGTGATTATTCTCAACATGTTCTACATTACATGTCTCCTTTCATAATCTCACTTTCAGAGTTTACAGTTTTTTAGTTTTAGCCCTCATCAAGGGGAGAATATAGCTCAGTGATTGGGTTTTGATATTCTTCTTTTTTTAGGTTTTTATTTTTAAAATTGTTTGTACACACCTACACACATCATTTAAGAAGGTTGAAATGTTTTCTGAAAGTGAAGATATAGAAGCTATATCGAATATCTACTTAAGAAATGACATCTTGAAAAATACACGCACACACGCCATATATACAAACATATATACACACACACACACACACCATATATACATACATATGCACACACACCATAAAGGAAAGGTGAAAGTTTTTCATCTTTAAAAACTCTGTCTCTCCTATATATGTGTGTGGTACTTTTTTTTTATGTTAATGACTAGCAAAGTTAGTATAATCGTTACTACTAATGCTGTGCTAATTCAATCCTACAACTTTTCCTTTACCAGATTTGATCCTTAACACAATGTGCCCATGACAGATGTATTGAAATAAAACTTTTCTTTCTCAGATGAGTATATATAGTAGCTATCAGAAAAATTGCAAATACTTGCATACATGCATACAAACAATGAAAAATTGAAATTAAAAACAAACTTAGCTTTCTGATGGCAGATTTCCTTGGCACTTGGCATTATTCCTGCAGGTTGCTTACATTTTCTCCATGGCGTGAAAAATCTGGTTTGGCCATGTGCATCCAGGAAACTTTCACTTTGATGAAGCCTGCCAATTACGTGCTTTTCTGCGTTGAGCTTCTTCTGCCTTCCTAACTTTTCCTTTTGCATTTAAATTTCTTAGCCGTATAAAGGTTCGGGTTCTAACATATAACTTTATCACTTCTGTAGGAACATCTGGAAATCTCTGACAAATTTTCACACATAGTTTGTGTACAATCTTGCATTCCTGGGATAAAGAGTCATGTCCATGCACTTCTGCAAACATCAACTCAAACTGGCTAACTTTCTCCAACCATGGATCTGATGGAACAAGCAGGCCACCTCGTGAAAGGGTATCAATCCAGCCAACAGGTACTGATTCTGTAGTTGATGGTGGATTAAGTAGCTGGCCAGTTGGCGTACCCAGCGAACGGTCATATTTTCTTCCTCGGTAAGCTATGTAACCTGCTAGGTAACGAAAGCCTTCTACAGAGCAATCAGAGCCAAAGGGAGTAGCAGGTGGTACTTGAATACCTGTAGAGTCTTGTAGTGTAATATCCCTAATCTCAGTTTCACCTTCAATCATTGCCAGGGGTTTTGACATATCAGGTAAAACGGCACTAAACCATTGAGATGTCAAAAAGTAATCATCATCACCACCACCTTGCGCAACAGGAGCAGCACTTGAAAATGGAATGTCACTTACATTGGCACCTAGAAGCAAAAGACGCAAACGGTATTTCACTTCTGTAGGCAATGGATGATCATAGAAGTGGCCAAGCCCACGTATTTGTGAAAAAAAGATTCAAGGCAGTCTTGATTGAGTCGAGCAGTTAGGATGTATTTTATGTTCAGAGGCTTCAGGTCAGTGAAGAGTCCCAGTAATGAGCGAATGGTTGTAATGAATCCCTTCTGAAAGGGTAACAGATATGTTGCATTACCTACCTTCATTCCTCGGATGCATGCATGCAGCTGTCGTAGAATCCTCTCTTGCGTTTCACGATGAGTTCCAAATCCACATGCCACAGACTTCTCATCTGTAGGCTTTCTTGAATTTAGCACATCAAACAAGTGGTTCAGAAGCTGAACAAATTTCGCGACGTGTTCTTCATGTGGCATAAGAAAGCGTATTCCTTGTGCAATGTGGTTCGAAAAGAGCTGAGTTGCCAAATATACACGTTGGCGGTCACGGCCCTTCACACTAATGTGATGAAGTGACAACTTGGGGCATAACTTCATCTCACTGCAATCCAGAGTAAGGAGCTGTTCAATAGTAGCTTTCGTAATTTTATTACCTGGAAGTGTTAGTCCATCATCGAGAAAATGATTTCTTAGCAGCTGGTAAAGGTGTGGAACATCTGCAAACTCCCAAACTCGTTTATTTGGTATTTGAGGATTGGGGAAGCATGTGTTTGTGTGTGTTACTTGTAATTCCTTCCATAGAGCACGACCTTATTAATACCAGTATTATTGCGTGTGGGAAGGTGTAGTGTAGGTACTGCATCAGGCTTTAACACTTTCCTGCTAGTTAACCCAAGTAACTCTGCCTTTAAGTCACGCTGGTAGTTATCCTGTGTGAAATGTTGAGAACACACTCTTGCACTGGAAACTTTGAAGGAATCCTTACGCTTACATTTCTGAATTCACAATGTTTGTAGTAATACATCCTTGGTAAATACATGGTACATAATATAAGTGTTCTTCGTTTTCCTAATGTTCGTAGTACAACTGGCCATTGCACAATCCGGTATTATTGCGTTTCTTACGAAACACAGAAGCAATGAATTTCAGTGATAAATACATGTAAATATCAAAATAAACAAAACATAAATATAAAACTATACGATACAAACTTCAAGCGGTTGAAAATCAACTGCGTTAATAGAAAAACTCCAGCACACTAATTGTAAACAAACAGTGATGCAAGAAGTCGAAAGACCGAAAGTCCAGCGTCCACACCTACGTTATGCGTGGTTTCAAAATAACCGCGTCTGATACTGCGCAGCCCAAGCGGGACCCTCCTGACTGAATTTTGTACATCTTCACTAAGAAAATTTTTGTTCTTTTAAATTATAAATATTTTTGCACGACATTGTACCAATAGTGATTGAGTTTTCTTGAGTACTGTATAGATCAGATTAAGAGATCGCTTAATAAGTGAACGTACAATAATTAATATAAGATCCTGAATATTATTTCAAATATACGCATATTGAGAAAGTTTCAGGAGAGGAAAACACATCAATGTATATTTATATAAAGATTTATAAGAAATATAGATATTTACGTGAACTATTTAATATTCAGAACTCTTAAATTTATTTTAATATTCTGCCAGTGTTGAGAAGTATTAGAGTACCTCATAACATGTAATTTCTGCTGGATTTTATATATGATACCGCTAACAATATAAGAATCCTTCTCAAGAGTTCTTTATCTAAGTTTTGTAAATTATATGTAAATAATTACATTTGAACTCAAACAGGGTAAAATAGATATTTGAAACTCGTTTAGTCTTACTTGAAACATGCATTCTATACTTATGTTTTCCATAATACATGAAAATATATTTCCATAAAATAATGTGTCTAAATAAATCTAGTATAGTTGTACGTAATAAAGCAGTAATCGTAATAAAACACGGCATATTTTTACCTGGGCACGGGCCCATATAAGTTGGCACCATGCTGGTTTGCTGCTGGTGTGCATCAATAGAACACTTCTTTCCTTGACATGTCTTTATATTTATATCTTACAGATCTTGAAATAAAGCGTATTTAAAAAAACCGTCAGGTGTCTGGTCAGGAGAACGAGGTGTCCATGATCTCGGCGCCGCTAGAATAATTTACCTGCCTGGGAGTCGATTTTGTCGATCCAGCGTTTGTTCCACTATCTGCAGGTAATCTTGAAGCCGAAGTTTCAGTTACGATCGTTTTGCAAACAAAAAGATAATTTATAATATAATTATGTTAATATTAACCATCCAAAAACCGTTTAAATATGCCATAGTTGGATCTTTATGAAATAAAAATTGAAATCTAGTATCCTGGCAGGAGCACATTTAGTTGAGGAACCGGGTAACTCTGGAATTGAGGACAAATACAAGAAGTAACGTGATCTACGCCTTAGTCTTAAGCATTTGTACAAACCCTATCTCAGCAATAAGATCTAGAAGCCGGTGATGCTCAAAGGCTGGCAGGCAGAGGGAACATTATAGGAATTACATGTATATAGTGAAACCCGTTTGTCTGCTCTGCAAAGCATGAAGCACAAAACAAAGGTTTAATCATTTTTGTTAACCTCTTCTTTTTAACCATCCTGGGAATTCATTCGTAGTTCGTTTAAAATTTAAAAATCAACACAAATTTTATTTTTGCAGTTCACACGCATTGGCCAAGGACCATGAAATTCCACAAAGAAAAAGTACCCTGTGATACTTGCAGCAGTATCAGTCACATGGGCAGACGACGTTGTGTTTTATCATTTATGAAAAATATAAAGGTCATTCGGTTAGAGTAGCTCATGCAATCCTGGGGAACACTCAGGATCTTTTGTAATTACTAAAATGTCTAAAAACCAGCGTAGCTTTATTGGGAGACTTCATTTTTGAAAATGGCAGTAATTTGTAAATTTGAAAAGCGTTGATTCAAAGGACATCGTTCAGATCGTGCATAAACAATCGAAATAAATTTGACTGCAACATTCTACCTAAAGAATAAACTTGACTGCTACAATTGTACTAAAGAATAAATTCAACTGGAATATTTGACAGAAAGAACGCCTCCCTCCTGATATGAGGATGGTTGTAGGTAAAAGGAAAAGAAATCATTCCACTGCGTAGCAACTCCTTTTTGAATTATACCACCTGCAAGTGCAGCCCACTTTCAACGGAACCATGCAAAGGGCGTTAAAGAAATTAAACCATGTACATCATGTACCCATTATGTAGACTCTTATCACGGTAAAAATCATTAAAATTAATTTACAAGGAAGTAGAGAAGGCCTTGAAAGGTCAGTGTATTAGTAAATTAAAGATGTGTCATCAGAATTTGCGCTGACGGTTATTTTACAGAATCAGCAGGGATCATGGAGAGAGCCTTGCGAAATCTGATGGATTCGGCATGGCTTGTGATCCCAAGTCAAACACCTTGTTCAGCATCATTGTGTGAATGACATTCTCTTAGTTTTCTCTTAGTTCGTACAGGATCCGCTTGTTCTAATTGTTGTGAAAATCATTTTCTGCAATACACGGTATTGTCAAAGTACTCGGACACTAACAAATATTTGCATAAGTACAAAGAACCGTTACGCAGGAAGGTGCTGTGTGAGTGGACAGGTATTAGTCTAAAGCTGAGATGTTCTGTCATGTCCTCAGTAACTTTGAAGCAAATATTTTTTCTGGAAATGAACTTTCCGAGTTCCAGCGTGGGATGGTCATAGGATGTCTTTTGAATAACGTTTCCATAAGAAGCAAAACAGCTAAACTAAATATACCAAAATTGAGTGTAAGTGATGTCGTAAAGAGATAAAAGGAAGACGATATAAATACATCAAAAAAATTATAGGATGGCGCACAAACTGACTGAAGTTAAAGAAGAACCATGGAAAGAAATGTTGAGAAACCCAGGACTTTCTCTGCCACTTGCATCGCTGCTCAAGTGTAAAATGCTTTTAATGGATAGATTAATACAAACATCATTCGTAGAGATGCACTGTGTGAATTACTATGGTAAAGTAGAGGCACACAAGCCACAAATATCTACCAGGAATTAAACGCGCCTTTTAGGGTCGTGTATCTGCCATCGATCAAGGACTGTGGGTGACTGGAAAACTGTCCTTTGGAGTTAAGAACTGTCCTTTTTAGTCCAATCTAATGGGCGTGTTAGGATTTGGTGACAATCCGGTGAACGCATTTGTTTGGAATGTTTTATTCCAACTGTTAAGTTCGGAAAAGCCTCCATCATGGTATACAGTCGTTTTTCGTGTTTGGGACTCAATCCGTTGGTTATTATACCACAAACGATGAACTCTGCTGCGTAAGTCGATGTTCTGGATAATTCTGTAATACCAAAAATGTGGCAGTATTATGAAAATGGCCGCTGTCTCTTCCAACACGATCGAGTTCCTTGCCACACTGCACGGTGTGTGAAGGTCTGGTTTCTTTAAAATTAGGTAGAATTGTCAAACTGGCATACTCAGAGTCTATATCTAAACCCAACGCCATTGGTATGAACTAGAGCGATGGATGCGAAATCGACCATAACGACCGTCTTCGCTCTCCAATATGACAAATGCTTTGCGTGGCGAATTTTGAGACACTCCTGTCGACACTGGTTGATAGCATGCCTCGACGTGTTGCGTTTGTCATGCAGCAAAAGGTGGATCACCTAACTACTAACTGCGACAAAGAAGCCATTTGTCACAAAACATTATTTGACGGAACAGTTTTGATGTAATACACTGAGCGGCCACTTTATTATGACCACCTGACCGTTTTCAGCAAATGAGCTATGGCTGTTCGCTGTTGCCGCCAGAGGGCAGCGCAAGTATAAAAAGGGAAAGCTTAGTGCTTGCGACAGTAGTTCAAATGATTTTTTGGTGACGAGATTTGTAAAAAATGCGATTTGGCGGACTTTCAACGTGGGATGATTGTAGGAGCCCGGAGCCATGGGGCGAGTATCACCGAAACCGCGGCATTTGTAAAATGCTCCAGAGCACCTGTTGTTAAAGTGTTTAAAGACTGAACTGCCAGCCAAAAAACTGGGTCTCTACTTGCAACGTGTGGTCGTCATCGACTAGTGACTGCTAGTACGGAACGGAGAATGTCCAGACTGGTAACAGACAACAGAAGGGCAACAGTGCAGCAAACTACACACCACGTTAATCAAGGATCCCCTCAAATTACCTCTGCACGCACTATTCGCCGTACACTGCATTGGATGGGATATGGCAGTCGAAGGCCTGTTCGAACACCTCTGCTGTCTGCAGTTAATAAAGAAAAAGTCTCCAGTTCACACAGGAGCACAAGGATTGGACAGTCGATAATTGGAAACAAATTATGTCATCCGATGAATCCCGTTTTCAGTTGCACCATTCCGATGCCCGAGAGCACGAAAGCATGGACCCCAAATGCATTGCTACAAACCTTCAAGCTCTTAGATGCAACGTTATAGTTTGTGGAATGTTTTCCTGGCAAGCATTGGGTCCTTTAATTCGTGTTGGTCAACGTCTGACTGGTACACCATTACTAAACATCGTTGCGGACCAAGTGCATTCTGTCATGTAGATAGTTTATCCCAATGGCAACCTTCAACAAGATAATGCGTCCTGCCATAGAGCTCGTATTGTACAGGATTGGTTTCGGGAACATGCCGCAGTGTTTACTTTGCTTAGGTGGCCCCCACAATCTCCAGACCTGCCATAGAGCTCGTATTGTACAGGATTGGTTTCGGGAACATGCCGCAGTGTTTACTTTGCTTAGGTGGCCCCCACAATCTCCAGACCTCAACCCTATTGAGAATTTGTGGGATGAAGTTGAACGAGCCATCAGACAACTGGAACCACAACGCTGCAATCTCACACTCCTGGTAAGTGCTATTCATCAAGCATAGTCTCAGATGCCACAAACCACCTATCAACATCTCGTGGAGTCCATGCCACGAATAATCGACGCAGTATTAAAGGCAAAAGGAGGCCCAGCGAAGTACTCAGGGGGTGGTCATAATAAAGTGGCCACTCAGTGTATATGTACTGTATCTTAGTGGGGTTGCTGTGCAAAGAACCATGAAATATCCTACTGTTTTTCTGCTGCTGGATTATGAGGAATATTTTTGTAGATTTACTGTTGTTCGTGTTCTAGAGGTTGAAAGAATGCACTTTATTGAACTAGAGGATTCCAATATAAAAACTTCTATAATAGACGCATTAATATTGCGCTTTTAGAAAAAAAAATGTTTCACTTTTTTATAAATACAATATTATATAAATAATTTATTATAACGCTTTCGTTTTCATGTTGAGCTTTTCTTCCCCTCCTTATTCTTTTATTGGGTTTTTAAAAACGTGACAGTTTGTATTTGAAAGTTACCCTACGAATAGAAAAAGAAGTGGCCTCCTGTTCCTCTAAGTGCATCAAGATTTTTTAACATTATCATTCACAGAACGCGCCCTCTTTCTGTCCCTCCCTCTTGGTGATCCTGCACATAACGACGAACTGGGATTCAAAGGTCCAATAAAATAATCTCAAGTTCAAAAAAATTTTTAATCGGAGATTACCTTATTGAATAATCTACTATTAATCAATAAAGTAATTTCCTATTAATCAGGGCATTCATTCTATCCGACTTGGTGTGGGGGGGGGGGGGGGAAATCCCACAACGTTGAAATATGCGTAAATGTATATATTATTTATCCACAACAATTGGATGTAGTTCAACGACATCATTAATTAACTGCAGAAGTAGAAATTAAAATAAATTAAACGCTTACATGAATACATTACGTATTCATAGTAGTAGAAATTCTGAAGCATTGCAAATATTTTATGAAAATTGGAAACGTCAACTGGAAACATTGAAAAGAGGAATCTTATGTTGCTTGCTCTTTTTACAACTATGCTCCATTAACTTTCGCCGAATAAAACATATTACATTGAATACGTCGTCATCATTGCAGTTTTTATAGCCTGAAAAAAAGTTTGTGTTTATCCGTACAAACAGTGGATGAAGATTGTTTGCGCTAATAAACTTTGTTTCTGAAAGCTGAACTACCTTTACGATTAATTAATAACAACGAACAATATACCAACTGTACCTAAATATTATAACTATACTTAGTCATCCGAAATTTCGTGGCGTAGAAAGCAAATAAAAGTTTCCAAGCTTTCACACATCAAGCAGATGGCTTTCTCAAGGAAGGTACTTGATGAAATCATCCAATTTACTTCTTGGCTTTCACAAGTAAGGTTGCAGTTAGCTGTCTACCTTCCTTGAGAAAGCCATCTGACTGATGTACGAAAGCTTGGAAACTTTTATTTTTATTCTACGTCAAGAAATTTCGGATCACTATTTAAGTACCTATCCGATATCGTCTGCAGAAAGGTCGTCAGATATAACGACAGCATCATTTACATTACAAAGTCGTCAATTACAGGAACATCATCAAGTGTACAATGTTCTGATTTCACAACCAGTTGTACAGTAGAAGATCATCTATTTCGTCATGACAATTTGCTGTGCTGTCCAACCCAGCTTGTATGTAGCAGTTCTAGGTGCAAGATTGGGATACTCATCTTGAAGCATCAGCTACCAATCGAATGACATCAATAATAGAAATTAAAACTTTCGCCCTCCTCTGCATTCTTTCTAAGAGTACTGGAATCAATTTCCGTCAGTAATGGCACTTCAGACTTTGGATCACTCCTTGATCTATAAGTTGTAACACATCCGTTGAATTCGGAAGCAAGAAGAGTAGTTCGATGTTAATTAGTTCTTCTGTGCCTGGATAAAATGAGCAGTTATTTACAACAAGCAAAATTTGTTTTTTCCTTCGACGTTTCTTGTCCTCTTCTTTTACTTAGGTTGAAAAAATATCGGATATCCTATGAAGATTTCTTGTTGTACATGTGAGAAAAAAAAGCCCTGCTCATTTTTAAAGCATCGTGTTTCAGGAGATTTTGCGCTCACTATCAATTTTCTCTTGTCCTTTCCAGACAGGGTGGTGACCTACTAACACAGTTACACGATCCTTTACAAACCTCTTCCCTCCCATGGTATTTCACACCGTTAAATTTTACAGTCTGTTAGGAATCAGATCATTAAACAAAACTACTCCATTTGTATTCTAAATGTTATCGCAAAGACGTTTTTCCTAATAACTAAATATTAAAATACTTAATATTGCCGATACTTAAAATTTGCTAATATACTAAAATATATTCAGCGGTTGGTTCACTGTGCAAATAAGATTTGACCATAAAATTATTTGAGGAAGTTTAGTTGCATAACGGGAAAAAAATATTGAAAACTATTATAAGGATGTTAATGGATGTTGCGTATTAAGACCACTGATTTCTTTAAGGGCTTTCACAAACCTATCGCATGTGAACTTAGTGCGAAAATCTGCATTGCATCACAGGGACGTTTCAGTGTTACAATAAAATATTGGAATATTTCGCTATGTTTAAAGTGTGAATCGGGTTTAAAAATGATTATGCAGAAACAATTCAATCACTTACCAACAAATGCTTAAAAGGATTGTTCGTGTACAGAACTGCATGAATCCTCAAACACAAAACATTTTTTTCTTTCTTATATTTCGGAGTTTTCTTCTTTTTCAGCACGAAATATTTTGTTGGAAAGAGCTTTCGATGTCGAGTATCAATATTCCATTTAGATTCGCTGATCATTCACTAACTTTGTTTTATTCAAGTAAGACGTAAATCATTCCTTCGTGTTTGAAGTATAGTAAAGCGTACAGCAGAAAAAAAGATGTGTTGTGTGTCGTGGCATTTATATTTTGTCAACATGAAATACTACAGGAAGAAACAACTTTGGTACTGCTCGTTATTTAAAAACTCAACTCGTTAAGAACAGGTATTTCTTATACGACTGCGTTTACTTACAAACCAATATCGGTTTTAAGATATGTTTGTCGTTACCTAAATTAAAAGTGAACATTAAGGTATTCTCGACCTATATGACGGTGATATAATAAAAAATTAAAAAAAACAAGATCTCTCAATGTGCGATGTAATCAGAAAATTTCAAATTTCTAATGAAACTTGAAGATTGACAGGGAAATACCCATAACGCCGGTCCAACATTTTATCAGTCTATGAGAAAAATCTCGTTACATCGAAGTCATGTGTTATGTTATAATGAATAAAGTCCTCCGCTGGACTTGTAGTGCAGGGAAGCTTACGTTAAGTCACGTTAGGGTTATTGGAAGGTTACTTGACGTAGGTAGCTAAAGTGTACCTAATCTTCAAAGTGCTAGAGTTTTTTTAGGTAAGACTCGCACGTGCAATAAACTCATTGAATATGGAACTTCTTTTTACTCAGCGTTCCTCATTATCTTGAATATCAGTACTATAACTTCGGTTTTAGTACATTAGTACCTTGAAGGCTCCTTATTAGAGCGGTAAACACAATATACCCTGGACTTAATGGAGACACTTAATGAAAGAGACTTAACGGCGAGACAGAGGTCTGACAATAATATGAACTGAGAAAACGTACTCACTTTAAACCTTTTATTGGAGAGCTCCTGGTATTATCAAACACACACTCAACAAATCACACGACTACTGAATATCCGAACTTTCGTATAATCGCATAACAATAATTAAGAAGAACCTATCACATAAAACGAAGCTTCTTGGTATAGTTGAGCGCGCCTATATATACTGCATACCACCACGTCATGACTTACACTCGTTACCACATATCATTCAGCGGGAGAAATAACATCTCGTTAAGTGAGAAGATAATTGGCATAGGAAAATAAAATAACAAGAGATAGTAAAATCAAAAAGAAACTGAATCTAGAGTATACGTTACAATCTGTTCTATCGTTTCTCATGTTATCAAAATAGTTTACGGCTTCATCAACACACCAAAATATCTAATACTCTAATACAAATTTTGATTGAATCTCTGAGTAGATGAGAACAGCGCATTGATTACTTAACACTACAGAACTTACTACACATGAAAAGTAAATTTGAGCCTAAAATCTTTGAACAGGCGTGATGGTTTTTTCATCAGTTCGAACGAAATGGAAATTTGAATTTTAAAGGTTACCTTCGTTTTGAAGTTTTAAATACTGCTATTAAGAACTTTTAAATAAACATTTTTTACGCCGAAACATCGCTTTACCAATTGTGGCTTTCAGTTGAAGTTAATATAGGCAAAACAAAATTATGCGTACTATAATAAATCATGTGTTTCAGAACGAACGTTGATATCCACTTCGGTGTTTCACATGTTTGATATCATCCACTCAGAAGGGCTGTTTTGACAAGAATGCGAAGAAAAGTATGTCACATGCCAGAAGTGTCATACATTTATAAAATAATTTGAAATTACATGAAAATCTTAAAACAAGCGTCACTTTATTAACTAGTTGAGATAAGGCACGTAAAAATAGAATGTTCATTCTGGAACACATAGCCTAAAAATATATAATACTTACTTAATAAAATCTGTAATATGCAGCAGATGTGCAAATGCATTTCAAGGCTCCATGTTTCACAAACAAAAGAAGAAAAAAAAACAACAAAAATTACACTGAATTGTCGGGTGTAATAAGCACGTCCTTTGAAGCCGTTCTGACGCAAATTAAATTTATCAAAGCAATTGAAAGTCAATGGAGCCGGTATGGAAAACAATAGTATCTGACGGATGAAAGAAGTTTTTCAATCGGGTTTTTAATCCCGCAGATATTGCTGTAAACGGAATCGTGAGCTTACGCTCTCTGGTTGCAGACTTGTGTGTTAAGAAAAGTATGAATTTTAATGAAAAACATTTCGCACAGGAACGCTTTCCAACACAGAAATACTTTTTCAAATAGGATTCTTAGAAACAGAGATATCGACAAAAATAAGATGTGACTTTGCGACCCCTGGTGGGGAAACCATGCATTATTTTAGGATGAAAATATTCTCAAAACGTTTTTCAATATGAGCTGGATCGGTCCAAGAAAAAAATAATTTAGTAGAGTTTTCAGGAGACCAGATTTTGCTACAGGACAGGAAAAGACCCAGAAGAAGATCACATGGGAGATGGGTGGATGAAATTCGAAAGTATGCAGGGGTGACATGGGGGAGACTGGCACAAGACAGACCGTTGTGGAGGAAACTTGGGGAGACCTTCGTCCAGCAGTGGATTGATAATGGTTGAAAATGATGATGATGATGATGACATACGAAGTAGAAATTAACCCTCATTCCCCTCTGGTGACCAAACCGTTCTTTACCAAAAGTTAGAAATTATGTGAAAAATATTTTCCATCAGGTATTGTATGCGATAAAGGAAGAATTTTTCAAATCGGTGTTTTAGCAGTAGAAATAACGCAGAAGACGCAGTTTACCTGTGTGCCCCTAGCGGAACTATGAATTTCTTAAAAATTTTGAAATTATATGAAAAACATGTCACATTATCTAACAAAGAAGGAATTTTTCAAATCGAATTCCTAGAAGTAGAGGTATTGAGAAAAATAAGATATGCATTGATGCCGCCTGGCGTAGAAACCATGCATTATTTTAAAAATAAAACGTTTCTAAAAGGTTTGTCGATATGAGTAGTATCGGTCTACAAACGCCTTTTTTTTTTTCAATCGATAATTTAGAAGCTCATATTTTGCTGCAAATACATCAGAAGCTGAGATTAAGACTTACGTCCTCTGGTGGCCAAATCTTTTCTTTTTTTTACAAAAATTAGAAATTATGTGCAAACGATTTCCGCCGCCCCGGTGGCGCAGTGGTCTCAGCGATGGCCTCTGATCATTCGTCCCAAAGAGGTCCGGGTTCGAATCCCGGTGAGGCATGGATGTTATGTTTGTCTTTCGGAACTGACTCTCTCCCTTCACTATAACCAGTGGCCCTAAATTAGAGACGGGCGACTGCTTATAGCCCATTGAGTTGCTCACGGTGGTCGTTAAACCTTCAGTCAAAAAGAAAAAAAAAAAAAAACGTTTTCCCATCAGGAGCTGTATCCGGTGCAGAAATAATTTTTAAAATCGGAGATTTAGAAACAGAGATATAGGGGGAAACATAATTTACGTTTACGCCCCTAGCGGAAAGTCTCTGAAATACTTGAAATTTTTGAAGTCATATGAAAAGCATGTAACACTGAAAGCACTATCCAACAAAGAAGGAGTTTTTCAAATCGGACTCCTAGAAGAAGATATATACAAAAATAAAATAAACACCTACGCCCCTGGAGGAGAAACCATGGAATATTTTAAAAAGAAAATATTCCGAAAAATTTTATCGATGTGAGTGGCATCAGTTCACAAAATAATTTTTTTAATCGATATTTTAGAAGCTCAAATTGTGTGGCAAATACATCAGAAGAAAAAACTAACGCGAACGCCACCTTGTTGCCAAAGTATTCTTTACCAAAAATTAGAAATCATATACAACATATTTTTTATCAGGAGCAGTATCCGCTGCAGAAAAAAAGAAATCAAATCGGAGTTTTAGAAGAAGAGTTATCGGGGGAAATGTAATTTATATTACGCCTCCTAGCGGAAAATCTATGTGTAATTTGAAAAAGTAACTATATCTAAAATATTCTTCGACATAAATAGAATCAAAAGATAAAATATTTTTTTGAATCGGATGTTTAGAAGCAAATATGTGGAATAAAACGTATTTTTGGATTGTATATCATCTGCATTTACGCCCTCCAGCGGCGAAATTGTACATCGTTAAAAAAAAAAAAGAAATAAAGGATCATCATTCGCATATTTCAAGCTTCCCAATGCAAAAATGATTTTTCAAATCGGACTAATAGTTGTAGACACGGACGGAAGGATGGACAAACCAATAACATAAGCACGATCTTGTTTTACAAAAGACGTGCTAAAAAAGAGAGTACATGAGTTAACACGCGGGTGCGCCAAATGACCTTAAACTAATTTTTATTTGTGTGTTCCTTCGGTTATGAATGGAAAATTAAAATTTTCCAATTTAAAGACTTTTTTTTTTTAATTTAGCGTACAATTTATATTTCCCAACTAAAGTTATGTTTAGAAAGGCGGGTGCTTGCCGATTCACGAAGTACTGATCTCTTAACTTAAAAAATTGGTGAAAATAGATTTCATGATACTGTCTGAATTACGCAAGGAAAATGTCACTAAGCAATAATTCAGAAATTTTAAGTTTATTAGCAAGGAACTCATGTGAAATGCATTATAACTTTTATACACATGAAATACAATTTTTGATTATTGTAAAACTAATTACAATGAGAAGATTTTTGTTCGTGTCATAGAAAGTCAAATATTTCAGAATATGTCGTTCTATCCATTTAATAGAGATTTATAAACATATTATTCAATTAGGATTTAAGCGAAGAATCTTTGAACTGTAAATGTTTGAGCAAATTTTAACATGTATGAATTCTATATTTCAAAAAAACACATCCCAAACACATGCCTTCACAAATGAGGAATCTCGCATATTATTTACTGCTGATAAAGCACAAAGTTGAACAATTTTTAGCACTGTATTTAACATATTTTTTGGCAATGATGTCGTACATTATGACACTAAGAATGACTCAAGTATCTAGATACTTTATACTTCTTGGGAACGCTTATTTAAACATTGTAGGCGAACCCTTCCGAATTTTTCAAGGTTTAAATAAATCAGCTGAATGACTTCAGGCTTAGATGAGTCATGTATCATTTTACGCACTTATAAGGCATTCTGATAACATCACAGTGGTACAAGCTCATCTATAAATGCACATGCTGTTTTACGTAATCAGATTTGCAATATGTCGGAACTCACTGTCCTGGCATTTCCGAGGATGTCAAGAAACAAATTTAGGGTCGCCGTTTATACCGGTTACGCAAAAATTGAATTGAAATTCATACCTTTCAAAAACCAAAAGCTATCAGAATTTTGCAGAATTACAGATAAATAACTAAACAATTAAAGTCAAACAACAGTTTGTAGTTTTTTATTGGGATAACGATTTATAAGTATTTAATAGTTTGCTAAAGTTTAATTAAATTGTGTTGGTGAATTTTTTGCATTTGGCATTAGTAAACAGTAATACAGTTTTTCAGGTCGAAAGAAATCTTTGATAACACAAATCATGGATCAGTCACTTCAGAGTTAGTGACTGACCCATGGTTCGAGTATTCTGTCAAATCTTGTGCCCGCAAAAGCCAAAACATTTTTGATCATCGTGGAAAGTTCGAATGCTATCTGCAACATAACCAAATTTATTGCTCAGAATGAAAAAAGGGTACTTACAGTCGTCGGGTAGATTACGCCTAAGGTAAATATTGTGATCCAGATACCTGTACTCCACGAAAACCTTTATGTTAGAGGAAATCGGAATATTGGTTACAGAATGTGGCTTTTTCTTTTTTTTTTTTTTTTTATTGGAGGTTTAACGACCACCGTGAGCAACTCAATGGGCTATAAGCAGTCGCCCGTCCCTAATTTTGGGTCACTGGTTCCAGGGAAGGGAGAGAGCCAATGCCTTAAGACAAACACACCATCAATGCCTCACCGGGATTCGAACCCGGACCCCTTTCTGATCAGACGCCATCGCTTAGACCACTGCGCCACCGGGGCGGCAAATGTGGCTTCTGAAGAGGGTTTTGGTAAGGCGAATTCCGCAGGGTTTCATCATAATTTGGGACGATGTGTATACAAAGAATTAAGGAAAGCGTTTCATCTTTGGTGGAGCTTCATCCAGCAGGAAATAATATCTTGAATGTCTAACGAATTTTTTACGTTGCATAACGATGTCTGAACTGAGATTAGAGAGTTCCTCAGGGTCTAAACATCTTCCACATTTGCGGTGTAATTTTCGATTTGGAATAAGTGCTTTTCCGGTCAAATCGAATAGGTCCTGAGGTATCTCGTACTTGAACATGCCATTAATTCACTTTTTAAGTCTTTTTTATGTAAAAATATCGCGTAGTTCGCACAAACGGTACTCGCAAATGTCTTTGACATCGGCTATACAAATTTATGCAATATAAATTTATGTCTTTGACATCGGCTATACAAATTTATGCAATACAAATTTATGTCTTTGACATCGGCTATACAAATTTATGCAATACAAATTTATGTCTTTGACATCGGCTATACAAATTTATGCAATACAAATTTATGTCTTTGACATCGCCTAGTTTGGTAAAACCAGGGATTCAAAGAAATGTCTTTTTCAAGGGTCATACTCCCCTTTCCTACATCACTTTCCTATCGGGCACTCTAGCCCACATCTCCTAGCTTCATATTTCTAAGGGTTGTTTAAGACTTTGGGTCAGACACTCATTTCCTAAAATCCTCTACATATGATCTGATCTGATCGGAATTTTGATATTGATCAAGCTAACCAATTTCGTGTTCAGATATTTATTGGTTTACAGGATATTGTTAAACACTGAGTCCGGTTCGGCGCTCTAATTTTTCAAATTTATCATCGTTAACATATGCACTTGATAGCAAAACGTATTTTTCAAATTTTAAAAGAAAATGATTTGCTTTTCCTGCAAACGACATACTACTTGTTTCCAACTATGTAACATGTTTTCAATAGACGGATATGGTGGTAGTGGAAGCCTGAGTACGTGTTTTTTTTTTTTTGTTATACAGCTCTGTATTTTAATACATATTTTTGGCATTTTCTTAAAGTCAATCCCACACTGGTAAATACATAGAATAATGCGGATTAAATTTGATTTGCACAGTAAATTCGAAGCAAGTATGTATATGATACACCGAAGTGACAAAACATTATGATCAACGAGCGTCTTTATCAAACCAAAGTCACTGCAGGTTAAAGACTGAGTGTAAAAATCACTCAATCTTTGACAGCTGATGCTCAGCTCTCTTAATTAGGGGCCGCGTGTGGTTTCGTTGTCAGCGTTCGTGACTGCTACGAAGAAGACCTCAGGTTCGATCCCAGAAGGTACGAAAGCTCGAACCACTAAATATCCGCCGTGCGTCGGATGGGCACGTTAAGCCATCGAACCCCGCGTACTGACCACCCGTTAATAAATAATGGCGTATTCCTCCCCCTTTCTACTTCGCTTCCTTGTCACTTTCCTAACGGGCAATTTAGCCCTAATCTCTTACAGCTTCCTATCTTTCAGAGTTGTTTAAGACCTTGGGTCAGACACTCCCTTCCTAGATCTGATTTGATCTCTCTTAATCAGTGCTAATTCTTGTTCTTCAGATGGAAAATGCAGCGGACATAAGGGAGTTTAGCAATGGCCAGACGATTAGGACCGAGCATTTCCGAGAATGCTTGGTGCGGGTCGTGCTCACGGTCAACCGATAGTAGTACCTTTAACTCGAGGAAATGAAAACCACTTATCCAAGAGAGTTTATGAGCTGGTGGTCGGTGCAGCCTGACGACGGCGTATTCATGCTATAAGTGAGAGAAAAAATATTCGTATGTTTCGAGCTAACAGAAGGAATATTGTAGGCAAATCCGTGGTATTTGAATTCCAGTGACGGAAGAAATGTAGCACAAAATAAAGTACGTTGAACTTTGCCGAATATGACTATCCGTAGCCGGAACGGCTCCGTGTGCGAATGTTAACCACGGTTCCATTTGAAAACGCTTATAATGGAAATGCGAACATCACAACTGGACCTTGAATTAGTGACAGAAATTCGTCTGGGTAGGTGAATGGCGTTTCCTGTTGCACCATGTGAATGACTGCGTACGTGTGCGCTGTTTATCTGGGAAAGTGTTGGCAGCTAGATAAAGAGTGGGACAAAAAAAGTTGGTGGAAAGAAGGTAAATCTTTCGGCAATGTCCTGTTAGGAAACACTGAGTCCTGTTATTAATGGGCAGGAATCCATTACGTCTACTACCTAACTATACATTACTGCAGAGAAGATATATTTTAATGGCAACGGTATTTCTCTCTAATAGTACCTCATCTCAGAAGGGAAATGTCCCATATGAAACTACTGAGATTCTTGTAGAATGGTTGGCTCGCAAAACTTAAGCCTGACCAGCAGGTATTACCTTGGCTTGCAAATTCCGCAAGGATCAATCTATTCGAGCATTTGTGGTTTGTGTTAGAACAGGAATTCCCTGCTGCATCGGCCAAACCTCCTAATTTTCAAGAGTTAATTAATTTAGTGGTAATGTGTTGATACCAGATAACATAAGAAACTTCTAGAAATTTTATAACGTCAATGCCTGACCCAATAAGAGCTGTTTCGCGATACGTGGAGGACAATCATCATGTTAGGCAGTTAGTCATAATGTTTCGCATTTTCGGTGCATTATCGGGAACATAAGTCATAACTTCTTTGAAAAAAATGAAGAACATTCGCTTACTTTTTGGTAAGATAAAGATTACAATATTAATGTAATTTCGGTAATGATTTGTTACACTCAATACGCCAAGAAACAGATTTACCCGCGTTTCTGCATGCGCTCAAAAGAGTAATGACTCACAGATAATACACAGTCGAGTCACAATATTGTGACCGTCTCCTACTTTTGACATCAACAGCGCGTAGCGAATGAAAGAAAGCATGTGTCGTGAGCTGGCTTAGAGGGTACATAAGGTGTGCTGTAGGCAATCTGAAAGTATATCACTCATTCCTCTCATGGATAAAAGGTGCGATTTATTACAATTGCAAAAACGGATGATTATCGACCTTCGGGGCAAGGTCGGCAGTATTTCTGAAAAAGGGCAGTTTGTGAACTGTTCGCGTGCTTCTGGGGTAAAAGTGTATAGTGATTTGAGAAATGACTCTAGTGCATATAAGCGAAGTGCAAACTGCGGATCACCACGTGCCATTCATGTGAAACGTGAACGTAAGTTGCAAATGTGCGCGAGGGCCGATCGACACGCTGCAGTGTAGCAACTCACTGGCCGAATGAACCAGGTGACTACCAGAAGTGTATCTAAAACGACATTTTAGCGAACCCTGCTGCATACGGGGCTCCGATGCAGACGGATGGTCTCAGCACCTATGCTAACGGAAATGCATCTGCAGGAAATTCTTGCATTTGTTCGGCAGTATCGAAATTGGGCATCCACTGATAGTCAAATGATTGCCTTCTCCGATGAGTCACCTTTTCTGCTTCATCGAAAGAATAGACTTTGGTGTATAAGGCGAGTAACATCGGAGAACAAACTCTTTTCAACCATTGCTTGCAGAACACAAACAGGTCGGGGAAGCGTTATGGTCTGGGGAATATTTTCTCGGCATTCCCTGGGTCCACTCATACTTGTGGAAGTCACTATGAACCGAATTATGTGTGAATCCATCCTTGCAGACCACTTACACCCATACATGCTAATTGTCTGCCATGGGGAGAATGGGATCTTCCAGCACGGCAATGCGACGTGTCATACAGCTCGAAATGTCTGACAGTGACTCGAAGGGAAAGAAGAAGACCGCAATTTACTTCCCTGGCGTCCTAATTCCTCAGACGTAAACCCAATTGAGCATTAGCATTGCAGGGCATATGCAAACCATGTGCGTTCAGCACGCCACCGAGAAACACTATAAGAAGGGCGCACAGAAGGCGATGTGTAAGTAGTGGAAGTGTGTTGTGCTGACGGACCTATACGTAGGAAGCTACCTGATGCTTCGTCGCAGAGTACGGTAGTCATTCCAGCACGTTCCGGAGTTCGACTGAGGACGAATAGTGGCTTATCGCGACAGCGGTTTATCGTACTGAGACATCGGCGCCCGTGTGGGACGACATCCAGCCGCAGTGAGACCAGTATGGATTCGGTGGGTGCAGGAGGGACGGACGGACCAATAAGAGCGTTTGCCGCAGCCGCGGAACACCACCGAACGAGAGGACCGGCATGCTGTGTGGCATGCATTGACGGCTCGCACTGCCACAACGAGAATGTTAGCGCAGGAATTAGGGTGTGTTGTGCAACAAACTGTGTCAGTACGTACCGTTCGACGTCGTCTGCAGGAGCAGGGACTTGTCGTGGGCGCCCATTGCTCCGATTACCATTGACGTTACACCACCAGCGAGTGCGGCGGCAGTGGGCGGTTGAACGCCGCATCTAGACTACGGAATGGCACGACATTTCTTTTCCGACGAATCTCGCTTCTGCCTGCAACACCACGATGGTCGGATCCGCGTGTGGCTGCACAGCGGAGAGAGACTGTATGATGCCTACATTTTGCCTCGCCATACCGGTCCGTCGCCTGTTGTTATGGTTTGGGGCGCAATTGGATATGACACCCGCAGTCCTCTGGTACGCATCGCCGGTACACTCAACAGCCACCACTACATCTCCAACATTTTGGAGCCTGTTGTCCTCCCTTACCTGCAGAATCTGCCAGCGGCCAAGTTTGAACAGGATTATGCGCGCCTGCACGTGGAACGCATCGTGCAAGAATTCTTCGCAGCCCACCAGTTGTCACTGCGGCTGTGGCCCGCCTGCTGTCCCGATATGTCGCCCATCGAACACGTCTTGTCGCTGATCGGCAACCGAGTGGCCCGGCAAGAACCACCCGCGGTTACGCCTGATGAACTGTTGCTACGTGTGGAAGCAACGTGGACCTTCATTCCACAAGCCCACAGCCAAAGCCTCTTTCATTCGATGCCGCAGCGTTTAGCGGCGGTTATTGCCAGCCATGGCGCCACACGAACTATTAATGTCTGCGTGTTCCGCAAGTCCCACGGGCCTGTAAGCTCAATCGTTTCATTTTTGTATCTGTTGTTATGTGTCCAGTAAATCTGGCTTGCTATCTCGTGTCCTTCTTGGTGTTGCATTTTGGCTGGCCAGCAGTGTAGATTAGAAGCTTTTTACATATACCGCAACTATTCACGGCTTGTCAAGAACATAACAGCCTAGAACTTGTGTTGGACAGCGGAGCTGAGCTGCACTGTGCTGCATCTATACAGAACTATGATGCCTTCAAAACTTAAAGTACGTTTCTAGCATGGGTACTGTCTGTCTCTCAAAGTGCTTCAATATTATAACTTCCACCCTCCTCTCTTGTGTTACTGCTCTTGCTGTGGTTGCCGCTATTTGAATGGGACTTTGCTCTTCACGTGTGGAAAAATGTGCATAGCGTTTGGAATCTGAGTATAGTATGAATAATAAATCTCATTTGCTAAACAGTTTCATCGCATTACAGTTGACCCTATTTTTATGGTTATACTATAATATTTGTTTATTCTACATTGATACATTTGCCTACAAGACATGCATTCAATTTTGGGAAGCGTTCATGCTATTACTTTTGCACATGGGTTCCAGTTCTTCTGTCGGAGCGAAAGTAAATCTGTTCGACAGCGCAGAAAATAGAAGATTCGTGGGGAATTCTCTCAGAGTGCACCCTTCTCCAGAAGCTGCAGTTACAGGGGACATAATTACAAGTGAACGTCCCTCGGTTTACTCCTTTAAATAGAATTTCTAAAACTTGGTTTCATTTTTTATCTCACAAATGTTGTACTTTAAACCTTTTAAAAGATCTTAAGACTTTGACCGGCTGAAATAAATTGCTTTGAGGTAAGTCAAATTGGATGATATCATCTGAAATGAGTTTATGTACCTTCTAAGAAATTGGCCGTACACAGATAGTGTGGGTGAAGGTACGAATCAAAAAGCGTTGTTTTCCTCTTAGCTTTGTTATTCAGGTCATTTTGGAAGAGGGCTGGCACTGAACCTTCCTGACTGATTACCGTCTGATACAATAAATATGCTCATTATTCCATCATTAGGTTCATCGTCATATAACTAGGACAATGAACATAAGGAAGCAGAAAGAAATATTTTGGTAACTTGCTTTTATCCAGGGCATGATGTTCCTGTCAGAAAGATTTTCTTTCTACAATGATACCTTCGTTCATGGAGCAAAAAAGGAGAAAACTAGAACGGAGTATCTCTCATTCGCGACAAAATTAGATCTGTACTGCTGAAAGAAAATAGGAAAGGAAATGTTTTGCCGCAGCTCTGGATATACCTGCTCACTATATGAACATTAGTGTTTCGGAAAGCAGAAATGTTTTTCGAACAATTCGTTCAGGTATATAGGCCAGCTAAACAACGATTATTTATACGTAAATATTGTTCTGAAGCCTTTGATTTTGAATTTTACCCAATGTTTCAGTTAATTATTGCAATAAGAAATTTTATGAAAATTAATCGAATCGGTTAGTTAACCTTTTGGGATATAAAACATTTATAATAACACCATTTGTAAGGGCCATGGAAACTATGTTGTGTGGAAGTTATGAACACTCAAGATCGTACTGAAGAGATGTTATTATGAAAGGCGGGAGCGTTGGTGCACGTTCATTCGGCCTAGTTAGAACCCTGTTTTGTTTCACTCCTTCTAACTTCTTCTAGTAATAATATGCAGTTATTGAATTAGGTACATAATTAGATCATTTAAGTATTTGGAAACTGAAATTCTGAGAGTCATCATTCTAACCTCTATAGTCTTTGAATTGCCCTTCAATGAATTTTTCTTCAGCTGTTAGAAAAATTTGGTTTTAATGTATTCATTACTGTGTCCGACGTTAAATTTTTACTATTTATTGTTTGCTACGAGACATCTAACAGATTCCTGTTGAAGTCTTTGTGATTTGAAAAATCTAACTTTATCATCATTAAAATAAAATCATATCAAAGTATTTAGTTTGAGAAAAAGATAAAGACAAAACAAATGCATATGTTGAACATAAAATGATTTAAAAGTAGTGTAGGGCATAATCCATTGAATTCAAAAATGAAAAGGCTGTAGTTGAAAAAATTCATTTTAAAGAATAATTCAAATGAGTTTAAGGTTTAGAATTGACCGGTTGATGTCGTAATATGTTCACAGCCGTTCTCCGTTTTTCACAAATGGAAGTGTTACTTTCAAATAATCATTCGAATTATACCTAATTTTACCATTTACTTGAGTTACTTTTGCCTAGGTTCACCTAATTCAAGAAAAGGTTGGCGTGTTTCTTTCATTTATAGCAAGGATTCCTTATTTCGGGTAGGGAGAGGAAATGTGTCGGTAAATTGTAAAATTAGAAATCATTCGAATGATTATTTCAAATGAAAACTTTTGAACACACATTTATTTATCTTTAGTCAATTGTTTTAGGATAAATTTGATGTATGTGTTGATTCTTATTTTCAATTTAACTAAAAATTCCTGCTTATTTGCATGTTTTTTGTATGGACACGTTATGTTTAATCTCTGGCTGCATACTGTACGAAAACGTTTCAGTGAGTTTCAAATCTAATAAATTCCTTACGTGTAAAATCATTGGATGTGACTTCTCTAAATGATATATTGATTTGTCAGGTGCATGTATATATATATATAAATCTGAAGAGAGTAAATTTATGTTTCTGAAAAATAGAATTTGGTGCTTGAAGAAAGAAACATAAGTACTGATTTTTTCCACTTCGAATCAATATTGCATGACATTTTAAATCGGCATCATTTTTTTTTTTTTTAGAAAAATAGTTCGGAATTCTGTGGGAAAATCATTAGGAGTCATGCGTATCCTGCTAATAAAGTATTTGCGCTATTCATTCACGAAATATATGTATAAATAAATATGATGTTGCAGGTTTCCTAATATCCAATGCCATAAAATTGGTTAATTGCACCAACAAATGCTTGAATGATTTGTTGGATAAATTTTCTACATTTCCTTCTATGTCAAAGTTGAGCGCACCTCCCTGAGACGCGATGCGCCCTGAAGTTACAAATTCTTTGCAGATTCAATGAAACATCGGTCGTATAAGATTTAAACTTTATGGATCAGATATGTGCACTTCCGTACGTCGCCGAGAAAATAATTCTACCAATTAAGCAAAAACTCTTGAAATCCCATTCTCCCAATGAAGAAAACTCTTAAAATCACATTGATTGAAGTAATTTACAGCCAAGGTTTGAAGTAAAGTGTTTAAATATATTTAGCATTAGCAGCTTCCCAGGCTCGGGACATTCCGCTTACTTAGATAAATATATAAAATTTCCCCTCTGCAGAGTTCAATTTGAATCTCGCTTTGTAGATTTTAATTAACATTTAACATTACTGTGAGGTTCCAAACAGAAATCCATGAATTTTTTAAGTAACACAGTGTGATTTCTATAGGAAATCGATTGATTTGTCAAGTGCATATCTCAGAAGTCCGCAAATTTCCGTTCCAAATTGCTCTCATTTTCTGTCACTCATTTAGATGATGTACGAGACTCGAACAATGTAGAAATTATTGGTTATAATTGTTCTTTTCTATCTAAACCAGGACAGTCGGAAGTAACTTTCATTGAAATGATTTAAAAAATATTTTAAATAGTGTTTTTAAGTTACTTTTTCGTGCTTGGTGAATCTGGTACTTTTAGGCACGTTTATTAACTTTTTGATAAATATCCAATACGTGCCTGTGTTCCAAAGGATTCATATCCAGTTACACGTCTTTCAGTGGAAATCAAAGTTTTTTTCCTGTAATGTAATCTCTAATCTCATGAGCTGTAGACAGATACATTCTTAAAGGCCCGGTTTTCTCTATTTCTGGAACCATTTCTGCTCCTTTCTCAGGTATGACCTTAGGCATCGATGACACGTGAAGTACCTTACAAATTCGTTTATTATACTTTATTTATTGAAGATTTACTGAAAATCTTGCGACCTCAACGCGCTTAGCAATGTAAAAAATGAATTTGAATTTTTCAGTTATGGTTTTTTTCAATTTGAATTTAAAATGTTTCTGCGTCTAAAATCCAAGTTTGTAAATCGATGGTAAAGGTTGTATTTGAAAACGCTTCTTGAAAGTAAAATAACGTTTTATAATATACGGAGTAGGATCCAAAATTTTCTGGACTGCGACTCACGGCCAAGTACATGTATCGCATACCCACAGTGATTATTATATTACGTTAGGTTATTGTCAACCCACACAGGGAAATTTGTTTCGGTGAGCAACTTAGGCAATTCATTTGGGTATTGTGAGCAACTTACGAAGTGTTCGGTGGCTGATGAACTATGGCGCTTTTTTTGCTTTTTTTAGTAGCGCGTAAACATTAAATTTTGCGTTCGTTTTGGCGAAATGATGAAGCAAGTTTTTGATGAAGCAGGGTGCTTTTGCCATAAACTTCCGAAATGGTGAAGCAAGTTTATGGCGAAAACACCCTGTCACGATCACAAACATCCGATTGGCATTGTTGCTTAAGAGAAAGCAGGCAGGACGTCGAAGACAACGATGGATGAAGCGGGAGGGGGGACAGTGACTGCTGGCATGGTTACAACATTGCGAAAGTTTCGGCCATCGTATCCGCCAACAGAAAACAGACGTTTGACCAGATAGCAGCGGCAATATTAACGGATACTAATAGATTATCTGAAGATGCTCCAAATGTGAATACACATCGTCTCACGCATGGTAACTGAAGATCAGTTGGCCATACGGATTGAAATGGCCGCCGTTCTTGTTCGCAGTTTCGCGACCTAAGATGCACAATCTGTAGAAGAATCCTAACAAGGATAAAAAATGTTGCTTCCTGATCAACCCGAAGCGACCATGTGCTACGTCAAAATTGCCATCTTCTCCACGCAGGCAAAAATTCCGCCTAAATCGCAACAAAGGCAAGAACTTGATAGAAGTCTTCTTCGACGTACAGGCTAATGTTCAGCCTGAGTTAATCGCTGAAGAATATACTGTCAAGAAGGAGCCCTATGTGAACATCATGCGAAGTCTGCATCCGAAAGAAGAGGCCTCAACTGTGGGCAGTATGTAAGCTAACTGAAGAACATTTCCTGCACCATCCAATCGCGGAATCTGCAAGGATAGGTAAAACTCTTTCAAAGATTTTATCGTGACGGCTTGCGCGAGCTATCCCGCAAGGATCCGGTAGTCTTTCACCCGGAGAGGATCGGTCTCGAGACCAGCAATGGTCTGCTGCCCTTGCGAAACGACATTTGCCGCCACTTCACCATAGCCCGTGTGTGTGCGAGGGAATGAGCAGGGGCGCAAATTTCGCCTTAGGCAGTAAGATCCGACCACCTGCGCGGATGTATTTTTAGGTCAAAATCTGTTTATTAGTTCTTGGTTAAAATAGGTATATGCACATTTATACTGAGGGTCTGATTTCAGCGGGGAAATTAATCGTTTAATTCATAAGCTCTCTCACAAAAAAAATTACAATGTATCAACAATTCCGCAGGATTAGGGCCTATTCTGCGGTGATGATGACTGGGGGTGGGAGTCATTTAGATCATCTTCCCTGAACTCTTCTGTCTTCTTCGGTTACCTTTCGATTAGGTAGTCCGTTTGCCTCTCCACGAATTCCTTGACCAGCTCGATGAGTCCCTGTCCTGCTCTAGGACGTGCAACAAGGATTTCTCGATGAGTCTAATTTTCGCCAGATCTGCCGCCAAAGCTTATCTCCTACCTGAAAAATAATCACACTCTAGATTCAAGTATACGAGATCAGCGGGTAGGCGATATGCAGCACGACAATGCGCGGACATATAGGTCCCTCTTCGTTCGTGAGTTTCTCGCCAAAACAAAACCATTCGTTCTTCCACACCCACCACTATCACATGACCTTTCTCCTTGCGATTTCCATCTCTTCCCTGTGTGGACACGTCAACTTCCAGGTCAGTAGTAATTTAGCACAGAAGAAGTGAAAAACGCATCTCCGGTTGCACTGACGGACAAGAATGGTTTCCATAAGTCCTTCGACGAACTTTAAAACCGTTGGTAGAAGCGTTTTATTGCAAGGGGGTCTTATTTTGAAAGGATCTTTGTAACTCTATCTATGAACTTAGGGGCCCATTCAGAGAGCATTTGGATTCCACCTCGTATCAGTAGGTACTGAATGAACATGAAATGTGATTTTTACTTGTTCGTAGCCTCTGGTTGTGAAGTTTAAATTACTGTTTCAAATCACAAATTCCATTAGATAAATCAATGAATAAATAAATAGTCTTCATAATACATGGGAAATCAACAGAATATTCAAAGAAACTGATTTTGCTTGTACCACTTAGTAGTTATCCATGTAACACTTCTCAGAACACTTGAAAATTTCAACGTCCTGGAGCGGGAATCGAAACCCGCATCTCCCGATTACCGGTCGGGTATGCTAACCATTACACCACCCACGACATTGACATTTCAAGCCACTGAGACATAGGAATCAGAAAGATTCCTATGTCTAGTGATTTATCCATAGCATGGTGACCTCAGACCTACATCCATCCGGAAGAAAATTGGGTCAAAGCTCTACGAGGAAGCAGGGATGATTCGACCACCAAAAATCTGAGAACTTTCAGATTCCTATGTCTCAGTTGTTTCAAACTTCGCTGTCCTGGGCGGTGTAGAGGTTAGCATGCTCGACCAATAATCCGGAGATACGGGATTCGATCCCCGCTCCTGAGTGTTGGAATTTTCAAGTTTTCTGAGAAGTGTTACTTGGATAACCAGTAAGTAGTACAAGCGAATTCAGTTTACGTTGAATAATCTGCACAAATTCCAATTCCAAAATTTTCTGTCAATATGACTACGACATTTCTACATTTTTAAACAATTTAGTCGATTTCTCTGATACATTAAGAAATACATTATCTACCAACAAGTAATTGGACACTCCTGAAATCGACGATATCTGTGGTCCTGATACACGTCACGGCCGCCGCCGTTAAATATCGTGTGGGAAACAACAACGCAACCAGTCGCATGCAAGATGCCATGCAGTTCGGAGCTCTCTGATTTCGAGAAAGGTGTAATCGTCGGGTATCACAGAAATGGTCGATCCATAAGTGACATATCCAGCGAGTTGAAGTATCCAAAATCTACAGTGGCCTACGTGATTGCCAGATGGAAGATGAGAGGTGAATGTCGGAATGTGCCCCGACCCGGCAGACCCACAAAACTGGGAGTTAGAGACCAACAGGTGCTGGCCAGAGAAATTCGGAAGAACCGCACCATATCGATAGGCCACATCCGTAAGGAAGCCCATCTGCTCGGTTATCATGGACGTGCTGCAGCCCACAAGCCTTTGATCACCAAGTCCAATAGCGCTGCTCGGCTAAAAAGGTGCAAAGAGCGTCGACAGTGGACCGTTGAACAGTGTAAACCGGTTTTCTGGAGCGATGAATCAAGGTTCGCCCTCTACCGTTTGGATGGCAGGGTCTGGGTTCGGCGTCTGCCTGGAGAACGCCTCCTGCTGGAATGTATTGTGCCAACTGTGAAGTTCGGCGGCGGTGGAATTATGTTATGGGGGTGTTGCTCCTGGAAGGGCACGGGACTCTTGGTCGCAACTCCTAGTAGACTCAACGCCGAGACCTACTGCACCGTTTTGGATGACCATGCGCTTTCTACGTTGTTGCAGTTTTGCGGGGGTGGAAGCATGTTACTTTCAGGATGAAAATGCCCTCTGTCATGTTGCGAGGTCCACCATGGCATGGTATGGTGACAATGGGATTAATCGAATGAACTGGCCGGCGCAGAGCCCGGACCTTAACCGTATCGAGCACCTCTGGGACGAGTTGCAGTGTCGACTTAAGGGGTGCCCCCACGATCCGAAATCGGTGAAGGAACTGACCTGTCTTCTCCAAGCCGAGTGGAAGAAAATAGCGCTAGCCGTCGTACAACACCTGGTTGACAGTATGCTCCGGAGGGTCGCTTCTATAATCGCCGCTCGTGGAGAATCAACCAACTATTAAAGGTGAATAAAATTCGTTTTCCTGTGCTATCACAGGTGTCCAATTACTTGTTGGTAGATAGTGTATATTTCACAATGGTACTAACTACCCACAGTTTTTTTAACTGCAAAAAGCTGAAGAAAGTAAGAGGAAGTGATACAAATTTGTAAAATGCTTATACGGACAAACTAAAGCTCCAGAATAAAACACCTTAATTTCGGGACACAGAATAGTTTGTTAAACCTTGCCAACACGAAATAAAACCACGCATTCATAAAATAAAACCACAAGAAAGCCAAGTATGATCTAATAATTTACGTTCAGTATATTTATAGGCTAGATGAATGGCGCATCGACATTTATAGCGGAGGCACCAGTATGGCCTTGGTTTAACAAGAAATATTTGCAACATCTTATAAGGCACCGTTTTCGGAGTTTCCTAAATTTATGAATGGGATCCAGTACTCGCAAGCATTTAATTAAAATGTGTTCCGGTAATGAAAAGGATAGGGCAAAAAGAAAAACAAAAGAACAGAAGTTATACTTATGCCAGTACTCGCAAGCATTTAATTAAAATGTGTTCCGGTAATGAAAAGGATAGGGCAAAAAGAAAAACAAAAGAACAGAAGTTATACTTATGCCAGCACAACATCATTAAAACATCAGTGTTTACTGACTGCGAATATAGAAAATTTTAAGTGTCTTAGTGGTACTTACGCATTTCTTGAGAAGACCTCCATTTTTTAGGAGGTATTTCAAGTAATGCGTTCAAAGTAGGTATCATCGCTTTTTTATTCCTTTTTTCGCATAATATCTGTTTATAGTTGGTAACTTTAGTAGTCTTTCTTTTGATATATTTA
This sequence comes from Macrothele yani, assembly GCA_039090855.1. Classification (NCBI taxonomy): domain Eukaryota; kingdom Metazoa; phylum Arthropoda; class Arachnida; order Araneae; family Macrothelidae; genus Macrothele; species Macrothele yani. Next base: position 72,459,059 of record CM076999.1, on the reverse strand, counting down.
CTAGGGGCACATCTGCATATTTATTAAGCAAATGGTAATGGAATCACTAAGAAACACTGCGCTGTTATAGTTATTGGGTGCCCATTAAATTCGTTTTCCACAGCTCTGTTCTTTAGTATTGCAAGTACATACCAATGCCGCTTTAACCTCCAGAGAATTCTGACTACGTCTTACTTCACCTTATCTTCAGTCTTACTTTTTATGGTCTTAAATTGGGTATTGTGGAACAGAATAGCATAAACACATTCAAAGTTCGGCTGTGTAGACTTAATTTGTTTGAATGTCTGATTAAATGAATTTCGCATTTGACTAGTCTCAATATACAGTATGTTCCGCTGTTTTCAAAACCATTTGCAATGTGAATAAATACATGTTCATTTTGGCAACGTGTAATTTTAAAGCTATTTTTTAAGTTATATATAAGATATCACTGAAGACATAAGGAAATTCAATTGTAAACTAGTGGGTAAAACAATTGAAAACAACTGGAGCCTGAAGAGAGCAAAAGGACATCTCAGTAAGGAAAGGAAACAGATTATGGCTCTGAGAAAAGAAAATGGTACTATAACAAGAAATAGAAGCGAAATTTTGACAAGGGTGAAATATTTTTATTAAAAACTATATGAAAGGAATGATACATCTATTCCAGATATTACGACAGGTACCAGAGCCAAAGTTGCTCCAATCTTCCCTGCAGAAGTTACATATGCAATTAAGAACATTAAACGGGGAAGAGCTCCAGGAGAAGATGGAATTACCGTGGACATTATACAAGAAGAAAGTGGAGAAATTGAAACTACACTCGCCCAAGTTTTCACCAGATGTTTTAATGAAGGGAAGATTCCTGAGGATTTGGAACAATGCTACAATGATCTTGCTCCATAAAAAAGGTGACATTGAGGATTTCAGGAACTACAGACCTATCAGCCTCCTATCAGTGGTTTATAAAATATTCACTAAGGTTCTTTCACATCGCTTGAAGAGAACACAAGACATGGCCAAACCAAGAGAACAAGTTGGATTCAGGAGTGGCTACAGCACTATAGATCATATCCATGTACTGATAGAACTTATTGAAAGAACAAGAGAATATGAACTCCCATTATGCACGGCTTTTATTGATTATGAAAAGGCCTTTGATTATGTGAAACTATCAGCAGTAACAATGGCTTTGAAATCCTGCGGTATTGAAGATGCATACATTAGCATTATTAATAAAATCTATGAAAATGCAAGTGCAAAGGTTCGGATATTTGAGGATATAGCACAAATAAGAATTGGAAAGGGAGTGAGATAAGGTGACACTATGTCTCCCAAGCTCTTTAACGCCACATTGCAAAATGTCTTTCAATCATTGAACGACGAAAACAAAGAGATAAAGATTAATGGACATTACTTAACTCACCTTCGTTTTGCTGATGACGTAGTCATCTTTGCAACTATCCCGTCAGAGCTGCAGAGTATGATCCAAGAATTTGCTGACAAGAGTAAAGAAGTGGGATTAAAAATGAACTTTTAGAAGACAAGAGTGATGTATAATGCTTTTACAAGAAGCGAAGATTTATCGATTGATGGAGAAAAGCTTGAGACAACCGATTCCTACCTTTATCTTGGGCATCAGATATCGAGTGACGGTCACATCGATGAATAAATTAATCGGCGTATAAAACTTGGATGGAGAGCTTTTGGAAGAAACAGTACGATTTTTACGAGCAGTATGACAGTATGTCTCAAAAGAAAAGTGTTTAATCAATGCATCCTGCCAGTGCTTACGTATGGATCAGAGACATGGACCTTAACTAATGAAGACATACCAAGACTGCAGACAATTCAAAGCAGCATGGAGAAATGCATTGTTGGTGTAACCTGGAAAGAGGGGTAGAGGAACTTCTCGATAAGGAAAATGACAGAAGTGGACGACATCAAGACCAGACTTAAATCCCTGAAATAGCAATGGGCTGGACATTTTGCCAGAAGAACGGACCACCGATGGACAACCGAAATTTTAGACTGGATTCCGAGGGACAGGAAAAGACTCCATGGGAAATGAAAAAATGAAATTCGAAAGTTTGCTGGAGTGACGTGGAAGAGACAGCCCCAAGACAGACAATTGTAGAAGAAATTTGGGCAGATTTTCATCCAGCATTGGATCGATAATGGTTGATGATGATTATGATGATGATATCAGCCAAATATTTTAGAAGACGGAGATAATGTAGGTTTAAGTTCTGATGTTCCTCAGCCTCAGGTGGTGTCATTACAAAGGAAAATGTTGTAGTCCTCAAAAGTCCTCTGCCCACTGATTGTTACACTGAATGCCAATCCGGCTAAACTATTTCCACATGCATGAAAAGACGTAATAAATTACTGCAAATGATTGAACCAATTTTTAACACTTATGCGAACTAGTTTACCGGTGAATAACAGACTGGCCTTGGTGCTGAGTTATATCACCACTGCGACTAACTTCGAAGACATGGAGATTTTAGCTATAATGTTACGAGCTGCAATCAGTTCTATAGTTTTTGAAACCTGCAAGCTGTTCACATACGCGCAGGAAGGGCATATGAAGGTAAGTATGTACTTACTATGTTTTGGAGCGAATATGTGGTTGAAACCTGAAAATGAATCTCTCTGTTAAATGTTGTTATGTTCATGTACTCTTGGAAATTGGAGATTCAGAAACAACAACTCTATTACGGAAAAACCAATTTATTTCGAAAACGTCGTTGTTATTTCAAAATGCGGAGTGTAGAAAAATTTAATAAAAATCTAAGCAATAAAACATACAAAGGCCGTTCCATAAAAACTTAGAGTATTTTTTTTTGGAGTTGGCAACATTGCGAAGGGGGAAATAACCACTCAGAGGACTAATTGAATTTAGGAAGCATCCACGGTAAAAGGTTAACCATGGCAAAATATTCTGGTTTTGTTATTACGCCGTTCTTTAAGGTACGTCTACATTTCGCCATACAGCTATGGAGGTTTTTGATTTAGAGTTAAGAAGTGAAACGAGTCGTGCGATAAAACTTTAGTATCGGGTGGGTACAACGGCTCCAGAAACCGTTGATTTGATGACAAATGCTTACAAAGGTAAATGTTACTGTGAATCAACGATTTTTAGATGGCACCATGATTTCATAAAAGGGCGTTTGTCGGCAGAACTACCGTCTTGGCCTGGTCGAACTGAAAGCGTTGTTACGAAGAGTATTGTTAACACTGTTTGGACAATCCTGAAAGAAGATGGAAGAATGAGATGTGAAGACATAGCGGCTTTAACTAATATTTCAAGAACGCCAGCATTCCGCATTCTACGCGGCAAATTACTGCTCAACCGTGTTGATTCCAGATGGGAACTTCATCACCTAAAGGGAGAACAATTGTTAGCCAGAGTTCAGGTGTGTCGTGAGTGGAGACAATTTTTTGTAATGGATCCAAACTTTCTAAACGCCGTATGAACTGCCGATGCAACATGAGTCCCCCATTTTGTCACTCTCACGAAACGCGCAAATAGTGGACTATCTCAATCCTCTCACGAAGCATGCAATGAGTGTCTAGAAAAACACAGGCTCGCTTCTTCCAAAAAAACGTCCTTCAATCCAAATCATCTGGGATGGTATTGGTAATCTTTGATAGTAAATGTGTAGTCTACCAGCATTCGATTCCTCAACCAATTACAGTCAATGCTGAGTATTACATTTCAGACTTGAAGCTTATGCGACGACAGACATCGGTAAAGCGACCGGAACTGGTGGTCAAGTGGACCTTACACCATGATAATGCCCACCAACATACGGCTGCTTGTCTTCAACATTGAATATTAGATTACAGTCTTGAAGCTTATGCGACGACAGACTTCGGTAAAGCGAACGGAACTGGTGGTCCAGTGGACCCTACACCATGATAATGCCCATCCACATACGGCTTCTTGTCTTCAACATTGAGTATTACGTTTCAGTCTTGAAGCATATGCGACGACAGACATCGGTAAAGCGACCGGAACTGGTGGTCAAGTGGACTCTACACTATGATAATGCCCACCCACATACGGCTGCTTGTCTTCAACATTGAGTATTAGATTTCAGTCTTGAAGCTTATGCGACGACAAACTTCCGTAAAGCTACCGGAACTTGTGGTCAAGTAGACCCTACACCATGATAATGACCACCCACATACGGCTGCTTGTATTCAACATTTTTTTACGAAATGCGGTATTGAAATCATGCCGCATGAGTCCCATAGTCATTACCTCCTGCCGTGCAGTCTTTTGGTTGTTTCCAACAATGAAGGAGAAGTGCCGTGGCGCAACATTCAACAGGACGCTGACGTTATTCAAGCTGCATAATGGTCGATAAAGGAGCTTCCACAAAATGGCTTCGCCACATGCTTTGAAAATTCCACTGAACGGTTGGACCGTTTCATACTATCCGAGGGAAGGTAATTTGAGAAAGGATAACATATTGATGCAAAATTTGGAGTCTAAATTAATTAATTATAAAATGGGACGGGATCGATAAGCGTGACTAAATTGTGATTTAGTTTTATTTAAATATTCGACCGATTGTAAATTTAACTGAAGAAATTAGTAGGCTTAATTTCAGAGATCTGGTAATGGGCTTTAGCTGGGTGGAAACAAAGGAATTGTAGGGTGGTGTTAAATACCCACACAAACACAAACACGGAGGACCCAGGTTGGCGAGAGAGCGGCGTCCGGGCCCTCATGAATATGCCTTAAAGTGGGAAATAAATATCAGGGAGCTGTTAAGCGACGTTCGAATTGTGGATATCGTTGTTCGGCGTTTAATAATGACCGCATTCTAGGGCTGGCGAAAAGCGCTCTGTACAGAGGAGAGATATCTCGAGAGGATGATAAAAACTAAGCAGGCGCCTAGCAACAAAAAGGGTAGTTCTCCCTGGATGATGAGACGGGCAGAAGAGAAAAACAGGAAGTTGAACTCCTCGTCCCGCGGATGTAATACAGAACTGGAAGGGGCCTTTTCTCCCACGGAAGGGATCGTAATTCTCCGACTAGCCGAGATCAGCCTAGCGGGCTACATATTAGATAAAAAGGGGGAATTACAACAAAACTGAATTTCTGGGTAGCCGCAGTATATGTACCCGGTGAGAAAGATCCAGGAAGCAAATTTTTTGAGAGAAATACAAGATGCGGTTTCCAGAGTTACGTCCAACCCAAGTAGCGTCGTGGTTGGCAAGGCGAAGCGTTGCAGAGCCGAAGCAGAAAACAAACCAAACGTAGAAGTTCGTCGAACTTCCTTAATGCTACAAGAGAACTACATAGTGATCAGAGAGATGACGGATCTATACTAACTATCAAGGGTCATCGACAGGGCCAACCCCCGGTTATACCTCTCCAAGGTCATCAACATCGGAGGAGTAAAGGGAGAGGGAGAGTGAGAAACGAACGGCAGAGGGCAGCTCACAATATCTGCGCCAACGTTGGACCATATCCGTGTCTGTGTGTGTGGGTCTACGAGGCTCTAGTGCGGCGCCTCTGAAACTAAACAAAGGGGACTGTATCGCGCCGTCCTGTGAGGAAGAATAAGCACAGGATTAACCTAAATCATCATTTAATCATAAGTAACTTTTCTTTCCCCCTATTTGTGTTAAATGTATCCGGAACAAGAAACTTTGGATAAAGTGTGCCAGTTAAAGACTTCGAACTTTGCCGAGTGGACTGCTTGCAGATTCTAAATTCATGAGCTCAGGTACGTCAAGCAATGAAGAACTATTTCACAAACTCTATGGGCAATCTCCGCCTCATTAAAAATAAGGGGACGCGATCTCCTGATTGTATATCCAAAGGAAACACCTCCTGGCAGAAAAATTCCGCCAATAAATAAGTGTTTGAGTGTTAAAACCTTGCTGTCTGTTTTCTTTAGGCTCAGACATTGACATTCCTTTCTATCGGCTGACTAACATTCGTTCTCGCCTAACCATGCTAGATCCCGGATTGTAAAGAACGTCATACCGCGTGAATAAAACTCAAACCGCTCGGACACGCATCAATATGTTTTGCTGTACCTATATTTTTTTCATTTTGTGGGATCTTAATGTCAGATTTTATGGAACGGCCAATGAATTTAGATGCCTGTGAAATTAGCGAACAGAGTTGCCAATGGTTTCCGTCATTTGATAAATGTTTTTACCACCTATACCTTGTGATAGAGTCCGAAGAGTAGGACTACTCATGTCCCCAGATGTCGAAGTAAAAGACTTCGCAGACAGATGCGTTTGATGGACATCCTAGCTACGTTTTACTGAATATCTACACAGAATCATCAGACTGTCCTCAAACAGCAAATAGCCGCCCCGGTGGCGCATTGGTCTAAGGCTCTGGCCTTTGATCATTCGTCAGTAAGGGGTCCGGGTTCGAATCCCGTCAGGCATGGATGTTGTGTTTGTCTTACGGCACTGGCTCTCTCCCTTCCCTGGAACCAGTGACCCTAAATTAGGGACGGGCGACTGCTTATAGCCCATTGAGTTGCTCACGGTGGTCGTTAAACTTCCAATAAAAAAAAACAAAAAAAACAGCGAATTCGTGATCACGTTTTGAGCAAATAATCTCTGATAACGGTGACACAATATTCCATCAAGTCTCTGCAATTTGAATTTAGTAGTGCTAGAGTAATGATTCATGTGCTCTAACAGAATCAGTATTAATATTAGTATATCTCCATCATCCAATAATACATACATAATACTGACGCTACAATGTCAAAATATCCAAATTCGCAACATTACAGCATCATTTCTGGTTGCCATCCTATCTCCATCGGCCTTACATGTTCATTATATAGCCATTACCTTCAAGTAATGACATTATTATACACCGTGGAAGGTAAACTTAATGCTCCGAAACAAAGAACTTTCCCTTTCTTATGTAGTTCGCGGTGGTGACAGGTTTTTGAATAATTCGAAAACTACTGATTATCACGAAATTAAGGCACATTCTTCAAATTTTCATCTGAGATTTGAATCATTTATTCCGCGGTAGTCATTTAAAAAAAAAAAACTTTTAAAAGTTTTTTTTTAAATGAAAAAAAAACTTAATTATTAAAGGGTTTTTATTAAAATATAGAATTACCTCTATTTCATATTCTGTAATCAGAGCATGCAGTTTAATTTAAATGAAATTAATTATATATAGCTAGGCATCTAATTGCTTTTCAGAGAGTCTTATAGATGTTACATTTCCCCAAAACCGCCTTTGACTGGGCTCAAGGTAAATAAATGACCTCTGTTTAAAAAAAGCAGGTAGAGACTGTTGCTTACTATGTTTATTGAAAATAAAATGTTCTAGTGTTCTCGAAAAAATGGTTTCAGGTGGGAAATCAAATTCTCCATTTCATTATGACCTCCCCCAGTCTTGAGAAATGAACTAGCCTGGAGACCGAACTGCAGAAAATGGGAGGACCGTAACTTCACAAAAAGTTAAAGATATATACAGTATTTAAGATTTGAAGTAAAACTAATTTCTAGAGAGCCAGTTTTAGATTTATTATCACGTACGTAGGCGTATTGCAGATTATTACTCTGAATGTGATGGCTAGCATCAAAGAAAAAATATCAAATTAAAAAAATTAGATAATTTCAAATGAACTCCGGACGCCGAAGATTACCACAATTTTCTTATTAACTTCCATCTGTATTTCTCTTCAATATACGGTCCTACCTGGAAATAGAAATTCATGTTGGAAGCTAATTTTAAGACCTTTATTAATAAAATTACATAAAGCAGCAAGAAAATTACAAAAATTTCAATTTTGAGTGAGATATAATCATATTTCCTTTTCCATATCTTCAAAAATATTTCTGCTGCGTTCTTACTTCTTTACGTACGTAATGAAAGCAATATATTATTTATTCTAGTAAGTGAAATATTTTTTATGCATCTACTTGTGAGACAATAATAAATTTAAATGTCGTGTGTTTGAAAGTGTAGTGTATAACATGAGCAACTAGACAAGGTCATTTATTCTTAATAAAGCTGTTCCGAGCTATCGCTCGAAATGTCGTTTAGATCAGGACACAGAATCTTGTTTCCTATCTAAACCGATGAGCCATTTCATTATGACCACCCCCAGTCTTGAGAAATGAACTAGCCTGGAGACCGAACTGCAGCATAAAGTTCACAGTGCAGTATATATACAAACCGAAGACCGGCTTTCGGTTAGTACAGTGTGTGGAGTCAGAATGGGAAAAGCTACCGATTTATCGGAGTTTTATGAAAAACAAATTGTGTTGGCATGGTGCCTCAGAACTGCGATCTAGGAAACTACGCGGATTGCGGGTTGTTCACTTGCCGCTGTAGTGCGTACCTATCAAAAGTAATACACAGATAGCCAAACGGCGAACCTTCTTCAAACTGAGTGTCGCCCGCAGCTCATTGATGCCGAAGGGAAACGAAAATTGTCGCGAATTGTTCACAGCGGCCGCAGGTACACAGTGCGAGAAATCACCCTCAACTACAACAGTGGTGATCACTGATGATGTAGCACATAGTTAATCGCAGCCTTCTGCGCACGGGCCTGCGTAGCCAAAGACCAAGCCGGATATCCCATGCTCACTGCACGTCATAGCCAACAACGAATGAAATGGGCCCAAAATCATCGAGATTGGACGGTGCATGATGGGAAGTAGCATGGTCTGACGGATCAACATTTGTGGCTCATCATGTAGACAGCCGAGCGCGTTTACATCGATTACCAACGGAGGGCATGGCACCTGAATGTGCTGTTGACCGGAAAGAGGCCTAAGGTGGTGGTGTTGTGCTGTGGGCGATGCTTTCATGGAACAGATTAAGCTCCATAATCCCAATAACACAATCCTTGATAGCTGTCAGTTATCTGAACATCGGTTCGGACAAAGTTCACCCATTCACGGCAACTGTGTTTTCTGCTGGTTATTGCCGTTACTAACAGCATAATTCGCCATGCCACTCTGCCAGAATCGTCAAGCTGTGGTTTGAGGAAAATGCTGGTGTTTTTTCTGTTAATGCTCTGGCGTCCAAATTCACCTGACAAGAACCCAATCTAACATGTGTGGTTCGACTTGGTAAAGCGGATTCGCCCCAAATCATCACAACCCCAAAATCTACGGGAGCTGGAAGACCTTTTGTTGACATTGTGGTACCAGATACTCCAGGATACATACCGCCTCCTCATCGTATGATACCTCTCCGAGTGGCCGCTGTTTTGTTGGCTAAAGATGATCCTACAACGTATTAGGTAAGTGCCCCATTGGTGTAAAATTAAAGAACTATATGACAGCAATTTCCACAACACCTTTTTTGTATTTTGCAGCAGAAATACTCACATTTTCAAAAGAGTTCCTTCTTTGCAGAATCAGTCCCATGCCCATGATAAATGGCAAAGTGTTTTCCCATCCTCACTTTCGTGTTTCTTTTCCGCGAAAGTGATAAACCCAGCAGTAAAAGAACAAACCACTCTCATATTTTGGTCGGCATCGACTGTTAGTTTGGTATTGTAGGATAGTTCGACTTCTCCACGCCTTCTTTGCATTTCTGCCGTTGAGTAACACGTATGGTATTAGGAATGTGTTAGCCGACCTAAATGGGCTAACAGATTCTTGATTGCTTCCTTATGTTTTGAGTACTACTGGCTTTACAGAGACTAGAGTTCCAATGGTGTAGAAACTAATATGCTTTTATTTATTATACACAATTTGACCCAATCCAAATATGAGAAATTAACCAAGACTCCTTAGAATGGAAAAATATGTGGCTGTAAATAATTTTTGAAGAATATCTTTCGTCAAACATTTCATTACTTTGGGGTATTCTTGCAATTTTACCTACATGACCTTTTGTTGAGACATCGGCGCCTTCATCCAGACATCTAAAGAGCTAACTTAAGTCGTTTCTTACTTAAATTTCACCACAGTTAACTCTCTCTCTCTCTCTCTCTCTCTCTGTTATAGAATTTATGTTAACTGAATAGTCATTAATGCGTTGAACAACCATCACTTACTGTATTCTGAAAGACTTCGGATATAAAAATGGTGCAAATTTCCAAATTGTTTCCTTAATAAAATATTCTAAGTATACTGACGGAAAGAAATCCCAACACCAAGAAGGGGTTGTGCTAGATAAACGACTGTTGGTAGGCGGTGAGAGAACATCTGTAAGATGACGTCTATGCAAATTTCGCGCTTGGCGCTTACGTGAGGCGCTAGTAGCGCCCATCGGAACATGCAAAGCAAGTTTGCTGTAAATACGCGCTGTAACGTTCGTGAGCGTTAGTTATCGTTGAGATTGGACGTAGTGTGTTGATGTTAGTCAAGAATGCCTTTAACACTAGCTGATGACACTACCTGCACCGTCAAAGTGCTGACTTCGCAGGGAAATGCGGAACTCTCTCGAATAGTTTTTGGGATAGATGGTATCCCTAGCCTACGTTCCGACAGTCAGCCTGTCAGTCACCGGAAGCCACGGTCTTCTACTCGGACAGATTCGGTCTAGAGACCTGTGGGGATCTGCCTCCCCACGGGACTGGTACCTTACACCCCCTGTCACAACCCGTGTGTGCGACGTGCTATGGGCAGTTGGGGCAAGCAACTTTTTTAAAATATCTCATCTCGTGGCCGGGAGATCGCCCGCCAACGCGAGTTTTTTTTTTTTTTTTTTGGGACTACTGTCCTTTATTTTGAAACTCAGCACATTTACAAAAATTTTTTCACTATGAGGGTCGCATGCACCCCTCTCACAATAGTCAAACAAACAATCACATTACAACATTGAATTATTTACATTGTTCACAGCTCTAGGGCCAGAGCTGTGTTGTTGACCCCGGGCCAGGGTCAAATCAAACACTTTGGTCAGTCGACCGAGAAACTCATTATTGAGAGTTACGTACCTCCGAGGGTACTTCCATTTGTCAACCATAGTTGACCCGACTCTTTCTTTGCTCAAGTTCCCTTACAAGACTAGGACATGTCTTGCTGAAGCTGGAGTGAGCAACGTCCAACTTCAGTCGGAACTTGGCATTCGCAGCGGAGCAGTTGCTGCAGTTCGGTGCGGCTGCACACCGGTGGTGCTGGTGCCCAACTTCACCACAATTGCCGCACCTTGCATCAGTCTCGGGGCAGTTGCCTCGGAAATGGCCGAACCCATTACACCGAAAGCACCTGACCTCCCTCAAAATTCCTTTAGACGGAGCACTGACCAACCCAAGTTCAGTGTCATCCGCCTCACCAAGTGCTTGAAGGCCTTGGGTTCCACGTCTGCCACCCAGTGGACCCTACCTCCCTTGCACCTAATGGGAAAACAGGCTTTGAACCCGTTCTCGAGCTCTGGGTTCTGCCCACAAACCATCTGCTCGAACTCTTTCCCGGAGAGTCCCTCGTCGACACCGTACACAATCAACCGAGGGTTTCTCTGCCGTGGGGCCGTGGGAAGTGTGCAATCCTTGGTCAGTGGATTGCTTCTCAACTCCTGGGCAAGGCGGTCGAGCTCCCCGGGATGGGAACACTCCACGGCGACCCCTCCTTTCCTTATACTCCGTAAGCTCTTGACCCCTATCTGCAGTTTTTTTGGGTTCACTGCAGTTTTTAGGGTTTTCTTTGTGTCTTCTGAGGACACACTCTCAACTGTCGGGTAGACTAAGAGCACGTGTCTCCTGTCTACCGACTTACCCCTCTTCTTTCTACTCTCAATCGGGGCGGGCGAAGGCCCTTTCGCCTTGATAGCCCCCTTCCTAGCCACTTCGGCGTAGGAAACCACTTTCACATCGGCCTTAGCGCCCGATTCCTCCCTCACGGATAGCATGCCCTCGACATGGGCCACCCGTGCTGCTTGCTTAAAACAAGCATCGCTAATGCTCCTCAAGGCAGCAAACACCTTCTCCCTCACTGAGGAAGTGACCCGCAAGTCCAAGATCACGGACTGTACTTCCGAGGTGAGTTGGGTGATGCGATTCAAAAACAACTCCTCGGGTGTAAGCACCGGGGGTGTCCCGGGATGCGTACCTCCCACCGAAGGTACCTCTGGGCACCCCGCGGACGACCCCTCAGGAGCCCGAGATTCGGGCTGGGGTGTTGTTTTCCCCTTCCTTGCCATGGGCGGAACTGGCAAGGGGGTGCCCACACCCTTCGTGGGCGTAGCGGCTTTAGAGCCTCTCGCCTGGGGAATCGTCTTCGACAGTTTTCCCCCAGCAATGGGCTCTACCTTCCGGCTGCTCTCGGAAGAGGGGCTAACCCCTTTAGCACTGCCGACAGGGCATGGTAGTGCTTCTGCCGCTACCTTCTGCGTCCGGGTTATCCCGGACGATTTGGGGACGGGCCCCTTGGACTTCACTCTACCCTTCTGGGTAGAAGGCATCTCTGTGGGAGAGATAAAAAAAAAAAAAAAAAAAAAAAAAAAAAAAACCACCTCTTCTAAGTACTGAGTGGGCACCCGGAGGTTCTCCCACTCTAGTCTAACCTTAGAAACCGGGCGCTCGGGCTTTGGGCGGGCGAGGGACCCTCGTCCGCGGGACCGGTACGGCGACGACGTACCCGATGACTGATGCCAGAGTCTCTATGCGAGCTGATCGGAACTTCGCCCTCACAAGGGCGTTTTTACTAAGTCCCGTCACTGCTCTATTCGATGGGTAAAATATAGTACCCAATTCGAAAAAACAAAATTCGCGAGATCGGGATTGAAACCCGTTAAGAAGACGAAGACGCCATTATCAACAGCTCACGGAGTTTGAACGAGGTCGTGTAATAGGGCTACGAGAAGATGAATTTTCGTTCCGCAATATCGCAGAACGGCTTGGCAGGAATGAAGCCACTGTGCATGATTGTTGGCAGCGGTGGTCAAGGGAAGGTACTGCCTCAAGAAGACCGGGTTCCGGCCGGCCACGTGGCACTACTGAGAGGGACGACCGCCGTGGCGCATCGTACCGCGTCTGCGGCAGCAATTCGAGCATTAACCGTCCCTGTATTGACCGACCAAGTGCAACAGACATTGAACTCCATCTCACAAACTGACATCCAGTACTTGTAGGACACAATGCATGAACGTTTGCGTGCTTGCAGTCAACATTCTGGCAGTTACACCGGTTATTAATGTACCAGCATTTCACATTTAAAATGGCTCTTCTCGCGCTTACATTAAGCTGTGATCTTGAAACCTTAATCGATTAAATTTGTTACCTATACAAATGTATTGCCGCCATTTCATTATTGTACAACTATTTTTTCGTGGTGTTGGGATTTTTTCCGTCAGTGTAGTATACCATGCTTAAAAAGGGTCCGGAAAAACAAAACATTTACAATCCAAATATTATGAACCCGCGAAAAATTTCACTAGTTCGCCACTGTTAATCTTGATGAGTTTTAGAATATATGCGGCATGTCAATTTTAATCTTCTTTGATATTCTTTGGGAAACACTAGTGATTACTTTCAGTGTATGGCCTCATGTATAAAATTCTGCACACCGCACTTCCGCTGTACAAAACGTGTCATTGGTTTATATACAAAAAGGTCCATTCCTTTTAATGACGTAGGTTTTTCAGTTGAGCAACGGTGTAAAGTTTTCCGCTTCCTTTGTTCAAAAGTTTTGTTTTAACAATTTTATTTTACATCGTTCTACCTGGGAAGAATCAAGAAAAAGAATAAACAAATAAAAAAATATTGTATTATTCGAGTGCAGCAGCATTAAATTACCGCCCGAGTATGATATCCGGGAGATGAGGTTTTTAAGTTTTCGGATGTTATCTGACTTAAATGTCATGCCATATTTACACTAATAAACGGATCCACATCAACCAGATTTATATTGCACAGTGGTGTAATCCCCTATTTAATTCGTTGAAGTAAATGTATTCTTGTGAAATCTGTGAAATGAGTTATTAGCGTTTTCGAACAATATCTGAAAATTATGGTAAGAATTTCTAAAAGTGTGAGTTCACCCTTTCAGTGATATTACCTGACATTTGTTGCTGACTTTACTTTGGCTGTTCGTTTTCTCCAAATACAGCTCCAGACTCAAGTGAATATATGTCCGTAACTCGAAGGTTGTCGTGTAAATATGCAATATATTTGTTAAAGAAAGCGAAAACTTTGGTTTTGAAGTATTAGTCTCAGTACGTGTTTCCTACTGAATAATGCAAATCTTTCCATAAAGGATATCTTAGTTCTTATGACATGTAACGTATTAAACACATTAGTAGCCTTATCTGTGCAACTTAAATTGATGCAGCTGGATGTGGATACTTTTTGAACAATTTTGAAATCACATAATGAAAAATCTCTCACACACGATATATTGAAAAGACGATCAGTGTGAATTTTTTCATCAAAGAACAGAAGTCTTAGCTCCTTAAGGACAAGTAATTTATCAATGGAGAAGCAGTAATCTACCTGTCGCATATATACTGACAACCATAGAAAGAGAGCAAACACTTATTTTTATTGAGAACTGGGTCCCATAAATCTCCATAGCAGGATTACTATGACAGACACTACCGTTTTATTTTGAGATACTGCTCGGGTTCAGTTACTTTCATAATCAGCTGCCATCCAAACATCCCAATCCGAAACTTGATGTGGTTGTTGCCATTTAGAATCGAGAACAACGCAATAGTATAAAGTTGTTTTATATTAGTGTTTAATATAATGCATAATTTCCATAACTAACTGAAGCAAGTTTCAGTATTTTTACTACTTGCACAAATTAGACTTTAAAGTGTTTAGGTATCAGTAAAATATCCTAAAACAATATTCATACTATATATATGAATATCCAGAAAACGAATTATACTGCTTCGGCAGTACGTATACCAAAATTGGAATGATTCAGAGAAAATTAGCATGGCCCATGCGCAAGGATGACACGCAAAATCGTGAAGCGTCGTTCCACAATTTTTGCGATACTTTATAACGAGATGGTGTCTTGCCTGCTGAATTTGGTTAACAACGTCAAGAGTGTTTCAAGATATAGTAACAGAATTGTGCGGTTTGTTCCTAAACACTGCGGGAATGATATTTCTGGTAGTTAATGCCGATTTTTATTCAGAAAATGAAACACAGAAGAAATTACACTGGCGGAAAGTGAAAAAAGAACACCAAGAAGGAATATTCGGACGATCATGAAATTTACATATATCAATGGGGTTGAGTTTACGTAGGTGTGATTTTAATTTCGGGACCAACCGGTGAGCGCTTACGCCAAATTATCATCGGTGGTATTTAAGGAGTACGGCGAAGTGAATGAAATCAGTCGTCGGCGTACGGACACGTGCGAAGACCCTGAAGAAGCTGCAATGCCTGAACATGGAAGACGTGTACGATTTCAACAGTTATCGGACTTTGAGCGAGGTCGTCTAGTCGGAATCCGCGAGGCCGGGTGGTCGTATCGTCGTATTGCGGAGCGAATTGGACGGAAAGTATCGGTGGTGGTACGATGGTGGCGTAGATGGTCCGAGGATCATTCCCACACGAGAAGACGTGGAACCGGGAGTCACAGATAGACTGATGAGCGGACCCATCGACGCATAAGAAGAGCGGCGTTGTCAAGCAGAACATCCACTGTGACGCAAATCCGAGCTGTCGTTGCACCTGAGGTGACTGTGCGAACAATCCACAGCCATCTACTGGATGCAGGACTACGTCCCGTGTGTCTCTGGCATGTGTACCTGTGACATCAGCCCACCGTCAGGAACGGCTGCAGTGGTGTCGCCAACGTCTGCACTGGAGAACGCAATGGCGATCTGTCGTGTTCAGCGATGAAAGCAGATTCTGCTTGGGAGCCTCCGATGGCCGTATGCGTGTTCGCAGACACACAGGGGAGCGTCTCTACCCTTCTTGCATCCGCCAGCGACACACAGGGCCTAAACCTGGTCTCCTGGTGTAATGAACGATCAACTATCACTCCCGTACACAACTAGTGTTTGTACCGGGCACGCTAAACAGCACCTCCTTCATCAACCTCATCATTCAGCCCGTTGTTGCTCCATTTGTAAAGTCGGTCCATCGTTGTGTTTTCCATCAAGATAACGCACGGCCTCACACGGCACGTGCAACACAACATGCACTTCAGGGTGTGAGACAACTTCCATGGCCTGCAAGTTCACCGGATTTGTCCCCATTGAGCACGTGTGGGATTTTATGGGACAACGACTTATCCGGTCTCCACGGCCAGCCACGGCCATCCCCGATTTAAGCGTCCAGGTTGAGGGTGCTTGAACTCAAAACCCCCAACTTACATCCAACATCCGTACGACAGACGCCATGCCAGAATTGCACAGTGTGACGCAGTTCATTGGCTGTACAACCTCGTACTAACCATGTTACATGGAAATGTTTTTTTTCAGTTTACCAACAAATACAGCTGCATTTTGCCATAATGTTTTGATCACGTTATCCTCTGTATTCCGTAATTATGCTGGGTAAATTTCGCTGGTATCAGACGTCTCCTTCTTGGTGTTCTATTTTAACTTTCCGGCAGTGTATAAAATTTATTTTAATTGCTAATGGTATCATAAAAAATTACGCCGACTTCTGAATCTCGACCGCTACAAGTAGCTCCAAATTTTGCACATGTCCCTCCGCTGTCTTGGTATAATACAGAGTACAGCCATATTTCCTGGGGAAAGAAATTAACATCGCATGCACGCTACAATTTCTGAAAATCGTAACACCATGAAAGAACCGCGCTGTTCTAATATAGTTTATATCACGTATTCCTTATATTAGAGAAGATAACTTATAACATTTGTAGAATTATACATGATTTTTCCACTTCAGGTCTCAGTACTGTGTAAAGCCAGCTCGTTGGAAAATAACAGCCTCTACATGGCTTTTGCATTAAATGGAAGAGGTTTTTGATATCATCCTGTGTAACTGCAGCCGAAATGCTTGTATGCGAGACCATAGTCCCTTTGTGGTGACTGATGATGTTCTTGTCGGGTCAGACGCTTAGCTACCACGACCAACATTTATTCTATCAGGGGCATATCCGGCGAACGTAAAGGTTTGAGATGAAACGGTACCTGCCATGCATGGAAGAGGTCGGACGTTCCATGACGCATGTGGCACAGTATTGCCCAGCTGGATATAGCGTTAGGACAACTATGAAGGAAGGATTTTAAGTTCATCCCTGTTGTATCGATTGCTGTTGAGAGTTCCCTCAAATCATATTATCATATTAGGCGAGATTACGTATTGAACGAAATGACCTCCGCCTCCCAAACATGATGCTTGTTGTTGGACCTGTATGATGCTCAAACACATGTTCCGAAGTACCGTTCAATGCCATGACTTCGAACATGTATGCGACCATCATGATTCATCAAGCTAAACCGTGACTCGTCAGAAAGCTCGACCTGTTAATAATCAGCCTGCCACTGTCTGTTTTTGAGACCCATTGCAATATGTAGTTGGTGTTACAGGAATGCACAGAAATGGGCTGCTGGAGACCAGTCCTCTGTTACGCAGATGACGTCGAACGTTGAATACAAAGCCTGACCTGTAGCAGTGCTCCATTGCTGCGGTAACACAGCGGATGCTGCTGTGCCATCGGTCACTGCCGTGCTGTAAAAGTGTGTGTTATCTCATGCAGTCGTGTGATTTTGCTGTCCATTTCGCGGTGTTTATTAGACCAAGTCTAGAATGTCTACTGACGGCACGTATGCATCGGTACACTGGCGTTTCGTTCTGTACGATTGGCAATTCAGCGATAGGAAAATCCAGCTTCTCACATCCCAACAACCCTTCCTCGCTCAAAGTCCGCCATGTGTTGATGATGCGATCTTTTGCGAAATGGCATAATGATACACTTGAAACCACTTCTAGACTCTTTACTGATTGCAATATCTTGTTGGAGCCAGCTCCATATACCCTAGTCCGCACATGCAAATGTTTTAGAATAATAACAATTCACAGATTTAGAAGGGAGAAATTTTACCTGAGTAGTATTCAAAACAATTTTCTTCTGGTTCAATGCACGTTTTACTGCGATTGAACAAATTCCTTCATCTTTTTCTGAAACGCCTTGGTAGGAAATGATTTCAATTACTAAGTCACATTATGTTGGATCGCTGGATATCTTGAAAACGTTTCCCTTTTAGCGGATATGTAAGTTTCTAAAATTGAATCAAATCTGCTGCAGCGCAATTTGTGGAATACCGTTAGTTTTGTAAAGTAGATTCTTGTCGTTTTGCGAGATGAAACACAGAGACACTTATGGCTGACACGGCGATTTATTTTGAAAGAGAAACTTACTTTTTTCTTGTCAAATTACTGATCAACGCACCGAATTCAGTAAAGTAACCGTTCCATTACATCCGAATAATATTGACTGTTAAATTTTTGTCTTTCTGGCACAAATTCCAAAAAATCATACCATATTATGAAACTGAACAGCCTTTTTTTTAAATCTATTTTTATTGAAACTATGTTTGTAATATTTACAAAGGTAGCTTACCTCATTCTACACTTCCCACACCTTACATTCTTTTATCCATCATGCTTGGCCTAGGCCCGCGGTGTGGTATTCCATTATTTGGTTCACAGGTTTTATTGAATGCTTTAACAACTCTTATGTAACATGAAGTGTCCTGTCGTCTTGTAAAAACCTAACCTTCGTTGCTATAAAACCACTTATTGAACTCAAAGACTTATGATATCATTGACAACTACGAAAAACTTATGTACAAACATGCAAATTCCGAACCAAAAAATTTAAAAAAAATTTGAAATCATTTATACAAATATTTACATACAACGCATTTGCTGAACTTCTCGAAAACCAACAACCAACCACACCCTAGACCACTCCCAAGCAGATTGCCTCCAGCACTTTCAGTCCTCTACTGGACTATATTCAGGAGGTGTTGTTTCTTCTGCGACTGCAGCAAAAGTGAGTGATACGCCCATCTTCTTCGCCCCGCCCCATCGTCAACCATGAAACTCTTCCACCGTGGCTCCATCTGTCATTGACCTTAGTGAACTCTTCATTTTTCTCTTTCCCTTTCTGTGTTTTTGGTTCTTTTGGTCAATTTGTATTAATTCCTTCCATTTCTCATTAAGTATATTAGGATCGTTATTATTACATACTCTGTATCTATTTTTTTCAATTATCACTGATTCTGCAATACGTAGGTTTCTTTCATTACGACATGTTTTTATTATTTTAATTTTATCAAAATTTGGATATGTCTTGTTATCTAGGAAGTATTGTATCAGTGCTGTTTTCGCTTCTTTTTTTTGCCAGTATTTAACATGCTGTTGTAATCGATGTTTTAACTGATTTTTAGTACTACCTATATATGACATTATTGGGATTCCATTTATTGCTATTTCGTACACACCAGCCTTTTCCAAGATACTGCATTTTCCAGGGTTATTAATTATCATATCTCCAATAGTCATTACTTTGGTTCCCACCTGAATACCATATTTATTGCATAATTTATTGATTTCCCTAGAGATTCCTGGAAGGTAAGGTGTTGCTCCGACATATTGTAA
The DNA here is from genome assembly GCA_039090855.1 of Macrothele yani. Taxonomy (NCBI): domain Eukaryota; kingdom Metazoa; phylum Arthropoda; class Arachnida; order Araneae; family Macrothelidae; genus Macrothele; species Macrothele yani. The sequence continues at coordinate 72,439,566 of CM076999.1, read as the reverse complement.
TGGTTTTTTTCTGTTAGGTGAATAAGTATCTTGCATCTTTACCTGTACTTTATAAATCCATTTATTTATCTTCTGTGGAGGGTATCCATAGTTGTATGTAATTTCTTTAATATAATTTATTTCTTCATTACGAAATACTTCTGTATAGGTGTTGCAGCACTCGTGAGCGAGCGCGTACCTTTTCCCTGTATTGGAAGTCGAGATTTAATCGGAGAAGCGAAAAAGAAATGGGGTTTAAAAAATTAATCAAATGAATGGGAGAGATTTTGGGGAGCTGGTGTAAGAAATAATAAATTTAGGTTTTTATAAGCTTCACGCTCCTCAGGATCTACATTACGCCATTTAATATCCCCTTAGATTTTCTTCCGTGGATTCGCGCCTAGGAAGGTCGGGAAAGTACCGCTTTTCTCCCCCCCCTCTCTCTTTCCGAGTCGAAGGGCTTCCAGTCGGCTTGCTGTGGCGTGGGACCGAGGGGCATCCCTTCCCATCGGCTACGAGCCAGGAATATTGGGTAAGGTGAAGTAATACTACAAGAGTATGGCGGGTAGACATTTTATTGGAGCACGGCGCCGGTCGTCTTGAGAATTGCTGCACCAAGTCTGTTAGAAAGAATAGCATGGCGCCAGGCAAAGGAAAATCCATAGAGTTTTATGGTATGAAAATTTACGACCCAGAAGATCCACGGGCACGGAATTTCCTAGAATTCAGGGGCGGACGCAGATTTTGGACTGGGCGAAGAATGGCAAGTCAGAGTATTGGCGGGAAACCCAGAGCAAATCATATCGGGAAATGATAATTGTTTGACCAATCTGTAAAGTGGTGGGAGGATTCGGGAAGAACAATTTTTCGTAGGACTGAAAGAATAGCGACAAAAAATAAAATATAGCATGGTGAAAAAAGTTGAGGAAGAACTACCGATACGAAGATCGGAGCATTGAGGAAATCGAAATGATACGAGAAGGCTGTATCACCGCCTCACTCTCGCTGATGATTTAGCCTAGTATCCCCGAGGACCGAGAATGTGCTTAAAAGGGAGCTATTTTCTACCGTAGCAAAAATAAGTGGGACTCGGAAATCATGACGGTGATATATAAGATCCAGAAAGACATGCTATTTACAAAGAAGGAATCTGCAAATAACAATTTGGAAGAGGAGAATGGAACGCCAGCCCTTATCGTGGGATAGAAGGTAGGACATTTCCGTCCTTAACGGTTTCCTCTTGTTTATATAATTCGTATGTTGAACCGAGAGTTAAAGAAGAGCATAGTAGACTAAGTCAGGGTTGAAAATAAAACCAGCTCTAAATTAATGCTGAGAAAAGTAGGGCAGAAATAGAAGAAATGAAATGGTTGAGTAAAGTAAATACATTGATCAGAAGAGGAAATTGTGTAGGATAGGAATTATTTTAAGTAAATTATGTTTCGACATTTTTCAGATTTATATTAAATTAAAATAGGAAATTGAAGTTAACCGTTAAATAAATAATTTTGATAAAAGGGTCTTCAAGCATATTCATATGACTGAGTGTACGTTTTTAAATTTCAAGCCTTCATCAGGCAAAATAAACACATTTTATTTTCACGTTATTATGAGTCGGCTAAATTTCATTTGAGTGTACAATTTTGTAAAGTAAAAATGTTAATCACGAATGACAGTTGGATGTGTGAGTAAATGATTTGGAATGAATGTTCAAAAAAGTCCTCCAGTTCAATACTGAGTAACTTACACATCAGTGCTAGTAAAAATCAAAATTTGTAAGTTAACGAAATATTCGCGAGAAATGAAAAGCTAGACGATTACTTTTAAACATTGCGGCACTCAGCGGACCCCGATACACGGAACGTCGGCTGGGTGAAACACAACGCCCATCCTCGAATAGCGAGCCTGTGTTTTCTCTAATACTGGGAAAACATAGTTTTTTGAAATTCGAGTGATTACCCTTAATGCTAATAGTTATCGCCAGTGCACACAACAGCAGGCATTGGAGTCCGATACCATAGGAATGTGTGGTAGCTCTTTTGATTAATGTTTTTATGCTATTACATTTCTGCGCATAAGGGTGTGTTGAGTTATATGGTATCATAATTGGGACATATGTTTGTTTTCTATGTACCTTGTACTGCAGTTTATTCCTTTGCTTAATAATCTTGACATTCAAGTAAGGTAAGATATTTTCTTCTTCATGTTCTATTATGAGAGAACACAAAAAAACGAAAATCAAATTAACTAGGTTTGAAACCCAAGTTGAGTTTTTGATAGCATGTAGAGACTTTGACTTAACCCCAAAATATATAAGAATAAAGAACTCCTCAATGAATAGGAAAGATGAGAAAATATTACAAACTTGCCAGTAAAAAAGACTAATTGCAGAGATAGTAAATAAAAGAATAATAATTTTCGGTTTACAAACTACATGTTTAAAATTATGGGAAAATATAGGTAATACGTACAACACACAGGAATTTCAATGGATCATGGAAGAATGAAATCCTAGATACTACGTTAAGGAAGATTAATGAAATAGTAGAAAAAGAAAGAAAGACAGATAAGAAAAACGTTGCGGCAAAATTACATCGACTGTTGGACCAATATACAGGACATGAATAAAAAGAAAATAACTACAAAGTTTACCAGAACATGTCATCACAAGAGCTAACCTATTCACAGATAGCTATATTACAGCGGGAGAAAAAATATGCTTTCCCACAGAAGATAACAAAAACAGAAAATTTAATGCCAAACTTTGAAGATATCATCAGAAATATCCCTAATGATGATAAAGAAGAGATTAGTGGTAAACTCTTCAGAATTATATTAAAGGAATATAATGAAAAAACAATAAAAATTATTATTTAACGATATTAAAATATGAAAAAAATCAACTGTTGAAATTAAAAGAAAACAAAAGTATCAAATTTTGTGAAGCTGATAAAACAGGTCAAATAGTGATTTTGAATATACAGAAGAATATAACCAAACAATGAAATTGGCAATAGATTAATTGAAATGTTCTGAGGTGAAAAGGGACCCAACTGATAATCAGATAAGATATTTGTCTAGCATCAGGAACCACAGCACCTTACCTGATGAGATCAAAAATGCAAAACCACCAATGGGTGCGAAAGTCCCAAAAATTTTTGCAAAAATTAAAACACACAAGGATGGTAACCCCATGCGACTTATAGTATCCAAAAAGAACTCCCCATTGATTAATCTTGAAAAGAATATTTACTGTTTCTTGGCACCAATATTTATGAAAACGCAATACAATGTAAAGAATACATATGAATTTATTGAAATTGTGAGGAATGTAAACCAGGATTTAAAAGATTACAGAATGGCTAGCATGGATGTCAAGGCACTGTTCCTAAGCACCCCTGTACCAGAAGCTATTGAGATTATAAATAAAAAATTACAACAAGATCAATTACTGAATAACACACAACTACAAGAGTTAAAAACAATTTTATTATACATCTATGAAAATAACATCTTCAAATATGATGAAAAAATATACAAACAAAATTTTGGTGGCTTATCAAACCTTTTTGCAGAAGTAATTATGAAAAACATAGAAGAGCAAATCATCAGTACATTGGATGAACCACCATTGGTTTACTGTGGATATATTGATGATATCTTCAATATGACCAGAATGAAAATTGAAGAGCTGGAATCTTTAACTCAACAACTTAGTAATGTCTATCCCACAATAAAATTGACAATAGAATATGAAAAAGAAATATATCTTACCTTACTTGGATGTCAAGATTATTAAGCAAAGAAATAAACTGCAGTACAAGGTACATAGAAAACAAACATATGTCCCAGTTCTGATACCATATAACTCAACACACCCTTATGCACAGAAATGTAATAGCATAAAAACATTAATTAAAAGAGCTGCCATACATTCCTCTACAGAAGTATTTCGTAATGAAGAAATAAATTATATTAAAGAAATTACATACAACGATGGATACCCTCCACAGAAGATAAATAAATGGATTTATGAAGTACAGGTAAAGATGCAAGATACTTATTCACCTAACAGAAAAAAACCATTACAATATGTCGGAGCAACATCTTACCTTCCAGGAATCTCTAGGGAAATCAATAAATTATGCAATAAATATGGTATTCAGGTGGGAACCATAGTAATGACTATTGGAGATATGATAATTAATAACACTGGAAAATGCAGTATCTTGGAAGAAGCTGGTGTGTACGAAATACCAATAAATGGAATCCCACCAATGTCTTATATAGGTAGTACTAAAAATCAGTTAAAACATCGATTACAACAGCATGTTAAAAACTGGCAAAAAAAGGAAGCGAGAACAGCACTGATACAATACTTCCTAGATAACAAGACATATCCAAATTTTGATGAAATTAAAATAATAAACACTATTATCGCTCGGGTTCCTAATTGGGTTCACTCGGCGTAATATTGGGAGCCAAGGGGGTGTCGAGTTGATTGTGATTCTGCGATTCCCTGATTTAGGGCTGACGCAGCTTCAGAATCCACTGACGGGGCGTTGTGTTTCACACAGCAGATTTTCCTTTGGGAATCAAAGGGTCCGCTGTGTGCCGCAAAATTTTTGTGAACGTCTAGATTTAAAATAAAAAGCATAAGTGAAGTGATTTTCTAAGTTCCGGTTCCAAATGATATATATATATATTCTCCAAATAATCTAGGGTTGAGCACACATATTGTAGTTAACGATACACTCATCATGGAACTGAGACAAAATTAACAACAAACACAATTTATTGGTTATGATTTGGCATAATAATAAATATACGCTAATGATACTAGCAAAAATGATTTCAGACTCTCTGACAGGAACCTGTACTAAATTACGTATTTGCTCATACAATTATTTACTCTATGTGTGGACTGCTCCGATAAAGATTTTATGAGGGGACACCAAAAAAAAAAAAAAAAGAATAGGATGGATTTCCTACCTTAACCTCCGAATCTGGCTTAGATATCGCGCTGCTGAGCACTCCTGAGCCGGGAGAATTCTCGTCCGCCAAACACTGTTATCGTGGTTCCTCGACCTAGCGTACTGGTCTGCGATGTCTGCCCCGGTCCGTCAAACTTGGTGCGGGCTCTCGTCATGCTGCCAGTCTCTGATACATCATGGCGGCGTCCACGTTTTGGACCACCAAAAAAAAAAAAAAAAAAAAAACGCCAAGTGACAAGTCACCAGTAATAAAAAAAAAGACGCAAGTCAAGCACCTCGACTTAGAAGAACAAGTGAAAAGATGAAAGTGACGAATTTCTTCTCTTCCCTTTTCAAAATTTTCGACGATCCCCAAGAAGACCCACACTACCACAAAATTTCCCATCATCCAATCACTAGCTGGCAAACGCAAGCCTTCCTGAATTAAATTCCCCAGCGTAAATCTTACTGGTCGGAGAATTAATATTTTGATCTTCCATTCGTTAGGGGGCCAAGATTCCTACCCGTTCCAGTGAAATTCTGAGAACCCCTGAAGTTACGTTTGCCGCTTGATACAACCACCGGCCATAAATCCTTACCCCAAATAAACTGTTGGGCCCGGTTCCAACAAGTCTCCAGTCGGCTCAACACGCATTGTTGATGCTATAGACGGTGGACACTTCTATTGCCACAACAAAACATACTACGAAGCCAGCTCGCCGATTGCTGTTGCCAGCGTTTACTCCTTACAGTGTCGGTCTGTCGTGTGACGCCTTGTGCTGAGAGAGGAGGGACGGAGCGGAAAAAAGAAAAGATTCATCCGAAAGTATATGGCAAAATAAAACATACTCCTTCTTCAAAAAAATACATGAATTAATAAAAATGAATAAATAAATGAATAAATAAATGAATAAATAAGATAATAATTAAATAAAGAAATAAACTAGGGAATGGGTTTTCGACCTAAATGTGCAGCGCTCAGTTTGGGCGCTGTCACAACTTCCTCCCATCACGGACCAGAAAAGAAAGAGGACCGGGCTAGAAGATCCGGACCTGAGTATGTTCCTGCAGATTGAGTCCGTAATAAATTAACTTAATAATAATACACAAAATGCATAAATATACCAGCAAATAAAATGCACATCAATTTTAATCGAAATGAACACAGTATCATAAAACAGGGTCCTGTAAAACAAAGAAATAAACCATGACGAAATAGTGGACACAAATGTGCCTTTCTTTGAGCAAAAGATAGGATGAATAAATCTCGTCGTCGTCACAGTACACGACATATCATAAGTTCGCTAGAAATTAGCATCGTGAGATTATCATAAGATAACATTTCATTTTATTTTTTCAGTTCATGGATTTCACTCCCATTTAAAATGACAAAGTTTCTAGTGAGAAATATTGTTCGTACGCACCACCAGAAAGTTAACGAATAAAAGTTGTTTGTCCGAAATGCGGTAATGCTTTTTACGCCATTTGGAAGGAGAAGGTACTCTCTCTTTGTTCCAGAGTCTGTGTTGGACTCCATCCGCATTAGTCCTGCCGATCATGCCCTGCCACATTCTGTCGAATCGGTCAGTATCGCACAGCGACCAAGTCCACAAAATCGTCGCACAACTCTTTGCCGGAGGTTATCAGTAGCAACACCAACCTTTTGGTCGGTCGACGCTAGGCAGAAGCGTAGCCACTATAATAGATAGTCCGGTCTCGCTGTATCAGCCGCACTGTTGCGGAACTGCGATCCCTGCAGCCTCCACTTTGCCTTTCTCACTCTGTTGCTTTGATTGTTCGTTTTTTGCGCTGAGTACAACGAGTAAGAGAAACCTCGCTAGTTCTGTAAATAACGTCCAATTCCCATTTTTGCAACTGGTGGACGCGCTATCTAGACATCCCCATGCTTTGTTGCGCCAATGAATTAGCAGAGTCTTTTACAGTCGTTTTCTTAGGTGCTAGTGTCCATTCATCAGGTTGAATGTAACCCTAAGAGTTTTTTTTTTAGCAGTTGACACGGCGCAGTGTTTCATTCTGCCGTAACACCAGTCTGGAAGAAATGTGGCATATAGGAAATTCCACCCTTTTTGGGCCCCTCGTGAAGAAAAAGAAACATAATTATATATTCTCTCTTTTTTTTCTTTGAGGATAATGTCCCCGTCAGAAAGCCACTTAAAATTAGATTGATTCGTTTACACTTCATTTCGTAAACACTTGGTGAATTCATGACAAATATTCATCGACATAACAAACTCGATTTCGCTTTATGTACCGTTACAACACTAGGTGAATTAATTAGAAATTTTCAACGTTACAACACACTCTAATTCATAAACAAGACTGCAATAGAATACTTAACAAGTTAACCCGTTGGGTGCTCAATCCTAAATTACTGGATATAACTTCGAATAATTTCCCCATGGATTACTGTACATTACTTTGTTTTTTTTTTCTTTCGTACTATTCGCTTATTTATCGCCCTTTGGAGAATTGCTTCTCCCTCTCTCTTTCTTTCTTTCTTATATACATATATATTTTTTTGTGTCACACATTTATTCATGAACTCTTATTCATTCATCTCTTATGGTTTTTTTTTTCTCTTTATTTCTGTTCATCTCACTCATACGCCACTTTGTACATTAGTCGTTCCCTATTTATTTACGGTTCAAAATTAATCCCTTTTCCTTTCTACTATTAATTACCATATACTTCGCCTATTTCTTAACTACAACCCCTTTTACTTCTGACGAATTCAATTCCTTCACTTTTTAACGATTCCCTGGTTAACCTCTTCAATTAATCAAACTTCTTCTAAATCACTGCCCTGTTAAGACATCTCCTGCATCATCCCGTCGTTTCTCGTTGCATTAAATGCTGCTATTTACCCCTTTCTGTTCTGCCCGTTTTTTTTTTCTTGTTCTCTCGTTCTTAAATTTTTTTCTCTGCCTCATGGGTTAAAACTTTGCGCTTTTCCTAAACAAGAAATCTTTGAACGCCATTTCTTCTTTCTTCCCTTTTGACCGGAAGCTTCATCTGGACTTAATTCCCTCGTATCGCCATACCAAAAAAAAATCTCTCTCACCTAAGGGATCCGAACGTTACCATGGCGACGCTTTAACTATACTCTGCGTTATGAGAGTGGAGTGACGTCTCAGCGACCCTTGCTGACCTCTGTAAGCCACTATTTGTACTTCCTGTCGGTAATCGTTAGTTTCCGCTTTTTAATTAGGAAAACTTCCAAAAATATCTCGTTCTTTTAAGCGACACGAAAATACAATCCACTTCTTCAGTAACCTCTAGGATGTTCTAGTCAATGGACTACGATATTCTGCTCTGATTTCTGTGCGTGGTTTTTTTTTCTTTTTTCTATGCCGTACTCTGCGGAATCATCACCTAACTGCAGGGTCGCGGATCTCTAACACTTTTTCTCCAATCCCGAGAATTGTTTTTTTCCCATGCCATTAGCGTACAAAACGCATACCTTTTACGGTGAGATACGTCGAGTGCTTTCATCCGTACCCGAGTACACTCCAGTACTTCATGGCTCTTGCAGTTGCTTCCTCCCTTTCTCTTTTTTTTTTTTTTTTTCAAGACAACCAACTTCTCCTTTTGTGCCCTCTCATGGATTATTTCTATGAACACAAAAAAAGGATTACCCGGCCAATCTCAAACAAGGTACGTACCTTTTTCTACTCGTTACCGCTATCGCCGTTAGCCCGTCTTGCTTCCCTCTGTAATTACAAATACTTGCACTCTCTACAGCATTGTTTTAAATTAGGAATTATTTCACTTGGAAAAAATAATTGCCTCGATCCTTCGTAACCTTGCAAAACATTTTAAATGAAAGTTCTGAAATACCTACTCTACCTGTATGACAATGTGCTACGTATTCCTAATGACGTTTGATCATAATATATCAATTAATCATCCATCAATAATTACATGAACTAAATATGCAAAAGTGATTATTACGGCAAATAAAAAACTTATGGCACCAAATTATTATTCTATACCCTATTTTTGAACGATAATAAGTACCAATGAACGATTAATTCGTACCCTTCTTTTCCCGATTCTGGGTAACGTGATAATCACCTTCACGTAAACTCACACAGCATAATAACACAATGAAACTTAGTTATCTTACTGTTACTATTTACACACTTGCATTACACAAAATAACTCTTTAGCAAAAATTTCAAATACACATAAATATATACAAAAACTGTTTTTTTCTTTTTTCACTATTTACAGGATCATCACTGCCTTGTTTACTATCTCTCGTTAAACAAGTGTCTCGCTGGTTATTGTCCGTAACTCTGTGTATGAGTGGTTCGCGTTACTTGCCATAGGGCCTCCCTCTTCAGGGTCCCAATTATCCTTAATAATTTTCGATAACCATCGACTTGCAATATTCACCCAGGAATGCGTCGATGCTTGCTCCTGTTCATTTGTGCACTGCACTTGTTGTACTGGTCTCGTGTTACCGTCGTACTGTACATTATTGTTTTGCTGGGTGAATGGCATCTTCGGCACCGTGACTTGGTTCACGGATCGCTCTAACACGGGGACCCGTGACCTCAATGGATAAGGGTCTCTGGTAACCCTTTCTGACGAAATTCCAACATTTTGCATTTCCTGTCTTCCGTTTTCTTCTGGGACCGCCCTGCTGTGGGCATTCTGCACGTCGTTTTCTTCCAAGTTTCCAGCTACTTCTCGCTGTAGTGGGCAGCTGACTGTCCCTTTTGGAATGACCTCATTTAGATCCCTTTGCAACTTCTTGCTGCTGCGTACTTTTAACGGTGCTTCTCGGAGTATCTATCCAGCTGGAAAATGGCACGAATTCATATTCGTCGGTATCTGAGCTATGCTGGCTTCCTTCCGTGGTTGAATCACACGGCTCTTGCGCATCATCAGGTTTTTGTTCAGGTGAATTATCGACTAGATATTGCCTGCGCTCAATCCTTGACTTCCTTAATCCCTTCTCTTTTTCCTTCCTGAACACGGGGTGCATGCAGATGGGCTCTATCTTTAATTCTTAAATTCTTTTTTCTAGCAAAACGGTCGGTGTATATTTCTTGCTTCTCCGGAACTTCTTGTACATTTCCACGGGACAGGTTTGTTTGTATTCACCGGCGGTTTCACGCACACCACCCTCGTGCGCCTGGGCAAATAGTACGGTCGCTTGGTTAAATTTGATATCAAAATTGCTATCTTGCCAGAAGCATCAATTTTATTTACCGAAGTCTTAACCCTGACGCGTCCATGAGCATATCTATCCAAAGGTTGTACTAAAACTTGCCCTTTTAAATTTCCAGAAAATGATGGAATTCTAACCCAAACTATCTTCTCTGCATTCGGAGGAATTACCTCTTTCCTCACTAACCTTCCTGTTCTAGTCTTATCCGGTGGCAAAATTTCCTCCCTAAACCTTCTCTGATTACTCCTTGCATCCTCCTGTGCTACCTTGTTTACCCTTTTCGGCCTGTGGGCTCTACCTCGGGGTTGCTGTTTCATCGCTCTCGCTCCTGATTTCTTCTCCAAAACTCCTGTCTGAGCATCTAAGCTAAAACCATGGGCTTTCAAGAAATCCCATCCTAAGATGACTGAGCAATCTGGATGCAACTCCTGCTGAGTGACATGGAACGTGTGCCTAATCGTATCATTTCCTACTTCTATAGGCAACTCGTAGCATACTGAGGTCTGTAGGAGGGCGCCAGTAATCCCTTTTATATGAATTCCTGAGCTTTTGGGTCTACTGCGCAATTTCCCTTGAAATTTCCGAACTTGCGATTCCTTTATTAATGATACACCTACTCCACTATCGACCAGTGCGCACGTTCGCGCTCCCATAATCCTAATTCTCACTATAGGCAGCTCTCCGTGCTCCTGATCTATACAAGTCGTAAGTACCATAGGGACTAAATTTATCTTTTGACCGAAAGCATCCCTGCGATTCCGGTCACCCTCTAGTTTAAATGATGATTACTGCGTCCTGAATTTCCTGATGTCCAATTCCTCTCTTCTCTGAATCTCACTCTAGGTTCTCTTCTATCATCACGCCTGTAGTTAAAATTCTCGTGACGATCACCTTCCGATCTCCCGCCGCCGTTCCTGAAATTTTCGCTGCGCTGAGAGTAACTCGGCGCTCTACCACCAGGGGAGAAATAACGCTCTTCGTTATTGCTCCGTGCTGAACGGGTTGATGAAGCCTGGTTATGAATGCGCCCGCTAGAGGGAGCTTCCCTTGCACTCCTCTCCTCTCTCTCTGTGCCTAAAGAGTTGAAGCTTTTTGAACTTCGATTTCTCTGTGACCAAGGGGGATAATGCTCTGCACTAAGCCTGGGGCAATTGTTCTTTAGATGAGTGAAAGAATTGCAAATAAAACAGGCACGCTGATCTCGTGAAGGAATGCTTCTATCAACCCTTTCCAAGGTTTTATCCTCTTCAAACCTCTGGAGTCTCTCTACGTAGTCATGATGACGTTTTTCTGCTGCTTGTAGTCTCCTAGACCACTCTGATGCCTCTGTCCTAAGTGCATTCACCTGTGATTCGTGCTCCGTCATCTGTCGTGCCATTAAAGTACACAAATCAGCTATCGAGTTATCCAGATTTCCTGATTTTTCTTGGGTTTCATAATTCTTGCTGTCATATGGTCCTGCCGAGGCAGCAAAAACCTCCTGGAAAACTAATTTCGAATTTTGCTCCTCTAAAATTGCTCGATTAACGGCTTCCGTAAAAGTTGTAGGGGCAAAAGACAACACCATGCGCTTCAACTTAGGGTCAAGCCCATTAAAAAACTGAGACATTTTTGTCTGATCAGCCATTTCCTTAACCTCAATATTGGACTGATCCACATGCCCTAAGTACTGATGTGCAAGCCCTCTTAATCTGGCCACATATTCCGATACCTTTTCACCCGGTCGTTGCCGACAAGTGGTGAACTTCTGCATTCTAACCATAACTGGTTCTTGAGCTTCAAATCTTTGAATAACGGCTTCCTTAAATTTTGCATAAACTGTTTCATTCCTGACATCAATAGCGTCCGTTAAAAAATGACTCGCTGCCTGTCGACACTTAGCTTTTGCTGAAAGAATTTTAACTGCATCTGTCCATCCAGCTACCTGTGCCACACTATCCACCATTTCAAAAAATTGCTTTGCTGTTGGACCCTCTTCCGTGCCCGTAAAATTTGGGAGATAACTTAACATACCCGCCATCGACTGAATTGTTCTTTGCGTAGCAACTGCTGAATCGAACTGCATTCTACCGTTCTCCTGAACTTCACCGCTACCTGGCGCTCCGTTAATTTCCTGTCCTTCCGTATTATCACGTGCCTCATTAAAACTCGTACTACCCTCTATAACGTTAACTGCCATCCCGAACATCTGTTTGCAATACCTTAATCAAATAACAACACTCTCCTAAGTTCTCAATTCTACGGAAATTCAATAAAATCTCTCCTGTTAGGACCTACTATCACCTCTAATTCTCGTAAAAATAGCAAAATTAACCTTCTTTCAGAGAAAAAGAAAACTGTATTTTTAGCCGATTCAGCACACTACTCAAAGCAAACAAACGTGACCTTATGACTATTAATGGTATTATTAATCATCCCTAAATTTTTCTTAGCAAATTCCCATATAGCAATATTCAATACGTAAATCATGAAAAAATACATTTCATTGCAATAATAAAATACAATAACACACACCAAAATGATCAAGCACTAATAAATCAATAATAAATCTGACCAAATCAAATCACTCGTAATATTTCACTATGTAAACTCTTAATTAAAGAACTTCAAATTAGCTCGCAATATTTCACTGTGCAAATTCTTAATCATTGAAGCTTCTAATTAACTGGTAATATTTCACTGTGCAAATTCTAAATTATTGAACTTCAAATTAACTATAATATTTCACTGTGCAAACTCTTAATCATTGAAGCTTCTAATTAATTCGTAATATTTCACTATGCAAATTCTTAATCATTGAAACTTCAAATTAACTATAATATTTCACTGTGCAAATTCCTCAAGTTAACTCTTAATACTTCACTTTGCAAATTCTTAATTATTGACTTTTAAACTTCATATCAACCTGCTTACTGAATAGTTTTTGTAAAACTTTCATTTCTACACATATACACACGAAAACTTGCTGATGAATTATAATTCTCAAAACAAAACACTAATTTCCGCATACTCAATATTTACTGCTTTCATTTAAAAATATATACTGCTTTCATTCAAAAATATATACTGCTTTCATTCAAATTATCTATGCAACACTATTGTTCATCATTACACTTTATTTACTTTTGCAGTTGAAATTTTCAATATTTTCTGTTATATCGAATGAGTAATAACACACATGAAATATTTGCTTTATTCCTTCACAGCTAAAATATTGAACCTGTACCATTAAAAGAACCATAAATTATCTTCCTTTCCAACTTCTTAATACCAAATCCAAAAATCCAAACTGTAGTTAACTTTCCTACTACTACCCAAAATTCACCTACTATGACCATTGGAAAAACTTTGCTTTTTAACATACCCAATAATTGCTCCTCAATAACCCTTGGTGCGACCACATCCTGGTCCAACGGCACCAAATTATTATCGCTCGGGTTCCTAATTGGGTTCACCCGGCGTAACATTGGGAGCCAAGGGGGTGTCGAGTGGATTGTGATTCTGCGATTCCCTGATTTAGGGCTGACGCAGCTTCAGAATCCACTGACGGGGCGTTGTGTTTCACACAGCAGATTTTCCTTTGGGAGTCAAAGGGTCCGCTGTGTGACGCAATATTTTTGTGAACGTTTAGATTTAAAATAAAAAGCATAAGTGAAGAGATTTTCTAAGTTCCGGTTCCAAAAGATATATATATTCTCCAAATAATCTAGGGTTGAGCACACATATTGTAGTTAACGATACACTCATCATGGAACTGAGACAAAATTAACAAAAACAATTTATTGGTTATGATTTGGCATAATAATAAATACACGCTCAAGATACTAGCAAAAATGATTTAAGACTCTCTGACAGGAACCTGTAGTAAATTACAAAAATATATACTGCTTTCATTCAAAAATATATACTGCTTTCATTCAAATTATCTATGCAACACTATTGTTCATCATTACACCTTGTGCTGGGAGAGGTAGACGGAAAGGAAAAAAAAAGAAAAGATTGTCCCGAAAGTATATGGCAAAATAAAACGTACTCCTTCTTCAAAAAAATACATGAATAATAAAAATGAATAAATGAATAAATAAATAAATAAATGAATAAATAAATGAATAAATAAAATAATAATTAAATAAACAAATAAACTAGGGAATGGGTTTTCGACCGGGGCGAAGAAGATGGCCGTATCACTCAATCTTGCTGCAGTGGCAGAAGGAACAACACCTCCTGAAGATAGTCCAGTAGAGGACTGAAAGTTCTGGAGGCAATCTGCTTGGGAGTGGTCTAGGGTGTGGTAGGTTGTTGGTTTTCGAGAAGTCCAGCGAATGAGTTGTATGTAAATAATTGTATAAATGATTTTAAATTTTTTGAAATTTTTTTAGTTCGGAATTTGCATGTTTGTACATAAGTTTTTCGTAGTTGTCAATGATATCATAAGTCTTTGAAAAGTTCAATAAGTGGTTTTATAGCAACGAAGGTTAGGTTTTTACAAGATGACAGGACACTTTATGTCACATAAGAGTTGGGAAGGCATTCAAGAAAACCTGTGAACCAAATAATGGAATACCACACCGCGGACCTAGGCCAAGCATGATGGCTGAAAGATGTAACGTGTGGGAAGTGTAGAAAGAGGTAAGCTACCTTCGTAAATAATATATTAATATGCACGTAAATCTAAGAACAAATGTGGCTTCCGCTATAGATGTTTTTAATCGGAATTCAAACTACGTTTGTGTTGGAAAGTTTGGGGATTAATCTTTTACAAAATTTCCGCCTGTGGATCGCAAAAAAAGAAAAAAAAAACATTTTCGGCATCCTTATATTTTTGTTCAGCACAGTTAAGTTTTCATCCCTGAGATTCATACGAGACATTTTTTTGGTAAATGTGTAGACTAGCGTCCTAAATCATTTGACTAAAAATTTCGAAAAAAATTAGATATACATATTTTAAAGTATGTAATTTAACAGCATATGGAAAAAAACCGTATTTGTTCTTTAAAATGCATTTTAAAGATTTTTACTGCAATACTTACTTCCAAGTACTATTATGTCAATAAACGCTGCTGCGACGATGTAAAGCTTTGCTCCCTTGAAATGAAAATCATTTTTTTTTCTCGGTGGCAAATTCACGGGCGGAAGACTACAAGAGGAACAATTTACCTTCTTTGACAGGAAAGCGTTAGAATTTGGAGTGCTACGCTACAGAAAATAGCTCATCATTTCTGTCTCAGTTTCATACATCACAATGTGAACATTTCTTGGTGGTTTAAAGTATATTTTTTTTGATGTGGAATGTATGAACTGACTTTCCCCTCGAGGATTTTTATTTTCGTTATTTTTTATTATTTATTATCCAATTTAAATGCACGTCGGTTTCAACATTTTTATGGAGACATAAAAAAAGAATTGTTGTAATCTTCCCAGAGCTAACTTCTGCAAATTGGAAAGTTTCTGTTTGATTTGTTGTCTGTGACAGTGACGATGCATAGTGAAGCAGATGAGCGAACGGTCTGAGGCGTAGGCTTCTGATTCTCGCAAACTGATTTTGCGATATCTGGCTTCTGATTCTCTCAAACTGATTTTGCGATATCTGGCTTCTGACTGTTCGCTTAAATGGGCCAAGGTTCCACTAAAGGATGACCCATGGGTAGTATTTTTATCTCCCAGAACTGTCCTTCCTTTGTCTTGGAATCAGTTCCCCTAAACGTGGATCGGGGGATGGTTTATAGCCCTTGGAATTGCCATCGGTGGTCGTTAAACCCCTAATTAAAATGAAACAGTTGCTTCAAACTGCCAACAAACTCTACAGTTACTTGAGGGACGACTCAGTATCGCAGTGGACTATGCTCCCGCTTCAGACTATTCGTCGGAGATTGGTGTGTGTTCGAGTCCCTGTAATGCACAGATGCTGCGTTTGGCTTACGGCAGCAGTTTTTTCTCTTCCTTGGAACAAGATCTCCTAAATCAGGAACCGACGACTGAAAAATGATAGTTGCTCATGAAGGGCGTCAAACACTAAGCACTGAAATAAAAAGTAAAGGATAAACAGCGTATGTGTTTCTAGAAAATCGTTAAAACAGGACTGCGTTATCCTTTACCATTTTTTATGTTCTCAAAGGTAATTTTGCGTAACCACTACTTAGAAGTTACCAAATGTACTTGTCGGGGAAGTGAGTTCGGAAAATGAACTGATTCATGGAGGAGCCAAATAGTCCTCTGCGGTTGCCAAACTGGCGTATCAGCTTCCTTTTCAGCTTCACATTCTGTGTATGAATTCCGGAATCATAAGGATCAATGAACTTTTCACTGTGGACTAAAATAACATGGTCATAAATACCATTTTGTAAAGCGTCTGTTTCAACACATGCTGTCCAACCGTCAGAAATGATGTTACTTCCTGGTAATATCTGTTCTCCAATCAACTGTTTCAATGTTCTTGCTTTCCGATTGGGCACATCCAGCAATAAACATATCCCTGTTTCTATCGCAATGCCACCGAAAACCCAGTGTCCTTTCCTGTAACGACTTCGAAATTTCCTATGAAAGAAATACGTCTCACCGATTTCCCCAACGATAGGATCTCCACTGTCACGAAATTCCGCTATCGGTGCTCTATTTAGGCGAAGGTATATATCGCATTCTTTCTGACAGAAATTGCACCAGTCGATGACTGATTTGCTCCTAACAGCAAATTCGTGATGAAAGAGCTCTTGTTAATAAGCCTGGAATCATCAGTACGCTACAAGTTCGAACTGCTTAAGAGACAAATGGCTACGTCCGGGAAACGATAAATACCTGTTAAATTGGCATCTACTGCATTTCCATCGTTCTTTATCAAATATACGGGAATATATGACCAGTCTACATATGTCACCGCACTGTTACGAATCCAAAATACATCAGTCCTTTTGCGTTAGTTGTTCTACGACCTTAAATTCCTGGGATTTTGATGTTTCTTTAATGGTGAATACAGCAGGATAACCTTTGTTAATTATATTATGAATTCTAAATTCCTAACTTCCGCAGTGACATATAGTGTAAGGGGTATTTTGAAACTTGTTCTGAGACGTAATTTGTAAGGTTATTGGTAGCTTGTTCTGGGTGATATGAAGTTTGTTATTTGCGTTGGTTTTAAGTATACTCTCTCAAGTTCCAGCAGAAGATCGTGATATGACCAGATGTTTAGCAGTATCGAAAGTAAGAAGCAGTGTATTGAATTTTAACAGCAAGAATATTAAAAAAAGGAACTTAAAGGAAAGTGACAGACAGATTAAGAAAGTTTTGGAGAACCTACGCAATGACCCTAACCGACAAATCGAATTAGATTGCCATTATGAACAGGTCTGATTATATTGGAAAACGTAAGGAATTTGCTGATCAATCGGACTCAATTCCGCAGTTGAAGAATCCTCTAAACAGCATAATACGGAAAGTTCAAACTCTGGCCAGGGACAAAGATCTACCGGAAATTATTAGAATGTCAGCGAAGCTTCCACCGGGCCCTACAATTCCACCACTCTTTGGACGACTAAAGAATCATAAACCTGGATCTACCCTTAGACCTATAGTTGCAAAAAACAAAGCTCCTACGTACATATTAAAAATATCCGTAGCTAAATTCTTTTCTGAACTTTTAAAAAACTCTGGATACGTAATTAAGTCAACAAAATAATTTGTGGAGCGCGCCAGAAGGTTAAATATATATGATAATGATATATTTGGAAGTTTCGACATAGTGTCTTTATATCCATCTATACCTATAACAGAGGTGGTCGCAAACCTTGAAGAAATAATCATCACTTCCCGTGAATTCACACCAACCCAAACAAAGAAAATTATCGCCGCCTTAAATCTCATTACTAACCACAACTACTTCAAGTTGGATGGAAGCATCTACAAACAAACTAAAGGAGCACCGATGGGTTCACCTTTATCTGCAGTCCTTGCGGAAGCAGTACTTAGACCGATAGAAGGTCTCATCCTTTTAAATTGTATCAAGAAAACCCGAGTTTGGATCCGCTATGCAGACGACATATTCTTCACATGGGAACATGGAGTAGACGAATTAAATGATTTCATGCGCAAAATAAACAATCTACAAAATACAATAAAGTTCACCATGGAGCTTGAAAGAGAAGGGACGTTGAATTATCTTGACGTCGCACTCAGATGAAATAGAACATCCAGCTTCAATTTTAATGTTTATTATAAACCGACCGCAGTACCGAACCTTGTCCCTCTTGATTCGCACTGCCCAAAGGAATACAAACTTTCTGCATTTAGAGCGTGGTTCCATAGAGCGAACAACGTATGCAAACCCGACTACCTAAATAATAAAGAAGTTGCTAATATCTATAGCAAAGGTCTAAAGACTGGATATAAGCAGGATGACATGGACAGAGTACATAAGACTGAGAGAAATCGTGTAATATCAGCAATAGAGAAATCGCCTAGTAGGACAATGAGATACGCAGGATCCATCACATATATCCCAGGCTTTACATATTGGTTAAAGAATTTATTACGCAAATACAACATATTAATAGCAATGAAGTCCCCGACCCCGTTATCACGTATAATATCAAGCTACAAGGATAGACAGTGTGAGAAAGAAAAGGCGGGTGTGTACGCTATACCTTTTTGGTATATCCAGACAACACGGAAAGATATATATAGGAATGACAAAGCGATCCTTGGAAACTAGATGCAAAGAACACGTACGAAGTGTGAAGCAGGACATGCAGAATACAGCCCCGGCCAGAGAAGTCATGCATCGCTCGGCCGCTCCTGTATGGAATAATATTAGAAGAACTGCCCGTTACACCAATTTCAAAGAGACTGACATCAGGGAAACAATGGAAATCCTATCCAGCAAAGTCGCATGCAATGATACAGTCTCTACGGAACTACCAATGGTTTGGCATGCATTAATAAAAGATGGAAACACATCACGGCGCTCTGTATAATTACGTGATAAAAAATTCATGTAATATGCTTGCAATGTCACCCTCGTTATTTTCAAAAATCATCTTCGTTCTTTACATGTTCCAAATCTCTGCATTTTGTGTCTACCATTGCGCCTTGAAAAAGCCTCCCAGTGGAGTACGAAAGCTTGGCGAAAATTTGTGCTGACTACACAACGAAAATAAACGGATTTCATACGCTATGTGCGTTTCATTATTACTTAACTCTGGTGTAGGAAAGCAATTGAAAACAACCAAAGCCTAAAGATAGCAAAGGGACATCTCAGTAAGGGAAGAAAACAGATTATGGCACTGAGAAAAGAAGATGGTTCTGTAACAAGAAATAGAGGCGAAATTTTGACAAGAGTGAAAGATTTCTACTCCAAATTATATGAAAGGGATGATATATGCACTCCAGACATCATAAAAGATACCAGTACCAGAGTTCCTCCAGTCCTTCCAGCAGAAGTTGCACATGCAATCAAGAACATGAAGCGAGGAAAAGCTCCAGGAGAAGATGGAATTACTGTAGACATCATATAAGAAGCAAGTGGAGAAATCGAAACAGTACTCGCCCAAATTTTCACTCGATGCCTTAATGAAGGAAAGATTCCTAAGGATTGGAACACCGCTACAATGATCCTGCTACATAAGAAAGGTGACATTGAGGATCTCGGAAACTACAGACCTAT
The DNA here is from genome assembly GCA_039090855.1 of Macrothele yani. NCBI lineage: Eukaryota > Metazoa > Arthropoda > Arachnida > Araneae > Macrothelidae > Macrothele > Macrothele yani. The sequence continues at coordinate 72,419,762 of CM076999.1, read as the reverse complement.
CAACCTCCTATCAGTAGTTTATAAAATCTTCACTAAAGTTCTTTCACACCGCTTGAAGGTAACACTGGACATGGCTCAACCGAGAGAACAAGCTGGATTCAGGAGTGGCTACAGCACAATAGATCATATCCACGTGCTGAGAGAACTAATTGAAAGAGCAAGGGAATATGAACTTCCATTGTGCATGGCTTTTATCGATTATGAAAAAGCCTTTGATTCGGTGAAACCATCAGCAGTTACAATGGCTCTGAAAACCTGTTGTATTGAAGATGCATACATTAATATTATTAATAACATCTATGAAAATGCAAGTGCAAAGATTAGGCTGTTTGAAAATACAACACACGTAAAAATTGGAAAGGGGGTGAGACAAGGTGACACCATATCTCCGAAGCTCCTTAATGCCACATTGGAGGGTGTTTTTCAGTCGCTGAGCTGGGAAAACAAGGGGATAAAGATTAATGGAGATTATCTAACCCACCTTCGTTTTGCTGATGACGTAGTCATTTTTGCAACTACCCCATCAGAGCTGCAGAGTATGATCCAGGAACTTGCTGACAAGAGTAAAGAAGTGGGATTAAAAATGAACTTTCAGAAGACAAAAGTGATGTTCAATGCTTTTACAAGAAATGAAGATTTATCGATTGATGGAGAAAAGCTGGAGATAACAGACACGTACGTTTATCTAGGACAGCAGATATCAAGTGAGGGTCACATTGGTGAAGAAATTAATCGGCGTACAAAACTTGTCTGGAGAGCTTTTGGAAGAAACAGCATAATTTTCAAGAGCAATATGCCATTATGTCTTAAAAGAAAAGTGTTTGATCAATGCATCCTTCCAGTGCTTACGTATGGTGCAGGAGACGTGGACCTTAACTAAAAGAGACATACAAAGGCTGCAGACAACTCAAAGAGGCATGGAGAGGTGCATGCTTGGTGTAGCCAGGAGAGATAAGAAGAGGAACTCGTGGATCCGAAAAATGACAAGAGTGGAAGACATCATGATCAGAGTTAAATCCCTGAAATGGCAATGGGCTGGACATACTGCCAGAAGGACAGATCATCGATGGACAGCCGAAATTTTAGATTGGATTCCAAGGGACAGGAAAAGACCCATAAGAAGAACACATGGGAGATGTGTGGATGAAATTCGAAAGTATGCAGGGGTGACATGGAGGAGAATGGCACAAGACAGACCGTTGTGGAGGAAACTTGGGGAGACAGTGGATTGATAATGGTTGACAGCAGTGGATTGATAATGGTTGACAATGATGATGATGATGATGATACTATATAACTATTCAGTCGGTTTTCTAGGATGAATCTAATGAACTGTTTTTACATATTTTATAAGAAAAGTTTCCCTGTTAAGTAAAACATCTGTACATTAAAACACATTTCTGTAGGATTGATTATATGTACCTTTAAATTACTTTTCGAAAAAGAATTAATAAAGGAACGTTATCAAGATTACTGCACAAAATAGGAAAATATAAAAAAGCTATTGATTGTACATATTTTTGACTCAAACATTTAACTTTTCACGGAAATAGAATTTATGAGTCAATACATAGTTACACTAACAAGAAATCTCTCCACAACAGTTTAATGTACCTAAACCCATTAACGCCTTCATCAGTCCTTGCTTATAGTAATTGAAAGCAAGATAAAATTAAAGCTGTGGATTTGTTTCAAACAGCAATCATTCTCATAGTAGAATCATTTACATTTCTGAAGCCCTGTATTTAAAATTCAATATTTTGTTTCACAAATGTTCAAGCAGATATATCAAAAATTATGTAGAAATTAAGTAATGTGTAGATGTTTATTTCCTGAAACAAAATAACAGGAACAAATTAATGGTTAATAAAGTTACTAACTATTTCGAAGTCATGAACTGTACCCAAATCTAAAGATCCTGTTTTGTGGTCCATGTATATAAAATATTATTGAGTAAAAAATATGGAAGTAGATTTGTTCTAGACTTTCATCAAAGCGCGTGTTATTTGAAGAAAATAAATTTTTACTTTCCAGACTGACTGGGTGATCTTCATACCTCCGCCAAAAATTTCGCAACTATAAAAAGAAGAATTGTTAATATATTTTTTCGATGTAAGGTGGGAATCTGATGCTTCATGCTAAAAGCATCTCCTTCCAATAAGAGCAACCAAAAGTTCGCATAGGAAACATTGGACAGTTAGCGTGTCCCATATCAGTTCTGCACAGATATATATACATTTTTTTTGCTTTAAAAATACTTTGACTAGTTATACAAATTTTCCATAAAATTATTCAATCAAAATTGGCGCAGGTTATTTCATTTACAGCAACCAAGTCTTGAGAAAAAGAGAAGCCCATTGAGGGTTTAGCCTATTATACGGCTTACCGACGCTGTGTCCTCAGAAAACCGTCACAAAAAGTGCGGGACAGGTATGCTTATGATCAGTAACGTCTGCTTTATCCTAAGTGCCAATTGCAAAGGGATTTCACTTTAAAGCGAAAACTGTTTTCTTAAACACACCGGACAAAAAATTACGCACCCAGTCATAACTTACCTAATAACGGGTGAAGGCGCCTCTTGCCTTGACAACAGTAAGAATCCGGCGTGGTAGATACTTCACGAGGTTGTGGATTTATGGAAAATTGATTTTGTGCAATTCATTCGACAATTGGTCACGAAGTTCCGCCTGAGTGCGTGGGTGTCTATTCAGGCGTTTCACCTTCCGTTCCAAATAATTCCAAAGATTTTCAATAAGATTTAAATCTAGGGATTTCGCGGGCAGGTGGACGTGAAATAGTGTTGCTGATTTTTCGTCGTGCCATTCAGACACAATTTCAGCGCTGTTCGCTCGGCAATTTTCGTCTTGGAAGACAGGAGTGACAATGTGATGCTGTTCCTGGAGATGTAGCGCAAAAGTCAAACCTTCGTCATTCAGAATGCGGAGGTACGCATTCTGGTTCAAATTCTTCGTCACTGTAATAAGAGGGCCCATTTTTTGGTACGAAAAACATCCCCAAAGCAACACAGGACTCCCTTAATCTTGAACAACACCTTTGCCACAATCAAGTTGAAAGGCTTCATGGGGCTTGTGATGCACTCGTCGCCGCCTATCATCGGAGTACAAACTGAAACGAGACTCATCAGACCCAATTAGTCGTTTAAAATCCTTCACAGTAAAGTTTTGATGCATTTCAGAGCATCGATAACGTTCGACGTAGTGACTTGCTATTAAAATAGGCCTCTTCTGTGGTACTCTGTTACAGATGTCCATCGCATGCGGTTCTCGTCTCAATGTCCTTTTGGAAATTGGTTAGAATGGACTTCCAGTTACTGTCTGCAGCAATTGTTGTTTGGTTGGAAACCGATTTGCAGTTACTATTAGTGAAACGAGGCGGTGGTCCCTGTTTGTGAGAATTGTTTTCCGGCCACAGTTACGTCGTCGATTTTCAGTTGAGTGCGAAGCACACCACTTCTACCTTTTACAAAACTGAAGGAAGTTCTCCGTGGTTCTCTATAGGGCTTAGATAAAGAGGTGGGGAAAATTGTAAGGATCTGAATGAAGAAATGTGGCGTGGAGTACATTCGTGACGAATTACAGAAATTTCTCCATTACCCACATATATATTTGGCGAATATTAATGTTCACCTGGAAAAGTAACACAGCACAGGAAAGATCTCCTTCCAAATACAGTATAATTTTTGTGTTTCGGTTATTGATTTTTCTTTTTTCAAAACAAATATGTTTTTACAAAAGTATAACAGGGAACATCGGGTGGTGATTTATATCGGAAATTTGTTAGAACTTTTTATTTATGTACCGAACGTCGCCGACTTACGCGCTTAATTATTTATGTTGTCTCTGATTTTCTCTTTTTGCTTTATGCGAAATAGTCATTTTTGCAATCGACATGTCCTATTTAGATTATTTTACTTGCAATTTCTCATCTCCCGTGAACTATGTATCTTTCGGTTGTGGGTGTAAACAACTATTTCTTTGAGAACAAGATTTCAAATTTTTTAAATGAGGATTCCGGATTCAAAGCTGATTTTTTACTGAGTATATTTAATATGAGATAATATGTGAGATACAAGCAAATCAAGTACGCTTGTTTGTTTTTGAACTAAGCAGTCCTTTTCAAAACTGATTTCTTACTAGTTTTTTTCAATAGGTGATAAAAGATAGCATACACATAAACTAAGTACGTTTAGGAATACTGTAGTTAAATCATATTTCCTTGTTTTACTTAAAGGCTAAAATTTAGAAGTATTTCCTAATATGGAATTTAATATGTAATCGTAAATATTCTGTTAGGAACATTTCTCGTTGTATTTCTGATCGTTCGCAAAGTAGTATTCTACGCGTTGTGAGCGTAGGCTTTATTTAATTGTGGAACATTTTACCAATTCAAGTATTATGGCGTGAAAATATTTTATTACGGGTGCAGTTCAACATGAAGGACACTACGCACAAAGTGCGTTTTATAAAACGCGGAAATTGTATTTCAGCGATATATAAGTCTGATGAAAATAGTTCCTTTGCTGTATTCAAATGCCTTAGACGTTTTTTTAGAAATTCATGTATTTTGTCAATTGTTCCGGCAGATGTACCAAAATCAAATCGCGGCCAACATTTTCAGCTTTTCTCATAAAAAAATGTCTATGTACATACCGAGTCGATTCCTTTCCTGCAATTCACCCAGCTGTGCCAAAAATGAATTCGTCACTTTTCGTAAATATTCCCATCTGTGAGCAAGGATGAAGGTGGAATGGCTATTTCCCTGACAAGGATGTAATACCACTGGATAGAGACAAGAGACACACATACCATCCAGTAAAGAATGTGTTTCTTGATTTACAAAAAACGATTCAGAAAAAATTTGGCTCTACAAAGAAAAAGTTCAGTATTATTCAAATTAATCAGGTATGATGTAGATATTTCAAAATTTCTTTCAACAACAAATTTCATTTAGATTTCTGAAGTGATATTTCTTATTAATTAAGCTGTGCAGAAAATTAAACTTTCCAAGGAGTTTTCGAGTTCTATTTCTTAATACAAAACCACGGAGTGGAGACAGCGTGGTCTCTGATGATTCATGTGACCGTCTTTTGCAGTCGTAAGGGTAAATTGTTTTTGTACAAATTTCACTTTTCAGGTATTTACATCTTCTCTAAGACGAAATTCAAAAATTTCTTCAATTTCCTTCTCTTTTCCACCTAATTTTAATAGGCTGTTTTTAATTCTTTCTCACTGGAGATCTCCCTGAGAGGGTATTATATTCCTTCAACCGGCTCATCGTTGAAATTCGAAAATGACCAATTTATGTGGTTAGAAGCAATTTCTTTCACGTTTGTTCCCGATATATTTTTTGTCACCGATGCCAAAAAGGTGGAAGTATGACTTCTTCATGGGGTTCTTCAAGCGTATCTTCTTTGGCGCTAGCTTCCTATTTCGAAACATGTACTTTGAATTTATATCACGTGAGAGATTCAAGGAAACTTGGCTTTCCTAAAAAATATGGCATTTAATATGTATCAGTATCGAGTTAAGGACCTCTGCCTCTTAGGTATAGTACGAAGCGATTCTGAGATGTATGCAAAAAAAATTATCTCATTGAAAGTCTGGTAAAATTCGTCGTTTCCAATATACTTTAGGCCGAGGTTATGCTTCAACAATCCATATTGACTAGAAAAACGGGAAAGCATTCAGGAATTGAATTTCATTTACTGAAAGTTATTCTAAATTTCTGAAAATTCTCAGGTTACTCATAGAACAATATTCCCTTGCTTAAATCTAATCAGAAATTAGAGCAAAAAATTTAATTGTTTCTTACCAGTAATAATTTGTCTTTCCCTCAGTACGTGCCATATAAAAATAAAGTTGTCAGGAAAACATATACTACCTTTTTTAAGAACATCTTAACAGCTAGTTAGTAACTACAAAACAAGTAGCTTCTTGATTGCAAGTCTCCTAAAATCGTAAAGTATAGAAATTAGCAACACATCAACCAATGCGAAGGAAATAATTAATCTGTCTGTGTTTAGCTTTAATTCGATTTCATCCTCCAAGTAAAGGGAAATGTCTGAAACCTGTGGACATCCGCAGGTTTCAAACATATATGGAGTTTCTAATTTGAAATATCATTCATCATCATCATCATCATTTCAACCATTATCAATCCACTGCTGGACGAAGGTCTCCCCAAGTTTCCTCCACAACGGTCTGTCTTGTGCCAGTCTCCTCCATGTCACTCCCGCATATATACGAATTTCATCCACCCATCTCCCATGTGGTCTTTTTCTGGGTCTTTTCCTGTCCCTTGGAATCCAATCTAAAATTTCGGCTGTTCATCTATGGTCTGTCCTTCTGGCAGTATGTCCAGCCCATTGCTATTTCAGGGATTTAACTCTGATCATGATGTCTTCCACTCTCGTCATTTTTCGGATCCACGAGTTTCTCTTCTTATCTCTCCTGGTTATACCAAGCATGCACCTCTCCATGCTTCTTTGAGATGTTTGCAGCCTTTGTATGTCTCTTTTAGTTAAGGTCCACGTCTCTGCACCATACGTAAGCACTGGAAGGATGCATTGATCAAACACTTTTCTTTTAAGACATAATGGCATATTGCTCTTGAAAATTATGCTGTTTCTTCCAAAAGCTCTCCAGGCAAGTTTTGTACGCCTATTAATTTCTTCATCAATGTGACTCTCACTTGATATCTGCTGTCCAAGATAAACATACGTATCTGTTATCTCCAGTTTTTCTCCATCAATCGATACATCTTCATTTCTTGTAAAAGCATTGAACATCACTTTTGTCTTCTGAAAGTTCATTTTTAATCCAACTTCTTTACTCTTGTCAGTAAGTTCCTGGATCATACTCTGCAGCTCTGATGGGGTAGTTGCAAAAATGACTACGTCATCAGCAAAACGAAGGTGGGTTAGATAATCTCCATTAATCTTTATCCCTTTGTTTTCCCAGTTCAGTGATTGAAAGACATTTTCCAATGTGGCATTAAAGAGCTTCGGAGATATGGTGTCACCTTGTCTCACTCCCTTTCCAATTTTTATGTGTGTTGTATTTTCAAACAGCCGAATCTTTGCACTTGCATTTTCATAGATGTTATTAATAATATTAATGTATGCATCTTCAATACCGCAGGATTTCAGAGCCGTGGTAACTGCTGATGGTTTCACCGAATCAAAGGATTTTTCATAATCGATAAAAGCTATGCACAATGGAAGTTCATATTCCCTCGCTCTTTCAATTAGTTCTCTCAGTACGTGGATATGATCTATTGTGCTGTAGCCACTCCTGAATCCAGCTTGTTCTCTCGGTTGAGCCATGTCCAGTGTTACCTTCAAGCGGTGTGAAAGAACTTTAGTGAAGATTTTATATACCACTGATAGGAGGCTGATAGGTCTGTAGTTCCTGAGATCCTCAATGTCACCTTTTTTATGTAGCAGGATCATTGTAGCATTGTTCCAATCCTCAGGAATCTTCCCTTAATTAAGGCATCGAGTGAAAATTTGGGCGAGTACTGTTTCAATTTCTCCACTTGCTTCTTGTATGATGTCAATAGTAATTCCATCTTCTCCTGGAGCTTTCCCCCGCTTCATGTTCTTGATTGCATGAGCAACTTCTGCTGGGAGTACTGGAATAACTCTGGTACCTTTCATGATGTCTGGAGTACATGTATCATCCCTTTCATATAATTTGGAGTAGAAATCTTTCACTCTTGTCAAAATTTCGCCTCTATTTCTTGTTATAGAACCATCTTCTTTTCTCAGAGCCATAATCTGTTTTCTTCCCTTACTGAGATGTCCCTTTGCTATCTTAAGGCTTTGGTTGTTTTCAATTGCTTTCCTCACTAGCTCACAGTTGAATTTCCTTACGTCTTCAGTGATACTTTTTCGTGCTGTCTTGCATAGCTCTATATATTCCACTTTGGAAGTCACATCTTCTTTAGTTGTCCTCATCTCTCTTCTTTTTTGCATCAACATTTTAGTTTTTCCTGATAATTTGTTCACATGCAACTTGTTCTTAGACCCAGCTAATTTTGTTGCTGTTTCCATAAGAGCTTTGGTTACTTTTCTGTTAACTTCCGAAATATCCACTTCTTCCGATGTTAGGCCTTCTAAAGCAGAGAATCTGTTCTTCAGTTCCAACTTGAAAGTATTATGGTGTTTTTTAAGGTTGGTTATGTCAATACATTTTGTTTGTCTTATGAGCTTGCCACGTTCCAGTTTAGTGTTGAGGTGCATCTTACATCTCACCAATCTATGGTCACTACCTGTGTTGAACTTGTTCAGCACACTGCAGTCTTCGACGACGAATTTTTTGTTACACATAATAAAATCAATTTCACTTGTCGTCCCAATTGGATGTCTCCATGTCCATTTCCTATGTGGCTTTTTCTTGAAAAAGGAGTTCAAGATGAAAAATCCTTCTGCATCTGCAAACTCAACGAGAGTATTTCCACGCTGGTTTCTGTTGCCGTGACCGAATTTACCTACTGAAGTTTCATTCTGTTGCCGGTGCCCTATTTTTGCATTGAAATCTCCCATAATTATCTTCAAGTGCTGCTTACCTTTATTATTTAGATGACGAATTTCCTCATAAAATTCTTCAATTTCTTCTTCAGGATGACTTGTGGTGGGTGCATAAGTTTGAATAATCTGAGCCTGGTATCTTCTCGATAGTTGGATAACGAGTCGTGCAGCTCTGTCAGAGGAACTTTCAACTTCTACCATTTTATCCTTCAGTTTCTTGTTTATTATAAATCCAACACCACTAGTCCTGCCAGTATCTGTCCCACGATAATAGAAGAGATGTCCACTTTTCAGTTCAATAAGATCTTCTCCTTTTCTCCTTACCTCACTTAGCCCCACGATGTCCCACTTGATCCTTTGTAGTTCCTCTTCCAATTCAAGAAGCCTTGAATCAGAAGATAGGGAGCGTCCGTTATAGGTAGCCAAGGTCAGCATCAAATGGCAGCCTAGTCCGGTCCTCCGGGGATTCTTAGCACCCTCTGCCTTCATGTCGCACTGGCCGCTGCCTTGGCCAGGTACATTCCAGCTGCCGGAGACTGAGGGCCAAGATTTAAGTTGTAGAGTCATTTTGGAGGTGTTTGGCCATAACTCACCACGCTGGCCAAGCGGGTTGGTGAGTGTGGGATAGCATTTCCTCTGATCCCGATGGTATAGTTATACCGCTATTGGCGGTCGTCAGAGCCCCTTTAGTGGGAACAGGATGTACCACGAGAAGGCGGGGTTGACATTTGTCAAGGAGAGGCTGTGATGTTACGCATCACCTGACCTTACATCCCATATCATTCATATATACATATATATACGGTTCTAATATTTTAACCCAAAGTTTGACTACTCTGAAGATCATAAAGTATGCTTTATCTCGCCTAATTAAATAGCAGTTTTAGATATGCGCTTTCCCAATAAAACAGCTACCAAAACTTTTTTGTTTGTGAAAAATATGTGAATTTGAGTGCACCTTTGAATTGCACCGAGGCGTTGCTGTATCCTCTAATTTATTTACACACCGTATTAAAATCACGGATTGAATAATTCCGAAATCATGAAAGTATACTATACAACATATTTTAACCACCACGTATGCATCTTGCGGACAGAAGATTTATTCCTTTGCATGAGGCACGCCACATCTCCCGTTCCAAGAAATGTAATTTGCAATATATCACAGACAAAGCGACCAAGAGTTTTCATGCGTTTAAGATTATGTAATCCATATTTACAGGGGATGGTCCTTTTTTCCGATTGAAAACGATTTTAACACTCGTTATATATTATTCGGAGCGATCATAGGTATGCAATGACGGCATATCGATACTCAAGTAGTTATACCCATTAGACAGGAGGTTGCCATTTCACCTTCACATTTTTTTTGTAAAAACCGAAAGTGGAAACTGTTAAAGCTTTTGGATCATATCAGATTTTTAATAAGCTTCAAAATGATTTGCAATAAATACTGGCCGCCCCGGTGGCGCAGTGGTCTAAGGCGTTGGCCTCTGATCATTCGTCCGTAAGGGGTCCGGGTTCGAATCCCGGTCAGGCATGGATGTTGTGTTTGTCTTACGGCACTGGCTCTCTCCCTTCCCTGGAACCAGTGACCCTAAATTAGGGACGGGCGACTGCTTATAGCCCATTGAGTTGCTCACGGTGGTCGTTAAACCTCAAAAAAAAAAAAAAATAAATAAATACTGTGGTTATAGCCTAAAGAAAGGCGAAAAGCTATGTGTATTTTATCCAGTTTACCAACAATATTTGATTATTTTTATAAATATATATAATAAATTTTCGAATGAAATACGGAATATATTTGAGCAAATTATTCAAGTTCTACTTATACGTATCGCATGAAAAAGAAATATCTAAAATTTCATTTTTTTGTATTTTAATGGAGTAGATTTATCTAAAGCCAGTACGCATTGCCCTTTATTATCTTAATTGTTGAGGTCAAAAGGATTGTACAAAAATAATGCAGCAGTAGCAGTTAAAATTCAGTATTTCTTCAACACATTTCCTACAGATATGTCCACAGATTGATTGAAAACCATAGGTGGAGCATTATATTTGTGCCACCCCGGTGGCGCAGTGGTCTAAGCGATGGCCTCTGACCATTCGTCCGTAAGGGGTCCGGGTTCGAATCCCGGTTAGGCATGGATGTTGTGTTTGTCTTACGGCAGTGGCTCTCTCCCTTCGCTGGAAACAGTGACCCTAAAATAGAGACGGGCGACTTCTTATAGCTCATTGAGTTGCTAACGGTGGTCGTTAAACCTCCAACCAAAAAAGAATCACATTTGTAATGAATTCATGCTAATGGATTGGTAAAGGTGACAACTAATCAAACGCTTCATATATTGAAAGCTTATTGAGAGTATTTTACCTTTTCACTGGCATAATTTGCAATAGCTTTACTATGAGGGACATGTAATGGAAAACCATAAGAATTCTACATATTGTACAGGAATACATTAAGATTATTAGTAACATTTATGAAAATGTAAGTTCAAAGTAATGCTAATTAACAAAGCTATCAGACATCTCTGAATTGAAGGTATTTACTTTTCTTCACGTAATATCAATCACATCAGAAAACTTGAAGGTTTCATCGACCTGGAGCGGGAATCGAAACCCATCGGGATTCATTGCAGTGCATTTATGAGGACTTAATTATCTGTACAAATTTATTATGCATCTCAGTTAGTTTGTCGAGCAATCATAAATCCAGTACTGCATTTTTATAATTATATAAATACATGATGTAAAAGCCATAACAACGATTAGGGAATCTTGCTCTTTTTATTGAAAGGGTTTATGCTAAAAATATCGGAGGTAATATTTAAACAATGTAATTAAAAAAATAGCTCTCCCGAATTTTCACGACTTCTCTTTTTTTATTCTTCACGACGCCACAATGGATACTAGGTGCTACTCACAAACCGGACTGCAAACTAAGCATTTCAGTGTCTGATTGCAAACAAAAAGTGAGCTAAGTCTCACGACAAGTAAAGATATGAACTGCAAGACGGCTACTATTCATGTGATTTAAGATAAATGAGCTTTAGGTTTTATATTTATTAGCGCAAAATAATTAATGTGTGACATATTTTACTCTACATATTTAAATTCCAAAATTTTAACATTACAAATTAATGATATTTAGCGAACCATCAAGTTTTCTCAAAATTTGATGAAGCATATCTGACACGCGGAATATTTCCTTATACTTGACAACTGGTATTATCGTTTTCACCTATCAGAAGTACTATAGAGATGGAGGCAATTTTGCGCTTCTTTAAGCAGAAGACTTGTTATTTGTTGAATTATATAATTGTCATTCTTAGAGCCCAAGTATTTTAATTGGAACAATAAGTTGTACTAACACTTAAGAAATATTTAAAAACAAAGCCAGGAAGTATCAAACTGACGATATACAAACTTTTAAAATGCTGATATACGAACCCGCTAAAACATTTGTTACTACCTATTTATTTTCTCATATTTACCAACATAATTGATACCAGTATTGATATACTTATTCCATCGCTTTTACAATGTGTTGAAATCAGCCGCATAGAAGAATTCTTGCGTCACACACATATTCATGCTTTACCTTTAGCCTCTTTGTTATCCGTTTTCAGCCAACGTGAGTTTTAGGGCGATAAACGCGGAAAATCGCTCGAGCTAATTCGGGGTTGCAAGATGGATGTTCACGAAATTACCGGCAAAGGTATTCAATTTTCTGCTGGGTTAATCGAGCCGTATAAGGTCACGCGTTGTCGAGATGGAGAAGAATTCCTCTGGCCAGAAAGATTATCAGAATACGCCATGTACCAAATGAGTAACACTCAACAACTGACTCAACATTAATGTAATTCGTTCTACAGCTAAGGAACTACAGAATCATTATGACATTCTATAATTTCATAACAATCTACGTAAACACAGTCACCCAGAAGTAAGAAATATCAACCACTGAAAGTCTGATTAATTACTTAAATATGTAAATTGCAAATGTGTTCGCCTACGACGCTGATCTATCGATTCGTACACAAAATGAACTTTGGTAACTGGCGGTGGAACCTGACTTGTCAGACTTTGAGCGACCGTATCCCAAGCATGTTCAATAAACAACAAATCTAACGAACGTTCTTTTCAAGGAATACTTTGGACATGTCTCGCTTCCACAAACAGTAAATCATTCCGCCACACACATATATGGTCGGGCATAATCCTGTTAAAAGATGGCCCTTGTGACTGTGTATGGATGTGGTAGCATTTCAGTCTCCCGAACTTCCTCACACCAGAACGACTCGTTTATAGACAGTAGTCGTTCTCCAAAGTATTCCAGTTAATAACTCCCGTGTCCGTGTTCTTATCCCCATTGCTGCCTCTCAGGTTTGTGGTTACAAATCAAGTAACCCAAGCAATGGATGGAGGTGACGAATATTCTGTGAAGCAAACGTCATAGGACAGAGCTTTCGGACCCTTGATGTGATACAGAGCTCCACTGTTGTGCTAACTTTGAGGATGTGGTTTTTCGGTTCGTCAACGTTATACGGCTTAAATTACGGTCTTCCCATATGTTCGACAGTCACTGGGCTGCATACCTCTCAAATTCGTGCGCCAGACTTTGCTGTGTCCACTGATTCTATAAGCGCATCAGTGTGCTCAGGATTCTCCCAAAACGAGCTGTGACATCGCAGAAGGTAAGTCGGCTTTGCCGCAATCCACCACATATTCCTGGGTCTAAGTCCGCAATCTGTACGTCCGGGTGTCTGTTACTGTGTTGGAAAATTATCAGCTACTGCTCTAACTTTACTGTTACAAGTCCCGTGAATCGAATATTGCAACTGTACCTGTGCATCCTGCATTCATGTATACTGTGGAACAGTTACAATGAGGAAAATTCTGGTGCAGATAATTTGCACTTGTGCTTTTATTACAAAGATTTGAACCTACTGACATTACCTACCCATCTTGCGAGGTTAAGTATGATCACTCACGTTTCTCGTGGTACTGAATTTAATAAAGCAGCTGTGAAAATGTTTTTAACATTATCACAACCTTGCATGTTATTTGCTTCTAAATTTCCTCTAGAATTTTTATGATATACGATATAGGGAAGATTTGAACTCCTCAAAACGTTTGATCAAGAAATAATTCGTGAATACAAATGTATAAATAGTAGCAGTTTTTTATTTTGAAAAAATATATAAAGCTTTATTTTTGTTTTTTAATGTGCGATCTGCCGCTGCAACTTACATGTCGAATTTCGTGGGTGGCAAACACAAGCTTTTCGAATCAGTGTTGCCAGATCAGACCATTTAAGGCCTCCGAAGCCTTTTTCTGAGCAGCCAGGCCTCTTATTTTCTATGCAAAAGGCATGCCCTTTTTTCTTATGTTGTGGCCTTTTTCTTTATCTCTGAAGTGGGCTATGGTAATTTTAGTTTTGACAAAGATTTTCTTGACATCTTGGCAGTTTCAAATTGTAAGAGTTTTACCTAAGATGCTAGGTGGTGCTAGTGTGTGGAATTGCTTTTTGCTAGAGCAAGGACTCTTTAAACCAAAATTGAATGGACGAAGCGCTAAGATAATTGAAAGGTGGACGGAGACATAATGTTTGTAAACCTATGGTTTAAACTTCTCATTTCTGGGCGGGAACGGACAGTTTATTAAGTTATTAGGTAAGTTTTCAAAACCGAAAGTTGAGTAAGTTTCTGTAAGATTTATTTTCATTTATGTATTTAACCACAATGGTGTCTAGCGCTCTGAGAAAGTTTGCTATATTTTGTTCTTATGTATAACCTTTAGGAGAAGAAAACACATTCGTATTAAACTGTATGCAGAGTAAACAAACTTTAATTTTATGAGTATGAGTACTTTAAATAAAGATAGAAAGTATCAACCTCACTGGGAAGAAGAATTCCGATGGCTGAAGATGGGACGAAAGGGGTCCTGCTTTTGTAACGCATGTCAGTGTTGTATTAAAACACTGAAAAAGTCAAATCTCAGTGCACATGAAAAATGTGTTAAGCATATAAAAGCTGTTAGTTCTGTAACAAAAGTGGCCTCCTTAAAGAAAATATTTAATGCATCAAAGTTACAAACACAAATTAGTGACCTTACAAAGACATTAGAAATAAAATATAGTGTTGCTATGGCATGCGATTGTAGCCTTAGGGCTGTTGATCATCAAATGGATATTATTAGAGAATTCAGTAAAGGGAGTACATCAGAAAACATCAAACTTCATCGTACAAAATGTTCATGTATTACAAATAACGTTGTTAGTGTAGCATTGTTCGAAGATCTAGTGAAATAACTTCAATGTTCAAAATTTTACCTTCTTGTAGATCAGTCAACAGATATTTCTACGACGAAACTATTGTGTTTGTGCGTCAGAAGTTTTAGCGAAAAGGCAAACTGTATTAGAAATGAGTTTTTGTGTTTCCGTTCTGTTACCTCTACAACAGGTGAAGCACTCTTCACAGTCATATCAGCATTTATAGAGAAAAATGGTATTGATATGAGTAATTGTATTGGCTTTTCATCTGACGGCGCCAGCAATATTTGTGGAGTGAAAAATTCTCGCAGGAGACAAGTCGCAACAGGAATGTTTGTTGTAAAATGCACTTGTCACAGCCTGGCTCTATGTTGTGAATACGCATTCAAAATATTACCTTCAACTTTAGATTTCCTTATCGCAGAAGTAGCCAGATGGTTCAAGTGCAGCCCTCTTCGACGAGAAGAATCTGAAAATTTGTTCAAGGTGATGAATTCCAACTTTGTTCAGCCTTCAAAATTAATTAACACCCAGTAATACTAGGTGGTTGGTTAAAGGAAAATGTATTTTTTATATCTTATCACAGTGACATGAATTAAAAGCCTACTTTACGGCTATTTCTGAAAAGGATATAAACTCCCATGCAATAATTCTAAACAATATGTTTTTAGATGAAGCAATTTTCCCTATCTAGCCTTTGCCTTTCCTTTTATTCAAGAGTTTTAAATTACAAATGCAAGTCCACACAAAGTCTTCAGTGACCTACAGAAACTTTACAGATGTTTGAATGCCAGATTTTTCCCAGAAGGCGACTCCAGTGCACCATATATGCAATTAGACCAAGTAAACTTTGGTGCAAAATTTGAAGTTGAGTTGCATAGAATGAGATTGAATAGGGATAAAGAATTTCAAATAAGAAGTAGATGCTTTTAATTTTTAAAAGCAGCTTCAAACCAGCTGAAATTAAGATCGGGTGACAATATAAAAGATTCAGTGGCTTTATCATACTTATGCCCAACTGAGTGTTTGGACCAATCTACTAGGAAGACATTTAGTGAACTTCCTGTAACTTCACTTACATTTGTCGAAGATTTTGATGTAGTGGAACTTGAATCACAAGATGAAAAATTAGTCTTTGTAGACTGGAAGAGCGAAAGTAAAACAAAATATATTCCTTTAGACCCTTTTTCTTTTTGGACAATGGTCAAGTGTTACGAAAATTCAATAGGAAAAAATGTTTTAGAGAGCTTTCAGACTTTGTTCTGAGGGCACACAGCATTCCCCTCAGCAATGCTTTTGTTGAGAGAATTTTTTCTCATGTGGCTATTGCTAAAAATAAACAAAGGAATAAGCTTAATATTAACACCCTTTCTTCTACTTTGAGATTCAAAACTCATTTGTATTTCCTGAGAAACTGCTGCAAAGATATGAGTGCCACATCAAGGATGGAGGAATGGTTTTCTTCTCAGATGTATATGCTCCTTCAAGCAGTGTTAGTGATGGTTCCATGAGCGCCATGAATTCTGAAAAGGAAACAGAACCAAATTGTTTCGACGAAATCTTGAAAATTAGATTTTAATTAAATTGCTTACTTTTAAAGTTCTGATAAAATTTTTAAAATAGTAGGCCAAAATTTTTCCTGTCTGAGCAGTTTCCCAGAATTAATTCGTTTTTGACCTAACTCGACAAAAGTTGTTTTTTTTCTTTTTTTATATTTTCCTATTTTGCATTTATATGAGTGAAATATATTTGAAGTCTATTTTTGTACCTAATTACAGGAATAAACAAATCTATGAAAATACCATATTGCTGCTGAACTTAATTTTCCTAACATGCAAATCCAAAGAAATTATTATTTAAAGTAAATAAACAAATTTTTAACACCGGATCACTGAAACATTTTGGACACCGGAGCACTGAAAAAAAGTCATGTGGTCGTCGGGATGCTGTACACGCTGTTCTGTATCGATAGTTGGAAGAGAGATTGGTGGAAGCTCCATATGAAGACTACACGATCCTTGTAAGAAAAACTCAAGTTTTTGTAAATGGTGCTTTTGCTTGGGGTACGTCTTTGCGTGCTATATCTGTTGTTAAGGAGTTAGTCCGCTGATATTGTAGGAAGGTCCGGTGAGCTCAAAGGTTATCTGAACACTATTGCCGATAAAGTCCATCCTGCAATGTTTACTTTTTATCCTGCAGGTGGCAGCTGTTTCAAGAACGACAATGCATTGCGCGAGATGTGTTCAACAGTTGTTTAGCAAGGATGAGAGTGATTTCCATAATCTTCCCTGGCCATCAAAAATCCCGTGACTTATCTCCATTGAGAATGAATGGGAGAAGTAACAAAAACAGAGCTCGGGGTCAATTATAGTTTTTCGTCAAATCTGAGCCAGTTGTCGAACTGTCTCATGAACGCCTGGTATGCTGTAAACGTAGATGCACTCCAACGCTTTTGTGTCAAGTCCAAACAGAACACGTTGTATAGGTTGTGCTAAATGTAATCCAACAAGGCATTGAATAAACGTTTCTAACTCAGTGGTCGGTATGTATATATCTGAATGTATTGTGTTCTAAAGACTGATGCTCGAAGTCCATTTCCTAAGGTTCGACTTTGCATGCTATCAGCAAGTAACAAACATTATATTTATATAACTGATACCAAAGCTGAAGCAGTTCGATCTATAATAGCGGTAATTAATTTAGGTTGTTTGCTCTGCAGAACTGTTTACACTCGATAATCTTGCTTTAAAACATCACGTTTATCATAAATAAATTGTTTTATATCATTGTTTTCAAATCAGAAACAATTCTATTTCGTGTTTATTTCCTTTGCGTCTTTCGAAGATGAAAAATTTCGTTATTTTGAAAGTGTCATACAAAATATGACGTGTTTGGGCAATTTTCCTTGAGTGACTTTAAAATTTACTTTAAAAATGCTTCCCTTTCTCCGACCAAATAAAAACCTGATAATATATTCTTCTAGCTGATTTTGTTCTAAAATATTTTCAGGTGACTGTTCTTTAGTTCCCAACAAATTCTTTTAGCCTAACTCCGTGTATTTAAATTTGTGGTGAGATTGTTCTCACGTTAACATGTGAAGCAAATTGTATGGAGTACACAAAAACTTATTGTACAATATATATATATAAAATGTACTTTATAAATATATTACTAAAAACTGTAACGCGTTTCATTGGAGAGCAAATTTCAAACGAAAATGTGTTTCACAAAGCAATGACTACTAAATGATATAATTTTTTGGGTGGAAAAATCACCTGTTTCATTATTTAAAGTTTTTTTTTCGTTATTAGCTCCATTTTCCAAATTCAGTTCTTTTGAACACACACCTTTGTTAGCCCCATTCTCATCGTGAAGTTCACTCATTTAACTTGGAGAACTCTCATTTCCATTCTTCCATAGTGTGTTAAAGCGACTTCTCATCAAGATTGAACTTTTTACAGATATCTTAAATACCTCCCACCGAGGTTTCCAATATTTTCTTTATGTTTCTAAATGATTTTGAGATCCTACATATTTGTTGCCCATTTCTTTCCTACATAACGTTTGATGTTTAATTTATTCTAATTATTTGGGTAAAATATACACAGTTATGCAATTTTGAAAGTCTTTTGCTCCGTGTTCAGCATGCAATTATTTTATATTATGTCATTTTAATTTCTGCCGTATTGTTTACATTAATTTTCGGAAATTTTTTTTTCAGGTTTTGTGGTGAAAGTCATTTCGTTTTTTGTTGAAAGTAAAATCACTTGTGAAAAAAATTGACCACAACACATTTTAAATAAATGATAGCCTTGAAGGTTAATTGATTAATTTTTTTATTGGAGGTTTAACGACCACCATGTGCAATTCAATGGGCTATAAGAAGCCGCCCCTCTCTAATTTAGGGCCACTGGTTCTAAGGAAGTTAGAGAGACAGAGCCGTAAGACAAACAGAACATTCATGCATCACCGGGATTCGAACCCGGACCTCTGTCGGACGAATTATCAGAAGCCATCTCTTAGAGCACTGCACCATCTGGTAGGCTGATTCATTTCCCATACAAATTCATGGCTTCCATATATATTCTGCAATTGTGGCGAATATTTCTAAGGCTTCAGAAAAATAATATTTCATTTTGTGGCGAAAACGTGCTTTTATTGCCTTTAACTATGAAAACTATCGGGACATCTGTTCTATTTCCGTTTCTGGAAGTAATTAGTATTTTTAATGATGTCCCTGGGCGTTTTTCCCTAAACCCAACCCGTAAAACTCTGTATGCTGCTTCCAGATCATGCATACTTACTAAGCATATTTTGGAACAACAGGACGTTGGCATATGTTTGACATCTGCTATTTAGGGTCTATACGACTGGGCTATTTAGTGTCCATGTGACAGGGTGTTTCTATTTACCACAAGAGGCGATAGATGGAAAATTGCTTGATATGGAAAAAATAAAGTAGATTGTCCCCTGAAACCAATGACATTCTGGGCGTCTATTCTACATAAAATCACAGCAAATTTTGGTGCTGAAGAAGGTATGTCTTTTATCTTTTAACATTGCTTTGTTTAGCGATGTGTCAAAGAATGAATCTAAATTCGTGGTTATAATACGTTGTTTTTGATTATTTGTCACTAGTGTTCATGCTGATATATTTTGCAAGGTTTCCTAAACTAATCCTTTTAAATGTATGCCAGGTAAGGGTATAACGTATTAAGTAGACTTATTTTATTTTGAGAATTTCTCGTCGCAAATGATTGTCCTGCATACCATATTATTGCTTTTCCCTTAATTGTCCTAAAAAAGTGCATGCCGGAAAGTTAGATTTTATTCGTTATATCATTTGCATATTTCCCTTAGTTTTTTGGTATGCATAATTTTAGAGGAGATATTTTCTGTTACTGCTGTTATTTCTAAATCTGCATTACGTATTATTATGACGAAAATATCGAAATTGTTTTCGATATTTTCTTTATTATTCATCAACAGACTGTGGTGCTAGTGGCTTATATTAGGATGAAACTGTAATGAATATATTTTATAAAAGAGATAGTTTGAAATCTGGGATATATATATTGCTATTCGTGCTACGGTGGTTTATTCCTTTATATGATACCTTAATTTCTTGATGTCGTTGTTTTCGTATCTTACTCTGCATCATTAATTTACATTGTTAAAAATGATACTCTGCATAATACAGTACCTTTACGTAGCATATCATTAAATATAGAATTAAGCTCTATATATGGTATGGGGATGTAAGGTCAGGTGATGCGTAACATCACAGCCTCTCCTTGACAAATGTCAACCCCGCCTTCTCGTGGTGCATCCTGTTCCCACTAAAGGGGCTCTGACGACCGCAAATAGCGGTATAACTATACCATCGGGATCAGAGGAAATGCTATCCCACACTCACCAACCCGCTTGGCCAGCGTGGTGAGTTATGGCCAAACACCTCCAAAATGACTCTACAACTTAAATCTTGGCCCTCAGTCTCCGGCAGCTGGAATGTACCTGGCCAAGGCAGCGGCCAGTGCGATATGAAGGCAGAGGGTGCTAAGAATCCCCGGAGGACCGGACTAGGCTGCCATTTGATGCTGACCTTGGCTACCTACAACGGACGCTCCCTTATCTTCTGATTCAAGGCTTCTTGAATTGGAAGAGGAACTACAAAGGATCAAGTGGGACATCGTCGGGCTGAGTGAGGTAAGGAGAAAAGGAGAAGATCTCATTGAACTGAAAAGTGGACATCTCTTCTATTATCGTGGGACAGATACTGGCAGAACTAGTGGTGTTGGATTTATAATAAACAAGAAACTGAAGGATAAAGTGGTAGAAGTTGAAAGTTCCTCTGACAGAGCTGCACGACTCGTTATCCAACTATCGAGAAGATACCAGGCTCAGATTATTCAAACTTATGCACCCACCACAAGTCATCCTGAAGAAGAAATTGAAGAATTTTATGAGGAAATTCGTCATCTAAATAATAAAGGTAAGCAGCACTTGAAGATAATTATGGGAGATTTCAATGCAAAAATAGGGCACCGGCAACAGAATGAAACTTCAGTAGGTAAATTCGGTCACGGCAACAGAAACCAGCGTGGAAATACTCTCGTTGAATTTGCAGAGGCAGAAGGATTTTTCATCTTGAATTCCTTTTTCAAGAAAAAGCCACACAGGAAATGGACATGGAGACATCCAATTGGGACGACAAGTGAAATTGATTTTATTATGTGTAACAAAAAATTCGTCATCGAAGACTGCAGTGTGCTAAACAAGTTTAACACAGGTAGTGACCATAGATTGGTGAGATGTAAGATGCACCTCAACACTAAACTGGAACGTGGCAAGCTCATAAGACAAACAAAATGTATTGACATAACCAACCTTAAAAAACACCATAATACTTTCAAGTTGGAACTGAAGAACAGGTTCTCTGCTTTAGAAGGCCTAACATCGGAAGAAGTGGATATTTCTGAAGTTAACAGAAAAGTAACCAAAGCTCTTATGGAAACAGCAACAAAATTAGCTGGGTCTAAGAACAAGTTGCATGTAAACAAATTATCAGGAAAAACCAAAATGTTGATGCAAAAAAGAAGAGAGATGAGGACAACTAAAGAAGATGTGACTTCCAAAGTGGAATATATAGAGCTATGCAAGACAGCACGAAAAAGTATCACTGAAGACGTAAGGAAATTCAACTGTGAGCTAGTGAGGAAAGCAATTGAAAACAACCAAAGCCTAAAGATAGCAAAGGGACATCTCAGTAAGGGAAGAAAACAGATTATGGCTCTGAGAAAAGAAGATGGTTCTATAACAAGAAATAGAGGCGAAATTTTGACAAGAGTGAAAGATTTCTACTCCAAACTATATGAAAGGGATGATACATGTACTCCAGACATCATGAAAGGTACCAGAGTTCTTCCAGTCACTCCCAGCAGAAGTTGCTCATGCAATCAAGAACATGAAGCGGGGGAAAGCTCCAGGAGAAGATGGAATTACTATAGACATCATACAAGAAGCAAGTGGAGAAATTGAAACAGTACTCGCCCAAATTTTCACTCGATGCCTTAATGAAGGGAAGATTCCTGAGGATTGGAACAATGCTACAATGATCCTGCTACATAAAAAGGTGACATTGAGGATCTCAGGAACTACAGACCTATCAGCCTCCTATCAGTGGTTTATAAAATCTTCACTAAAGTTCTTTCACACCGCTTGAAGGTAACACTGGACATGGCTCAACCGAAGAGAACAAGCTGGATTCAGGAGTGGCTACAGCACAATAGATCATATCCACGTACTGAGAGAACTAATTGAAAGAGCGAGGGAATATGAACTTCCATTGTGCATGGCTTTTATCGATTATGAAAAAGCCTTTGATTCGGTGAAACCATCAGCAGTTACCACGGCTCTGAAATCCTGCGGTATTGAAGATGCATACATTAATATTATTAATAACATCTATGAAAATGCAAGTGCAAAGATTCGGCTGTTTGAAAATACAACACACATAAAAATTGGAAAAGGAGTGAGACAAGGTGACACCATATCTCCGAAGCTCTTTAATGCCACATTGGAAAATGTCTTTCAATCACTGAACTGGGAAAACAAAGGGATAAAGATTAATGGAGATTATCTAACCCACCTTCGTTTTGCTGATGACGTAGTCATTTTTGCAACTACCCCATCAGAGCTGCAGAGTATGATCCAGGAACTTGCTGACAAGAGTAAAGAAGTGGGATTAAAAATGAACTTTCAGAAGACAAAAGTGATGTTCAATGCTTTTACAAGAAATGAAGATTTATCGATTGATGGAGAAAAACTGGAGATAACAGATACGTATGTTTATCTTGGACAGCAGATATCAAGTAAGGGTCACATTGATGAAGAAATTAATCGGCGTACAAAACTTGCCTGGAGAGCTTTTGGAAGAAACAGCATAATTTTCAAGAGCAATATGCCATTATGTCTTAAAAGAAAAGTGTTTGATCAATGCATCCTTCCAGTGCTTACGTATGGTGCAGAGACGTGGACCTTAACTAAAAGAGACATACAAAGGCTGCAGACAACTCAAAGAAGCATGGAGAGGTGCATGCTTGGTATAACCAGGAGAGATAAGAAGAGGAACTCGTGGATCCGAAAAATGACGAGAGTGGAAGACATCATGATCAGAGTTAAATCCCTGAAATGGCAATGGGCTGGACATACTGCCAGAAGGACAGACCATAGATGGACAGCCGAAATTTTAGATTGGATTCCAAGGGACAGGAAAAGACCCAGAAAAAGACCACATGGGAGATGGGTGGATGAAATTCGTAAATATGCGGGAGTGACATGGAGGAGACTGGCACAAGACAGACCGTTGTGGAGGAAACTTGGGGAGACCTTCGTCCAGCAGTGGATTGATAATGGTTGACAATGATGATGATGATGATGATATGGTATGTATGAGCCTGAGAAACGCTCGTCGTTTAGAATAATGTCCAATTAAACATTTATATAGTCAAACAAACTACTGTCTCAAATTAGACCACACAATCTCACTAATTTTAAAAATTAATTCCCATCCCAGTAAATGTACGTATGTTTCTCACACCACTTAAATTCTCATGTTTAGCATCAGCCATGCGTGTGAGAAAATTAAAGTAACTACTTACTAAACTGTTATGCAATGTAATACAAAATTTCTGAAATGATCCACCGTTCATCATTTGTTCTGGCAAGTTTAATTCTTTCGTCAGAAACTTGAACAATGAATGTGCGAAACATCCGGCGTTTAGTCGGAGCCGGAATTTATCGGAAATCATAGCGTTAACCTTTCTGAAACTTCTGTGGCGCATTATAAAAGTATATATTGAATAATAAACGAATATTGCAATGCTTGAGCGAACCGGAGGTACATCTACTGCATTAAGGAATTGATACAAGTGTGAGTGTTATGGACATGCTTCTTCCAATAATAGCATGCTTATTCCAATAATAGAGATGACAGGAAATATAATTTTGATTTTGAACTGTATAGCCAGAACGATGATTTTGTTACATAGATCCTTTAAGACAAAAAATGTTAGGAAATTTAAAGGGTTACAGACTCACAGTACTATGCTATTGATTGGTTCTAAGGCTCTGAGAGGGTTGACAACAGATTTAGGACTACAAAATCAGGGCTATTGCAAGAAGCATGTTGCTAACACTCACGCCTGTATCAATTCTTTGGTGCAATGGAGGTACCTCACGTTCGCTCAAGCATTGCAATATTCGTTTATTATTCAGTATACGTTTATAATATGCCACATACGTTTCTTGAAGTAGATGCTATGGTTTCTGATAAATTTCGGCTCCGACTAAACGCCGGATATTTCGCGTATTCGTCGTTCAAGTTCCTGACGAAAGAATGAAATGTGCCAGAACAAATGAAGTGTGGATCATTTTAGTAAAATTTTTATTACATTGTATAATTCTGTTTCCTGTCATCTCTATGTACGCATGGTACAACAACATACCGTCAAAAGCCAAAGCAATGGCATTACGTTTGTTACTTAGCTTAGAGAAGGACGTCAAAGAAGAAGTGTTTCTGTCATCTATAACTATTTTTACAAATATAAAACGGCAAACATTATTCCATTAGTTCAAATATGATACATGTTGAACCAATAACAGACTCAAGAAAACATGTAATGCAATGGTGCTTTATAACTTCACTATCCAAGTAGCTTAGTCACTTCTATATGGGATATAAATAGCAGGATGAATTAAAACGTGTATATATATTTGCGTATTAACAATATTGTCTTTAATAACACGGACTTTCAATGTGACGTTTCATTGGATCTAATACAGTAATACTAAACATACTAGCAATAGCACACGTCCCAAACATGAATTTGAAAGTTATTCTTCTCACATAGATATACTACCTATATGGACGAAAAATTCAATGTTTTTGCTGGAATACACAGTTTCTTCATACTGTGCTCTACAGAAAATGAAGAAATATTTGTGCATCTGTAGCCAAACACCTGAAGAATTAGCTATTCTGATGACTGTACCTGCTTCTTCGAAATGCCGAATCTGCAGAAATATGTGGACACCTCTCAAAATATGATAGTTAAGGCGCTGGGAGAGCAGTCCTGCAAGGATCTGGCAAATATTTCACGTGGACATGATCGATCTGGCTGGGAGATCTGTACAAAAGCGCGATGAAGATTGGAACCAAAGTTGTTTATTGTGTCTAAGCTAATGATACATTCACATAAATGCACTGAGGGTCTTATGCACTGGTAAATCAATACTTTATTTTTGTGAGCCCTCTCACAGAGATGATAAATTTAAATGATTTACACTGTCTACAGTACCTTACCAGTTCCAAAGCACTAGGGCCGAGGTTGGCAACATATGGCTCGAGAGCTAGATATGTCTCTTTGGAAATCTAAATATGGTTATTTTGATACTTGAAGGAATGGAAAAATTTGCAAAGTTTCTCTTCACTAAAGGGGTAAATGGATTCCAGAGTTGGCAGCTTAATTTTGGTAAAAATAATTTCATTCATGATTTATCCTGAACACTGAAGTTTAAGGTAGTGTGAGCAAAGAAATAGTAAGTCGCCTTTGACTAGCCCACTGATTTTCAAGAACTCAGTATCTAGTATGTCAAACAAAATTCAGCTTTCACCCAATCTTAATATTGCTGGCATCTTGAACAATAAGAATCTGAAACACTATGTCAAATATTCAAAAAAGTTCCAGAAAAAGAAATTGCCAAATTTGGAGATGTTCTTTCACCCAATCTTAATATTGCTGGTATTTCGGGCAATAAGAGTCCGAAATACTATGTCAGATATTACAAGAAAGTTCCAGAAAAAGAGATTGCCGAATTCGGAGATGTTCTTTCACCCAATGTTTATATTGCTGGTATTTCGGTCAATCAGAATCCGAAACACTATGTCAGTTATTACAAAAAAGTTCCAGAAAAAGTGATTGCCAAATATGAAGACGTTCGGCAACGTACTAGTAAAGAAAACTAACTTTATCAAAGTTAACAGGCATTTAGCTTTCTACTGAACCCATTTAATGTAAATTACTCATCGCACCTAGAATTTCTGGCGATTAATATATGGGAGCATTCTGCATTATTAATAATCATCCTCAATGTATTTGCAACCACTAATGTAAACTCGAAGGACATGTTGTTTCAATTAAAGTATTTTGAGTGTTAGGTTCACATTTATTGATGATCAGGGGAAGACTTTTATTTTTCTTCGTCACAAGACCAACGGAACGAAAGCACTGTAAAAGATAACTTATTATTCTATCAGCGACGTTTTGTGTCATTTATGTACTAATCACTTAAGAGTCCTACACGTTAGAAATTAGGTTCCAATATAACCTTATCTGTGAGCTCTTCAGGGCAATCAACATGTTTCCTATCCTACTTTTGTTCTGAGAAAACCAGTATAATTTCACAAATTGAAAAACCGTAGTTCTCAGAAAATTAGTATGTTTCTAATAGTTTGTAAAATTAGCCTGACATTAATTTATATAAGAACACATACGAAAATAAAGGATGACACATTACCGTTTGATTGTGTCAAAACTTTTCCAGTCAGATAAGACAAAGTACCTTAATTTTTTCCCATCTTCTTTTCATCAAGTGACTCGTATCGGAGCTGATTTTCAAAGGTGACATGGAAGCGCAGAACAACGTATTATTATTAGAAAGCAGGTATCATTGATAACTGATTTCCATAGACAATTTATTCTTAGTTAACTACAACAATAATTTCCGTGTTTCGTTTCTTTTTTTGTTTTGTATCTTGGTTCTGTTTCCCAATGAAGAACTAATAATCCTGAAATACAAGTAGAATGTACAGATATGCACAGAAAAATATTACATGCAGGGTTTGGAACAGAATAAGGCGCAATTAATTTCAGTGGGTATGCGCAAATTCAGCTACATAATAAATTTCGTTAGCGCGAATTTATAAAACGAAACATCATTTTGTGATCACAATACCAGCGCAATTTCTAGGCATATGTATGAATTTAATCTGCAAGCTATCAAATCGCTCGACAAATACCAAACAGTAGACCTACTCACGAGGCATGCGGCGCTTTGTAGGTACCCTGACAGGGAATTTACAAAGCGACGAACCTGGTTGCAATCAAAACAACCATGATAGTCAAAGTTACTTAAACAAAGTAAAGTCAGCTGGCAGTTCCATCGTTAATTAAGGTGTGGGTAGTTGTTTCACCAATTAATAGTCTATGAAATAAAAGCCAACCTTCAGATATCAATAATGTTCTCCGACAATATACCGAATTCCAGAAGTGGATAGAGCTTTACACTAGTCCTTGAATCAAGGACTAGGGTTCGAGCATACACCCTAGTCTTTGAATTGCGTGTATGACAGAGAATATCAGTAAACGGTCACAAAATATAAATGAGTCCCAGATGATTCTTCAAATCAATGACGAAGAGCTTTGGATTCATGGAGGTGTAACATAACAGGCGTTTTATCAAGTACCTGGAAGTCATTGGTTGATAGAATTGGTGGTGTATTTCTGAGATGTCCATAACGCTTGTAGCGCAAACAGATTTTCCGCAAAGGGCTTCTGCATTGCTAATTTCACAAAATGCAGAATAATTACTTGAGAAGAAATGTGTTCGTATATATATACCGGTAAAGCTTCAGATTTTTATCGGAACTTTTTAACTGTATGCATGCCACATAATGAGAATAGACGCCAACATGTCAGCCATGAGCAAGGTTAACTGCCAGATCCAATGACGAGGGCCATTTGCTTGCTACAAGGAGCGACTTCACGGAATTCCCCGTCAAGTTACGCACCCACACTGGCTGATGGAACGAGTGACACTTTTTCGTGATATCAGCAAGAGCTGTACATATGAAATGCTTCTCCCCTGCGGTATCAGATTTTGTTAATTTCGTAAATCTCTGAATAAGTTCCTTGTAAGGATATCGATCAAAATGCTAATCTGAGGTGTCATATACTATTTCTAACTGCGTGACCCCTTTCTTATGGAAATTACACAAAAGAGGGTATAACTCACAGAAAGTCAGAGAAATCTCTTCAGGCACTGATATCAAAAGAGCAGACCCGGATTCGCTAGTAAGATATCGGATGGCGCTTGGAAGTGGCTAAAAAGGAGTCATGATCCAAAAATAGCACTGAAATGTTTCATTATTTAATGACCCTTTTCAGTCCTAGAATTGTGAAAGTAGTCATACAAGGAAACCTTCATTGCACGACCAAAGCCCATCCTCCATACCCTCGGAATTTATTCTTGTTTGACAAGCAGCTACAAATCCTCCTGTACTCCATAATAGAGACATTGAGAAATTATATTATGACTGGAGTAGAATTTCTTTTTCATATTTAGCTGAACATTTTGTAATGATATTTCCAATTATTGTAATACAAAAGCGCCATTTCATCATATTGCAATGGTTCAACTTCACCAAAAGAAATATCGATGTAATATTTTATTTTTGACATTTTGTTCAAACAAAATAAAGTTGAAAAATGCTTTTGAAAAAAGTTTAATATTTTTGGTCTTATTTAAATTTGGAAAAGCGTGAGTGTCTTTTCTCGGCTAAGCAGCGCAAAACAGTTATAGTATATGCATTCGTTGCCGGCACTTAAAATCTTTATTTGCTGTCTGCACATGATGTTCTGTGGACGTGCATTTGTTGTGCGTAGCCACTATTTTTCTCTTTCGCATGATGCTCTGTGGAGTAAGTACATTGCCGACTACTCACCTTCCACCACATCACAAAATGTTCGAAATTTCTAGTTCGTTGATGTGCTTTTCAAAATCAAAGACTTATTTAGCATCCGCAATCACTACTACCTGTGGGATATTCATATCCTAACTATTGTGTTTCAACAATTCCTTCAATTTCGAATGTTTTGCCATGTTTTCTTTTCTTGCATTAGTTTAATTCACGGCACCAGAATTGCACTCTGTATTATGTTTATCACAGAGTATAAAGTAAAAGGTGATGGAAATGGTTCCCTATAGTTTTGCTTCAGATCGTGAACTGTAAAACATTTTGATAGTGAAATTCAAACTTAAAGATAATTATAGAGCACACATATACAGCATTTACTGTAAACTTTTTATTGGTGAAAAACATTTGGGATTTACAAGAATATTTGCCAAAATTATCCGACAACAGTATTCAGAAATGAGTAGGTAGTGTCCTGATATCCGAATGGAGTTAATGCTCCTTTACGTGAGACCTTCAATTATCAGGATCTTGCTGTTCCTGAACGTTAAGGTTATGTTTGAAAAGACAGTAGAAGCTCAGCGTTCGGCGAAGCTTTAGAGGAAGGTTTCATGGAAGTAAAATAATGTTTAGCTTCAAGTTTTGGTAGACATGTCGTAATTTACATTTTTTGCTCACCTAAACTGCCCCTTCCAGTGCACTAGTAACATGTATTTTTTATAGTATTTTTTAATTCATGTTGTACTTTAAAATAAGTCATTTAAAATATAAATTAAGTCATTTAAAATATGAAACACTGACGCAAAACGAAGACCGGAAACCAGGCGATGATGAAATTATATACATTCTTTTGAGAGATAAGTTTTGCATATAATATTTAAATAATGCTTTGAACAGAAAATAGTCTACTTTCCAGTTTTGTATTTGAGATTTTTTATAATTATTTGAAATTTAAAAACTAACTGAAGGGCAGTCTTTTGAATATTTATAAAGCGCCTGTTCAGAAGCCAGTATTTCTTTAAAACGATTTTGACCTAAATAAATAAACCCATCGATGGAATTAATTCCATTTAACAAAAGAAAATGAATAATTATATTCGCACCTGTTCTTTAATTGTCAAGTCACCGCGCTCAAATTGCTGAACCGTTCTATTATTCATTTTTCTGTCTACCTTCCTTGAAAAAGCCACCTGTTTTATGAGTAAAAGCTTCAGTACTGATTTTTTGTTTTACGCCAAGAAATTTGGATTACTTGTTTAGTTATACTTATATTCGGAGATCGCATTTTCATCTAATCTGCTAAATATTCTAGTCAGTATTCCGACATTTTTGTCAGCATTTTCATCTGCCAAATATTCAGGTCAGTTTTTCAAAGTTTTTTTAAAAATATATGACAATTTATTTTTTTGTCATTATGTATACTATTTTAGTTTTAAATATCATGTGATGTGGCATGTCAATATTTTGGAAATATTTGGACCTTCAAATCAAAACAAAAGTTCCTGTTCTAAATTTAGCAAAAGTTTTTAGTATCTTATACGGAAAATATTACATAGAAGTTATTAAATTAAAAATTTAGTTTATTGTTTGCCAGACATGCTACTTCAAAGAGCCTTTAGCAAGGCTAATTTATTGAACAAATAAGTGAACTGTGCTCTCTCGGTTCGGTTTTTCAGTTAGTTGATTCAGGTTTCGTATTGCTGCTTGTTTGTAGAAATAGATGTGAAATAATTTATGTTTATCTTTAATCAAACGATACTCTTTTTTATTGATTTCCGTGCCACTTGAGTATAACTCCGTGGGCGTTATTTTTAAGGAGCACCTCAGCTAATATGAGTAGCAATATGTATTTAAAACCGCAAGGTTTTGTCGTTGTACTAGTAATGAGCTGGACTGGTTATCTGTGAGTTTGAGTAAGTCCTGATTCGGTTAATGACTTTCGTGCGACACATTGGCTGGGAGATACTTGTGTTCGGCGGCCCGTCAAGTTGTACAGGTTGTTTCATGAATATCCAAAGAAATAGGAAAGCAACGGTTAATCGTAGATGCACACTTAAAATGAGAAATACGCAGCAAAAAGAGGACAAATTAGCAATGATAGTTGAACATTCCGGAATGGAAAATTTAGGAAAAAATACAAATATTATATAATTATACGCACCCCTCACGGAAATCAAAGTCTATTAGTAAAAACCGCGTCTCGTCGAATTCGGGGAAGGAAATTTACCAGGACCTTTTAGAGGAATATATCTCTGAGATGTGCACATTCGTGTGATTTGCCATTTTTCGTTGGATTGAGCGGGGGTCAGTTACATGATTGAAACGTACATGGTGGCAAATGGGGAAAACCTAAGCACCCCATGTATGAAAATTCAGTGTCAAAGCGTTAAATGTATTACGAACATTTGGAAGGCTGGTAATAAGGTGACACTACTTCTTATATTTCACACAGTATTATTCTCGAACGTTAACGCTGCACATAATCATTGAAGGCAAGCTGAAATAGGTAGAGAATTTCGACTATCGATGTCTCAGCAAAATATTTCAATAAAGTGTCGGGGTTACTTTTTTTGCTAATTCGGCGCAGCTCGTTTTTTACTAGTTGACTTTGGTTACAGTTGCAGGCCTATAAATATTTAATTTAATAAATATATGTATTGCTAAATAACTCATCCGCAATTTAATAACTATTATTGATCACTAAGGCACCCACTTTGTGCAAATAAGATCCAGAAATTATGCGTTTTATGTCCAAAAATGATAACTAAATGAACCTACTTTGTGTAAATAAAATCTAGAAATTATGGGTTGATACTTTTTGGACTTAAAACGCATACTTTCTAGATTTTATTTGCTCAAAGTGGCCTGCCTTATTGTTCACATTCATAAATTTAAGAGTTATCAAATAAATAAAGAATAATTTTCCGGTCAAGTAGATCTCATATCATAATCGAGACATCATATTTTTTAAATTTTGATGCCACGTAATCGCTTCTAAAATATTCGCGACTTTAAGGAGATCCATGAATGTGATATTATGACCATTGTTTAGCAAAATAAATGTTATGAATATTTACATTTGAATTCTGAGGATTTGATTAAGTGTAACCATTTGCAAAGCCTAGGGTGTTTGGATGTATAGCACTGAGTGATCTTGCCGCAACGGAAAACTTGACAACTGATGTGGCGACCACATGCGACCGTTTCGCGAAAGAGAAACTGTCATATCAATTTTATAAATTAATCCAAACTTGCTAATTTGCTAGTGGTCCTACAGCAATGATCCAATTTTATTTCAGTCAATGAGCTTCAGCATTCCTATAATTGAATGTGTCCCTATAAATGTATAGCCGCGTATGACACTTGTGCTCTATAATTTCTTCATTTAATGCTTTAAATTCTTGATAGCAGTACTACTGATATACGTAGGATGACATTTTGGCATAACACGTTCAAAAAGTGAATTCTAAAGCGAATCTTCTAAAACCCTGTTTCGTCATTTCAGAGGGACTGCTCAGTTTTGTCTTGTGCTTTAATATCATTACTGCATTTCAAATTGTATTCCATGGTTTGCCAAAATCTGGTAGAAGAACAGGACCTGTGACCAGTTCTTCACACTATGAACTTACCGTAGCTTCCTCTCTACCAGTAATTTTTGCAATATTTTTAATTTCTGTATGTGAGACAAACCCGCCCACGGTTCTAAAGCTGAACACAAAGGACGCGCAAATTTCGTTTGCATTAGGAAATACAATGTGAAATATCATGTTGATTCACGCACAGCTTTTTGCATGTTATGGCTGCTCAATAGGAACACTGCAAGAGAATCATGAATTTTACTGTGAAGAAACATATACATTGAATTAAACAATTATGCGGGAAAGTATTATGGTTATACGGAGGAATTTGTATGAAAAATGATAAGCAACATGGCAATGAATGAGCACACTGCGTCATATAATTGCTGTGAACAAAATAATTAATTATCCACTTGGATTAACAGAACCTAGTTTCGTTATCAAATAAGGTTCTCATTCGATGAGCGATGCTAATTTGCCTGAAAATGTCTTATCCACCCAGGAAGTATTGATGTGTGTTTTGTACAATTGTTTTTAATTTCACCGTTAACTCATTACACATATCCTAAATAACAAGACGTTCACTACCGGAGATACCTTACTTCAAAGAATATAAAGCTTTCCGTGAAGAACGTCAACTCTCGTAGAGAAAATGTAAAACATGCGACAACAGCGCGACAAGTTAAGAGATCTTGTGCTCTGTCGGAAAGCAAACATTCAGGAGGAACAGATGTTATTGGACTACGGCAGTGAAGCTGTTCTTTGATGCACGGTGGTTTCCTTCGATCTGATGACTATTTACTTATAGTAGCATATTTTTTTTTTTTTTTTTGCTGTTGTTATCTGATATCCCGCCTGTACCTTATTTTAGTGAAACCAATATACATAGATGCCAACTAGTACGGATTTTCGGTTGCTGTTACGGAAGTACGGAAACACCGCTGAAATTACGGAAAACCGTCATTTGATTTAATTTTCTGAGATAGAAAGCAAATTTCCATCAACTTAACAATTTTTGTTGGTTATTCAAGTTTTTCTGGGAGCAAAAAAATTAAATGATAATTCAGGGCTGCCAGGCCTGCGCCAATTTCGCCAGCCAGCGCCAAAACGTTGTTCTTGCGCCGTTCTGCTGAAAAATCACCATTTCGACGAAATCTGTGCCAATTTTGTGCCAACATTTAAAATTTACCGGTCATCGATATTTTAGCGTTATCTTACGACATTCGAAATCGATTCAGCAGTTAATTCGTACGTGAGATTCTTCCACGGATTCGCGGAGTCCACTACGTTTTTTTTTTTTTTTTTGTTTTTGTTTTTGTCAATTTCGTCGAGATCGATGCAAAAGTAAAGAAATTTTTGGGATATTAGTTGGGGCGGGGGTTCGTATGCCGTCTGGGGACGTTGTTTTGTCTTTTTAAACGTTCGGAAACGGAAGTTAAACGAAGTGCAGATTTTTCCCGTAATCGTATTTTTTTTCTCTCGCCATGCTGCTTCCGTTCAGCATTATCAAATATAATTTCATTGCATAATTTCAGCTTGAAATTGTAGGCAACGATTTCAGAAAACGGAAGTCAGGCCGCCCGAAAATTTCCCTGTAATCTTTGGCGACGAGATTCTCACGCTGATTCGAGGAATTTCGTCTTTTTTTTATCATTTGGGCCATGTACGAAATCGATGCATAACTGAACTTAAATTTTGGGAGGATTGGTGGCGGCGGGGGAGGGTCGTTTTCTCTGTCGGAGGACGGAATTTTATCCTTCGAAAACAGAAAGTAGACGGAGGAAAGATCTCTCTGGTAATCGTATTTTTTTCTCGCGGTGTTTCCTCTACCCAGTATTGTAAATATCATTTTATTCCATAACTATTTGTATTTCAGCTTGAAAATGTTGGATAAATTTCCGAAAACTGAAGTCAATTCAGCTTGAAAATGTTGGATAAATTTCCCAAAACTGAAGGCTTGAAAAAACCGTTATTTCAAGCCATGTTTCCCGATTCAGAGTTCGCCAAAAAATATTCGTGTGGAAGAACCAAGGCTACTGCGCTAATTCAGCACATAGCCAGTGTTTCTACAAGTAACATCGTATCTGAAGTTAAAAAATCCTTTTTCTCTATCTACGGACGGAAGTAATGATGATGAAGCAAATAGACTGTATCCCATTACAATAATATATTTTGACGAAAAAATAGGGAAAAATTCAACTGTTTTGTTATCATTGGTTAAATCAAGTAATTATACATTTGAAAGAATATTAACGCTTTGAACAATGAGTTTGTTAAAAAAAAATCTCATGGAGCAACTGTGTGTCATTTTCCTGTGACAATGCTAACACTATGATAGGTCAAGTAAAAGGTGTTGTTTCTCAAATAAAGAAGGTTCAGTCCGCAATCATAGTGCAGCGATGTTCATGCCATTTAGTAAATTTACTGCACATAAATCTGCAACTCAACTGAAAGGATTTAATGTTAAGCAGTTTCTGATACAGTTGTACTTTTTTTATAAAAGTTCAAAGAGGAAACACAATCTAAAAACTGAGTCAAGCTGTTTGTGGTACTAAACCAAACAAAATTCTAAAGCCTGCCAATACTCGCTGGTTATCAATTTTAGAATCCATTGACAGAATTTTAGAACAATGGGAGGCTCTAAAGCATTATTTCAGTGACAATGAAGAAGCTAATTCACATTATAAGAACCTTGCAAGTATGATTGGAAATCCTTTATCTAAACTTTATTGTCTTTTTTTATCTGCTACTCTTCCTTTGTTTGCATCTGTTAACGTGTTCTTGAAGCCGGAAGCTCCGATTGTGCATGTATTAAAAAGAAAACTTCAAGTCTCTTATCGGAATTGCTTGTACGATTTATCAAGCCATCAGCATTTGATATGACTGCAACATCTCTTGCAGATGGAAATTTTGAAAGGAGAAATCAAAAAGAAAACTGTGATCTCGTAATTGGGTCAAAAGCGAGATCTTATATAAGCACAACTGCAGATCTGAGTGAAGACACAGTGGTTAATTTTTATTCTGAGGTAAGGGAATTTTACAAGGCAGGCTGCATTTACATTTTAAGAAAATTTCCACTTGATGATGAATTTCTGAGTCATGCTGAAATTGCAGATGTAGTATTAAGGCAAAGTGTTTCTTTTGCATCAATCCAATATATGTGTTCCCTGTTTCCAGTTTTTAAACCAGAAGAAACTGATAAGGAGAAATCTGAATTTGCTCACAATCAGTTTGAAAATTTTAACTGTGCTGTTACTTCTGGGAGAATGGATGAAGTGTGGCACAGAATTTCTTTAACGTAAAATGAAAGTGGCCAGTTGAAATATGAATCATTAAGCAAAATTATGAAAATGATTTTAATAGTTCCTCATAGCAATGCAAGTACAGAAAGAATTTTCAGTATTGTGAAAAAAACCAAGAATGAATTCAGACCTAACTTAAGTACTCATGAGCTGACTTTTTTATTATTGGAGGAAAAATAAACAGCATTGCACACAGTGAACTATGCTAACAGATGAAGTTTTCGCAAATTGAACTAAGGAAGGCCAAAATGGCAACTACAGCCAGTTTATCATAATAATTTGGCCAACATTCCAAGGAATAATTTTTCTTCATGTGTGGAGGTAATTTATTATATTTTTCTGGTAGACAGTATTTAAAATTTTCCCACTAGCAAATTATTTTTTATTGTATTATTATTATTATTATTATTATTATTATTATTATTATTATTATTTTGTTAATAGTTCTTACAGATTAAAATTTGTTCCAGTGTTAAATACTCAAATTTGCCACTGTAGACTGGATTACTGAAAATTACTGAAAAAAAAATTGTTACTAAAAATTACTGAAAAATGAACATGTTGGTTACTGAAAACTACTTTTAGAGGTTGGCATCTATGCTAATATGCAATATCATTAACTATTTAAAATAAATTTGAGCAAATATTATAGTTGGGCCTAAGGAATCCGTACAAAATGCAGACAATCCCTAATATTTGACATTACTGAAAATTTTTCTAAGAAACTGAAGAACAAACAAAAGCTTAGCTAACCCGATTGGCGTAACAAAACTAGCATATCCGATTTGGGAAGTGACAATGCTACCGAGAGGGTTACAGTCACGTGATGTAGGTAGCTTGGTCGACTGTTCTTTACCAGAATTGAAGTCACCAGAAATAAGCATGCACGGTCTGCTTTGGCATGAACCTGTATGTTGGCTCCTGTGCACAGCATCTTTCTTTTATTCTTTTTTTTTATTGACGGTTTAACGACCACAGTGAGAAACTCGATGGGCTTTAAGCAGTCGCCCGTCCCTAATTTATGGTCACTGATTCCAGGGAAGGAAGAGAGCCAGTGCCGTAAGACAAACATGCCTCACAGGGATTCGAACCGGTATCCTTCACGGACGAATGATCATAAGCCAGCGCTTAGACCACTGCGCCACCGGACACATCAGCTTGTATCTTAGGATATGTCGGCGCTAGTTACGTCTCGCCGAACATTAATGTTTTCTCAGATAGATATTCTTTTATTACACTGCGCTAAGGTTTTGCCTTTTCTACATGTTGTAACGTCATTTTCAATTTTCAATTTTGGATTTCTTTCCTTTTGGTTTTTCAATTTGATCTGATGGCTCCTAAGCTTGAACTCAATTCTCATATTCAGTTGTAATTGTAAAACTAATTTTAAACTTTCAACGGATGAACTTCTGAGTCCGCACGCTTCCAAGCCATTCCTAACCTAGCATGCATCACTCCACCATATTTTTATCAATCCGTCTCACACACATTTTTATGGCAGGAATGTTCCACATAAGGTAAATAAAGAGCTTTTTTTACAGAAACGTAAATTCAATAGTCTAATAACACGAACTTCTTTTTACGGAAAATCAAATTCTTATACGGACGAAATACAGAAAAAAATACAGGAGTCATTTTCGCCTACAGCTTATTTTCTCCCTTTCGATGTCAGATTGTACTACAGTGGCAAGTAACTCCCGCGCTTGCGTATCATGCTAACTTTTCAAAGGACAGAATTTCTTTCCTAACATGTGCACACTTAAAATAATATAATTAAACCATGTAGATGAGGTATAATTATATCCCCAGTACGACCTCATGTGGAAATTACCTATTACGCATGACTGTGCACCATCTTTTATTTGGGAGCGTAACTGAGTTTAGGCTGACAAATAGTCACAAAACTCTCCTAAGTGTCTCGAACGCCAAGAAACATCTTTAATTTTTATATATCGAGTAAGTTTCCTCATGCAGAGTAAAAATATATCCTGCTATTTTGTATTTCTTCAACGACACAGCTAAATCCCTTACATCTTCACAGTAAATGTGAGATGTCTGCATACTGACATAGTGAAGTGATATATGCGAACATGAAACGATGAAAGTGTGTGAAAGCGGTTATTTATCTTATCTCCTTTGTTTTACCAGTTCTCGAGAAAATAAAAATTCAACAAATATGTGTTCTGAACTGTGATCTCTGGCGGCAATGGAGTCCTTCTTTGTTTGGAAGCATTCAGTATTCAAAATTTCACAGACTAGTATGAAACATAATATCGCGTTAATTAGATAAAAACGTACTGTTGCCTGGCAAATGCAAATATGAGCACTAAGCTCTGTAGCACTTTGCCAGCGACATGTGCTTTGTTGCTCAACGAAATATAGCATACCATATAAGTTCCACAAGACGAAAACAGTCGCTGCTCTAATGTTTCATATTGTTACTCAAATGCTTCTAAGGAGAGAATTATATCGCGTTTTTTAGATAAAAACGTACTTTAGACTGGCAAATGCAAATATGAGCAATAAGCTCTGTAGCACTCTGTCAGCGACATGTGCGTTGTTCCTCAACGAAATATAGCATACCATATAAGTACCGCAAGACGAAAACAGTTGCTGCTCTAACGTTTCATATTGTTACTCAAATTCTTCTAAAGAGTAATATCATATACTCTTAAGATAGTAATCCTTCTCACTATTTTATATACTTTCTCAGGTTTTAAAAGAATTTCCAGAAATTTGTTATTTTTACCAATTTTCAGCTACCGAACGACATTAATATGACTCAACATACTGTGTGAATAAAATTTGATTTAAAATCTAAGGCGAAAATGCATATATTTTACTATTCAAATCAAAAACTCATAGGGATTACATAAATACATTAATTGTTTCAAGGAGACAATAGATTAAAACTCTGTGGTGAAAAGTGTGTTCACAGAATCATGATTTCTAAGTCCTATTTGGAATTGCTATTAACTGCTTAAGAATTAGGCGTATGTTATATCACAGAAAAAAATTATACCATTCGCTTACATGTACGCGCTTTTGCTAGCGTAATATTAATAAAAATAATAGTATTCGATCGGCAAATTTCAAAATCTAATAACACAAGTACGGTTTCCATGTTTGGTAGCACACCTTACCTAGGGAAGTTTACATTTGTAAATACTGTCGGTTTTCACGAACAACAGGATAAGGATATTCCTCAGGGCTATTTTGGGGTGTCACGCTATTTTCGAATTAAGTAGTATAACGTTTCAAAAAATGCATAAAATAACTTTATGTTTTTAGACATGCCTTTTACCTAATGATATTTTTACTTCCATTTTGGTAATTTTGATTTATTTTGCTTAAATTTACAAAGTAACATGAACTTATAGGGTTGTCAAATATAATGGCTAACTGAAGGAGCTAAATTTGGTACATGAAGAAAAGAATGCGATATGAATAACGTAAGAGCGAACAATTTAATTGGTATTGAAGTTTCTTAGTTTTACTCATTAGTTTTGCTTCTATTCGAAAACAAGAAATTCATATTTCTTCATATTGTCATTAAATATGTCTTTAAGTGACACATGCATATGCTGGCCAAATTTTGGCAACAAATTTTTTTCTTGCACAGAGAACGCAGGTTACCTTTAATTCTGTAAAATATGTATTGGAATGTTGTTAATATCATATCAATATCCAATCAACCAATTTATTTTTTATATTATTAGCACTTGTTTTATAGTAATATTGTTTTACGGATATTTTCTAGGGTATGCTTTCTCAAAAAATAAAATAATTAGTTCACACTTTATTATTCACAATATAAATTTCTAGTAATGCAAGTTTAAGGTTCTGATAGACTGTTCTGTACTTTAGTCCTATACAACGACATTACATTGACTCCAAATAAAAAAGTGAAGCGTTACATAACGTCTATGCAAAAACTGAATTAATGTACACCGCTGAATCGTTTAGTCAAATTTTTAAAATTCGCATTCAGTAAAGTTTGCCATTATGAAATGAATTCTAGCAAGAATGTTTTAATGAAAGTTATCAAAGCACAGTGTTACACATAAACAATGCCACGCCACGAAGTGTTTGCGGCATCGTCAGGAAACCTGGTGGGTGTGTTTCGACATCTGCGTTATGCAATTAATTTCATTTGGGAACCACTCACATGGTTTGGGATTGAGATAAAGGGCAAAACGGTTCGACGAACGAAACCTTAGTCGTCCTGGCCTGAAAGTGTGAACAGATGCTTTGGCGGCCGCTATGGGGTCAAAGCACTTGTGCCAAGCAATAATTCCTAGGTCACACCATCTGTAACTCTCCCATCATAGGGAATCCTTTATTATGGGCTTTATAATAGGACTACATACGCTAGTTAGTCCTTGAGCTGCATCACAACCCAAACGCATCCAGATGCAACACCTGTTAGCACGACAGTTGTGGCAGGCAGGTCACGTGCTTAGCAGTAAGGAATGTTGTGCATGTAGATGAACGACATAGCGTTTCTACCTTGGCATTCGTCTAAAAGAAGTGCTATTCCCGCATCCTCTACGAACGATGTTCGACGGAGTATTCAGTGTAACCCGTATCGAAAAAGACTGCGAATTGCAGATCGGCTAATGCAATATCTGCAATTTCCCATGAGTAACCCATACGAATAGAACCTTTAATGCATAATAATGATAAATAAAGATTGTTCTTATATATTTCAGTTCTTCATTTCGATGGCTTGCGACTGTAATGTTTAGTGTTTTTGTTAATTTAAAACCGACACCATAGAACATATGTCCACAAATGTAAGGCAAAGTTTTCCTAATAACAGAAATCATCTCCAAAAATTTGCCCAAGCAATCAACCAAGGCCTTTGGAAGTTGTGACTAATAAATCTAAAGTACTATCTGAGAAAAGCAGAAAACGTAAGACCTTTAAGAGGGAAGCGCAACGATTGTCCTTACAATTTCGAAAATTTATGAAGAAATGACATTCCTGACGTATTTTGGAAGCTGTACACTATTTAATATTATTTATCCCTCTTAGGTATCATCATCTTAAATTATGCTTAAGACATAGATACGTCAGTGAAAAAATTTATGATGGGTGAGATATATAATTCGTTTGTTTTCGAAACATGACTGCCTGTAAGATTATATCAATGGCAAATATTTCAGAAATCAATATTTTTGTGGTTGTTGTTTAAGTCAATAGTTTCTTGTTAAAAGCTGACTCAACGCAAGATATATATATGTGTGGCAAAGTGCGTTTCCGAAACTTCGTTAAAGTATACAATAAAACTGCATTTAAAATGACTTATTTATAAAATTGGCAGCTATTAACTCGATAACAACGGAAGCTAAATAACAGAATGTAAACCAAGAATAATATGATGTAGTCAGAGTGTCTGAAATAGCTCAGAAACTTTTACCTACTTTTTCCAAATATATTCACGAGATGGTTTTATATGCTGCCATCAATTTGAAGATTGTATGAATGCGACAAAATAAAAGTTGTTAGCATACACACACAAACACACGCACACGCATGTATATATGCATTTATCTCGAAAAAACATATTCAGATTTAAACAAACCATTTCATATAGGTATTACTAATTTGAAAATCAAGCTTCAAAGAAAAACTTTTGATTTTCTGAATTAAACTCTTCTGCGTTATCTTCCAATACATCGCGCCTTAGGAAAATATATCTTTATGAGGTACTGGAAAAATTTGGGTTTAGCTTACATCAGGTTTGTTGTCTGATGTCAATTTAATTGTCTATGACATCCGAAAAAATTCAAAAAAATTAATTTGAGATCTTCCAAAGTACAAATCGTGTACCTCAAAGTTTTACTTCGCCGCCCCGGTGGTGCAGTCGTCTAAGGCACTGGCCTCTGATCATTCGTCCGTAAGGGGTCCGGGTTCGAATCCCGGTCAGGCATGGATGTTGTGTTTGTCTTACGGCGCTG
Source organism: Macrothele yani (assembly GCA_039090855.1). NCBI lineage: Eukaryota > Metazoa > Arthropoda > Arachnida > Araneae > Macrothelidae > Macrothele > Macrothele yani. The sequence goes on along the minus strand of CM076999.1, from coordinate 72,378,341 downwards.
GTTCTCTCCCTTCCCTGGAACCAGTGACCCTAAATTAGGGACGGGCGACTGCTTATAGCCCATTGAGTTGCTCACGGTGGTCGTTAAACCACAAAAAAAAAAAAAAAAAAAAAAAAAAGTTTTACTTCACATACATTATAAAGAGAGTCAACTACAAAATAAATTCACATGAAAAAGCATAATTAATTACCTAAAGTGTTTTTCATGAGTTTCACCGTGAACTTCAAGGTAATGATATTATTGTTCCAATCATGTTTGCAAATGCTGTTCGTATTTGGTAGCCATATCAACCTGTAATGCCCCATGAGTAACTCATATGTATAGGTTTGAGGCTATTTTCGAAGATATTTTTGGGTATATAAATACGATTTGAGGGATCTGAGGTGAACAGAACGCGTTGTTAGAGCACAGAAACTATATTTTAATATTAATCGAAGTATGCTCCCTCTGAAGCTACAACTTTACCCCATCTTTCGGGCAGTGAACGTATGCCCTGAAAGAAGAATTCCAGCTCCTTGGAAGAGATCAATTTGTCCAGCCATTTTTTGACGTCTTCATAAGAACTAAACCTTTCTCCAGAAAGTGCTGACTGCATCGACCGGAACAAATGGTAATCCGATGGTGGAATATCAAGTGAATATGGCGGGCGGTGTAGAACTTCCCAGTCGGATCCTTCAAAGTACTTTTTTACTGGTTGAGAAACATGTGGACTTGCGTTGTCATGCTGTAAGATGACTTTTTTGTGTCTTTTCTCCCATTCCGGCCGCTTTCGCGTGAGAGCTCGTTTTAAACGCATTAATTGGGTTCGATACCGATCACCAGTAATAGTTTCTGACGGTTTCAGCAGTTCATAGTGGATCACACCCTTCTGGTCCCACCACATACACAGCATTACCTTTGAACCATGGATATTGCGTTGTGGCGTTGAAGGATCTGGTTCACCTGGCTTCACCTATGCTTTCTGCCGTTTAGAGTTATCGTATCATATCCATTTCTCGTCGGCAATAATAATACGATGCAAAAAACCCTTTCTTTTTTGCCTTTGAAGCAGCAATTCGCAAATGGTTTTTCGACGTTCAAGGTATCTTTCCCGCAAAGCATGTGAAATCTAATTCCCTTCTTTTTACACCATTCCCATGGCAGCTAAACGTTGTTAAATGCATGGTTGACTAACATTTAATGCTGCTGCTAGTTCTTTTTGGGTCTGGCACATATCCTGATTCCAATTCGGCATCAGCAAATTTTTTGGGTGGTCCAGAACGTTCAGTATCCCTGACATCGAATGCGTTCCTTTTGAATCGTCTAAAGCAATTTTCACATGTTTTTATGGATGGGGAATGTTCTCCATAGATTTCTGACATTAAGCGATAGCTGTCGGCAGCACTTTCCTTGCCAATAAAGTAATGCACTAACACTTCCCGCAAATGCTGTTTTGTCGGCACGAAAGTTGACATTTTCCATCGAGTAAACAAATAACTTTATAAGTTCTAAAAGACAAATAAAATATAACTCTAAATTACAATTGAATTAAACGTTAACAAAACGTAAGGCTCTTTTTACCAATATGATCTCCACGTCAGTGATGGTGTAACCGTTGAACTAGGATAACGCCGCCCCGGTGGCGCAGTGGTCTAAGCCATGGCCTCTGATCATTCGTCCGTATGGGGTCCGGGTTCGAATCCCGGTGAGGCATGGATGTTGTGTTTGACTTACGGCACTGGCTGTATCCCTTCCCTGGAACCAGTGACCCTAAATTAGGGACGGGCGACTGCTTATAGCCCATTGAGTTGCTCACGGTGGTCGTTAAACCTTCAATCAAGAAAAAAAAAAAAAAAAACTTGGATAACTACTGAACTGGTAAACGCCGTTCCAGGGGCACAGTGGTCTAAGCGCTGGATTATACGAAATTTGGTTGGGTTCGAATCCCGGTGAGGAACGAACTTTGTATTTGTCCCACTGTACTGGCTCACCCGCTTCCTTGAAACCAGTGTCCCTAAATATGGGATGGGAGGATGCTAATATCCCATCGAGTTGCTCACGGTAGTAGTTAAGCACATAAAAAATTAGTAAACTTTTCAGTCTAAAATTTCCACAATAATATAACGGGCTCTAATTTCGAACAAAAGTAATAATCGGCAGCACAATTCAAAAATTCCACTCAGTGGGCAAAATATTAGAGATACCTACCAAGTAGCGAAACGGTCGTCTTCTAGCGCGAGTGATAGCATGTACACGTCGAGGCATCGGCTCCGAAAAATTTCGGAAGGTTTTAGAAGTTTGTGGCAGCCATACCTGTTGCAGAAATATTACACAACCTCGCCCGAGACGTTGGTCCAGGTTTCGTGAATCTGATCTCACGCTCCAGGGTAACATAGAAAGCTTCATCAACGTTTACTGTAAATCCGGGTTTCTTGGGAGAAACTGGATGCCCCCAAATCTCAGGTGAGTGTTCGTCAAGCGATGCTTAGGTCGTTGCGGCCTGGTGGGGCTCCGGTAACAAAGCTGTATACCTGTTGAAGTCCTTTCATTTCGAAATGAATATACCTGAATATGAAAAATATGCTGTACGAAATTTCGGAAAATTTTAAATATTTTATCTCGAAGAGTACACTTAAGTGTGATTTTAAGCAAATCGTACTTTTTGTCAATCTGATTATTTTAAATGTCAAGCTGATTATTAGACACCCCCCCCCCCCCTTTAACCACAAAAAAAGAAGAAAAGAAACAAGAAACAAAATTAATCAGTATTTCTTCAGCGGGGATTTGCGTTCAATTACGGATATGTATTTCTTTCACCGCTGATTAAATAGCGATTAAAACTTATGAAACGATCGAAGAAAGGTAATCTCCACTGCACAGAACAACAGCGTCCAAATTGCAATTCTCGGGAAACTAAAAAGTGCTTATAACGTACCTTCTGTCGCTTGTTATCACCTTTTACGTGATAACGTATTGAAACAAATCATTGAACATGTACTACTTTAAATACTCTGTCCGATATGTTCAATCTACGGAACTTTGCGATATATGAAATGAAGATGTCTCCGTTCCTGTATTCGAAGTGTGTTACCAAATTTGTAGTACTTATTCAATGCACTGCAAAACATAAAATAATTGAGAGTTTGTTTCACGTCCGATATACTTTTCTGTGGCACTTTTTGTTTACACATTAGAGTACAATGCTTATTCCTAATGGGATAATTAAATCTCTATTTACTACATGTGAAGCATTTTCAAAGTGATAATTTCTTTCGTAATAAATCACTTATAGATGACCTTAGGAAAATTCGTATACTAAAACAACTCAACAAGCCTTAAATTCGTATTAGAATATATAGAGAGCTCTACTCTCCTTTGCTACTACATTCTGTTAGCCTAAAAGAGCAAAATGTAAATACTACCGTTTGATTTTCAATGCTGTTCTAAACGAAATGAATGCACTATATTTCATACATCATATCTCAAATATAGCGTTATAAACTGCTTCACTATGACGTTTTCTTGAATGGTTCATATACATATCTTGGAGTGTTAAAAGGTGCATACATAATTAATCGTTTACAGTATTTTATAAAAAAATAATAAGATATAAAAAATAGTATTTTAAGGAACATTCAGTTTCAATAATTGTTTTCCAATTCTCTTTCACGCCTCTCAGTGGGCTAAATTCGAAACAATAAACCTAGATGTAATCGGTATGAGAAATGTGTTTCAGAAAGTTACAGTAATGACATGCATTTGAGTTCAATTCAACGACACAAATTACAGCAATATTTGCAAGTGATTGGCCATTGACCTCGATATTGAATTAGGCAGCTTTTAAGTGCCTGAGATATTTTTACCCAAAGGCTGTTCCCGTAGCAATAATTGTCCAATATATGTCGGTTAAAAGTTTTGCATTTCTTCGTGCGTAATTTTAAGGCAACTCCCTCGTGCGAATCTTACCCTGTCAAAAGCGTTGCATATCCGATTCCTATTGCTCTTGGTGGGATTAGTCCCGGAGTATGGCCTGGAGTCGCTATGACAAAAATAACGTAAATTTAAAATTTAAATTAATAGTGTTTATAATATGAGAAAGTTTTTTATAAATCGGTGGAAATCCTAAATACTTTATTTAGAATATTTGTAGTTGCTCACGTGCTGAGGTCACTAATAATAATTGTATAAATTGTTCATTATGTTTTATTTGTAAAATAAATTGTTGTATATTTTATTTATATAATGTTGGAATTCATGAAGTTGTGAGTTTTGATTAAGGATTTGATGTGTGGAAAATACTTATATGCAAAAATGTACCGGGGCTGACGACCCTCGTAGTGGAGTGTCTTGATTGGAGCTCAGGGTTACTTGGCGCTATAACTGGGTGATCTTTATCTATCGCTTGCTCGTTTTTTTTTTTTTTTTTTTTTTTGTGATATTGTTTTGCACATTTGCTCTGCGTGTGGCACACAGGTCCAGTTTGAGTTCTTCTTGGAAAACCATGCGGGAAGGCTCGTTGGCTTCAGGCAGTGAAGCGGCATGGTCGGAAATCTGCCGGAAGGGAATCTCCATGGCTGAACCCCTTTGGAGATGAACTGTTATCTCTTTCAAGTTTTCTCTTGAGAATGCCAGAGTGTCTTTTCTTGAGCTAGCAAAAGCTTTATGCCCTTGTGTGCCGTACGAGCTCTGAGTTTCTGTCTGGGTGTCAGGAGCAGTTAAGTTTGCTTTACGCCCTTCCATGCTGTCAGAACTCGGAGTTTCTGCCTGATTGTTCCTGGGTGTCGGTTACAGTTAAAGTTTTCGTCACGTCTTTTTTATACCGAGAGGGTATGGAGTTTCCGTCAAATTATGTCTGAGAGTCATGAGTGGTGGAGGGTTCTCTTCACGCCTGGACTAATGCGTTATTGTGAAAAATTTGGAGTACCGGAACTTTTTTTTACAAAGAATACTCATCATCCAGTGATTCACTTCAAGTTTGTTTTTGTGTGTGAGCTTTTATTCTCATTAAGCCTGTAGTGTATGTGCCGGGGCCGTCAGAGGAATACCATTAAATCCTAGTACGTGAGTGCAAAATTCTTTTTTCTTTCTATACTTAATAGTTGTTGGCAGAGTTTAAAGTATGGTTGTAAGATAATTGAAAGCTATTTGAATTTGGCTTATTTTCATATGGGATTCATTGATGCATGTTGTACTATTAGGAGTTTTAAATTAATGGTGTTTACATACCCAAAGTTGATTGTGCTTTAGTATGCTTATATGCTTTAATTGATTTTGAATGTTGTCTAGAGTACTGACAGGCTAATGATCAATGGGGTTTACATACCTAATATTATTAGTATTGTATTGCCTGTCTTGCGTGATTAAAATTGAGGAAGCAGAAGGGGTGAAAATATGCAGTATGTTAGAATTTGAATTCAGTTTAGTAACATGCCTTCTGAAGTAATTAACTTGTTGTTGCACTAAAACTGTTGAATTATATAAACAGTTTTAGAAGACTAATTTTTGTATGATTTTTTATTTGTTACTGTAAATTTATTTGAAGATCTGCCTACTGTGCATTACGTCCTAGTCGTGGGTTCGAACTCAGAGAAAGGGACAGATTACCGAGATAGTAGCTGGGCAAAGTAAATTTTGGTGGGGAAGTAATGGCTAGGAGCGTTGCACACTGGTCAATAATGTTTACCCAAATATTGGTATCCCCTTGATTTCGGCATTTTGTGTATATTCACATGTAAGAAGATTAAATATCTCCTTGAAAAAATGTATTGTATATATATATAAATATATCGGTCAAGACTGTGCTGAAAGATCTTTTTATATTTAGCAAAATCTTGTTTTTTTTAGCTTCCTCCAAAGGATATTTAGATCTTATACATATAAATCTCATGTTTCACTAAACTAATCAACCAGGCTTTATTAAAATACCCTTTGTTGTATTCTGCTTTCGGAAGTAAGCGTTGTAAAGAACGAGTATTAAATCAAGCAGAAAATTCTCCCCAGAATGAAAAATGTAAAGAAATAAATTCATAAAATAAAAATTGCCCCCTTTAAAATTCTGAAGCACAACTCAACCTGTGCTGCTCCAGTGTATGCTAAATAAGTCAATTTAATACTACCACCGACTATATTTCCCGCCCTAAAATATGAAACCCTACCATTCTTCCACGTTGAATTATGGTAAAAGAAAAACAAAGATACCGCACCATTACTGATTTTAGTAATGCTACCACTCTCCTTATGCTACTAGGAATATCCAGAAAAATATCATTCGTAAACGAAAAATATACCAAAGTTGGAAGTGTCTAGAAGCAACCAAAAAGTTAGACGGAACAAAGTTTTCACAATCCATGAATACCAGTGTCATAACAAAAGTTCTTCACACGTTAATCTAAATCTGAAACGGATGAAGCAATCGGAAGAATGATTGCGTCATCTCAAGGTCATAATCTCAGGAACGCAGTGGTTTCAAAACGAAGGTCTACAATCTTCTGTGTGAACGTGGAAGGGTTGGGAAGTGGAAGGGTTCAGCTCCTCATGTGGAGTCACAGCGTTAGAACAGCACTCGTGCGTGAAAATAGAAACTCTGAGAGGAAAAACTCCGACACAGGACCGCACTACCTTGCAAGAAGTTTGTGGGAGAGGAGCTCTTGATCGAAGCACGATTTCTTTCTGAGGACAAAGTTGAGACTGAAAATTTGTCAAAATTGCCCCAACTTGTTGGAAACGGGAACGATCTTGCTACACGACAACGCATCGTGTCACGGTGCAGTGTCGGTACGATAACTTTTGTCGATATATTGCTGGAAAACTTTATCTCACTCAACACACAGTCTTGAGCTCAGTCCATCCGTCTTTCATCTTTTCCGAAAGTTAAAAATTCGGCTCTTTGGCATCCGCCACGAATCGCTGCACAAAATGTCATTGGACGTGAGCCCACTAATACGACAGCTGAACAAATATCGCTTAGTGTAGGGCATATAGGACTTACCTCACGGCTGGCAGGCTGTCATTAGCAGCAGAGAGGAGTACATTGAACGGCAATACGGTATTTTTTCCCCGTTACATCATGCTTTTCTCAAAAATGGGCAGAGTGCAAAGGTTATCCATTGTTAGGACTCCCATATATATATATATATATATATATATATATATATATCATCATCATCATCATTGTCAACCATAATCAATCCACTGCTGGACGACGATCTCCCCAAGTTTCCTCCACAGCGGTCTGTCCTGTGCCAGTCTCCTCCATGTCACCACTGCATACTTTCGAATTTCATCCACCCATCTCCCATGTGGTATTCTTCTGCGTCTTTTCCTGTCCCTTGGAATCCAATCTAAAATTTCGGCTGTTCATCGATGATTTGTCCTTCTGGCAGTATGTCCAGCCCATTGTCATTTCAGGGATTTAACTCTGATCATGATGTCTTCCACTCTTGTCATTTTTCGGATCCACGAGTTCCTCTTCTTATCTCTCCTGGTTACACCAAGCATGCACCTCTAAATGCTACTTTGAGTTGTCTGCAGACTTTGTATGTCCCTTTTAGTTCAGGTCCACGTTTCTGCACCATACGTAAGCACTAAAAAGATGCATTGATCAAACACTTTTCTTTTAAGACATAATGGCATATTGATCTTGAAAATTATGCTGTTTCTTCCAAAAGCTCTCCAGGCAAGTTTTGTACGCCGATTAATTTCTTCATCAATGTGACCCTCACTTGATATCTGCTATCCAAGATAAACGTACGTGTCTGTTATCTCCAGCTTTTCTCCATCAATCGATAAATCTTCATTTCTTGTAAAAGCATTGAACATCACTTTTGTCTTCTGAAAGTTCATTTTTAATCCCACTTGTTTACTCTTGTCAGCAAGTTCCTGTATCATACTCTGCAGCTCTGATGGGGTAGTTGCAAAAATGACTACGTCATCAGCAAAACGAAGGTGGGTTAGATAATCTCCATTAATCTTTATTCCCTTGTTTTCCCAGCTAAGCGACTGAAAAACACCCTCCAATGTAGCATTAAAGAGCTTCGGAGATTTGGTGTCACCTTGTCTCACTCCCTTTCCAATTTTTACGTGTGTTGTATTTTCAAACAGCCTAATCTTTGCACTTGCATTTTCATAGATGTTATTAATAATATTAATGTATGCATCTTCAATACCGCAGGTTTTCAGAGCCATTGTAACTGCTGATGGTTTCACGGAATCAAAGGCTTTTTCATAATCGATAAAAGCCGTGCACAATGGAAGTTCATATTCCCTCGCTCTGTCAATTAGTTCTCTCAGCACGTGGATATGACCTATTGTGCTGTAGCCACTCCTGAATCCAGCTTGTTCTCTCGGTTGAGCCATGTCCAGTGTTACCTTCAAGCGGTGTGAAAGAACTTTAGTGAAGATTTTATAAACTACTGATAGGCGGCTGAAAGGTCTGTAGTTTCCGAGATCCCTCAATGTCACCTTTCTTATGTAGCAGGATCATTGTAGCGGTGTTCCAATCCTCAGGAATCTTTCCTTCATTAAGGCATCGAGTGAAAATTTGGGCGAGTACTGTTTCGATTTCTCCACTTGCTTCTTGTATGATATCTACAATAATTCCATCTTCTCCTGGAGCTTTTCCTCGCTTCATGTTCTTGATTGCATGTGCAACTTCTGCTGGAAGGACTGGAGGAACTCTGGTACTGGTATCTTTCATGATGTCTGGAGTGCATATATCATCCCTTTCATATAATTTGGAGTAGAAATCTTTCACTCTTGTAAAAATTGCGCCTCTATTTCTTGTTACAGAACCATCTTCTTTTCTCAGTGCCATAATCTGTTTTCTTCCTTTACTGAGATGTCCCTTTGCTATCTTTAGGCTTTGGTTGTTTTGAATTGCTTTCCTCACTAGTTCACACTTGAATTTTCTTACGTCTTCAGTGATACTTTTTCTTACTGTCTTGCATAGCTCTTTATATTCCACTTTGGAAGTCACATCTTCTTTAGTTGTCCTCATCTCTCTTCTTTTTTGCATCAACATTTTGGTTTTTCCTGATAATTTGTTCACATGCAACTTGTTCTTAAACCCAGCTAATTTTGTTGCTGTTTCCATAAGAGCTTTGGTTACTTTTCTGTTAACTTCATAGATGTCGACTTCTTCCGAAGTTAGGCCTTCTAAAGCAGAGAACCTGTTCTTCAGTTCTAACTTGAAGGTATTATGGTGTTTTTTAAGGTTGGTTATGTCAATAGATTTTGTTTGTCTTATGAGCTTGCCAGGTTCAAGTTTAGTGTTGAGGTGCATCTTACATCTCACCAATCTATGGTCACTACCTGTGTTGAACTTGTTTAGCACACTGCAGTCTTCTATGACGAATTTTTTGTTACACATAATAAAATCAATTTCACTTGTCGTCCCATTTGGATGTCTCCATGTCCATTTCCTGTGTGGCTTTTTCTTGAAGAAGGAGTTCAAGATGAAAAACCCTTCTGCCTCTGCAAACTCAACGAGATTATTTCCACGCTGGTTTCTGTTGCCGTTACCGAATTTACCTACTGAAGTTTCATTCTGTTGCCGTTGCCCTATTTTTGCATTGAAATCTCCCATAATTATTTTCAAGTGCTGCTTACCTTTATTATTTAGATGACAAATTTCCTCATAAAATTCTTCAATTTTTTCTTCAGGATGACTTGTGGTGGGTGCATAAGTTTGAATAATCTGAGCCTGGTATCTTTTCAAGAGTTGAATAACAAGTCGTGCAGCTCTGTCAGAGGAACTTTCAACTTCTGCATCTTTATCCTTAAGTTTCTTGTTTATTTTAATTCCAACACCACTAGTTCTGCCAGTATCTGTCCCACGATAGTAGAAGAGATGTCCACTTTTCAGTTCGATGAGATCTTCTCCTTTTCTCCTTACCTCACTTAGCCCCACGATGTCCCACTTGATCCTTTGTAGTTCCTCTTCAAATTCAAGAAGCCTTGAATCAGAAGATAGGGAGCGTCCATTGTTAAGTAGCCAAGGTCAGCATCAGATGGCAGTCTAGTCCGGTCCTCTGGGGATTCTTAGCACCCTCTGCTTTCATGTCGCACTGGCCGCTGCCTTGGCCAGTTACATTCCAGCTGCCGGAGACTGAGGGTCAAGATTTAAGTTGTGGAATCATTTTTAGGGGTTTGGCCATAACTTACCATGCTGGCCAAGCGGGTTGGTGAGTGGTGGATAGAATTTCCTCTAATCCCGATGGTATAGTTATACCGCTATTGGCGGTCGTCAGAGCCCCTTTAGTGGGAACAGGATGCACCACGAGAAGGCGGGGTTGACATTTATGAAGGAGAGGCTGTGATGTTACGCATCACCTGACCTTACATCCCATATATATATATATATATATATATATATATATATAGGAATGAGTTCCTCATAGTTAGAAAAGAAAGAAAGTTTATATCAGCATAAGTCCGGAAACGCTTGGTTTCCGAGTATTGAAGGTCTGTCTATGAGACTTATCTCATCACATTACCTGACTCAGGTCAGTATTCGTTTCCTAGTTATTTACCGGAATGTTTTATCTCCCGCAGGTTAATTCCTTCATCACAAGGTACTGACAGAATCTGATGGTTTTCCTTTCCGGCCATGTACTAAAATCAAGAGCAATCGAATATGAACCTATGTACGGACTGACGGATGGCAATCCTCTGTAGGCTAGTCGTTTGTACGACGAAGGTTCCCAGGATGAAGATGTCCAAAAAGGAAAACTTTTAAAAGCATCCATCGCCGCCTTTGTGAAAATCACACTTTTACATCTCGTGCTGCCGACAGAGGATCGCCAAGATCTACGATTCCTGAAGTACAGGCGGAGATTTTGGATGTCGTGCATGAGACTCATGGAATCAGTACAAGCAGGTTAGCAATGTAACTGCCTGTTCATCGTTCGACTATTTAGAAAGTTTTGCAACAACAACTCCTGTATCCGTACCATCTGCAACGGGTTGAGGCCTTGTCACAAGCAGATTACCCTGCTCGAGTAATGTTTTGCTAGCGGTTCTTGCAGCTGTGTGGCACGACTCCTAACTTTTCTTCCTTAGTGATGTTCACCGATGAAGCACAGTTCGCACTCGACAGAATCCTAAACTTTCATAATCAGCATGTACTCTATGGGCCTAGGAAAACCCGTAATGCAATTTTTCCATCACGTCACAACAGCGGTTCAGTGTAAACATCTGGGTGGGTGTTTTTGGTGATAGGTTATTTAGGCCCCATGTACTTCCCAAAAAACTCCAGGGGCGGGCATACCACATCATTCTGGAAACCAACATGCCTGATTTTTTTGACCACACGCCACTGATCATTCGTCAACAAGCACACTTTATGCATGATAGCGCTCCCGCAAATTTTAGCTACCTAGCTCGCAACTACTTGAATCGAAAGTTTCCTAGTCGGTGGATGTATGGAGGTGGACCAGCTGCCTGGCCTCTACGCTCACCCGATTTAAACCCTCTAGATTTCTCTTATGGAGCCTTTTAAAATCATTGGTGTATTTGATCCCAGTAGCAGATGTGGAAACTCTGCGCTATCGAATTTTGACAGGTTGTGAAACAATACGACACATGCCAGGAATTTGGGAGCGTGTTCACGGGTTCATGAGACATCGATGTGAGGCATGTATTGAGGCAGAATTTGAACATTTTGAACAATTACTATAAGGCGATGTGAACAGTTAAGTGTCATAGACAGACCTTGATAAATCGGAAACCAACATTTCTGGACCTATGTTGATATAAACATTTTTCTGATCTACCTATGAGGAACTCATTCCTTCAGTTTTGCCGTGTTTTTTTAGGCATCCTGTATACACTGTTATAATGGCATATTTAATGACAACCGCTATTAAAGTTTAAAAAAATTATATATAAATACGCAGCATTTACAATTTTTTTGTTATTTGTATTTTGTCCGCTTCAATCGCTGTATGCGAGAATCGTGGTTTGAAAAGAAAGATAGCACGCACTTCTGTCTAACGAATTTTCAACATTCATAAACTACAGCTCGTAGAGGAAAGTGGGGAGGATTTCTATGCGGGCCCTCATTTCAGTTAACAGGTCACGTATTAAACCAGCTCCTACCCTTTGGTGTTGTCCTGTAGTATAGGAGTAGCAAGTGTCTTCATCGACGGAATCGCAAGGCAAGATACACAACGGTAACGTGACTACCTTCTTTCCGTATGGAACTTAAAATACAGATGTACAGAGTGATTGATATTTCAAGGCTGCTAGAAGTAAAAGCTGATCAATGAGCACATGTTTAACTCATTCTAACTCAAAATTAAAATATTTTAACTTCGTATCTAATATTGGTGGCATGAGCAACTTCCCAGCAGAAGTTGCTCATGCAATCAAGAACATGAAGCGGGGGAAAGCTCCAGGAGAAGATGGAATTACTATAGACATCATACAAGAAGCAAGTGGAGAAATTGAAACAGTACTCGCCCAAATTTTCACTCGATGCCTTAATGAAGGGAAGATTCCTGAGGATTGGAACAACGCTACAATGATCCTGCTACATAAAAAAGGTGACATTGAGGATCTCAGGAACTACAGACCTATCAGCCTCCTATCAGTGGTTTATAAAATCTTCACTAAAGTTCTTTCACACCGCTTGAAGGTAACACTGGACATGGCTCAACCGAGAGAACAAGCTGGATTCAGGAGTGGCTACAGCACAATAGATCATATCCACGTACTGAGAGAACTAATTGAAAGAGCGAGGGAATATGAACTTCCATTGTGCATGGCTTTTATCGATTATGAAAAAGCCTTTGATTCGGTGAAACCATCAGCAGTTACCACGGCTCTGAAATCCTGCGGTATTGAAGATGCATACATTAATATTATTAATAACATCTATGAAAATGCAAGTGCAAAGATTAGGCTGTTTTAAAATACAACACACGTAAAAATTGGAAAGGGAGTGAGACAAGGTGACACCATATCTCCGAAGCTCTTTAATGCCACATTGGAGGGTGTTTTTCAGTCGCTGAGCTGGGAAAACAAAGGGATAAAGATTAATGGAGATTATCTAACCCACCTTCGTTTTGCTGATGACGTAGTCATTTTTGCAACTAGCCCATCAGAGCTGCAGAGTATGATCCAGGAACTTGCTGACAAGAGTAAAGAAGTGGGATTAAAAATGAACTTTCAGAAGACAAAAGTGATGTTCAATGCTTTTACAAGAAATGAAGATTTATCGATTGATGGAGAAAAACTGGAGATAACAGATACATATGTTTATCTTGGACAGCAGATATCAAGTGAGGGTCACATTGATGAAGAAATTAATCGGCGTACAAAACTTGCCTGGAGAGCTTTTGGAAGAAACAGCATAATTTTCAAGAGCAATATGCCATTATGTCTTAAAAGAAAAGTGTTTGATCAATGCATCCTTCCAGTGCTTACGTATGGTGCAGAGACGTGGACCTTAACTAAAAGAGACATACAAAGGCTGCAGACAACTCAAAGAAGCATGGAGAGGTGCATGCTTGGTATAACCAGGAGAGATAAGAAGAGGAACTCGTGGATCCGAAAAATGACGAGAGTGGAAGACATCATGATCAGAGTTAAATCCCTGAAATGGCAATGGGCTGGACATACTGCCAGAAGGACAGACCATCGATGGACAGCCGAAATTTTAGATTGGATTCCAAGGGACAGGAAAAGACCCAGAAAAAGACCACATGGGAGATGGTTGGATGAAATTCGTAAATATGCGGGAGTGACATGGAGGAGACTGGCACAAGACACACCGTTGTGGAGGAAACTTGGGGAGACCTTCGTCCAGCAGTGGATTGATAATGGTTGACAATGATGATTGGTGGAGAAACAGCCACAAAGAGATATTTAAGAGAGTGTTGGATGTAAATATATTGCAAATGAGAATAACCATTATATCAAATACCGGAAAATGCAGACGGATTTGCCTTGAAAACATAGAATGAAAACTATAATTCAACAAAATGAGCGGGACATTAGCAAAAAAGTACTGTTTCACGCTAAAAGTAAACAATATATCGTTAGAATTATTTGAATGTAGAAGCAGCTTAGGATAATTATTTAAATGTGTAAATTATACCAGCTGCAACACTATAACTATTTTTGAATAAAATGTTCTGTTTTAAATTCATTTCCGAATCAAAAAGTTTGTTTAACGGTTAAACTATATTTTCTTTCTCTATGCACTGATATCCTATGAAAAACTTTTTTGAAGAATGTTGCATGACAGCATTAATTACTCATCGAAAATTTAAGTATTTATCTCTCAAATATTTAAAACTTTAAATAAACTGTACTAATATGAAGTTACTGGGCCCAGGTGGACACAGAAAACTACAGTTACAGGAGTGTAGAAATGAAATATGTGTATCATAATGAATAACTTTTAACGTTAGGAAGTTCGGTAATCAAAGGCTTCTGAGGCACATTTGTGAAATGTTTTATTAAATCTAGAAAAAAGTGAAATGTCGGTGATATGATCACGCCGTATGGCATTCAGATGTCAAATATTTAAATATTCTTCGCTGATATTTTATAACAATAAATATTACTAATTAATTAATTTAAGATTGTTAATTTAATGCTTATTCATTTTCGAATAGATACTCATTTTGATATAAAAATGTATGCCGTTTGTTTGTGCGAAAGTAAGTTACATTAAAGTATAATTCCTAGACGATATTTCTCTTTGTGATATTTCTTGGGAAACTTCTTGTAGCATGCACTTTTCCCTATTTCCGGAAGTGGGTATAGTGTGCCACAAAAGATAAAGTGATCCTCATAGTAGCCTATAATTTTCAAAAAAACATACAGACACATGAACATAATTCTTATGCTACCCTCAGTGGTACGACTTCTGTTAGGTTTTGTTTTGAGCTATATTTATATTTTAACTACATAGTGATAAGGAACAAAAGCAACGTATAGCAACATGGGTTTTGCTAATCATTGGATCTCTGGAGATATGATCATAAGTTCAACTGAACAAAGGCCCAAAATTCAGATACCTTAGGGTTACATTTAATGCACGGTTCAATAAAAGAAAACTGAGCAGCCTAACGTGACGTATGTATTCAGTTTTATATTTTAATGTGTCAGATATATCTTGAAAATAAATAATTATTTTAATCTACCTTCTGCAGCATTGCATAGGAAATTGAAGACATTGCTAGGCTACCACCGTCTAACAGGATGAACATCAGATAACTTGAGACCTTACTTTTTTCTAGCTTCAAAGGGGAACAATTGCGTTTTCAACTAAAGCGGAGATAATTACTTTGTACGAGTCACTCACACTTATGTTCAGAGCGAAATGAATGCAAATTGCTGAAATATTGGGGATATATAAGGGCATACATTTTGAATTATCACTCAGGCACATGCATTTACAAATTTCGAAAAACAGAAAAGCATGATAAGTCGAAACCATTCATTTTACCTTTGAAATTTGGCTGAGGGTTATAATGCTGTTTTCTCTAAGAGGTTATACCGAGTTTGCAGTCTCTCGCGAAATAGAAATCAGTGAGAACGGCCGTGGAATCTAACTTACTTAGACTGAAAAAAGGATCAATGCACGCAAAGATTATTGATGCATGTATTAGCTTTTAATATAAGTATATGCAATAAAATTCCCCGTTCTTATTATTGTACTTATTTGTTACATAGACGAATTACTGACTTAAAATCAGCGGTTTGGTTCCACGAAGTATTCCGGTTGAGGAGCTTGCTCAGAGAACGCTTGTGTCCGATTTCTGCAATTGTCTAAGGACAAATTGAAGAGATAAAATTAGTGATTCTGTTGCCGGATTTGAATCAGACGATTCATAAATATTTGGAACCGAAGTTTTAGAGAGAACCCATATTGTTTTATCTCCGAAGATAATTACCATAACCTATACATTTTCTGTTAGGGAATGCTAACATATACAATATCCGATTACATAACAGATGTGTACATATTAGCATGAAAAATGTCAAGCGTCCACGCTGGTGACATGTAATATGTTAAATAAAAGCGCCAATGAGAGACCTAGAAGTGCACCAAAGACATTTTGTAATGTTCCACCATATATCAATTTAAGTGACGTTCAACTAAACCCGATACAAGAAATGGCACTCAAGCGAGGTTTAAAATTTGCTTACCAATTACTCACATAAATAAGACTCAACTTATTCCCCAATTGGAAGGCATCATCGGGTTCCTACCTGAGCAAGAACAAGAACCAGTTAGGGACAGGATTTTGAATGACGTCAAATCTGTTAAAACTTGAAACAGATATTTTATACCTGAAGCCTTTAAAGAAGAATGTAAGCAATTAAAATATCTACCAAAAAATTCTCAGCTGTCTCTAGTGGCAGCAGATAAAGCTAACCAAGTGGTAATCTTAAACTTAAATGACTACAACACTAAAATGAATGAAGCCATCAACAAAATACCACATCACGTTATCCAACGTGACACTACAGCAACCACTATTGCAACCCTTAATAGACTACGTATTCACAGTTGCCTTCCAGTCTCTATTTCTACTAACATGCATCCACCTCTTGGTCCCCGAGTGCCAGAATTATTTGGAAAGGTGAAATTACACAAAGATGGTAACCCTGTAAGACCTCTTGTTTCCTCATATGCTAATGCTACAAGACCGCTTTAATAAGCCATGACTGTTTTCCTACAGGGCCTGACTAACTCATCTCAATGCTCATCAAGGGCTCTATGCAAGCTCAAGACAAAATCAAATCTTTCAATCAGAACAATATATCCTTCTTTATTCTTTATTATGGCCTCTCCGTATGTTGTTTCGCTTATCCCCAACATACCAGTGCTTGCAGTTCATGAAATTATAGAATACAAAGTGATTGCTCAAGGTAATACCCCTCTTCCAGAAATTGAATCTCTAATATCAGCTCTCATATTGATTCATCGACGTACACATGTCAAATGTAACCACCCAATCTACCGTCAATGTGATGGAGCTACTATGTGTTTCCCTCCTCTCCTTTTCTCTCAGAATTACTTATTCAAGTACTGAAAAACAAAATATTGTAATCATACTAAAAAAAAAACACTCCTTTACATAAGGTACGTAGATGACGTCCTCATCTTCTGGCCATCTTCTTACAAAGAACTAAACAATTTCACCGAATGTCTATCTGCTCAATATCCTCGTCGTAAATTCAGGGTTGAATTCGAAAATAATCTGTCATTGCCATTTTTTGATTTTCTGTTACAACGTGCTCCAGATTCGTCAGAAATCACCTATTCAGTTTAAAAAAATACTGTTAATTACTTTATCCTGCCTGAATTCTGCTGCCCTAGTTTTAAAGTATAAAGAAGCTTTAACTGTATTCTGGGATATTGAAATTGGCAACGATTCCTCTTACCCCCTAAGTGTAGTGATCGAATGGGTTTCGACTTCATTTCAAGTGGCGGGTAAATGTAGTTACGGAACATTTCATTGTACCTTTCCCTATCTTTGATGATTCTGCTGTGCTTTAAAGTATCTGTTTTTCCATCTGTGTGCATTTTTTTCAGCTGTGGGAAGATTGGTTTTCTACAAAATCACGTGAGAAAGTCCTACAATTACGAATGCATTTTGGCACCTGTGTTTATCAATAGTATATAGTTATGGAGCCTGTCAGTAAAAAGTAAAGTATGCTCAAAAGTATTGTAAACATTGGGAAGAAGACTTGTTTAGGGATTAGCTTTTCTTTAGTAAGAAGGGAAATGACTTTGCTTATAGTAAAGCATGCTGTGTTGATTTTTCTGTTAATGCTTCTGGAAAAGCATATTTTGAAAGGCATTCAATGACAAAAAAGGAAAGCACCAAGAGAATGTCGAAGGCCTTTCTAAACAGCCTAACCTGCTGAACTTGAGTGTCTTTAGTGGACAGTGCAAGATAGAAAACGATGTTAAAGAAGCAAAGCTCAGGTTGGCAGCTTTCGTTGCAGAACATCATATGCTAATAAATATTATGAACTACTTACCAAATCGTTTGAAAACTACATTTAAGGCAGATTCTGCCATCGCAGAAAAAATTCCATGTTGTCGGACTAAGACAACAGCACTAATTAAACATATCACCTGACAAACAGCTAAGGATGAGCTAAACATTCTTTTTCGAGGAAACAAATTCTCATTAATTGTAGATGAGACAACGGATTTAGGCTACATAAAGCATCTATGTCTATATGCAAAACATTACAAAGTCTGTTATGGATATTCTTGGGTTGGTTCCATTTGTAGATGTCAGTGCCAATACTCTATATAAAGACAACAAAAATATTCCATACAGTAGATATTTCTTATAAAGAAAATATGATTGGATTCGCATCTGATGGTGCAAATGTTATGTTAGGGGAAAGCACTCCGTAGCAAAAAAATTGAAGGAAGACGTCACTAATTTATTCGTTATACGATGCATATGCCACTCTTTTAATTTATGTGCTTCCTATGCCTGAGAACAATTACCCCATGTTAGGGAGGATTTGGCACGTGATGTTTCAAACTATTTCAGCTGTAGTCCAAAACGTGTTGATGAACTAAGGGAGCTCCAGGAATTTGCCAAAATTAAAGCCCACAATATGCTCCATCCGTTCCAAACCCGTTGGCCATCATCGAAACCGGTAGTGAACAGACTTTTAGAACAGATGCCAGACTTGAAGCTGTATTTTACCAATGTGGTAGTTGCTGAAAGAAATATTTCTTCTCAGACTATATAACAAAATCTACATGACCCTGTCATTAAACTTTTCTGAAATTTTTAGAGTTCGCATTGGAACCCTTTCGTAGTTTCAATGCAGAAATGCAGGAAAAAAAGCCCAAAGTGCATATTTTATATAATAAAGTTTAAAGTGTGTTGTGCGTTTTTGTGGAAAGTTACATTGATGAGACGTACTTGAACCGTACACCTTTGGAAAATAAATGTCCAATTTAAAGATCCGAAGTATAATGCAGCGACTGACAAAATCTGTCTCGGGACAAAAGTTCATGCTGCAATAGTCGATAAGGATCATAATTTAACTGCACAAGAGATCCTGACTTTCCAACAATGAAGCACAGCTTTCCTAGTGGAAAGTGCTAATCAGGTTTATAAACGTTTTCTTCTTAAAGATATAGCGCCACCACGGGGGCACAGTGGTCTGAGCTATGGCCTCTGATCATTCGGCCGAAAGGGGTCACGGTTTGGATCCCGTTGTGTAGCATGGACGTTGTGTTTCTCTTACGGCGCTGGCGCTCTCCCTTCCATGGAACTGGTGACTTTAAATTATGGACGGGAGACTTCTTATAGCCCATTGAGTTTCTCACGGTTGTCCTTAACCCTCCAATCAAAAAAAAAAGGAAAAACCAGACAGCAATCAAGAGATTGGAGTTCTCCAATCCAAAAGTTTTATTGAACAAAAAAATTTCAGCATAGCACCGGTTACCGTGAGGTCCCCAAATTTTGTTAATGGCAATCAAGTGCAGATATTGGACACAGAGTAGAGGGTTTTCAGAAATACACCGTTGTATCTTAAAGATGACATAACTCTTGAAGAATTTTGCAAAACTGTTAGCAAAACCGTAAACGAAGACGGTACAAAAATGTTTCCTGAATTTACAAGCATTACATGATATCGGGTTTTTTGGGGGGGGGTTTCTTTTTTAAATTTTCGAAACTTTGTGTTTAATATTTGAGTAGTTTTAGCCCCAAACGTTTCGTCAGGTGCCTTTTCTGTATTTCCCACAATAACCATCTGCCAGATGAGAGCTTTGTTTTACCTGATGTAAGTCATTGCTATTCATAGTTTTCTTATTTATAAGACTTTCTTTTTTGAATTTTGCTCTTCCCTGCTTTCAGAGGTATTTTTAATACAGTTAAGTTTTGAATGTCCATGTATAGCAGCATGCCTCTATGCATTCGTAGAATTAATTATATATTTATATATGATTTTGCCAGATGCAGTTATTATGTTTGCTATAAAAGCATTATAACACATGTTCACATTCATTAGTACATGCCTTTGTATTCATACACTGAGGGAAAATAAAATCCCAACACCAAGAAATGGTTGTGTTGGATAAACGACAGTTGGTAGGCGGAGAGTGTACATCTGTGAAATGACGTCTATGAAAATTTCGCGCTCCGCGCATACGTGTTTCACTAGTAGCGCCCCTCGAAACATGCAAAGCAGGTTGGCCGTAAATAAGCACTGTAACGTTCGTGAGCGTTAGTTATCGTTGAGATTCAACGTAGTGTATTGATGTTAGTCAAGAATGCCTTTAAGAAGACGAAAAAGCCATTATCAACAGCTCACGGAGTTTGAACGAGGTCGTGTAATAGGGCTACGAGAAGGTGGACTTTTTTCCACAATATTGCAGAACGACTTGGCAGGAATGTAGCCACTGTGCATAATTGTTGGCAGCGGTGGTCAAGAGAAGGTACTGCCTCAAGAAGACCGGGTTCCGGCCGGCTACGGGGCACTACTGAGAGGGAAGATCACCGTGTACGGCGTATGGCCGCGGCGCATCGTACTGCGTCTGCGGCTGCAATTCGAGCTGTATTTGCAAGCACAGTGACACAACGAACTGTTACAAATCGGTTACTTGAAGGACAGCTCCGAGCCAGACGCCCTGTAGTGTGCGTTCCACTTACTCCAAACCACCGTCGTTTGCGACGTCAGTGGTGTCAAGCTAGAGCTCATTGGAGGACGGAGTGGAGATCTGTTGTGTTTTCTGATGAAAGCCGGTTCTGCCTGGGTGCCAGTGATAGCCGTGTGTTGGTTAGAAGGACGCCAGGTGAGCGCCTGTAGAATGGAATGTTTTTTATACAAACTTGTACAAAAAAACTCTTCTGCTGTAAATTAGAGAATGATCGCGACTCTGTGCTTACTATTTCTGTAGCACGTAATGGTATCCAGTTTTTGTATCCCTCCTTCAGATGTTGGTAGATCAGCTAACCGTAATAACTGAAACTTACAGTATACAATGTGATAGATTTTTTACAGGATATTTTTCTCTGTTTTGTGAAGGTAGAATTTGCGGTACTGGCTTGGGTAAGCACCTGTATCACACGGAATTGTGGACGTCTTAAAGGTACAATTAATCCAGCGACATCCTTTAAAATAGATTTAGTTCGGATGCATCTAAGCCTAATGTCTAGCCTTTACAAAGGAAACATTGTAAATCTCATTGTCTGCTGACAACCTGACAGTTCGCACCATGCTGCGTGAGCTACAAGTTAAAAGACGGGCATGATGTCTTTAACCGACAGGAAACAAGAAGGAGGATAAAACATTTAACGTGAATGAGTACACAACGAGGTGCTTAGAAAGAAAACTGTAAGTACATTCGGCGAAGAGCGGGGGTTATCGTTATGTGAACCTAGAGCTATTCTGTAGCACATCTAAAGTACGTAGCTGATATACACATGTATTAATGGCCACGTGCCGAATTAAAATCCGAGACAGTATGTGGAATTGATAGGCACTGATACAACGGCTAAAACTAATTAAACGTGATAAAGAGCTATCTACTCTATCCGTGTGGGTGTTCTTAGGTGAACAAAGTTGTAATAATCAGTTTCCCAGTGGTTGATATTTATTAGTGCTGGCTGACCCCATTTACGTAGATTCTCATCGAACCCTAGAGTGGCATACTGACTTTGTAGTTCCTTAGCTACAAAACAAAATTCCTTAGTGTTGAGTCAGTTGGTGAGTGTTATTTATTTAATAGGTGAAAGCCGTATTCTGATGAAAATTCGTTGGAATTCTAGCTAATTGTTACAGAAAGCACCGGCAAAATGTTTGATTCCAAGCCCAAAGTTTGTATCATGCTGGACAGTAAGCGGATAGGAGAAAACACTCCAACATGAGAAGAGCCTTAAAACCCCATTCTGAGAGTTCAATGTGTTAAATGGGGCGAATTCCACCATGTTTGGGGCAGAAATTCTAGTTAACAGAAATAATTAAGTAAACAAAATGAAATTTACAGTATTTTACACGATAAATATTCATTAAATAAAAAACATTCCTTAAATAACCTTCTCTTAACTCCTACGTTTTGGAAAATATTGTGATTTGAAATAGTTACATTATATTATATTAACTATTGCATCAGTGTTAATTAAACTATTACCAGACCGAGCAGATAAATACAACAGTTTGTATTCACCTTTTGTCATTTTATTGATATTTTGCAATATTTGCAAATTGTTAGAAAACATTATGTTAGCAGGAATGATTTTAAAATGATTATTCAAATCTTGTTTCTGAGAATATGTGGAAAAAAAGCATGTTGCAAAACTATATGCCTTTAAATTATTGAAATAAAATATATATGCAGTGTCTTGTTGTTTGATCAAAAATATTTTTTTTACCACCATATGTATTACGTAATTTCTTCTGCTGATACTTCGTGGAAATATTTTCACATTATCGAAATTATCATCAGAAAGTAAAGATCAACGAGATATGTAGCGAATGCTTGAAAATCGGTGATGGTATTTTATAAGCAAAACAGCATATCACACAACGGATGTATTACTTCAGTAGATTCTTAGGTAAACATATTTCTTTTTTAAACAATGGTGTAACACAAAATGTCTCCAACATGATTTACCTGCGTTGAAATTTCAACAACCAGATATTCACATTTCTTTAGTAGTAAGGCCTTCTATGATATTACGATTTTTTTCCGAATATATGACCTTCATGTTTCCGTTGAATTTCCAGGTTCTACAGATTTACTGATTTTTTCTCTTAAAAACAAGCAGTTGTTGGAAAGACCGCGACAATCAAATATCATGCATTTCAGAATTTCCAAATCTTCTACGTGTGTCATAGTATATGGGTATTTGAAAACATTGTTCTGTAAACGAAAGGGATATTCCTGATGAGAAGTATCGCGCAACCGTGTTTAAAACCAAGAGCAACTCCTTGTAGTAATTGATAAAATTTAGCAATGAATGTCATCTAAAATGCCCGAAATCTAGCCGACAATAAGTGCAGGGACTATCGATAGTACCGATAATTTTATCCAACTCAGAACATCGATAGTGTATCTGTAGATATTATCTCAACTATCGATAATTTCACATTCTCCAGTTCTATGGCATTGATGAGTAGAAGCTCACACTCATCCCATTTATCCTGGTGTTAAAAAAACAAGTCCAGTCATGTTTTGATAAATGATGACAATGGAAATCTAAAGTTAACTGTAACACGCAAGGGTATGCGGATTTTGCACTTTGATGTTCTTCATGTAAGTCAAGCTCAAAGTAAAAATTGTTCGTTTAAGTCAGATAAAGTCAAAAACGTTGTTCTGGTTGTTTGTACTGGAACTAATTTATCACTATATACTTACCAATTAATTACATATAAATATTGGAATTTCTGGAATTCCACTAAATATTTTTCCCCATGACATCAATCGTTTCATGAAATTTGTTTTTGATATTTTCCGTGAACTCGTCATCATTCTATTTCAAATCATTCATTCCATACTCCAAATTAGCTGTTGGTTATTGTTTCTTGCTTTTTCGCTATGAATGACTTCTTCTTTTCAACCAAAGTTGGAAATTTGTTTCAGCTATTATGAATAACTATACAACACTTTTCCCTTTTCGGGACTGGAAACATTTTTATAATCTGAGAAGCGCCTGGGGAACCAAAGCCGGCTCATAACGAAAACCCTATTCAAATACGTTTGATGAATTGACAGCTCACAGAAAGGTGAAGTCTTCCTTCTAAGAGCCCACAGCTCGAACAATGAAAATAAGAGCCACCTGCTTAGCGGCAGGTTCTCTGTCTGGTTGGAAGCACTTCAAGGGCAGCTTGAAAACAGTCTCTTCTTGTAGGATACAGGTGACCACTTACGTTTTCCCGAACCTTCTCATTACAAAATGATGTAGTTACACTAAGATGATTTCTCTTCCGTGCAAGACGCTCTATTATTTTTCTTTTTTCTTTGACCCAAAAAATTTGTGAGCGAAAGCTCACGCCAACTTACCCTTTATGGACAGTTGGGGGATTTTTCAATTCCTCTAAAACCAACCTTCTTTTACTCAGTTCGCTTTCATTTTATTTGGTAACTTTTGTAGTCGGTATATCGAATACGTTATAAGCAGAATTTTCAGATACATGAATTTTGAGTGCCACTTTTCCAAAATAAGAAATCAACGCTGCCAACGTTTTGTACTAGTTTTGAACAGTTTTGTACACCCAAAAGGAAATTTTGTACACCACCGGAAGTGGTACTTTTATGCTCTTTAAAGGTGGCACTCCAAGTACATGCTGGAGTGCCACTTTTTCAAAATCGAAAATAAATACTGCCAAAGTTTTGTACTAGTTTTGTACAGTTTTGTACACCCAAAGAAAATTTTGTACACCACAGGAAGAGGTACTTTTTGACTCTCCTTTGTAGCCCTCGAGAATGTACTTGGACTGCCACTTTTCCAAAAATGAAAATAAATACTGCCAGAGTTTTGTCCTAGTTTTGTACAGTTTTGTACATCCAAAAGAAAATTTTGTACACCACCGGAAGTGGTACTTTTTTACTCTCATTTGTAGCCCTCGAGCATGTACTTGGAGTGCCACTTTTCCAAAAACGAAAATAAACACTGCCAGAGTGTTGTCCTAGTTTTGTACAGATTTGTACACCCAAAAGAAAATTTTGTACACCAAAGGAAGTGGTACTTTTTGACTTTCCTTTGTGGCCCTCAATCATGTACTTGGACTGCCACTTTTCCAAAAACGAAAATAAGCACTGTCTTAGTTTTGTACAGTCTTGTACACCCAAAAGAAAATTATGTACACCACCGGAAATAGTTCTTTTTGACTCTCATCTGTGGCCCTCGAGCATGTACTTGGAGTGCCACTTTTCCGAAAACGAAAATAAACACTGCCAGAGTGTAGTCCTAGTTTTGTACAGTTTTGTACACTCAAAAGAAAATTGTGTACACCACCGGAAGTAATACTTTTTTATTTTTCTTTGTAGCCCTCGAGCATGTACTTGGAGAGCCAATTTTCCAAAATTGAAAAAAAAACACTGTCAGAGTGTTGTCCTAGTTTTGTACACCCAAAAGAAAAATTTGTACACCACCGGAAGTGGTACTTTTTGCTGCTCCTTTGTGGCCCATCGAGCATGAACTTGGAGCGCCACTTTTCCAAAATTAAAAAAAAAAACACTGCCAGAGTGATGTCATAGTTTTGTACACCCAAAAGAAGATTTCGTACACCACCGGAAGTGGTACTTTTTTATTCTTGATTTTCGAAGCAGTAGCTTAAATGGTTAACTAATTTGATTAATATTCCTAGTTTGTTGCATATAAAACACACTTTTGTAATAACCCAGAAGCCGAACGGCCAAGTTGGAAGAATCACCAAAAGAATTTATGTTTAAAATCTCCTTTCCCTAATTTTCCACTCAATGAAAGTTCGAAGGTCATCTTTATAAAAAATCGTCACATTGTGATTCATCATTTGACACAAAATACCTCTTAGATCAACATACAGCAACATTACGTATTCGTTTAAATCTCTCTTTATATCAGTTCCCCACAATTACTTGCAATCTTTCTCTCTCTACCCCCCATTATTTACAATCAAGATTGTTGTAAGGGTCGTCCGCAATCGAACTGTCAATTATGACTTTATGATGTACTTTTAACATTGTGATGGACACGTGCGGACGGACGTTTCATTCCGCCATTTTGTTGTTTCAGATAAGAACTGATATTCTTCACAACCCACGTGGTACCATTTTAATCCTATGTGGGATTAAAAGAGGGTGCATGAACACCTGGGGCATCTGACCTTGAAGAATCAGCTGCTCGAGTGCTTCTGTTAAACAAGTTGTCATACTGCTTTTGTATACGTGCAAGGTTGTAATCCCCTGCGGGTATCCGACGACATTGCTGAGTTCAGGTATTTCACGTGCTGACCGGGGAAACCAGGTTTTTCTTGGGCATGCGTGGTAGAGGACAGAAAGAACGAGGAGAATTGAGTGAGACAGTTAAGCTTCGGTCGTCAAGGAGAGAGGGTCCTGGTTTGGACACCGGTTTCTGACGGAAGGACTGCGGTTATCGCAGACGTGCAGCGTGGTAAACGGGAAGGAGGATTCCTTCGTCCCCCGGGTATCGCGGAAAGAATTGTGGAAAGGTAGCACGTGGTCAGCACGGGAACCTGAGCAGAAAGTATACGACAACCCGTGAAGCAAATGTTATCGGAATAATAAAGTCTCGTTGTTGTTTTTATTTACGTGTATTGGACTGAGTTTGTCGAGGTAATTATTCTTTTACACAAAGACGCCTTCAGCCGCCTTGATAGCCAGATCGTATAGTAAAGGTGAAGCGGTAGCTCGCTATACGGCGGGAAACGAAAGGTATTATCTAAGAATTGATATGTCTGGCCCTACAGCCAGATAAGTGGCGCAGTCGACAGGATCAGCCTGAAAGCGAGCTCCTGAATGACGTGAATGGCTACACGTGTAAAGAAGGAACAACGGACGTTTTGTGAAACTTCCAGTGACCGAATGACAGATCTCTGACGACGTACCGACCGGAAGAAAGAGACACCAGCGTGCTAGCCGAGATTAGGCATCCATCGTGTTGACCGAGACAAAGACAGTGTGCACCTGAGCGTACGGAAAGCCCAAGCAGGACGAGGACTTTCAAGCAAGACAAGAGAAGAAGCAGAAGGGGGCCTGAGTGCTCCGGTAACGTACCACTTTTTTCTGAGATTATTTCTGTGTCTTTGCCTGTGCATTTGGTATAATTTAGGGTTAAGAGTAGAAGTTCTCATCATGGTACTAGAAAGGAAAGGGAAAGCTAATAATTAGATATTCTCAGAGTAAAGCATTGTAAAGTAAAATTTTGTAACAGTTAATTTTATGTCAGTTGCTAGAGAATGTGAAGTGTCAAAATATTTTCATTAAGTAATAAGTGTGTTTAGATAAGTCGAGTTTTCATGTTTACGATTTAAGAAATTTGAAGCTAGAATAGCGTAGAGAAATAAAAAAAGAAAAAAAGGTAACGTGTAGCGAAAGAGACAGAAGGAATAAGTATTCTGAGTAAAACAGGATAATGGATGTTCGGGTAATGCATGAAGGTAGAGATAGGTTAGAAACAAAACAAGATGCCGATTAACCTTCGGTGATTTAATGAGGAAGTTTGCATGATTTCTTTTCTTATTTCTTTGCATGAGTGTATTTTTTGAATGTGTATTGTAGTGTATTATCATGACTGAGCTTTTGGAAGGGAAAGTTGAGGATAATTTAGACGCGGACAACGAAGATAATAGTATTCTTAACGTTTCAGAATTAGATTCTAGTAAAGAAGTAAGAATTAATGTGGAAGACAAGAAAAATAATCCAGCTAGAATGGAATGGGAACTTCAATTTAAAATGCTTGAGATAGAAGAGAGAAAGGCTGAGAGGGAACAAAGAATGCTAGAATTACAATTAGCGGATAGGAAAGAAAAAGGCAATTTAAGTTAAGAAAATTAGAATTAATTAATGAGAAAGAGAAGGAGTCTATTAAAAGTAAAAATGAGGTTAAGTTGGCTGACTACATGAGAATCTTAGAAAGAACTTTACCCAGAAGTCCCGGTAAGCCGGAAGAAATTCTGGACTTCTTTGATTCGTTAGAAAGGGCATTTGTATTACACTCAGTACCGGAAGAAATGAAAGGTCGTTTGTTGATAGCCTTATTAAATTCAGAATGTGTGAACCACTTATTTCGTCGTTTGACTATAGAGCAGTACGAAATAGTTAAGGAGGCAGTTTTGGTGGAATGCCATTTGACTCCGGATATTTATTTGAAACAATTTGAGAATATTAGTAAGAACAAAGGGGAAAGCTACTTGCAGTTAGTGGGACGTATTAAGAGGACCCTAACATACTACATCAACAGTAGTGAAGTGAAAGAATTCGATTAGTTGGTCAATTTGTTGGTATGCGACAAATTCAAAACTTTATTGTCCCCATAACTGAAGTCCTACATTCTTCAACGAGGTTCCGTAGGAAAGTTAGTTCCTTCGACAGAATTAGAATGAAAGTTAGTTCCTTCGACAGAATTAGGAGAACTTTGTGATTTATACGAAAGTCACGTGGGAGCTATGGGAATAGAAGAAGGAAGATACAAACCCAGTCATCCCTCGGGAAAGTATTTCAAAGGAGGTCAATCAGAAGCCGGGAAGAAGGGAAGTTTTCCGACAAGCGGATCAATGGAAAGGAAAATTTTCCGGGACAGATCAGAGCGTCGGAAATAAGCCAGGTTACTCAGCGGCGAGGCCTATCGTAGGAAATTCTAGTTTGGATAAGGGAATTACATGCTTTAGATGTGAAGTAGTGGGGCACCGTAAAGCAAACTGTAACCAGAAGGCATCTCAGAGTACTCCCAGCTCTTACTCTCAGGATTGGAGGAAAGACCCCCTAAATAAGGTAAACAGAGTAGCGGTGGGACAAAAGAGAGCCGAAGATGTTTCAGAGAGAAGGATAGAGCCGGTAGAGGTCAGCAATGATAAAAGAATGACGGCTAAGGCAGATACAGTTTTAGGCCAGGAAGGAAGTCAGAACGAGGTAATAGAAATTACGGTAGGAGAAGTGAAGAGGGTTAAGTCGTAATGCGGAAAGAGCACCGAAATCCTTATTGACTCAGGCGCGGAGGTGAGGGTTACTTGGCGAAGAGCTGTTGGAACCAAAGGGTAGAATAATTTTAAGAGGCTTCGATGGTAGTAAGGGAGAGGTTTTCATTAAACTATTGAATCTCCGATTAGATGAAGAGGGATTAGAAACAGGAGAAGCGCCAGAAAGGTTTTGCGAAGTGATGTGTGCAATTGTTCCTAATCTGGTAAACAGGGTAATTATAGCAACGGAGGATTACCAGCGCATGAAAAGTTTAAGGGAAGCTGCTCAGATGTAGGCACCCTCGTGTGAAAAGGCGTTAGTGTTAGAGAATAGGCCGGATGTGCATCCAGAAACTGAGACTGTCGAAGCGCTAGTCGAAGAGGGGGATATTCTAGGAATGGAAAGCCCGGCGATCACAGATTATTCAGCGGAGGAGGAGCAAGCGCGCTTGGTAGGTAAAGCGTGGCTAGAAGAGCAAAATACGCCCAGAATTTTAGCGCTCAGTGCTAAAGTCGGCAAGGAAAATCAGCGAGAGCAACAGCAGGCCGACCAATCAGGGGAGGCAACAACAGCTAGCAAGGGAACAGGAGATAGCGTTACTGATTTGGATACGAGTAAAGCTCAGGAGATTTCAGACAAACGCTTGTTTACAGAGCAACAAAAGAGGTGTATGACGTTAGCAGCCTCTAGGAATAAGGCGGAAAATGGCATACATGGTTATATCTATACGGATGGAATGTTGTATCATCGGGAGCAAGTGTTGGGACAGGTTACGTTACAGTTGGTAGAACCTGAAGAAATCAGGATAGATAGGGAGAGGATAACTCGGGAGCAACTTAGGGAGTTACAGGAGCTGGTGAGCAGCTCGAAGATGTTCCTTTCGGTAGAAGTGGGAGAGACGTCGCTGGGGAAGCACGCAATTGCACTCAAGCCGGAAAGCGTACTTCGTACCCAGCACAGGTACAAGGTGCCACAATCGAAGCAGAAAGCAGTGGAGAGACAGATCCAGGAGTTGTGGGATCGCGGGATGATTGAAGAATCAAAAGAAGAGTATAGTCATCCGGTAGTATGCGTGGCTAAGAAAAATGGAGAGGTTCGGATGTGTGTAGATTACAGAATCTTAAATTCTCACACTGTTCCGGACGCATTTCCGAAGTCTCATATCCAGATTTGTTAGCGAAGGTGGAGGCAGCCCGGTATACTACGCTTGAAATGTTAAAGGGGTACTATCAAATCCCAATGGACCCCGACAGTAGAAAGTATGCCACTTTTGCAACGCATAAGGGCTCTATCAATGGAAAGTAATGCCCTTTGGGTTATCAGGAGCGGCGGCTACTTTTCAGAGAGCCATGAATAAGGTTTTGACCGCGCACCAAGACTATGCGATAGCGTACCTGGACGACGTGGCTATTTTTTCTGGCTCATGGGAGGAGCATTTGAAAGGAGTAATTGAAAGTTTGGAGGCGGCAGGCCTTACGGGAAATTTGAAGAAATGCTGTTTCGCCCCTACGGAGGTGAATTACTTAGGGCACGTGGTCGGCTCGGACCATCACCGGCCGGACCCCGAGAAATTACAGGTCATCAGGGATCTTTTGCCCTTTCAGACGAAAAAGGAAATACGTAGCTTTTTGGGATTATGTGGGTATTACCGTGATTACGTACCCAACTTCGCGAATATAGCTAAACGTTTAACAGATTGCACAGGAAAAAGGGCGGCAGATAGGGTAGTTTGGTCGGAAAAGTTGGAGGAATCATTCAGGACTCTGAAGGAAAATTTGTGCAAGGCACCAGTATTAAACACCCCGGATTTCAGTAAGCATTTTATCTTACACACAGATTCGAGTTCCTTTGCGGTGGCATGCTGTTTGAGTCAGAGGGATGAGGAAGGCAACGATTAGGCCAGTCGCCTATGCTAGCAAAAAATTAAATGCGGCGCAAGCCAGATGGGCGTTCAGCCATCAGGAGGCGTACGCCATAGTATGGGGTTTGCAAAGGTTTGAAATGTGGATTTTCGGTAACCGGGTCGAAGTTATGTCCAATCACAACCCCCTTACTTTTCTCACCCGTTCCGCATCGCAAAGTTCAAAATTACAGCGTTGGAGTTTGACTATTTCCCAATTTAATTTATACATACCACATGTCGCGGGCAAACTAATTCCTCACGCCGATGCGTTGTCAAGACTCAGTTTTAAAGAGTAGGGCAGCGCCATGGTGAGAATGTTTCACGGCACAGGGGGAGATCCACAGAAGTTCTCAGGGTGGTACAAGTGTCTATGTTACATAACGTGCGAGAAGTGAAAAATTATGTTGTGTCACCCAAGATCTGCAGGCAATGAAGAGGCTGACTCGAGAATACGGCAAAAGACCGTATCTCTCGTTCATTTGGTGGGTGCCTGTAAGTGTCGCCCGCAATCGAACTGTCAATTATGACTTTATGTACTTTTAATATTGTGATGAACACGTGCGGACGGACGTTTCATTCCGCCATTTGGTTGTTTCAGATAATAATAAGAACTGATATTCTTCACCACCCAAGTGGTACCATTTTAATCCTATGTGGGATTAAGAGAGGGGTACATGAACACCTGGGGCATCTGACCTTGAAGAATCAGCTGCTCGAGTGCTTCTGTTAAACAAGTTGTCATACTGCTTTTGTATACGTGCAAGGTTGTAATCCCCTGCGGGTATCCGACGACATTGCTGAGTTCAGGTATTTCACGTGCTGACCGGGGAAACCAGGTTTTTCTTGGGCATGCGTGGTAGAGGACAGAAAGAACGAGGAGAATTGAGTGAGACAGTTAAGCTTCGGTCGTCAAGGAGAGAGGGTCCTGGTTTGGACACCGGTTTCTGACGGAAGGACTGCGGTTATCGCAGACGTGCAGCGTGGTAAACGGGAAGGAGGATTCCTTCGTCCCCCGGGTATCGCGGAAAGAATTGTGGAAAGGTAGCACGTGGTCAGCACGGGAACCTGAGCAGAAAGTATACGACAACCCGTGAAGCAAATGTTATCGGAATAATAAAGTCTCGTTGTTGTTTTTATTTACGTGTATTGGACTGAGTTTGTCGAGGTAATTATTCTTTTACACAAAGACGCCTTCAGCCGCCTTGATAGCCAGATCGTATAGTAAAGGTGAAGCGGTAGCTCGCTATACGGCGGGAAACGAAAGGTATTATCTAAGAATTGATATGTCTGGCCCTACAGCCAGATAAGTGGCGCAGTCGACAGGATCAGCCTGAAAGCGAGCTCCTGAATGACGTGAATGGCTACACGTGTAAAGAAGGAACAACGGACGTTTTGTGAAACTTCCAGTGACCGAATGACAGATCTCTGACGACGTACCGACCGGAAGAAAGAGACACCAGCGTGCTAGCCGAGATTAGGCATCCATCGTGTTGACCGAGACAAAGACAGTGTGCACCTGAGCGTACGGAAAGCCCAAGCAGGACGAGGACTTTCAAGCAAGACAAGAGAAGAAGCAGAAGGGGGCCTGAGTGCTCCGGTAACG
This sequence comes from Macrothele yani, assembly GCA_039090855.1. Classification (NCBI taxonomy): domain Eukaryota; kingdom Metazoa; phylum Arthropoda; class Arachnida; order Araneae; family Macrothelidae; genus Macrothele; species Macrothele yani. The sequence continues at coordinate 72,346,232 of CM076999.1, read as the reverse complement.
TACCACTTTTTTTTCTGAGATTATTTCTGTGTCTTTGCCTGTGCATTTGGTATAATTTAGGGTTAAGAGTAGAAGTTCTCATCATGGTACTAGAAAGGAAAGGGAAAGCTAATAATTAGATATTCTCAGAGTAAAGCATTGTAAAGTAAAATTTTGTAACAGTTAATTTTATGTCAGTTGCTAGAGAATGTGAAGTGTCAAAATATTTTCATTAAGTAATAAGTGTGTTTAGATAAGTCGAGTTTTCATGTTTACGATTTAAGAAATTTGAAGCTAGAATAGCGTAGAGAAATAAAAAAAGAAAAAAGGTAACGTGTAGCGAAAGAGACAGAAGGAATAAGTATTCTGAGTAAAACAGGATAATGGATGTTCGGGTAATGCATGAAGGTAGAGATAGGTTAGAAACAAAACAAGATGCCGATTAACCTTCGGTGATTTAATGAGGAAGTTTGCATGATTTCTTTTCTTATTTCTTTGCATGAGTGTATTTTTTGAATGTGTATTGTAGTGTATTATCATGACTGAGCTTTTGGAAGGGAAAGTTGAGGATAATTTAGACGCGGACAACGAAGATAATAGTATTCTTAACGTTTCAGAATTAGATTCTAGTAAAGAAGTAAGAATTAATGTGGAAGACAAGAAAAATAATCCAGCTAGAATGGAATGGGAACTTCAATTTAAAATGCTTGAGATAGAAGAGAGAAAGGCTGAGAGGGAACAAAGAATGCTAGAATTACAATTAGCGGATAGGAAAGAAAAAGGCAATTTAAGTTAAGAAAATTAGAATTAATTAATGAGAAAGAGAAGGAGTCTATTAAAAGTAAAAATGAGGTTAAGTTGGCTGACTACATGAGAATCTTAGAAAGAACTTTACCCAGAAGTCCCGGTAAGCCGGAAGAAATTCTGGACTTCTTTGATTCGTTAGAAAGGGCATTTGTATTACACTCAGTACCGGAAGAAATGAAAGGTCGTTTGTTGATAGCCTTATTAAATTCAGAATGTGTGAACCACTTATTTCGTCGTTTGACTATAGAGCAGTACGAAATAGTTAAGGAGGCAGTTTTGGTGGAATGCCATTTGACTCCGGATATTTATTTGAAACAATTTGAGAATATTAGTAAGAACAAAGGGGAAAGCTACTTGCAGTTAGTGGGACGTATTAAGAGGACCCTAACATACTACATCAACAGTAGTGAAGTGAAAGAATTCGATTAGTTGGTCAATTTGTTGGTATGCGACAAATTCAAAACTTTATTGTCCCCATAACTGAAGTCCTACATTCTTCAACGAGGTTCCGTAGGAAAGTTAGTTCCTTCGACAGAATTAGAATGAAAGTTAGTTCCTTCGACAGAATTAGGAGAACTTTGTGATTTATACGAAAGTCACGTGGGAGCTATGGGAATAGAAGAAGGAAGATACAAACCCAGTCATCCCTCGGGAAAGTATTTCAAAGGAGGTCAATCAGAAGCCGGGAAGAAGGGAAGTTTTCCGACAAGCGGATCAATGGAAAGGAAAATTTTCCGGGACAGATCAGAGCGTCGGAAATAAGCCAGGTTACTCAGCGGCGAGGCCTATCGTAGGAAATTCTAGTTTGGATAAGGGAATTACATGCTTTAGATGTGAAGTAGTGGGGCACCGTAAAGCAAACTGTAACCAGAAGGCATCTCAGAGTACTCCCAGCTCTTACTCTCAGGATTGGAGGAAAGACCCCTAAATAAGGTAAACAGAGTAGCGGTGGGACAAAAGAGAGCCGAAGATGTTTCAGAGAGAAGGATAGAGCCGGTAGAGGTCAGCAATGATAAAAGAATGACGGCTAAGGCAGATACAGTTTTAGGCCAGGAAGGAAGTCAGAACGAGGTAATAGAAATTACGGTAGGAGAAGTGAAGAGGGTTAAGTCGTAATGCGGAAAGAGCACCGAAATCCTTATTGACTCAGGCGCGGAGGTGAGGGTTACTTGGCGAAGAGCTGTTGGAACCAAAGGGTAGAATAATTTTAAGAGGCTTCGATGGTAGTAAGGGAGAGGTTTTCATTAAACTATTGAATCTCCGATTAGATGAAGAGGGATTAGAAACAGGAGAAGCGCCAGAAAGGTTTTGCGAAGTGATGTGTGCAATTGTTCCTAATCTGGTAAACAGGGTAATTATAGCAACGGAGGATTACCAGCGCATGAAAAGTTTAAGGGAAGCTGCTCAGATGTAGGCACCCTCGTGTGAAAAGGCGTTAGTGTTAGAGAATAGGCCGGATGTGCATCCAGAAACTGAGACTGTCGAAGCGCTAGTCGAAGAGGGGATATTCTAGGAATGGAAAGCCCGGCGATCACAGATTATTCAGCGGAGGAGGAGCAAGCGCGCTTGGTAGGTAAAGCGTGGCTAGAAGAGCAAAATACGCCCAGAATTTTAGCGCTCAGTGCTAAAGTCGGCAAGGAAAATCAGCGAGAGCAACAGCAGGCCGACCAATCAGGGGAGGCAACAACAGCTAGCAAGGGAACAGGAGATAGCGTTACTGATTTGGATACGAGTAAAGCTCAGGAGATTTCAGACAAACGCTTGTTTACAGAGCAACAAAAGAGGTGTATGACGTTAGCAGCCTCTAGGAATAAGGCGGAAAATGGCATACATGGTTATATCTATACGGATGGAATGTTGTATCATCGGGAGCAAGTGTTGGGACAGGTTACGTTACAGTTGGTAGAACCTGAAGAAATCAGGATAGATAGGGAGAGGATAACTCGGGAGCAACTTAGGGAGTTACAGGAGCTGGTGAGCAGCTCGAAGATGTTCCTTTCGGTAGAAGTGGGAGAGACGTCGCTGGGGAAGCACGCAATTGCACTCAAGCCGGAAAGCGTACTTCGTACCCAGCACAGGTACAAGGTGCCACAATCGAAGCAGAAAGCAGTGGAGAGACAGATCCAGGAGTTGTGGGATCGCGGGATGATTGAAGAATCAAAAGAAGAGTATAGTCATCCGGTAGTATGCGTGGCTAAGAAAAATGGAGAGGTTCGGATGTGTGTAGATTACAGAATCTTAAATTCTCACACTGTTCCGGACGCATTTCCGAAGTCTCATATCCAGATTTGTTAGCGAAGGTGGAGGCAGCCCGGTATACTACGCTTGAAATGTTAAAGGGGTACTATCAAATCCCAATGGACCCCGACAGTAGAAAGTATGCCACTTTTGCAACGCATAAGGGCTCTATCAATGGAAAGTAATGCCCTTTGGGTTATCAGGAGCGGCGGCTACTTTTCAGAGAGCCATGAATAAGGTTTTGACCGCGCACCAAGACTATGCGATAGCGTACCTGGACGACGTGGCTATTTTTTCTGGCTCATGGGAGGAGCATTTGAAAGGAGTAATTGAAAGTTTGGAGGCGGCAGGCCTTACGGGAAATTTGAAGAAATGCTGTTTCGCCCCTACGGAGGTGAATTACTTAGGGCACGTGGTCGGCTCGGACCATCACCGGCCGGACCCCGAGAAATTACAGGTCATCAGGGATCTTTTGCCCTTTCAGACGAAAAAGGAAATACGTAGCTTTTTGGGATTATGTGGGTATTACCGTGATTACGTACCCAACTTCGCGAAGATAGCTAAACGTTTAACAGATTGCACAGGAAAAAGGGCGGCAGATAGGGTAGTTTGGTCGGAAAAGTTGGAGGAATCATTCAGGACTCTGAAGGAAAATTTGTGCAAGGCACCAGTATTAAACACCCCGGATTTCAGTAAGCATTTTATCTTACACACAGATTCGAGTTCCTTTGCGGTGGCATGCTGTTTGAGTCAGAGGGATGAGGAAGGCAACATTAGGCCAGTCGCCTATGCTAGCAAAAAATTAAATGCGGCGCAAGCCAGATGGGCGTTCAGCCATCAGGAGGCGTACGCCATAGTATGGGGTTTGCAAAGGTTTGAAATGTGGATTTTCGGTAACCGGGTCGAAGTTATGTCCAATCACAACCCCCTTACTTTTCTCACCCGTTCCGCATCGCAAAGTTCAAAATTACAGCGTTGGAGTTTGGCTATTTCCCAATTTAATTTATACATACCACATGTCGCGGGCAAACTAATTCCTCACGCCGATGCGTTGTCAAGACTCAGTTTTAAAGAGTAGGGCAGCGCCATGGTGAGAATGTTTCACGGCACAGGGGGAGATCCACAGAAGTTCTCAGGGTGGTACAAGTGTCTATGTTACATAACGTGCGAGAAGTGAAAAATTATGTTGTGTCACCCAAGATCTGCAGGCAATGAAGAGGCTGACTCGAGAATACGGCAAAAGACCGTATCTCTCGTTCATTTGGTGGGTGCCTGTAAGTGTCGCCCGCAATCGAACTGTCAATTATGACTTTATGTACTTTTAATATTGTGATGAACACGTGCGGACGGACGTTTCATTCCGCCATTTGGTTGTTTCAGATAATAATAAGAACTGATATTCTTCACCACCCAAGTGGTACCATTTTAATCCTATGTGGGATTAAGAGAGGGGTACATGAACACCTGGGGCATCTGACCTTGAAGAATCAGCTGCTCGAGTGCTTCTGTTAAACAAGTTGTCATACTGCTTTTGTATACGTGCAAGGTTGTAATCCCCTGCGGGTATCCGACGACGATGCTGAGTTCAAGTATTTCACGTGCTGACCAAGGAAACCAGGTTTTTCTTGGGCATGCGTGGTAGAGGACAGAAAGGGCGAGGAGAATTGAGTGAGACAGTTAAGCTTCGGTCGTCAAGGAGAGAGGGTCCTGGTTTGGACACCGGTTTCTGACGGAAGGACTGCGGTTATCGCAGACTTGCAGCGTGGTGAACGGAAAGGAGGATTTCTTCGTCCACCGGGTATCGCGGAAAGAATTGTGGAAAGGTAGCACGTGGTCAGCACGGGAACCTGAGCGGAAAGTAATCGGAAACCCGTGAAGCAAATGTTATCGGAATAATAAAGTCTTGTTGTTGTTTTTATTTGCGTGTATTGGACTGAGTTTGTCGAGGTAATTATTCTTTTACACAAGGACGCCTTCAGCCGCCTTGATAGCCAGATAGTAAAGTAAAGGCGAGGCGGTAGCTCGCTATACGGCGGGAAACAAAAGGTATTATCTAAGAATTGATATGTCTGGCCCTACAGTTGTCTCTATAAATGTTGCTGTGACTCACTGTCAGTGTCGCTAAAATGTACAAGCTCTTTAGAGAAGTAACTGACTCTTCAGTGGGAAAATGTTATTTTAGAAGCAACTCGAAAGTAGGGTGAAGTTACAGGTATAAGTCACAGACTGAAATTCAAGCAATTTGAATTTCTGCGCAATGTTTTTTCAATCTAGTGGTTTTCAGTTTAAACAAAGTTTTTATATTTAAGCATTGCTTTGCAGAAATAAAATGATATTCAGTGAAACTTCGGCTATGTGTACTCCAGTTATATTTTTTGACATTTATACGTAATTCTGCATTAGTCCTGATATTTTACTGTATTTTCTAAGCTTTTCCAATTCGATAATAGCTAATTAATGCATTTATACGCTTTTTTTCGATGTACATAAATTTTGTAATTTCTGATTATCACAAATTCACAGTTCTTTGATTCGTATACGTAACCGGTATATCACAAGTTTGAGAGAATCGAGAAAGCGTTACTGAATTCTTGGTGCAGCCAAAGTTGAACCTTCATCCCATCAGAGAAGGGTATGTTGTTTACTTTCAGTTAGCGTTCTTGTGTTCCTTCTTCGTGCAAAGTTGAGTCTTGATCTCATCAGAGAGGGATATGTTGTTTAGTTTCGGTTTGGATGAAAAATTTATTTCGCAATCTTTGCTCTGAATGAAACGTGCACTTAGGCAAGGTACAACTCTTGGCATGGAGCGGACTTTTTTGTTGTTGTAGTTCAGTCATGAAATAGATGGTGCAAAACTTAAAAACGTTCATAGTTATGTTTTTTTTTCAGACTTTGACAAATTTTAAACAAGCAAAGATTAGAGAATATTTTACTCAAATACTATTGAGAAATCAACTTATAAACAATTTGCTTTGAAAAGAGCGATGCTCATAAAGAAGGAGTAATAGGGGTATGAATATAAAACAAAATAACATTCGGATTAGCAACAAAGTTTTTAAAAAGTAAAGATTTTTTTTTCATGTATTGAAAATGCGAAATTGTGCATAATCATTTTGTCATGTAGTTTTTAAAATATTTGGCCAAATTTGGGGAACTTGTTTAACCGCCATTTTGGTGATAAAAAAAATCATATAAAGGGCCGGAAACGTTTTCCCGCAGCATTATCCCCCATGAGTATGGGCGTCCGCTGCAACTTTTCCAGGGGAGGGGGCAAACGGGTATACTCCCACTATCATAATTATTGCCTAAATGTACCCCCTGCGTCTTTATATGGCATAGAGGGGGTTGGGTCAGGCGAGTGCATCGAGCCCCTAAAGCTAGGGAGTGGGTTCGGAGCACTGTTAGCCCCCCCCAAGTTTGGGAACTTGGATACATGTTTCTTTCTATAGTCAACATTAGTATTGAAATAACGGACAATAATAATAATTATTTCATTTACCAATTACTGGCCACTGATTATTCATATCAGGGTCAAAAGTTTAACCTTACTGTAGGCTTCTTGCTAAATTTAATAATCAACTTAATAAAGTATTTTTGTATGGAAGCCTTCACTTGGGGATACATAAAACAATTGCACTGCTCCATCGTCCTTTATTGAGTATGAGTATTTTTATAGACATTTATCTGTTAATTTTTATACCCCCTTCAATTTTCTGTTTCTTGCACTTTAGAAGAGATACTATGAAATAAAAACTGCAAACGACTTGGGTTTTGTCCAAATCCATCAATTACATTTTGAATGAGTTCATGTTTATTCTCAAAAACCTTTTCTCGATGAATACTCATCATGCCCAGTCCAGATAAACGTCCATCTGCCATTTTTGACCTTAACCAGGGTTTTAACCGTTCTCATAGTGCTGAAGGACCTCTCCAGTGGGCAGGTTGTTACTGGTAATTTTTGAACAATAAGAATAGCCTGTCGAACAGAAGGAAACAGATCACTGCGTTTGAGCACGCCTAAAGTTCGTCTTCACTTCCATCATCTTGTTTTTTCCTTCCTGACCACATTTCAAAGTGTTATGGATAGGTTTTGCTCATGTGTGTAATTAATAGTTAAATTTAGCAAATGTTAAAATTAAGGTAAATATTGACTTTAGGTGAAAATTAAAATTTGGGAGACGGGTGGATGCATTTCGAAACAAAAAGTAAATTCAATCAATTAAGGCCATGATAAATGAAAATAAAATGCAATGGAATTAGGACATTCCAAAAGTTATTACGACATTCCAAAAGTTATTATTAAAAGTTTGTGTTATTTGAATTTACGATGAGCTGTGACACCTGCAAGTGTAAAATAAGTAATTATTGTTTACATGTGTACCAAATTTGTGAACACTAAGAAATAATTGGTACACTTTGGAAGCACTGATATCCTAAGTGAAAATCCCCCAAATACGTGGCGTCAGTTGAATAAACAAATACATCACACTTTCTACGTTTTACCATCACACAGCATAACAATTTTTTGGTTGCTGGTTGTCCTACACATTGAAGCTATTTGACCCTTTGACGGCGGGTTGTAATACGATCGATCTGCAATCGCCTTATTGGTGCACTGCTGAAGTAAAGTGCGAGGCCACATAGTGATTCCTTGTGGATTATGTGGATCCTGCAATTGTCGGTGGTTGTACTAAACTATGTAATTATAGCCTTGATGTTTTTCTTAACACTCACAGCTACCCGTCACAGTAGCATCTGTAAAGAGATCGTTTTTCAAATTAAAATTCGTAAAAACTTTTTGAGAAGCATCATGTCACAAGATAGTCTGCAGGAATTGTCACTGCATAGAAAGGCAGTTTGCCAAAAGAATGGACCTCAACGCTTAATAATTTCGCCAAAAAATGAAGGCTAGAAAGAAAGACTTAGGCCTAAAAACATGAAAACTTCCACTTATCGCATAATTAATTTTCCACTTGTATTTTAATCATATAATTATAGTTTATATTATATCTATATTATGTAGTTATATGGTACACTCAGTGGTCGAAGTTGCACAGAGCTACTGCCAGTATGGTGTAGACCATAGATCCACATAGTATAAATAGGAGGTTTCGAAAGAAATACATTCCGCTCCGTAATATTGTTTTTTTTTTTTTTTTCTTTTTTTGGTATTGAAAAATTAATGTATATAATTTTATAAAATTAATGTAAAAATAAAAAAAAACTTCATTGAAGGGTTTGTGGTCGGTCTCTTTCAGTCTCAGCTGCTAATTATCAATTTTATCCGTTAAAAATGACATTTGCCGTTTTTTGCGTTAAAATGTGTTCTTTCATCCTAATATCTTTACGTAGTTTGTGAAGGGTTTATAAATTATTACATACCGGGATGGTAAAGAACGTTTTTTTTAGCTGCCGGTATGCTCACTTCCATTTTTGTTAACTACCGGTATGCCATACCGGCCCATTTCGAACACTGGGTATTGTACTCGTATATTTGTAAACATCACATACCTGCACATTGCATTTCCACACGCACTTTTTTTTCCTGGCCTCTATTGAAGTTTTGTTGTACATGCAAATTAATATCTGCAGCTACGAAATCCATATTGCATTCTTGCAGTGTAGAATGCTGAATTCCCTGTTTGTATACAACTATATCCAATAACGATCACTAAAGTCTCATAGTTGTTAACCTTAATAATTAAAATATATTTTACCGAATTCGTTTCAATGCGATAAAACGTATATTCATGATTATGCATCTGACAGCTCACCGTGTTAAATCTGACGGGCTGATTGATAACCTTGCATTACGTTCTTCTGTTCCAAAATTAATTTTAAAAGTTAAAACTACTGGGCTCTATAGGTAGTTCCTTTACTTTACAAGACAGTCTCCCTAACTTCCTGACATCACCATTTTCCCAAAACAAACACCGTGAAAAACACATACTCCCTAGTGTCCGAAATCCTGGAAAAATTATTATGCTTAGGGGTGCTGAAATGAACTTTCCGGGGTTGCACAAGTGGTGCTAGTTACGCCACTGCGAATGCGCCGAGGTGATTTGCAACTTCCCTCTCCCCCAACCTTGCTCGGCATGGCTGCTAGACTGGAAGCGATGATATGCGCTGATTTGAATTCCTTTTCCTCGCGTTTCCGAAATGCTTTTGTCGAAAGCATTGCTTAACAAAGCAACAAAAACCTGTTTATATTCTTCCTTTGCTATAAAAATGAAGGCTCTGACAATGTCTTAGTTTTTACAAGACAACTGCACGAAAATTTGCGACCTTGAACAAATAAAAGTTGCGTATAATGAACACAAAAACAGCTGGTTGTGTATAATGAACAGGAGTAAATGTATGCAATAAACTGGAAAGAGATAGTAGGGTTTACTTCTGGATTTCGAAAGATGACACTCTAAGAGCATGCTGGACAACCAAAGAGAACCATCGTCGGAGGGGTGCATAACTCTCTTTTGTCTGTACAAAACTAGTACGCCATTCTGGCAGTGTTCATTTTCGATTTTAGAAATATGGCACTCCAAATACATGCTCGAGTGCCACAAAAGGAGAGTCAAAATGTATCACTTCCGGTGATGTACAACACTTTCTTTTGAGTGTACAAAACTAGGACAACACTCTGGCAGTGTTTTTTTTTTCAATTTTGGAAAAGTGGCACTCCAAGTACAGGGTCGAGAGCCACAAAGGAAAGCCAAAAAGTACCACTTCCGGTGGTGTACAAAATTTTCTTTTGGGTGTACAAAACTGTACAAAACTAGTACAAAACGTTGGCAGCGTTGGTTTCATATTTTGGAAAAGAGGCACTCAGCATGTACTTGGAGTGCCACTTTTAGGGAGCCGAAAAGTACTATATCCGGTGGTGTACAAAATTTTCTTTTGGGTGTACAAAACTAGTGCAAAACTTGGGCAGTATTTATTTTCGATTTTGAAAAAGTGGCACTCCAGCATGTACTTGGAGTGCCACTTTTAAAGAGCCGAAAAATACCACTTCCGGTGGTGCACAAAATTTTCTTTTAGGTGTACAAAACTAGTACAAAACTTTAGCAGTAGTTATTTTCGATTTTGAGAAAGTGGCACTCAGCATGTACTAGGAGTGCCACTTTTAGAGAGCCGAAAAGTACTACTTCCGGTGGTGTGCAAAATTTTCTTTTGGGTGTACCAACTAGTACAAAACGTTGGCAGCGTTGATTTCTTATTTTGGAAAAGTGGCACTCCAAGTACATGTATCTAGAATTATCCATCATGCTATAGAAAATTAGGTAAATGTGTTGATAAGTGTCCTAAATTATTCCGTCGGAAAAATGTCAGTACCTGGAAAAAGTGTGACGTACAGATCTTACAATATGGAAATTTATGGCAAATGTTGCCGGAATATCTTATTTCAAATGTATTTTAAATAGTTTTATCGTAATATGTACCTGTTAAAGCGATGCTGTGAAGAAAACGACTACAAATCCAAGCGCTTACATTCTTACCAACAGAGCGAAGCATGTTGTACTCCTACGCTACAGAATATAGTTCGTTCATGTTTTATAATTGTCTATAAAGCAGATGTTGAAAAATGTTTCGTTCTTTTGCATATGTTTCCCTGATTCGAAATTGAAAGTACTAATATGCTTTTGTAATTTGTACAGAAAACTGGGGAAGTATAACTTTCGGTTCTGGTTTAAACAGCTTCCATTCGTAGCTGATTTGCTGTGTCCCTGCACTTTTGGTTCTCTTGTTAATAGCTTGTTTGCAGGTCAGTTTTTAATTAACTTATACGTATTTTTTGCAAATTAATGCGGTTTTATCAGATTTTTCCTGCCAACAAGGTACAGGATACAACTAAATAAAAGGTGGATACTGTGAACCTAGTTTCTGTAGTGTATGATTTAAACTTTTATCGCTGTCCTGCCAACAACGTAACTTCGTTCTCTTCTACTATTCTGCCCGTCATTTCGGCACTGCAACGAAGCTTCGTTTTAACAAACCAAAGCTTGACATCTTCGCCGGAGCGATGCGTTAGGCCTACTGCAGCTTTTCCTCACATCGTCAGACTCGCAGGTCAATATTACGATAAAAATGTTCAACAAGAAAGATGACACCGAATTTTAGGGTGTAATAAGCACGTCTTTTGAATCCGTTCTTATGCAAATTAAATTTATCAAAGCTATTCAAAGTCAATGGAACCGGTATGGAAAACAATAGTATCTGACGGAGGAAAGAAGTTTTTCAATCGGGTTTTTAATCTCTCAGATATTGGTCTAAACGGAATCGTGATCTTGCGCCCTCTAGTTGCAGACTTGTGCGTTAAGAAAAACCTGCATTTATATAAGAAGCATTTCGCACCGAAAACGCTCTCCAAAACAGAAATAATTTTTCAAATCGGACTCTTAGAAACAGAGATATCGACAAAAATAAGAGGACTTTACGTACCCTTGTGGGAAAACCATGCATTATTTTAGGAAGAAATTATTCTCAAAAGGTTTTTAAATATGAGCGCATCGGTCCAAGTAAAGAAAATTTTAGTCGAGTTTTCAGGAGCCCAGATTTTGCTACAGATACATCAAAGCAGAAACTAACACTTATTCCTCTGGTGACCAAACAATTTTCTACCAAACATTAGAAATTATGTGAAAATATTTTCCATCAGGTCTTGTATGCGATAATGCGATACAGGAAGAATTTTTCAAGGCGGAGTTTTAGAAGCAGAAAAAACGAAGAAAACGCAATTTACCTTTGTGCCTCTAGCGGAAAGTCTATGATTTACTTGAAAATATGGAATTTATAGAAAAACTATTTCGCATCGGAATCCTCATCCAACAAAGAAGGCATTTTTCAAATCGGATTTCGAGAAGTAGAGATATTGACAAAAATAAGATATATATCTAAGCCACCTGGCGTGGAAACCATGCATTATTTCAAGAAAATGTTTCTAAAAGGTTTGCCGACATGATTAGTACCGGTCAAAAAAAATACTTTTATTTCACTCGAGATTTTTGAAGCTCATATTTTGCTGCAAATACATCAGCAGCGGAAATTAAGGCTTACGCTACCTAGTGGCCAAACAATTTTTTACAAAAATGAAAAATTAGGCGTAAAGGATTTCCCATCAAAAGCTGTATCCGGTGCAGAAATATTTTTTTTTTAAATCGGAGATTTAGAAGGACAGATATAGAGGGAAACGCACTTTACCTGTACGTCCCCTAGTGGGAAGTCTATGAAATAAATGAAACAATTGAAATTATATGAAAATCATGTCACACTGGAAACACTATCCAACAAAGAAGGAATTTTTCAAATCGGAATCCTAGAAGTAGAGATATTGACAAAAATAAGATGTACATGTACGACTCCCTGGCGTAAACACCATGCATTATTTTAAGAAGCAAATGTTTCTAAATGGTTTGTCGACATGAGTAGTATCGGTCTACAAACGACGTTTTTTTCAATCGAAAATTTAGAATCTTATATTTTCGTGCATATTCACCAGAAGCAGAAATTAAGATTTACGCCTCCTGGTGGCCAAACTATTTTTTTTTCAAGAATTAGAAATTAAGTGCAAACGCTTTCCTATGAATAGCTGTATCCGGTGCAGAAATATTTTTTCAAATCGGAGATTTAGAAGCAGAGATAAAGGAGGAAACGCAATTTACCTCCACGCCCCTACTGGAAAGTCTATGAATTACTTGAAAATTTTGAAAATATATAAAAAACATGTCACGCTGGTAACACTATCCAACAAAGAAAGAATTTTCCAAATCGGACTCCTAGAAGTAGAGATATTGACAAAAATAAGATATACGTCTACGCTCCCTGGCGGAGAAACTGTGTGCTATTTTAAGAATAAAATATTCCGAAAAGGTTTATCAATGTGAGTGGCATCAGTCCACAAAAGAATTTTTCAATCGATATTTAAGAAGCTCAGATTTTATGACAAATACATCAGAATAAAAAATTAACGCTTACGCCCACTGGTGGGCAAAGTATCATTTACCAAAAATTTGAAATTATATGCAAAAGAGTTTCCATTAGGAGGTGAATTCGCTGAAGAAAAAATATTTCAAATCGGAGATTTAGAAGAAGAGTTATCGGGGAAAATGCAGTTTACTTTTACTCCCTCTAGCGGAAAATCAATAGGTTTTTTGAAATCGTAACTGTATCTAAAATACTCTTCGACGTAGATGGAATCGAAAGTTTATGTAATTTTTTCAATCGGATGTTTAGAAGCAAATATGTGGAATAAAACATGTTTTTTTAATTCGACATTATCTGCATTTATGCCCTCTAGCGGCAAAATTGTACACCGTAAAAAAAAACGAAATGAAGTATCATCATTTGTATATATCAAGCTTCCAAACGCAAAATAAATAATTTCAAATCGGACTAATAATTGCAGAGATATCGTGTGTAGAGACGGATGAACGGACTGATGGACAAGTCGGTAACATAAGCACGATCGCTTTTTACAAAAGACGTGCTAAAAAACATTTCAAATATGGAATATCTGCACCATTTGTCATTAATTTCCATGCTCTAAAATATGTACGTCGCACTTTCTCCAGGTACTAATATTTTTCCGGCGAAATAATTTAGGACGCTAATCTACACATTTACCGAAAACTATCTTTGGGCAGCGGTTTGTTTTCATTCTGCCGGTGCATATATTGAAAATTTTGATCAAACGCTCTGTAGATTCTTTACTTGCACTGTAATATAATATTGCTTATGATTTTTCGTCAGGCCTAGTAGCACTATCTGCTTTTTCATGATGCTATGTGCTCAAATGAATAACGTGCTGTTTTTTTTTGGGGGGGGGTATATGTAGTTTACAACCTTATGAACAAAATGATAAGCTATGCACATGTTTGTTTGTAATTTGTTCATTGTTCAGGAAGTTCTGGCTTGATTTTTTTAATAGTGCCACCCAGCAAATTTCCGTTGTAGAAGAAGTCAGTCCAATTTGTATGAAATAAGAATGTAATTACATTTAAGATTTTATCCCCTGCATTCTTATACACTGAGTGACCTCTTTATTATGATCACCTGATAGTTTTAAGCAAATGAGCTATGGCTACACGCTGTTGCCGCCAGAGGGCGAGGCTAGTATAAAAAGGGAAAGCTTAGTGCTTGCGACAGTATTAGAAGTGATTTTTGGGTGACGAGATGGATAAAAATGCGATTTGACGGACTTTCAACGTGGGATGATTGTAGGAGCCATGGAGCGAGTATCACCGAAACTGCCGCATTCGCGAAATATTCCAGAGCAGCTGTTGTTAAAATGTTTAAAGACTGGACTGTCAGCCAGAAAACCGGGTCTCTACGTGCAACGTATGGTCGTCATCGACTAGTGACTGCTCGAGCGGAACGGAGAATGTCCAGACTGATAACAGACAACAGAAGGGCAACAGTGCAGGAAATTACAGACCATCTTAATCAAGGATCCCTTCAAATGTCTGTGCACGCACTGTTCGCCGTCCGTACACTGCATCAGATGGAATATGGCAGCCGAAGGTCTGTTCGAACACCTTTGCTGTCTGCAGTTCACAAGACAAAACGTCTCCAGTTCGCACAGAAGCACAAGGATCGGACATTCGATAATTGGAAACAAATTATGTGGTCCGATAAATCACGTTTTCAGTTGCACCATGCTGATGGCCGAGTAAGAATTTGGCGGAAACACCACGAAAGCGTGGACCCCAAATGTATTGCTACAACCCTTCAAGCTGGTGGAGGCAACGTTATGGTTTGGGGAATGTCTTTCTGGCATGCTTTGGGTCCCTTAATTCGTGTTGATCAACGTGTGACAGGCATATCATATCTAAACATCGTTGCGGACCAAGTGCATCCTGTAATATGGATGGTTTATCCCATGGGCGATGGCTACCTTCAACAAGATATTGCGTCCTTCCATAGTGCTCGTATTGTACAGGATTGGTTTCAGGAACATGCCGGTGAACTTACTTTCCTTAGGTAGCCCCCACAATCTCCAGATCTCAACCCCTTTGAGAATTGGTGGGATGAAGTTGAACGAGCCTTCAAACACCTGGATCCGCAACCCTGTAATCTCACACTCCTGGAAAGTGCTATTCATCAAGCATGGTCTCAGATTCCACAAACCACCTATCAACATCTCGTGGAGTCCATGCCACGAAGAATTGACGCAATATTAAAAGCAAAAAGTGTCTCAACGAAGTACTGAGGTGGTGGTCATAATAAAGTGGCCACTCAGTGTATAAAGTTACACACTACTCGCATACCCCGATTTCCTCTGGCTTTCATTCTGGTTTTATTCCAAGATAAATTTGTGACTTCTGAACAGATGACGTTTTACTCCTACAAAAAGTCCATATTTTAATTAAAGAGTTAGTTCGTTCACTGGCAATATCATGCTTCGAAGGGCATCGGCCACGATATGCAAATAATCGTGCATCTACATGAACGTTTTAGTCAGGATAATATAACTTTTGCAGAATTTCTATCCACTTTTCCCAGATTTTCCACACGGCAGTAAGTTTTTCCCTGCACGTTCTTTCTTGAAGAGTAGATTTATTATCGAAAATAATAACTCGAGATATTGTACAAAATGCTTCGAGTGGCATTGCTACAAGAAACATGTTACGACAAGTATCTTTATCCCACAAACTGCTAGTTGATTACCTTCATGATTTCTAAATTCCACCAAGTAATAATAATCCAATATATGTTGGAAAACTGATACTGTGTACATTTTTCCATTGTGTTCCATAAACACTTTCTTTTTCAATATTTGCCATTTTTGTGGATTTATTTTGAATTGGAGAACTGAATTCAGCCTCGAACGGACTTATCACATATGTTCTCCTTGCTTGTTGAACATCTTTTAATATTTTAGCACTATACTAACTTTTTCAAAATGTCATTCCTTTTAATAATTCTAAGCGCTGTTCTGTATCTTAGAGCACCTTGCGCATCTCGTCCATCAGTTTGCTTCGATTAATAAGATCTTGAATAAAAAAGACTGATAAAACCATACCTTGCAGCAGATTACTTACACTGTTGAAATGTTCTAGACAAATATGCATGGTTCTTACTTTTATAAATAAGTTATGCTAATATATTTCGAAAAGGATCACATTGACCAGAAAAATATATATTAGTAATAAGTTGGAAAATATATTAGGGATATAGAAATAAATGAAATGCCTTTTCGGAGAGTAGTTGCATAAAATATATATCACCATCATCATCATTGTCAACCATTATCAATCCACTGCTGGACGAAGGTCTCCCCAAGTTTCCTCCACAACGGTCTGTCTTGTGCCAGTCTCCTCCATGTCACCCCTGCATACTTTCGAATTTCATTCACCCATCTCCCATGTGGTCTTCTTCTGGGTCTTTTCCTGTCCCCTGGAATCCAATCTAAAATTTCGGCTGTCCATCGATGATCTGTCCTTCTGGCAGTATGTCCAGCCCATTGCCATTTCAGGGATTTAACTCTGATCATGATGTCTTCCACTCTTGTCGTTTTTCGGATCCACGAGTTCCTCTTCTTATCTCTCCTGGTTACACCAAGCATGCACCTCTCCATGCTACTTTGAGTTGTCTGCAGCCTTTGTATGTCTCTTTTAGTTAAGGTCCACGTCTCTGCACCATACGTAAGCACTGGAAGGATGCATTGATCAAACACTTTTCTTTTAAGACATAACGGCATATTGCTCTTGAAAATTATGCTGTTTCTTCCAAAAGCTCTCCAGGCAAGTTTTGTACGCCGATTAATTTCTTCATCAATGTGACCTTCACTTGATATCTGCTGTCCAAGATAAACGTACGTGTCTGTTATCTCCAGCTTTTCTCCATCAATCGATAAATCTTCATTTCTTGTAAAAGCATTGAACATCACTTTTGTCTTCTGAAAGTTCATTTTTAATCCCACTTCTTTACTCTTGTTAGCAAGTTCCTGGATCATACTCTGCAGCTCTGATGGGCTAGTTGCAAAAATGACTACGTCATCAGCAAAACGAAGGTGGGTTAGATAATCTCCATTGATCTTTATCCCCTTGTTTTCCCAGCTCAGCGACTGAAAATCACCCTCCAATGTGGCATTAAAGAGCTTCGGAGATATGGTGTCACCTTGTCTCACTCCCTTTCCAATTTTTACGTGTGTTGTATTTTAAAACAGCCTAATCTTTGCACTTGCATTTTCATAGATGTTATTAATAATATTAATGTATGCATCTTCAATACCGCAGGTTTTCAGAGCCATTGTAACTGCTGATGGTTTCACCGAATCAAAGGCTTTTTCATAATCGATAAAAGCCATGCACAATGGAAGTTCATATTCCCTCGCACTTTCAATTAGTTCTCTCAGCACGTGGATATGATCTATTGTGCTGTAGCCACTCCTGAATCCAGCTTGTTCTCTCGGTTGAGCCATGTCCAGTGTTACCTTCAAGCGGTGTGAAAGAACTTTAGTGAAAATTTTATAAACTACTGATAGGAGGCTGATAGGTCTGTAGTTTCCGAGATCCTCAATGTCACCTTTCTTATGTAGCAGGATCATTGTAGCGGTGTTCCAATCCTCAGGAATCTTTCCTTCATTAAGGCATCGAGTGAAAATTTGGGCGAGTACTATTTCGATTTCTCCACTTGCTTCTTGTATGATGTCTACAGTAATTCCATCTTCTCCTGGAACTTTTCCTCGCTTCATGTTCTTGATTGCATGTGCAACTTCTGCTGGAAGGACTGCAGGAACTCTGGTACTGGTATCTTTCATGATGTCTGGAGTGCATATATCATCCCTTTCATATAATTTGGAGTAGAAATCTTTCACTCTTTTCAAAGTTTCGCCTCTATTTCTTGTTACAGAACCATCTTCTTTTCTCAGTGCCATAATCTGTTATCTTCCCTTACTGAGATGTCCCTTTGCTATCTTTAGGCTTTGGTTGTTTTCAATTGCTTTCCTCACTAGTTCACAGTTGAATTTCCTTACGTCTTCAGTAATACTTTTTCTTACTGTCTTGCATAGCTGTATATATTCCACTTTGGAAGTCACATCTTCTTTAGTTTTCCTCAACTCTCTTCTTTTTTGCATCAACATTTTGGTTTTTCCTGATAATTTGTTCACATGCAACTTGTTCTTAGACCCAGCTAATTTTGTTGCTGTTTCCATAAGAGCTTTGGTTACTTTTCTGTTAACTTCCGAGATGTCCACTTCTTTTGATGTTAGGCCTTCTCAAGCAGAGAATCTGTTCTTCAGTTCTAACTTGAAGGTATTATGGTGTTTTTTAAGGTTGGTTATGTCAATAGATTTTGTTTGTCTTATGAGCTTGCCACGTTCAAGTTTAGTGTTGAGGTGCATCTTACATCTCACCAATCTATGGTCACTACCTGTGTTGAACTTGTTTAGCACACTGCAGTCTTCTATGACGAATTTTTTGTTACACATAATAAAATCAATTTCACTTGTCGTCCCATTTGGATGTCTCCATGTCCATTTCCTGTGTGGCTTTTTCTTGAAGAAAGAGTTCAAGATGAAAAACCCTTCTGCCTCTGCAAACTCAACAAGAGTATTTCCACGCTGGTTTCTGTTGCCATGACCGAATTTACCTACTGAAGTTTCATTCTGTTGCCGTTGCCCTATTTTTGCATTGAAATCTCCCATAATTATTTTCAAGTGCTGCTTACCTTTATTATTTAGATGACAAATTTCCTCATAAAATTCTTCAATTTCTTCTTCAAGATGACTTGTGGTGGGTGCATAAGTTTGAATAATCTGAGCCTGGTATCTTTTCGAGAGTTGGATAACAAGTCGTGCAACTCTGTCAGAGGAACTTTCAACTTCTACAACTTTATCCTTCAGTTTCTTGTTTATTATAAATCCAACACCACTAGTTCTGCCAGTATCTGTCCCATGATAGTAGAAGAGATGCCCACTTTTCAGTTCGATGAGATCTTCTCCTTTTCTCCTTACCTCACTTAGCCCCACGATGTCCCACTTGATCCTTTGTAGTTCCTCTTCCAATTCAAGAAGCCTTGAATCAGAAGATAGGGAGCGTCCATTGTAAGTAGCCAAGGTCAGCATCAGATGGCAGCCTAGTCCGGTCCTCCGGGGATTCTTAGCACCCTCTGCCTTCATGTCGCACTGGCCGCTGCCTTGGCCAGATACATTCCAGCTGCCGGAGACTGAGGGCCAAGATTTAAGTTGTGGAATCATTTTGGAGGGGTTTGGCCATAACTCACCACGCTGGCCAAGCGGGTAGGTGAGTGTGGGATAGCATTTCCTCTAATCCCGATGGTATAGTTATACCGCTATGGGCGGTCGTCAGAGCCACTTTAGTGGGAACAGGATGCACCACGAGAAGGTGGGGTTGACATTTGTCAAGGAGAGGCTGTGATGTTACGCATCACCTGACCTTACATCCCAATCTTGGCCCTCAGTCTCCGGCAGCTGGAATGTACCTGGCCAAGGCAGCGGCCAGTGCGACATGAAGGCAGAGGGTGCTAAGAATCCCCGGAGGACCGGACTAGGCTGCCATCTGATGCTGACCTTGGCTACGTACAATGGACGCTCCTATCTTCTGATTCAAGGCTTCTTGAATTGGAAGAGGAACTAACAAGTATCAAGTGGGACATCATGGGGCTAAGTGAGGTAAGGAGAAAAGGAGAAGATCTCATCGAACTGAAAAGTGGACATCTCTTCTACTATCGTGGGACAGATACTGGCAGAACTAGTGGTGTTGGATTTATAATAAACAAGAAACTGAAGGATAAAGTTGTAGAAGTTGAAATTTCCTCTGACAGAGCTGCACGACTTGTTATCCAACTCTCGAAAAGATACCAGGTTTAGATAATTCAAACTTATGCACCCACCACAAGTCATCCTGAAGAAGAAATTGAAGAATTTTATGAGGAAATTTGTCATCTAAATAATAAAGGTAAGCAGCACTTGAAAATAATTATGGGAGATTTCAATGCAAAAATAGGGCAACGGCAACAGAATGAAACTTCAGTAGGTAAATTCGGTCACGGCAACAGAAACCAGCGTGGAAATACTCTCGTTGAGTTTGCAGAGGCAGAAGGGTTTTTCATCTTGAACTCCTTCTTCAAGAAAAAGCCACACAGGAAATGGACATGGAGACATCCAAATGGGACGACAAGTGAAATTGATTTTATTATGTGTAACAAAAAAATTCGTCATAGAAGACTGCAGTGTGCTCAACAAGTTCAACACAGGTAGTGACCATAGATTGGTGAGATGTAAGATGCACCTCAACACTAAACTTGAACGTGGCAAGCTCATAAGACAAACAAAATCTATTGACATAACCAACCTTGAAAAACACATTAATACCTTCAAGTTGGAACTGAAGAACAGGTTCTCTGCTTTAGAAGGAGTAACATCAGAAGAAGTGGACATCTCTGAAGTTAACAGAAAAGTAACCAAAGCTCTTATGAAAACAGTAACAAAATTAGCTGGGTCTAAGAACAAGTTGCATGTAAATAAATTATCAGGAAAAACGAAAATGTTGATGCAAAAAAGAAGAGAGATGAGGACAACTAAAGAAGATGTGACTTCCAAAGTGGAATATATAGAGCTATGCAAGACAGTAAGAAAAAGTATCACTGAAGACATAAGAAAATTCAACTGTGAACTAGTGAGGAAAGCAATTGAAAACAACCAAAGCCTAAAGATAGCAAAGGGACATCTCAGTAAGGGAAGAAAACAGATTATGGCACTGAGAAAAGAAGATGGTTCTGTAACAAGAAATGGAGGAGAAATTTTGACAAGAGTGAAATATTTCTACTCCAAATTATATGAAAGGGATGATACATGCACTCCAGACATAATGAAAGATACCAGTACCAGAGTTCCTCCAGTCCTTCCGGCAGATGTTGCACATGCAATCAACAACATGAAGCGGGGAAAAGCTCCAGGAGAAGATGGAATTACTGTAGACATCATACAAGAAGCAAGTGGAGAAATCGAAACAGTACTCGCCCAAATTTTCACTCGATGCCTTAATGAAGGAAAGATTAATGAGGATTGGAACACCGCTACAATGATCCTGCTACATAAGAAAGGGACATTGAGGATCTCGGAAACTACAGACCTATCAGCCTCCTATCAGTAGTTTATAAACTCTTCACTAAAGTTCTTTCACACCGCTTGAAGGTAACACCGGACATGGCTCAACCGAGAGAACAAGCTGGATTCAGGAGTGGCTACAGCACAATAGATCATATCCACGTGCTGAGAGAACTAATTGAAAAAGCGAGGGAATATGAACTTCCATTGTGCATGGCTTTTATCAATTATGAAAAAGCCTTTGATTCGGTGAAACCATCAGCAGTTACAATGGCTCTGAAAACCTGCGGTATTGAAGATGCATACATTAATATTATTAATAACATCTATGAAAATGCAAGTGCAAAGATTAGGCTGTTTGAAAATACAACACACGTAAAAATTGGAAAGGAGTGAGACAAGGTGACACCAAATCTCCGAAGCTCTTTAATGCCACATTGGAGGGTGTTTTTCAGTCGCTGAGCTGGGAAAACAAGGGGATAAAGATTAATGGAGATTATCTAACCCACTTTCGTTTTGCTGATGACGTAGTCATTTTTGCAACTACCCCATGAGAGCTGCAGAGAATGATCCAGGAACTTGCTGACAAGAGTAAAGAAGTGGGATTAAAAATGAACTTTCAGAAGACAAAAGTGATGTTCAATGCTTTTACAAGAAATGAAGATTTATCGATTGATGGAGAAAAGCTGGAGATAACAGACACGTGCGTTTATCTTGGACAGCAGATATCAAGTGAGGGTCACATTGATGAAGAAATTAATCGGCGTACAAAACTTGCCTGGAGAGCTTTTGGAAGAAACAGCATAATTTTTAAGAGCAATATGCCATTATGTCTTAAAAGAAAAGTGTTTGATCAATGCATCCTTCCAATGCTTACGTATGGTGCAGAGACGTGGACCTTAACTAAAAGAGACATACAAAGGCTGCAGACAACTCAAAGAAGCATGGAGAGGTGCATACTTGGTGTAACCAGGAGAGATAAGAAGAGGAACTCGTGGATCCGAGAAATGACAAGAGTGGAAGACATCATGATCAGAGTTAAATCCCTGAAATGGCAATGTGCTGGACATACTGCCAGAAGGACAGATCATCGATGGACAGCCGAAATTTTAGATTGGATTCCAAGGGAAAGGAAAAGACCCAGAAGAAGACCACATGGGAGATGGGTGGATGAAATTCGAAAGTATGCAGGGGTGACATGGAGGAGACTGGCACAAGACAGACCGTTGTGGAGGAAACTTGGGGAGACCTTCGTCCAGCAGTGGATTGATAATGGTTGACAATGATGATGATGATGATGATATACATGACACCAAGACTCGAAACAATAAATCTGCACTATCACGTCTTACTAACAAATGTCCTTATTATCCTGCTTGGCAGGAAGCTTCCATCGTTACAACACCATGGAAAAAATACCTCGTTGCTTTTTGCTGAGAGTTTGATGATATTCATCAATAGTAATTCAATGTTGCAACGACTATCTAACAATGAACATCCGCAATCCTTGGAAAAATATCCTGCCAAGTGAATCAAATAACACTCAGAATGACAACACCTTGAATACCTTAACACCAGACGACATAGCCACCCACTCGGCGACCCAGATCATCCCGTGAATAATCCCAAGCATGCGCAGTGAACGCACAGATTGAATCCTGACACCTGCCCATCTGTTTTTTAAGGTCAGAATCACCAATTCGTGAGCACATCTGAGGAGGATCAAAAGAGGGATCGAAAGATGTTATGTTATGTTAATCTGTCATTTATATCATTTTCACCACATTTGGTGTGTACAGGAACATAAGTTCTTTTACCTTTTAGTTATTTTAATCGTACATAGGACGGCAATCTTTTATTCCATGACTAACTTAGCACGAACTTTCATCTATTTTAACCTTCAACAAAAAGGTCATGAACTGCCTTGAAAATATTTCCATTCATTATTTTTTATGAACAAAGGAAAAAACATCTGTGTCAAATCAACTCGAACATAAAAGTCAAATCAACTCGAACATAGTCAAGCAAGTAGCATTGATACATTAGTTTCGATTAAGTAGCTTCCACTGAAAAATTACAAATCGGTTCTTGAGCAATTACTGTTTTGATGGCAATGTAGGATAGTTATGAAATTCATTGAAGGCCTAACAAAAGGCGATCTTAAATCAATTTCCATTAATCAAACAAAGTTTTGTGGGCATAATTATAAAAGTAATTATTCTTGCTGATATTATATTGCAAGTGATTGTACACTCATGGAAAAATAGGTCGGACACGAATATTTCATACGATAACACAGTTTTAAAAGAAATAAAATCCTGAATAATATAATTTCAAACACAGGAAAAGAATAACTTAATAATAAAAAATATATGTTTCAGTACAACACACCGCTACATGAACACTCGCCAAACCGAGTTTTAGTAAATATCGTGTCAAATAAATTAAGAAATGGATTGAATTTGATGTTTGCTTTAAAATGGAAATGGAAACATCTCAAACTGTTTCGTTTTAAATACCGCTCTTAGTATTTGCAATAACTGAATATTTATGAACATTAATCGATTTTGCCAGTATAATGTCTGTACCATTCGCGTCATATTATAATTTTAAATGTGACTACGAAAAGCGTTCTATTGATTTCGTGTAAATAATATTATAGTGGATGCCGAAAAGTATCTAGTTAGGCGTTTCTCTCTCTCTCTTGTTAAACATAAAAAATAACATGTTCGTCGACCGCGATTTCCGTTGTCCGTCACATATGATGTCATATCTAACAAATTGAGATTTGTCTTTATGATCGAAACAAGAAGACTCCGATTTAATGAATTTCACCTTAAAGTAAGTTTAAATTAATACTATTTTCTGTTTTTTGAATTTAATATATTCGTTTTACGTCTACTTAAATACACGTATTTACTAAAAAATGGATACAATTCCTATTTATGGAGAACTATTTATAAACAAAATGTAGGCCAAACTCGGCTTCCGTAATAGTAGCAATACGTCATGGAATAGACTTATACAGGTCATGCACAAACGATAATAAATTTTGGACGGTTCTTCCTGTAAAATATGACCATACTGTGCCAGTTGTGTTGTGGATAGAAAGTGTGATGAGGCATTTTTCTCCAGATATTCACACAAATCTTCAATAGCATTCTGGTATGAAAATTGATTAAGCCAGGATATCAGCTGCACCTGATCCGCATATTTGGCAAACCACAACTTGTAACATTTCACATAATGCACATTTGCGTTTTGATCCCTCATAAGAGTTTCCCATCGTTGTTAGCGTTAAGTTTTTCTATGGTTCTCCTAGCTTAATCGAATATTGAATGTTTTGTTGCTCCTTTTAAGTGGTTCACAATATTTGTGTAGGAAATCGTTTAATAAGTCGTAAGCAGAATGTTTTTCTCTTCTCCCATTTGTATCTTAGCTACCGCACTTTTACCTGCTTCTTCCATTCTTAATCAATAAATATCATTATGGGAAACTGGTGTTTATTCAAAGCAACGATTTTGTGTTTGGATACGTTATTTTTAGTATTTTGACAGGAACCAGAGTTCTGCCGAATTAGTTTTGTTTATACACATGTTACTGATGTGAAATGACTCACTCATAAGGAATCTTACATATCTTACGGTGTCATTTTGCATAACGCAATTGCGTTTGTGTCATTTTTAAACCAAATGTATTTTTCTTTCACTTCAGCTCTCACGTAGTTTGTTCAACATATTCAGTTTTTCTGATTTTGACTGTTTTAGGTCTAATATAAACCTTTTAAGGTGATAAAAACGCTCACTAATTTAGTCTCATTGAAATTAGAAGACACACATTTCGATTCACTTTTGTCCTACTTGTTAATTAAGAATTTGTAAATAGGACTTTCACATTCCTTCATTAAAAATACTCAAATATACAGTTTTGAAAATTTATTGTGCAAATATTTATCTGTATGTTCAAGGATGTGAATTCAGTTACTGAAAATCTCTTTAGCCAGGAACTAATTTGAGGTGAAGCAAAAGGAAGAAATGACCTAGGGGAAAACAAGGAAAAGCCATATTGTTACAGTGCTATAGGATAAACTTGTGATTTTCATTTCTCCTCATAGTGGATAAGACAGGGTTAGAATTTGTGTGTAAACTTGGAGAACCGTTTCAGCTCACGAAATAAAGAGCAGATGCTGGTATAAAAAGGTTGTTCTGCTGACTTCAAAAACTCAGAACTCAGACTAACGTTTGTCGGAGTTGTGTTGCGACTTCAATGAAAAGAATTGGTAGAAAAGATTGTATGTCTCTGAGTAGATAGGATAGTATCTGAGTTGTAAGATCAAACTTCAGAAATACACTATTTGAAAGAAAAGTCGATACAGCTTGAAAGAATTATCTAATAGAGATTAATTGGTATGTGAAACGTATATGTATAGGAAGGGAAATTATTGCAATTCCAGAACAGCTGACCATGTACGAGTACAGATCAAAGCGTTCCAAGACTAGGTTGATATGCAACAGAATACGTTACTTAACTCTGGCTATGATCTCCCTCAATGTAGCTGCCAGCGTTTTACCCACTCTTACGTTCCATGGATGTCCTGTAGGCGAATCGTGTCAAGCACCGTCTGCAATTCGCTCTGGAACTCCTACACGGTTCCAAAACGGCGACTCTTGAGCTTTTTCTTAGGTCGCAGGAGGCTAAATCCGGCGAGTAAGGCGGGTGAGGAAAGGTAGTCGCGCTGTTGCGTCTGCAAAACTGGCGTGTTTCTAACGCTCTGTGAACTACTGCATTGTCGTGACGGAACAGGAAATCGCTGCTGCGCCACATTTCAGGTCGTTTGTGGCAAATGTCTTCTCTAAGACGTCGCAGAACATCGCAGTAAAAAAAAGCGGTGTTGTGCACCGTGAATTCGACCTGGGGGACGAATTCACGGTGCACAACCACAAAAATCTCGAAGAACACGATGATGATGATTTTGGTTGCTCTCAAGACCTCTCGGGCCTTCTTTGGGCGTTAGGATGCCGGACTATTACACTGCGACGACTGTTGTTTGGTCTCCGGGTGGTAACCTTAGACACAAGTCTGGTTTCCAGTCGTGACACAAGACAGGTACATTTCATGCATCTCCGTTCCCGATTTGTCGAGTTTGACGCATAATTTAATGTTCGATTGCTGCTCTAGTTGGCAGTCTGTACCAAAATCGCAGCTGTGTTCCGCCCGTGGTCACCAAATATCTTGTATCACAGCTCCCGATGTTAACAGAACGACACCACTTGGCACAATAACCCATGAAAGTAAGTGCCCTTGATCTTTGCTCGCACAGACTCGTACTGCCATCTGTTGGCGAGCTATGTACTTAGTCTCGGAACCTTTTGATTGCACTACATGTTTATATAAAATTTTATTCATGTAATTAGCGTACTAGAGCAAAACGAAAACACCAACTTTCATGTATTTTCTTGTTTGATAAATGTTGAATCTTTCATATGACTTTGGGCATGCTGAGGTTTGATCTCAGCATGCCGAACGTCATCTAAAACAGGCTCGGGTACAAGAGGTTACCAGGCGTGCCGTAGCGGCATGAGGTTCACGGATACTGTCCTAAGGTGTAGCATACTGGATGCTGAACAGGTTGAAGGTCATTTCATTGACATTCCGGAATGAGCGTAGGTGGCATCCCATAATGTCCCAAATGTGATTTATCGATGGGAGTTTGCGTTCGGGCAGGCCATGCAAGATTATCCGCATTATGGAGGGAAGCATGGGAGACTTGTCTTTTGTGTGGCCGCGTATTATCGTGTTTAAAATTTTCTCCGTGATGCTCCGATAGGAAATTCAACACAACACGTCATAGCAAGTTATCGGTGTATTGTTAAGCCGTGAGGGTGGTACAAAGGAGTAACAAGAGTGTCCAGCTCTCCTAGAAAATGGTTCCCCAGACAATCGCTCCCGTTGTGCCGGTCAGTGGTAAAGGCAGTATCTGTGGTCTGGCCAGCTGTTCTCCAAACACGTATGTGCTAGTCATCAGCTCCAAATGCAAACCACGACTCATCACTAAATACAACACAACAACACTGGACATGATCCCAATTTCATCGGGATAGAAACCACTACAACTCTTGCCGGAGACAGTCGCTTGTCAGTGGTAGACGGTGGAGTGTCCTCCTCTAATGTAGTCCCCGTGCCGGAAGTCGACTGGCAACAGTTCGGATGTCTACTTCCGTACCTGTAGACGAGGCAACGTATCCACTGATGGTTGAGAGCGACGAATTCTGTTCTGTTCGTACGATTCACACAATCTCTCGATCTCCGCGTTCTGTCGCTGCCCTCGGAAGTCTGTTGCCCTCGGAAGTCTACCGCCTGTGTGTCGTTGGGTTCTGTTCTTCTTCACTCATTGGAGCTAAAATCGTCCGATTGCCGCGTCACTCCTAATCGAATGTCTGGCGATACACCGATTTGACCAACCAGACTCTCTCAGCCCAGTAATACGTCCTCTCTCAAACTCGCTGAACTGCGCGTATTGTGCACAGATCCGAATTAGACGCATCGACATAGTCCGTGATGGTTAATGCAATTGCAATCGGCTGTCACAATTATTTTCCCTGCGTGCGTGCTTTGCTCTTTTTGTATTTTCCTTGTTGCTCAGTTCACATTCTATGTGGCCGGCCACTATTTCGTCATTGGTCGTTATTTTTTATATATTTTTTTATTGGAGATTTAACGACCACTGTAAACAACTCAATGAGCTATAAGCAGTCGCCCGTCCTTAATTTAGGGTCACTGGTTCCAGGGAAGGGACAAAGACAGTTCCGTAAGACAAGCCCAGCATCCAAGTTTCACCGGGATTCGAACCCGGATCCATCTCGGACGAATAGTCAGATATCATCGGTTAGACCACTGAGTCCCCCGGGCGGCTTTTATCATTTTCAAATTCCGCTATAAGGTATTTGTATGCAGAGTATTATCAGGACCAAACGTCTTTCTGGAGGTACTTCTGTTTTTTTTTCTTTTTGGAAAATGAAGTATGTATGAAGATTTCTACTGGTTATAATTGTATGTACTCCTGCGACATAACACACATGCAAATTAAATTTCAACACATAGAAGTATGAAAGCAAACCACTATGATTTCACTTCAATTTGCTCATTAATGAGCACTTCTCGAGACTAGGAAATTTTAAAATAAATTTTATATTGGTGTAAAAATTCATTCGACAGTTTCTTAGAAACACCTTACCTATAATCATATTCTTTGTTACACTACGAAGCAGTTTATTCACTATTTCCAATATATTCTTATACGATGAAATAATATGTGGTGAACAACATTTTCTTGGTATGTTTTTC
The DNA here is from genome assembly GCA_039090855.1 of Macrothele yani. Taxonomy (NCBI): domain Eukaryota; kingdom Metazoa; phylum Arthropoda; class Arachnida; order Araneae; family Macrothelidae; genus Macrothele; species Macrothele yani. The sequence goes on along the minus strand of CM076999.1, from coordinate 72,317,797 downwards.
CAGAAACAAAGCATGGGAAAGATATGCTGCCGAAAGAAACGCAAAAACCTGAACGTATTATTAAAGTACTTCGTCAAAGGAAATGCTGAATTTTCTTTTTGTGGGTTATTACGAAGTTATTATGTTGACATCGCCACCATCATTGACGTCAACATTTTTCTTTTTCTTTTGTACGTTTGGGCTTCATGTTTACCTCACTGTACCGGTGCAAAATAACGCTGAGGATATTGTTCGATTTTCTATAATGCTTCATGGTAAAATATTTGTGTGAGGAGCTTGGGTTTTAGAGGCCGTCAAGGCTATGCAATGGGTACAATATTCTATATATTGCACCTACCTACATAGATTATTTAAATTTCCTAATTCCGGCAGCCAACGGCATTGGCACCTGCATCAGGGATTTCTGTTTTCAGAATGAACACTTTATTAAATGTTTGTTGATATTTAATGTACTCATAACGTCGGCACTTCCATATGTAAGGTAATTCGTACATATCATGATGAACACCCTATGAAGGACTTATACTTAACTACTGTTAAGAACCCCGGACAAATGCGAAACATCTTTTGAAACACATTCTACATAATTAAGTGTGAATATATTAAACTGCAAGGCATAAAAATATAAAGTTTACATTGGATTAATGTTAGTAAATCAAAGTGAGATATTCAAATCTCTACCAATTTGTAATGAGCAATCTTAAGTCCGAAATTACCTGTATTAGAATACTGTAAGAGTGAAAAACCTTAGTCGATAAAAACAGAAATGGTTCATCGAAGATCCGGAACATTTTGACTAGCGCGTATTCTTGCAATTTGAACCAACTCAATGTGTCACGAAAGTGTATAAATAACACATGCTGTTGAGCTTTGTCAACCAGCGTTATTTTTGTTAATCTCATGGCAATGGCAGACGACTTAAGCTAGTCTGACAAATGTCGCATTGTAATGACCACACGACTAGGTGAGAGCATTTCCAAGACGGAAGGCGTATGATGTGATCACTCAAAGCTGTGGTTAAAATCTTGAAAATGTAGTCCCAGGAAGGAAAAAAGACGAACCGTCAGCAAGGTGTGTGGCAGCCACGACATATTGAACCTACAGGTGGGCGAAGGCTGTCCCGTGTTGTACCAGCCGACAGACGGGAAACTCTGAAGCCTCTTGCCTGTAATTTGAATGCTGGTGACGGGATTAATATGTCACAACATACACACACAGTAGTACGTCGCTCCCTCCTGCAAATGGTACGAGCTGCATGGCAACGGGGTGCTCCGAGCACACATGCTAAACTAGGTTCATCGACGAAAGTGACTACAATGTACACCCTTAGTTTCAAAACCGTACTTTGATTAGAAGAAGGTAGTTTGTTCCGAGGAATATCCTTTCCTGTTGCACGATGGGGACGACCGAATCGTGTCCGTCGTGTACCTGGGAAAGTGTTGGCAGCAGAATGCGCCGTAGGACTAAACGAACCGATGGAGCAAGCTCAATTCTTTGGGCAATATTCTACTACGAAACTCTGGGTGCAGTCATTCATGTGCAGGAAACCATAGCGTGTACTACCAACGTAAATATCATTACAGATAAGGTACATTTTTTCGTTGCAACGGTACTCCACTCCAGTACTGCCTTCTTTCAATGTGATAAATCGGCATGCCACAGTGGCAGGATTGTTTGGCATGGTCGGTACAGCACGTGGAAACCTTCCAAGTATTGCCCCGGCCTCCAATTTCTGCAGATATCAATTCAATCTTGCATCTGTAGTTTTGGGTGAACCTGCAAATACGATCTACAGCTGCTCATCCACTATGACAACTGCACGTAGCATTCATTTTTATTGCAAAAGTCTTAACGTTATTTAAATTTTGCAAAACGTTGTGTGCTTCTTCTCAGTACTTATAATATTTAGCCTCTGTCCCATCGAGTAAATCCTCACGGTGATATCCGGAAATTTCTTTGACGACGAATTTTAATGCATCCTATTAAAAGGCACAATTATTAGTTACCTCCACAACAAATTTTCTAAGAGAGATAATTCCTATCTGAGGTTGAGAGACCCGAACCCTCAGCGCGCTGCGCCTTTTGTCAGGTGAAAAAGAGAAATATTAGATGTTTGGGAACAGATTTCCCTGATAGAATAGTACGAAAGAAAAGTATGGAAATATTAGAGGAGAGGGAGTAGACGGTTACCCGTTAAGAAGTGAAGTTGTAAGCTGCCCTACATACTTACCTGTAACAACAAGCCATTTCAAGTGCTATTTCTCTCCGCAGAAAAATGCCCGGTACATCTGTGCCACAGAAGAGCACAGGGGGAAAGGAAGGAAAGGACACGGGAGAGGGGAACCTGGAAAAAAAAATCATCACACACAGAACATCTTTCCCAGAGAAGAATCGTCTTTGAACTCCGGGTAAGACAAAACTGGCCATTTGCTCAGTGTTGCTCGCCAGCCAATGAGAGAAAAGATTTTTCCCCATTGCTTTACAGAATTTTTTTCACTGGTTTACTTTGTTGATTCTTGACAGGCATGTCAGATTAACCATAGCTGAGGTGGTGTGATCACAAAGTTACATCGATCGAGGTTTCAGACGCAACATTTTGCTCGGCTCTTAAAAGGGCCTTTTTTTTTTTTTTTTTTTGTTTTTTTTTTTAATTAAGGAAAAACAACAACAAATTTTAACATAAAAGGCAAGACCAACAATACCTTGTTTTTTTTTTTTTTGTTTTTTTTTAGGGGCAGAGATATTTAGTACAAAAAAGATAAATCTTTTATGCAACATTTTGCTCGGCCCTTAAAAAAGCCCTTTTTTTTTTTTTTTTTTTTCTCATTTTAATTTAACTAGGTTTCTTCACATGGGTGAAGTATGTTTTCAAAACAGAGTACGGCTCTTAGAGGATCCCACCCCCCTTTTTTTTTTTTTTATTTAACGAGATTAATTCACATGTGTGAAGTAAATTTGCAATCAGAGTAAGGCCCTTAAAAGAGCCTTTTTTTTTTTTTTATCAGAAATTCTTCATAGGTGAGAAATAACCTTTAAACCTAGTCCCAATTATTGTTATTTTTTTTGCTAGGGTAGCTGTGAATTGGGTTAAAAAATTCTGTGAATTGGTTTACAGAATTTTTTCACAGGTTTATTTTTGTTGCTTCTTGACAGGCATGTCAGAGTAACCATAGCTTGGGGTGGTGTGATCACAAAATTACACCGATCGAGGTTTAAGATACTCCTTTAGAGTATGCAACATTTTGTCGGCCCGTAAAAGAGCCTTTTTTTTTTTTATTTAACGAGATTAATTCACATGTGTGAAGTAAATTTGCAAATCAGATAAGGCCCTTAAAAGAGCCTTTTTTTTTTTTTTTCAGAAATTCTTCATAGGTGAGAAATAACCTCTAAACCTAGTCCCAATTATTGTTATTTTTTTTGCTAGGGTAGCTGTGAATTGGGTTCATTTCTGGAACTTTATTCAAGATAGTTTTTGGCCTTTTATAACTGTCAGTTTCATTGACAGTATAGTTAATGGCCGCTCTGACTAGAGGATTAGGATGAATCTTAGCTTTTTCATAGTATCTATAAGCTAAGTCATACATCGTGTAATGGATGGAGTTAATATTTAGCATGCTTCGGATAGCATGGTTTGAAGTTCTTCCATCAAGTCCAACCATATATCGTAGGGTTTTATTTTGAAATGAGGTAATCTTATTTTTCTGCTGTTTGTTGCAGTTACCCCAGATAGGACAGGCATAAGTAATAACAGGGCTGATACAGGCTTTCCATATCAAAGTTTTGTTTTTCCTGCTAAGCCTTTTATTTTTTATTATTGGCTGGAGACTTCCTCTGATCTTAAGAGATTTGGACACAGTTTCTTTAATATGCTTGTTCCAGTTTAGGTTGTGGTCCATGAAAAGTCCTAAGTATTTAACATCATTTACCCAAGGTATTTTTTTTATACATTTCTATTTCAAAGTCTGGATTGTGATTGCATTTAATCCTAGAAAATAGAATTGCTTGAGTTTTTTCGGTATTGATTTTAATTTTCCAATCTAAGAAATATTTCTCGAGTTTTTCAACATAATGTTGCAACATGAAAGTTGCTTGATTTTTATTTTTGGAAGTATAAGCGAGTGCAGTGTCATCAGCATAGAGAGCTGTAGTCAGATTCCTGTTGTTATAGTTGGGAAAGTCTGACGTAAAGATAGAATACAGCGTTGGTGCGAGTACACTGCCTTGAGGTACACCAGCTTCGATTTTTTTCTTAACGATTTTTTCCCATTGATTTTTACAGAGAATGTTCTGTTAGTGAGGTATGATTTGATTATATGTATAATCCAGGGTGGGAAATCATGTGCTATTAGCTTGTAGATAATTGCCTCATGTGGGCATTTATCGAATGCTTTTGCCACATCCAGAAATATGGCTGCTGTGTGTTCCTTTTTTATAATTCCTTCAGCACATTTTTCAGTTATTCTAGAGAGTTGGTGCACCGTGGAGTGTTTATCTCTAAAACCTCCTTGAGTAAATGGAATTACTGGGAATTCCTCACAGAATTGTTGCATTCTAATAAGAATTATTTTTTCAAAGATTTTTCCCATGGTTGGGAGCAACGAAATCGGTCTGTGATTTTCAGGAATTGCCGGGTTTTTGCCTGGCTTGGGTAATAGTATTACCTCTGCTGTCTTCCAAATATCAGGGAAATAATTTAATTTAATGGCACAATTGTATATTTTAGTAAGGGTTTGCACATACTCTTCCGGTAATGTTTTCATAATTTTATTATTTATGCCATCATTGCCTGGTGCCTTTTTATTTTTAAGATTGTTAATATGAAACTTAACTTCCCTTTCACTGATGGGTAGTGGTTTTTCAAAGTCAGGAGGAACAAAAATTTTTTTGGCCCTTAAAAGGCCTTTTTTATTTCTGATCTTTTCAGTTTCTGGCGTTCCGGACCCGCGAGAGGTCGTAGCACCTTTAACTTGTCTATCGGACGTAAAGGAGACCGTAGTATTTTGTACTTTTGGCTGTTGTTTTCTTTGCCTTGTGCTTCTATTTTTTTTAAAAGAGATTTTCTCTTTGCTTTTAATTGGGGATGTTAATACAGGTTTTTTTTTACTAGTAAATTCTTCATAGAGTTGTGCACTTTGGGCGATGACTCTAGAATTTTCTACATCCTCCGCGTGTCTAAAATAAGTATTCAGGGCCTTTTTCATTTTAATGGCTACATCAGTGTCAGGGATGTCATTTATTTTAAACTGTTTTTCTAGTGAGTTTGCAAAAATTTCTGCTTTTTCTTCGTCAGTTCTAACTACCGTCCCATCTTCTTTTTGAAGGGGTGGGAGTAATTTGACATTTTTATTTTGCAAGCTCGACGTAAGATTCCATAGAGTCATTTTGTTTTTTTATCCGAATTTTCAGAGTAGTCAATATGAGCCTCCTCTAATACTTGACCCCATGACCCATTCTCGAATTTTCTGATTTCTCTTTTAATTTGTCTATTTATGCAGCAATAAAGGTCATAGAACGTTTTATTTCTTGTTCTTTGCCACTTGCTTCGGTACCTATTTTTTCTTTTATAAGTTCCAAAATTTCTTTGGGTAAATAGTACGGATTTTTTTCTCTTTAGCAGGAGTTTTGACATTCTTCCATAATTTTTTTAATGGCGAGGTTAAAGAGTTTAATAGCTGTGTCAGTTTCTTCTTTGCTATTACAGTCTCCAATTACTGGGGGTGGCACCAGTTTAATTTTCCCTTCAAATTGCTTGAAGTTAGTGACCATTTTGGGTGCTACCTTCACAGTTTTGTCAGTATAAAGCTGGAGGTGAACTGGATTGTGGTCAGAGGAGAGTGCCGCCTCAGTATGAATTTCAAAGTAATATTTATTATTCTTCAGGAGTGCAAAATCTAGTATATTGCTAGTTCCTCTGAGCGCCGTTCGTGTGGGTTCAGAAGGCGCCCCCAAGTCAATGTTTTGGTTTAAAAGATATCTGAAAATATTGTTCCCACTTTTATTAGCTCTTGGGCAGTGCCAATAGCGGTGTTTACTATTAAAATCTCCCGCAATGACCGTAGGAATATTTTCCTCGAAAAGCTTATCTAGAGCTTCCCTGGTAATAGTGTGTTTGGGATGATTGTATAGTGCCGTAAATTTAATCGGGTTATTTTTTGTTTGAATTATAACCGAGTGCGCTTCCATGCCATCCTCTGTGTTGCATATCGCTTCACTTTGCTCTAGTTTATCTTTCACTGCAATCAAAATTCCCCCACTTTGGGAGGTTTTGTCTTTTCTGTAAACCTTGTAGTTGGGAATTTTGAATTTAATTCTGTCCATTAGCCAGGATTCATTAATTCGCGCAATGTCAATTTTTTTGTATTTTAGGTAGGCTAAGAATTCTCTATGCTGCCTTTTGATGCCTTGCGCATTCCAAATTAATATGTTAAGTCCATTTGTTTCAGAGGAAAAAATTCATCCTCGGTTTTTTTCATCATTTTTTACTGTATCAATTTTATTTATATTGCTGTTAATTTCGATAACTTGGTCAGAATTACAATTGATTGCTTCCTTGCTTTTGACCAGTTTGGCAGCTAATTCTGCTATTTGATTGATGGTCCATTCACCATTTTTTGTTTTTTGTCGGTTTCTCCATTTATTTTTTTTTCCGTAAGTTTCTCACTCGTGGACATTCCTTTAACTTTTTTAATTAATAGGTCAAATTTGCTTTCTTCCTCAGAGAATGAGGGAAAGGTTTCACTAAGAGGGCGTTTTTCTTCTTCAGAGAAGGAGGAAAATGAAAATGATCGGCCCCTAAAAATGCCGTTGTTTTTTTTTCCCCTTTCCTCAGAGAAGGAGGAAGAGGAGAATGAACGGCTCCTAAATATGCCGTTGTTTTTTTCCCCTTTCCTCTGAGAAGGAGGAAAATGAACGGCCCTTAAAAATGCCGTTGTTTTTTTCCCCCCTTCCTCAGAGAAGGAGGAAAATGAACGGCCCTTAAAAATGCCGTTGTTTTTGTTCCCCCTTCCTCAGAGAAAGAGGAAAATGAACGGCCCCTAAATATGCCGTTGTTTTTTTCTTCATCGTTGTTATTAGCATACTGCAATTGAGCCTCTTCATTACAGTTATTTTTTTCTGCCTCTTTAATTTCTTTGCTAAGCCTGCCAGTGAAATATTTTGGTTTTTCCACGGTTGGAGTAACCAGTTTTTTGCTTATGCGTAGCATTTTCATCTATATTTTTATCAACATCAACAATTAATTTCTCTATCACTTTTGTGTTTTGGAATTTTTTTTTGCGATATTTTTTTATTTTTTCTTGGGGCACAGAATTCTGTATCAGGCTCTTAAAAGGGCCTTTTTTTTTTCTCGCCTAGATATTTGTCAACATCGGCAATCAATTTCTCTGTCACATTTGTGTTTTGGAAATTTTTGCGATGTTTTTCAATCCTTTCTTTTAGCACAGAGTTCTGTACCTTGCTTTTAGGGACAACTCTTTTTTTCTCTGTGTAATAAATTAATATTACGCAGGTATTTATTTGTGTCATTTTTCATTAATTCTGTGTCATTTACAGCATTCTTTATTTTTGAGCTTAACTTATGCTCATAAGATGACTGAGGTTGTTCTTTTATTTCAACCCTTTTTGTGTTTTGTATTTGCACAGTAACTTTATTGAAAAAAGTACTCGGCCCCAAAAAGGGCCTTTTTTTTTTTTTTTTTTTTCATTGCAAAAGCCTGACGCCGAAGCTGTCTCAGGTCTGTTTACTATAAAACCTTCCTCTTGGGTAAGGTTGTCCGGAATTTTCTCGGACTTTTCATAAATCATATCTGGTATTTTCTCAGATATTCCATCGCCCGGGCATCCCACCGGTGTTTTATTGAAATCTGAAAATTTTACAAATATCCCATCGCCCGGGCATCTCTCCGGTGTTTTAATGATATCTGAGATTTTATCAGATATCCCATCGCCCGAGCATCTCTTCGGTGTTTTAATGATATTTGTAATTTTTTCAGAAATCCCATCGCCCGGGCATCTCACCGGTGTTTTTTTCAGATCTGATATTTTCTCAGATATTATGTCTGGAATTGGCACAGACATACAAGAGTCATCGACAACTTTTTTGTCAGATGACGTGCCTAGAATTTTCTGAGGCACAGAATAAGGAAGTTTTTTACCTACCAATCTTCTTCTTGTTCTTTTTTGGATACTATGACAAAGTTCCGGCGGAAGGTTCTTAATTCTTCTAGATCTTCTTGGATCTGGCTTTTCAGTTGACTCCGGATTTCCCGTGAAAGTAGATGTGGAACGGGAAACGGCATCGCTTTTCTTGGCGTCAGGCTTTTGCTCTACAACATCAGAACTTGAAATTCTCTTAATTTTTTTCGATGGGCTTGAAGCTGAAACGAAGAGAAGTGGATTCGAGAAAATTTTAATTGAGCTTTGAAAAAAGCTTAACAACTAAAAGATCCCCTAACCGGACTGATTCGGATAGACTGGTAACCCAGAAACTATCTAATCGCAGAACAAGACGAACGGCCGACGACGACGAAAAGCTTACACTAAAGTTCACTCGCAGGAGCTCACACGATGTGCGACCTTCCTGCACGGAATCCAAAGGGCAACTGATAATGAACAAATTTTCTAATGTAAAAAGTCTGAATTATGTATTTTATATTTTAATATTTGTAAAAATAAACTGAAACTTTTGGACCTTCAGTTCAGATTGTTACTAATACGCATCTGAATGAAGGGAATGTTTTTGCCAAGAAGAATACAGATGAAAAGAAACTGAAGAATTTATGCAAATGCATACATTGTAGTAAGGGTGTGTTTACTAGAAGAGGTAAATTCTGATCAGTATGCTGAATGCTCAGATAAGATTACGGAAGAAGAGCAAATAAATCGGACACTTATTCATAAGTAACTAGATGGGATAGCACTCCGTCAGATGATAAACAACGTGGCGTAAAGATTCCTTTACAAATCACGATGAAACAAGCATCTGAAGAATGTCAAGTGATTCGTATTTTCCTACAAGGCGACGAAAACGTGAAATAGTGCTTGTCGTGGCAGTTGACGTAGAAAATAAAGAAACTCACAATTGTCTTTAGCACATTTAGAACATTCCACCGGAAAAAATCAGGTCAATATTGACTCTGCCGCTGTCCTTAACAGTCTTTGTAAAAACAAAGTTTCAAAATTATTTCTTTGCTGAGATTTTGAACTACTGAAATTTAAGGTTGCTCTTGAAGTAAACAACAAACTACTGGCCCATAAAGCGTCTTATTAGGTATATTCCACCATTTTACGTCTGCCTCCTTTTGATTGTTAAAATATGCCATATACGCAGCTACGTTTATCGTGCTTAATAGGGTAAAATTGGAAAAGTTTTTTAAATTAAATAATAATTTAACCGTCGGTTACAGTCGCGGTGTCTTAATACACGGGTATGTCCCCCAACCTGGAAACCTGGTTAAACCCGAGGGCCGAATAAACAGTCCTCAGGTTAGTTCGAAATGAAATGAATGCATACACCAGATTTCTAAACTGGCATTGTTAAAGGAGTTTCGGAAAAGATATATTCATTGCCTAATTAACTAGTAATTATTAATTATTATATATTATTGAATTATTCGATAAAATAGTGAATACTTATTAAATTTATTATAAAACGGGGTTACATGCAATGTTAAGGCGACAAGATTGAAATAATGAAAATAACGTACCGCTCTTTTGACATAAAATATTATGTAAAAGAAAAATAAATTATTTATTTACATAATTAAAGTACAATTACGGAAAGTTCGTCTACATGAGTCGCACATGTCAATGCAGTCTCCCACGAAGGTCATTCTATGATTGAGGATACTTCATACTTCACAAATCTTCAGCAGTGGGGATGCAGATTTGGTAAAACCCAATTATCTATATGGAATTGGAGCCTCTGCAAAACATATTGCACAATATAGTTCCAAATTAACAGAGGTATGACACGCAACACAAATTTGATACAAATTTCCTAGGAAAATCATTCCGCTATTGAATAAAAAAAAATCGGAGCAGCAGGTTTGTCTTTAAAAGTATTTTATTAAACGTATGTTAGGCTATCGCTGTAGGCCTCTATAGCGTTAGCAGAACGAGAGAGACTACCGGTCTATAATAGTGTGATAGCAGGCCATCTCTTCGGACGGGGTACATAAGAAAACATCCGTGGCAAATGCATACTAGATTACAAATGGCTTCAACTTCCTCATAGCAACAATTTGCGATATTTTTATCTGAAGTGGGTCGTTCAAGCTCGGAGCTAAGAACTGGCAACTGGATTTGTTTCAGTGTAGTAAAGCTTTAACTGAAGATTAAATGCTTTAAACTATGAACTTTTCTTACGCTACATATGTAGGAATAGTTCCTTGTGGTAGTGCAATAATTCCGAGTCCTTTGATGTGGAAAGAGGATTTACTTTCTTTCACCATTCCTTCATGACCAAAGTTGGCCGCATTAACTGTTAAACCTCTGCTGGTACGGACATCAAGAAAATTATCGGTCTAGTGATAGAAACAAAATTCTACTACATACCTGCTTCTCAATGTGTTTGTGATATGAAACCAGCTTTTCTTATGATATGAGAATATTGGTATTCATAAAGTTACGCAATGACAGCGATTAAAGTCAATACGCCGCACCGGTGGCGCAGTGGTCTAAGCGATGGCGTCTCATCATTCGTCCGAAAGGGGTCAGGGTTCGAATCCCGGTGAGGCATGGATGTTGTGTTTGTCTTACGGCACTGGCTCTCTCCCTTCCCTGGAACCAGTGACCCTAAATTAGGGACGGGCTTATAGCCCATTAAGTTACTCACGGTGGTCGTTAAACCTTCAAAAAAAAAGTCAGTACATGAAAATATACTGGGAAAGACGACATTATTCTCTATGTTGGAGGATTAAATACTGACATTCTTGTATATGGGAATCTATGTCTTTTTTACGGTAAAATACATTAATTACCTTTATTACTACGAAGGTCTTCACATATTCCTTTATATTCGCGAGATTATCTCGTGTTTCATTGCTTCATGTGATGTTGCTTAGATACTTTAATTTCCCTTAAATTCTCCAAATTTATATCATACTGATGTGACTTGGTTCTAACTATAAAAACATATTTAAATCACATTGTTTCTTAATCCTGTGTCTCCACTGGAATAACTCTGTTTCAGAAAGAAATACTCCAGAGCAACATGTAATTTTTGTAGCCTTAGAGGCATGAGTAATTAGTAATATGTTGCTGCCAATATTATGCAGTAATTTTCAAACTCGTATTTTACACCCAGCACGTAGCTTAAAATACATATCCTATTCACAATTTCCTGCGAAATTTTCTGAAAACGTTTATTATTTCAGATATTAATGGTTTTGGAATTTTTAGTTTTCTCTAATTTAATTCGATACATCACTTGCCTTCGCGTAACTCCTTCAAACGTCTTTTATGTATTCGAACTGGGGCTGCAAGACCCTGAATTTCTCTCTTATATTCGGCACTTTGATACGAATGATTACACCAGCTAACAAATGTAAATGTTTTCATCTTGTTTTCAAATTTTCAAGTGATCTATGTAAAATTCAAAAAGCTGATTACAAAATATTTTTTCATTATTTTTTGCACCACTTTTTTTACAAAAAAAGGTTGAAGACATTATGATGCGGATACATATATATACACAATTGCATATACTTAAAATAATATGTTTACTACATGAATCTATCCAGTTTTAAATATTATTACGTAAAAAGATGCCATTTATACCCTTAAACAATTTCAGCTGATTTTATGGAGCAAGAAATATGGTTTTAAGGGATTTCCGTTTGTGACCGCTTACATCAGTCTTTCTTTTTAAGCGCCAACAGAAATCTGCCATCATATGTTTATCGTACCGACCTTGATACCGTCGTTCCGTTTTTTTTGGCGTCTTGGTGAAGTCTTTCACTGGCTCCTTACTCATTGCAACCAAATTGTACGGAAAATAACCGAAATGAGAACATAGGAAGTGAATTTTGCTGTTCATATTGCATCCTAACAACTTGAAGTTTTGTGACATATCACTCACAATTTCTTCATAATTATGACTTCTAGTGTTGCCCAAAAAATTGTTGATCACATTTCTCAATCCATTCTTTGCTTCTTTCCCCACACCTGTCATATGCTGTTCAAACTGGCGATCTTGTTTACTTTCCATATTTGAGTGCCATCAAATATTTTTTCTTTTATTTTGGCACTAGGCAGGGAAAGGAACTGTGGCACAAGGAATTGGAAAGGTTTTCCACTTTCATCCAGAGCTTTCACAAATTGATTCATTAGCCCTGATTTGTTAGGGATTGGTGTTAGCTGTACTTCCTGTGGGTTCACTAAATTTTCAGCTGATATATTTTTTGTGCCTGGAATCTATGCATTTCTAGGTGGCCATCTTTTTTGGACCCAGCGTAAGTTTCCCTCTCTGCTATCTCATTGGAATAGAAAGCAGGGGAATGTTGCATAGTCTCTTTGCTGACTCAAAATTATTGCAGTCATTTTCAAGTAGCCGCATATTAGCCAAATGTGTTCATTATACTTCATTTTTCTGAGTACTATTTGCATTGTTTTGTAAGTTTCCTTAATGTACATGTAATTCGCAACTGGACTGTCATTATGCAATTAAACATCCTTTAAACTACATTTACTTGAGTTAATGAACAGACGCCAATCTTCTGGATCACACGGAATATCTCCTAATTGATGAATCAAATTTGAAATATCATTGCAATACTCTAAGAAATCGGCATTTGTAAAAAATCGTAGAAACCCTTTTTCAGGATTTCAGTAACAGGTGAAAATAATTTCACTTATTAATAGGTTTTCTATTTTAATCTGGAACCCAATATTTCAGCATAGCCTTTTTTTAATCTTAAATCCCGGGCTAAATTGCTTTGTTTATTTGATTCACCAGTTGGGGTCCTTTTTCCTCAACTGCAAGTCTTTCATGACTGCCTAAATCGGGTTCTGATTCTGGTGACACCTCTACATCCAAATTAAAATGCGGAATTGGAACAGGCGCAGTTTCAATATGAAGAACAGGTCGTTTAGCTGATTTTAAATTAGTATAAGCAATATTTGATTTGTTATCCTTTTCTACCCCGAAATGTTACACATGCAAAAATAACAGTCATCATAATGATTTTGCTGTTCACGCCAAACTATGGTTATCCTAAATGGTGAACATGAGCACTTATATAAGGACCAGAAATGTTTCAAAACAAGAACAACATACATTGACCGGAGCCCACGGTTTCTCCTGGTCTTCTAATATCACGCCAAAGTACGAATGATACAAATTAATTAATTTGTTTCTTCAACACGTATTCACTGCATATATAGCAAAATGAATTTGGATAATTTTTACATCTCCTAGACGATCTACTATTGCTTGGCATAACTTCAAAGCTACTGAAATGCGTACGAATACATGCAATTACAAACCGTCAGGACATAATGCTCACACGGGTTCACGTAATAACTTTGGCGTGTTTGTGTTCTTTTCGTCTGCGTACGTTCCTGTATTTCTCCTGTACTTTGTACCACTAGCACCAATTAGATGACTTCCTTTGCAAATAAGTTTTAGTTAATATTTTCAGTATTTCTGAAAAACAGTTTTTAAATTTTCAAAATCCGACACCTTAAAAAAGCGCCTGACTGATTTGTAAAATGAATATGTCTTGCATTACAGGAAAACGTCATTTATATATAAAAAAAACAAAAAATAAAAACAAACTACACGTGATAGGCAAAAAATAAGGTCAGTTCCGAACTCAGCATGCCCAATATAATCCAAAACAGTAAATATTTTTCAAACAGGAAAATACATGTAAGTTGGCGTTATCATTTCGCTCTAGTACGCGAATGACATGGAGAAAAAAATTATCATCTATGTTACCGATTACTCTGTGCAATACGTTCATATTTTTATTATTCTGTGCAATACGTTCATATTATTATTATTTTGTGCAATACATATATCCTTCTGATCTGTGCAATACATTCATAATTGGTTGGAAAATCGCTATAGTAACAAGCCGCTCCGTATGTAAGTAAAATGAAAATCAAGGGCGGAAATGTTTTATGTTGTTCTAAATGAGTAATAAATGATGTTAAAAGATGACTATACAACATTCAGAAAACTCTGTGATGACACTAACATTCCTGATGTTGTTAATCGGTGATGAATCTAAAATATTAATGTTAATTATCAACCATTATGTGTCCAACTCTGGCTCCCCAAATCTTTTCGGCATCTCATTATTTTGAGCCTGAAACTTCCAAGTCATTCCAACATGCCTTCGAACTTCATTAGCACATCTGCCACGTGGTCTTCTTCTGGATCTCCCTATGTCCCTCGGATTCGGTTTGGTGTTTCGTTTATCAAACGGTTGTCTATTCTTCTAGAAGTATGAATAACACTTTAAATTGTAGGGACTTTTCTTTCCTGATGATATGGTCACCACTTTTCATTTCCTAATCCATTTATTTCTCCTGTTATCATTTCCGGTTGTACTAAATGTGCATCTATCCATGATGCTGTTTGCTGTTTTCAGCCTCTGAATATTTTTTTCTATGTTCAAAAACGTTTAAGACATAACGGTACATTGCTCATGAAAATTTCACTGCTTCTTCCACACGCACTTCTCTCAGTTCTATATGCCTAATTATTTCTTTTTCTATGTGAACCTCGAACGACACCTGTTGTGTAAAGCAAATGTAGTCATTGGTTTCTTTTCGATTTGTTCCAAACATCGCTACATTTTCAGGTGGCAAAACATCTTACTTCAATTTGGTTTTCTGGAAATTTCAATTTAGATCCACTTTTCTCTTCTTAGCAAACACCTGGGTCATACTAGTTGTTACTCGCAAATTTACGATTTTGGCAGCTTACCGGAGGCGGGTTAAATAATCTCTATTATTCTATTTATGTTTGTTTGCCAAGCTCAATGATTTAGAAACCATCTGCAGGATGGCAAGGAAGACTTTCGGAGACATAATGTCAACCCTCTGTTGCAGTTTTGAAAGTGCAGTGTTTGTGTGCATCTGATCTTGTTTCTTTTCGTTTTCATAGACATTATTCATAGTGCTGTATGTATCTTTACCACCGCAGGAATGTAATATATTTACAATTGCTGATCGTTTCACAGAATCAAAAGCCTATTAATATTCAACAAAAACCTCGCAAAATGGGGAATCACAAATATTCATTCTTTCAGTCAGTTCTCTCATTTGAGGTGAACGATTTATAGTGCTTTAGATTCTTCTGCATTCCGTTTCTTTAGGTTGAGCAAAATCCTTTGTGTCATTCGAGTGATGCAAAACTACCTTAAAGTATATTTCGAAAACTACTTGTAGGAGGCTGAGCGGTCTGCAATTCGTAAGGTTTTCATGTTCCCTTTTTATCTAACAAGATTAATATAGCATTGTACCCATTATCAGGAGTCTTTCCTTTATTGAGAAATGTATACTGTATGTGCATCTTTTTACGTGGTATTAACGTTTTCCTCAGCGAGATTGTTTCGTACATACCGTTGAAATAATGCTTCCACCAAAAGAGTTTCCTTCTCTCAGTGTCCTAAAAATATTAGATCCCCTATCTGGTTTTCAATTTCCCAGTTTCCTGACCCTCTTATAAAACAATAACTTATCTGCGGCATTTTTCCGTGTTTCTAATAAATTCAAAGGCCTTTGATTTATTGTTCGATATTATTTACAATTTAGCTACATTTCGTGCTTCTTAAAACAAAATATCTGCATTCATTCAACTCGTCCGTGAGATGAGTGTTAACGTTTTCATAGAAACAAAAACTTGATCAACAAAGATTTATTCACAAAACAACAAGAAATCTTCCCCCGGAATATTTTTCATCTGTTAAAGATGTTTGCGTGCCACTCGGGGAAGGAAGTGCCGACACTACTGTATTATCGGACGCTCTTTCAGCACTCACGAAGTCATAGTTATACTGAGAAGAACATCGTATTTTATACTGGTTTGAACTAGAAACAATTGGCAGGGCAAGTTTAAATATCCAGTAATAACTTCGTTTGATAAAAACTAAAGCCTGAGAGCAAATGTTAAAAATAAAACAATTAAGAAAGTAGGTGGAAAATATTGAGGAATGGAAATAATCGCACATCACTGACATTAATAAAAAATATCCTCGAGACAAACATATATTACTTGCTTTCTATTCGTTATCGTGGGAACTTCACTTACCGTCAGCAAAAACATGAACCATTAAAAAACATTTAAAGAAAAAATAAGACTTCTGTTCATATAAGCATTTTTTTGGATGGGGGGAATACTGAACGCAGGATTTAAAAGAAGAAAAATATAAACTATTTGGGTATAAGAAGTACCTGTATGGCCTTCTTTGTTAATATATTGAACCTGCATTGTTTAGAATCCTATCTAAAGTTACGTGGTTCTACATTTCTAAGACGTTTCCTCATTTTGTATGTAGCACTACTTTTTACTAATGTATATTTATTTCTCTCCCACCATAAAAAAAAACAGCAAAACTTACGAAATACAAAAAAATCTTACGTTTCAGGAATGTTTTCCTTTAAGAAAGATGAATAACAAAACATTAAATTAAGAGCAATTTAACACGTGGAACGGAGAAAAAATTTTTAGCAGCCAAACATAAAAGTGAAAGTAAGATGTCTTCGTTCCTTCACAGAACACTGTTAAATTTAACACGTGTGTTTGCCCATTTTAATACAATTTATTTTATTTTTGTATTGTTTTAGCTGTTACATCATACCTTATATCCAGTTAATATTTATAATTTAGTGTAACGAAGGTTAATTATTGTAACAGCAAAGGAAGTCAGAGAAAAGGACTTTAAATATCTGACTAAGCCTTGATCTCGCTACCTGATAAATACGAGTGAAGTAAAAGTTACTACAGAATTAAAGTAAATAGTAGGCAGGTCATGCAGTAGATCTGCAGTTGTTAGTAGATATTACTAGCAGTTAAAAAGAGAATAAAATGTTATATGATAATTTTAAGGGTTTCTTACAATTAAGCAAATAAGTTTTTAATCTTTTTTTAAACAATTTGTAAATACTGGGAAAATAGTGTAGAGTCCTGTTCTGTATTACTAGAAGTCATTTATTTAAGAATTTCCAATTTGTTTGATATCAAAAGCTGTTAGTTTAGTGTATTACGTTGAAACTAAAGTATTTCGGGAAAACGCATTCAACATGAAGTATCGGTTTTTTTTTCTAGTTTGGCTGCCACTGTATATTTTGCAGTTTTGTTACAAATTTGGCAGCATGCATTAAAATATTGGCTATGAGGTTGTCATTATATCTCCTCAATCTTTTAGCGCAGCTTTAAAAATAGAATTAATTACGGCAGTAGCGATTGCGTGGGGATCTATGTCGTTCCTCTTAGATAGAAGAATTGAACAGTAAAATTTTATGTAGGAACGACCAAGGGACTGATACAGTTAATAATATAGATGCATTGTAGGGACACAAACGACGAATAACCTGCTAGGGCTCTTGCAAGGAGATTTTATTCTATGCAAAAATTCGTGTTTGTCAGGATTCAAATACATATCCGGGTACACACTGAAAAAGAAGTTGCCGTCAGAAAACCTATCCACAGCTTGGCAAGACCAGATGTCTGCAAACGAAATTATATCATGCTAGCTGTCATATGTGTGGTGAACTTTTAGATTAAATTTTGTGTAGTGTATAAATTTGTGTGTAGTCTATAATCCATTTTCCTAAAGCAAAATGCAACTGCTTTTTGAAAAAGGAAAAGTTTAAGTAAAATTATTTTCTTTCAAATCAGCATCATTCCTTAACTTTTTTGTTCTCAATGATACAAATTTAACAATGAATACGTCATTAAACCAGCGTACAATACAAATTTGAATTTGTGATTCCGTCTATTGGTGTAAATTATGAAAAGAGTAGTAAGACATATGATATCCGAAAACGTGAAAATTTCATCGTCCTGGAGCGGAAATCGAACCCGCGTCTCCCGCTTTCCTCCCGAGTATGCTCCCTACTACACCAGCCAGGACAACGAAGTTTAAATTTCCGAGTAATTTGAATTTAACATATCACAGGAATCGCAAGTTGAAACAACGACATTCATATATAGCAAATCTGAATAAATATAATTCATTGCATCCCGTGGTTGCCCGGAGAAGCAAATATATAATTACTACGGTATTACACCAGTCAGTGTACAATACAAATTTGAAGTTCTGATTCCGTCTATTGGTGGAAGTTACGACAAGAGTGGTAAGTCACATAATGTCCAAAAACTTGAAAATTTCGTTGTCCGGGTGCGAGAATCGAATCGCGTCTGCCGGTTTGTACCCGAGTATCCACTGCGTCACCCAGAAACACCGTCTCAAGGTTCCCAGTAATTTGTATTACACAGACTTAATTTGGTGTTAGTAGCTTTTCAGTTACCATGCATTGAATTGAGCGAAGTTGGATATGCGTTCTGTTTTTGTGTTTCAAAGCTTCAGTTTCTTTATAACTTACTTGATAAAACGAAGATTGATTACTGCGTGTCGCCCCGTTGGCGCAGTCGTCAAAGAGACGGCTTCTGCTCATTCGTCCGCGTTCGAATCCTGATGAGGCATGGATGTTGTGCTGTCTTACGGCGCTGGCTCTCACCCTTCTCTAGAACCAGTTGCCCTAAATTAGGGACGGAAGATCGCTTATAACCCATTCAGTTGCTCACGGTGGTCGTTAAAATACCAAAAAAAAAAAACTGATATAAGACATGAAGCTCATACTGTTTTTTTAAACTGTTTGCTCACAACTCTTGTAAAATGGTGAGTATTCACTCACTGCAATTTCACAAAAATAGCTGCTTCGCTTGCAAAGCTTTTAAGAAACTTTTATGTAAATTACATAATTTCAGAAATAAAATACCGCTCTTCAAATTATAAAGGATACTTCACTCAAAGTCAAAGGGAAAAAGCTATTGGCACATAAACCTCCAATGGATGTGCAAAACTGAAAACTTAAAATTGCTCTAATTTCTTTATTCCTTTCTATCATGCTGCACACTAGCTTATATGGATCTGAAGCAGATCATTACTCAGTCTCTGTTTGGGTATCCTCTTGCGGAATAACTGAACATTCCAAACAATCATTATATCTACGATGACTTCTATTGCTATCGTCAAACGTCTGTTTCGTGACAAATTTCTTTATGTTAATACATTTAATACAATTTTCCGTACATATGTAGATACATTGACGCGTCAGAAATCAGTAAGCTTATGTTAGATCTAATTGATTCGGATGGGTACAAACTTTGAAAGTTTAAAAAACAGTAAAACAAAAAGGCACCAAATATAAATCGCCTGGTGATTCATAATTTCTCTCTTCTAGAGATATGCTTAAAGCATGCGTGTTATCAAGAAAAATATCTTTGATTAGAGCTGAGGTCTGTTTCTTTAAACATAACCATTTTGTTTAATTTTTGTGAAATTTCCTTTAAATACTATGGTGTCCGAATACCGTACGACGACGAGATAGATATTTATTAAGTTCATTTGAAGCGAAACGAATGCCTTTCTAACGCGCTATAGAAAATTACAGGCCTGTTCATGAACCTCAGAATATTTTCCTAGACTTTATGAGACCAAACCTATGTAGACGTGTTCGAAGAATTAATGCCGTACTCTGACAACCGTTCCTTGGATGCCAGAAGGTTTAATCAGTATTTTATTATAAGATTTTATCAGAATCGGGACTTAAAACTTTTAAAAATAGAAACTGAAGTAATATTGAAGGCACGTAATTGGATATTAATATTGAAATGTGAAAGCATTCAGACACCTGTAGTGTCCCCAAAATCCTGAAGTCAAGCTCTGCACATTTTCAGAGCCATGTGGAGCAAACTGTGTCGGATGGTATACCAAATGGCTGGAAGTAAGCCAGATATTAGCTGATATGAATATGTGAATAAGAATTGAGGCATTATAATTGCTTAGGTTTTAAAAGTTTACCAAGTAAATTCAGAAATTTTGATTTACAAGATACACATTTGATACCAGTTGCGGAAGTGCGGGTAATTTAGTCTATCGTGTTGAGTTTTCTTACTCTATCCACAAGTTTGTTTTTCTGTTTTTAATATCCACCAGAAGGTTAAGCTGAAGTAATAATGAAGATCCCTGAAATCGTTCATTATAATTTCAAGAGAGCGTTAGCAATCACAAGCAATTCTTATGCATAATTGTACAGTAATGGTAGCTTTTCGCACCTCATTATCTTCGTGACAAATCGGAAACCACATAAGTATCAGCTTCTAATGTACTAAGAATGTGCTGTCTGAAGATTTGATGGCTATGAGAAATATATTTACCATTCAGGTTTCATCATGTTATGGCCTCCGAAAAGAATGAGCTTGGTGTTTCACACTTCTTAATATCTTCTCAAATTGATAAATGATAACAACGCATTCTGCTGGGACGTTCATTTCGGTCTGGGCTCCCAATCAAAACGTGTGATGATAAACAAATATGCCTTTGACTTGTGTTTCAGGAACCGCGAGTTCGAAGATACCTGTCAACTTTGCAAGAAAGTTCACCTGTTTTCGATGTATGCTGTGGTCTTTGTTGCACGAGCATAGGATTTGGCCTTAGCAAATAAAGGAGAAATAATGAATATACTAGGGTGACGAAATCACTAATTTCGAATATTTCATCAGCCAAAAGGGCTAAATCTTCCAGGTTATACCAGCTGACTCCCAAGATTAGCTGTACCATTGTCTGTAGAAAACATAGCTGGAAATACTTCGTCCCATCATGTATTGTATTTAGGATATACCTCATTTGTAACAGACCAGTAGAACTAGGAAAACCAAGTACCAATACATCAAATAAAAGTCTCATAACTTTTTTCCGGATTCGGCAAACTGTTCTATATGCCTTACTTTACCAGGTTGATACTTGACTGAATCTGATGAGTGTGAACCATTGTCACTGATCTGCGGTTATATTTGGCTGTCACAGGTTGAATATATGTATTAAGGATTGAAACTGCCCGTAGTCATTCCACCGGGAGAAAACTGAGATTAAACCTGACTGAACTATCACCCCGGTTTTATGTTTTAAATGACAGGAATAAGACAGCAATACTTGAGAAGAGACAATTATCAGAGTCCATGGTACACAGCATAATGAAATACTGACGGCAAAAAGACCTAATCAAATAAAATACTCATTCCTAATAGAATATATAAAAGCACGCAGACATACAGGCCAGCCAGCATATCTAGTGGTTCATGATAGTTAAGTATTTTAAATATGAAAGTGAAGAAAAAGTACCTAACACTTAATTTATAGCACATTCGCTATCAGCATCTCGAAATATTTACTAATTGTTTGCGATATATTTGAGGATTCCTTAATCCAGTTGTCTCATCTGCAATGTCCTCTTATGTTTATAAACAAAAGATAATTTTCTTTCGCCAATAAAAAACCCTAAAAAGATAAAATTTCTCGTTTGCTTCCCTTGAAATCCATTTTGGACATGTGACTGCAGCGCCACTGAACTGTATTGAATATATGCAATCTAAATTTCTAGTTGACTTCTGCAATAATTCCCTAACCTATAATCCCAAGCGAAAAGGTTACTTCTGATAGGAGACAGAAGCAAATAAAGACATAATACCCATACTTTTATTTAAGGCATGTATGATTTTTTCTAGTAAATTATTGAAGTTGGTCGTACTCGGAATAAAAGTGGTAATAATAATATGACTTGTGTTTACTGAAAAATGAAAATTTGAACTACATAGCAAAATTCCACTCATCTTATACAGTGTTTTTATGTATAAATAATAATGTGGATGGTCGTTTTTAATAAAAATATACGCTCAATGTTATACAATAGGAAGGAAAAAATTGCCAGCTATATCACACAAAGCACGTTCTAAACTTCTAAATGCCACTGTTCCACATTCGTGAATGGAATTGTAAATATACTGCTAATTTTTCTTTTTCTTATTTAGAAACAGAAAAGTATCAATCAATGACAAATATGATTTGCCACTAAGAAATGCACTGATGACTGGACAACAAAAGAGAAGAATACTTAATAATATACCGGATTTTATGTCATAATCTGTTAGCAACTAGCGTGTCATGACGTTTTTTATATTTATTTATGATATCAGTAACTTAGTATCTTTTATCTTAGAAAAAACGTACCATCCTGTGCTTTTTATTTACTTTTGTCGTAGAGTATAGCAAGATGAATATAACTGACGCCAGTGGGTGTTCTCGCAAAGAGTTTTCTTACAGAAGTCCTTCGCTTTAGGAAATTATCGTTTAACAATTATTCGTACTTCTCCTGAGACACCATAGATCAAGGTAGTTTCTTCTGTCAGTTGATGGAGTACGTCAGCCTCTGATGGAGACCCTAATGACATACCTACGTGCAACTTTATACCGTCCTCTTCGCTTGGAGAACATGTGTGTCTTATTTGTTGACGTCTATCTGGACTCATTCCATTATCGAATAGGAGTTCTCAACTATAATCTGAAGGTTTAGAGTTCAAGCCTTTGGCTTAAAGCATAAACGACGAGTATGGGAAGGATCTTTACAAGTTGTTAGCTTTTGTAACGATGCTTCCTACACCAACACTCCCACACGAATAAATATACTCATGCACAGCTGTTTCTAAAAATTGTAACCCCAGCAAAGAAGCGGGATATATTAAAATGAAATTGCAGATTCATCATATTACTGGAGATAACTAATTACAATTCTAGAGCAAAACAATTTTTTGCTTCAAAACTCAGTATCATGTGAAGCTCCCTCGATAAAAAATAACAGCCTCTACACGGCGAAGCATTAAATGGAAGAAGTTTTTAGTATTGTCCTGATAAATAGACTGCCATGTTCCTTCAATTCGAGACCCGAGTTCCTTTGTGGTTATTGGCGGAAGCGTTTGATTGGTTAGTCGCTTAACCAGCATGTCCCAGACATGTCCGATTGAGGACACATCCGGCGAACGTACAAGCCAAGGAAGAAGCTATATCTGCATGGCGGAGTTCTTGGACATTCCTTTCCATATGTCGCAGACCTTTTTCCTGTAGTAACAAGGGCCAGAACAAGTATGAAGGAAGGTTAAGATCTTTTTCTTTAAAACATCCGTGATGTATCGCTGGCTTCTGAACGCCGTCCTCAGTTCGTATCAAGCGAAATCGCGAATTGAAACCAATGGACCCCAAACCATGACGCTAGGCACTGCTCCAGTAAAGTGCTGCAAGGTGCTGTTCACGACAATGAGAGCCTATCACAATCATGGTAAATCAAACTGAGTCTTGACTAGTCAGAAAATACGACCTGTTCCCAATCACAGCTACAACGTCTGTGTTCGAGATTTCTTTGCGACATGAGTTTCTGTGATTGAGAATAATAAGAACGGGCTGCTAGCAACCAGTCCTCGGTTAACCAGACGCCGTCTAGCTCTGCTGGAAGTAAAAGCCTGAAATGTGAGAGTTCTCACTAGTGAGCTAACGCCGTGGATGTTGCTTTGCATTCCATCAGAGCCATGCGGTTGAAGTCTCTGTTATCCCGTGCAGTCTTCATTCAACATAATGCGTGGGGGTGTGGGAGTATAGAACGAATTGTTATAGGAGCTGATAAATTACTTTACATTAGTCGAAAAGTATGAACTGTAAATCTTTTTATTATGACACAGCATTTTCATTTCATAATCAAAAGAATCCGAAATTAATAGCGACACATAAGACACATGCCGAACACTTGCTTCACAATCCAGGTAGCAGGCAATCAGTTGAACATAGGTATGTCATCACCGTCTCCATCTGAAGTGGAATTACTCCATTAGCTGAGAGAAGGAACTGTGTTCGTTTAGTCTATCTTAAGAATAGAAAGAAGAATCGTAAAGCGAAATACTCCAGAAGAAAACTGATCCCAATGCTATTAATTGGTGTCAGTTATTTTCCGTAATTGTGTTCTTTAAACGAAGGAACCACTTGATGGTATAAATAACCAGTCAGATTTATTTCTTTTTTTTGCAAAGTAAAATTCCAGCTGTTCAAAAGATAAGAGTAATCTGAAAGAATATTTCTACCACGCTAATTGCTGACAGTTGAAGAACTCAAAGTAAAGGACGCAACATGATAAAATAATGAAAACTTCCAAGTAACACCTGCTATTGCATTCTGTTTATCAATGCTGTCCTTGCTCCTCACTCTACGAAAAGAGCGGGCGTGAACTGCATTTATTTTGCAATTTCTTATTAGCAAAATAATATTTATATAATAATAATTGAAATTTTTCCTAAACCAACATTTTTCATAACTTCCAAATATGTACTTTAAAAACTTCAAAGTTTTGCATTTCTCTCAATCATCTCTTTTTTTTTCTGTTTCATGAATTAATTTATTTTGAAAAAAAAACCGTAAAATAACAACTTTAGAATAAAGAAATTTAAAGTTATTACTGGAAACAAACACATTAATACACTTCGTAGTTGATAGGAATTGATATTTACAAAACATCGACATCAGTGCAAATGTAAAATCTTAAAAATCCAATTATACAAAGGCTAGCCTTTCGATTATGAAGGCATTAAGTAGTCTAGTTAACGGGCTGAACAGTCAAGAAGTAGATAATAAGTAATTTTTTATTTAATGTTTCTTTTCTACAAAGCCGATATTATTTTTCTTCACATAATTTCCCTTATTAGCGTTCTAATTCATATAAATATTCGAACGAAATGTGCCGAAATACTTGATGCGCTGACAGTCTAAATGCCAGGCTGTTTAATTATTCAACATAAGTTAACAAGTAACATGAGAAACGAATAATATTTTAACATTCTGCTTTTGAAAATCTTTATTAGTAGCATCTTTCAGTTTGGCGCAAATTTTCGTTTTCAAAAATATTTTGATTGGCGACACTAACTCATTTTTAATAAAATACTATAAAATATTATATAATCGCGTTGCAATGGCAGAAAGATTTAGACGAAAAGCAAATAAATTGTTACCATAGTGCTGCAAATATTTTGTATAAAACTTTAGGGCAATTTGATGAAACTTTTCACTTCCGCGCCTTTCCGACTCTGGATTTCTTCTGATTTCGGATCCTACGTTTTCATGTTAAATAATCTCAAGCATATGAATGTTCTTGTCCTCACATATAGTTTGATCAATTCTAATACAGTATCAATAGATTTCTTACCTATTTTCTCAAAGATTATCTTCACAATATTTTTTTAGTAACAGAAAATGTCGTCCATGAAATGAGGTAAATACTTGTTCAAATTGAGTAATCTGCAAACAAATTACATTGCCAGAATTTGTATTCTACATATAATAATACATTATTAGAATGGCTGTCTTTAGGTATAATTGTAGAATTGCAACCACAAGAAATTGATGAACATGGCCATTATTTACCACATAGACCTGTTGTAAAACAACATGGCACCGCTAAAATAAGGCCCGTATTCGATGTATCAGCATGAGAAAAGTCTTCTCCATCTTTGAACCAATGTCTCAATTGCGGACCTAAGCTTATTGCACTAATTCCTAGGCTTCTCCTGAGATTTAGAGAACAAAAAATATGGTGTGTCTGCAGATATTGAGAAGGCATTTTTACAAATTAGTGTTAGGAAAGTGGACCGAGATTTCTTGCGTTTCTTGTGGTCGGGAGGATGGAAGATTAAAGGTTTTGGGTCATACCAGAGCAGTGTTCTGTGTCTTAGGTAGTTTTTTTCTTCTAGGAGCTGTCCTTGCATATCATATACGTAAAGGTGTCAAAGAGCACCAGTATACAGAAGCTCTGATGGATCGACTTTGACAAATTTCTATGTTGATAACGTAGTCACAAGTGTCAACACTGAGTTAGAACTCAGACAATTTATCAGTGAGGCACAGAAAATAATGGAAAAGGGAAACTTTAATTAAAGAGACTGGCACTATACCGGAAGTAATGAGGCTGCTCTGTCATCAGTCTTAGGTTTATTATTGTACCAAAAATAAGATGTGCTACTTTTGAACATGCAATGGTTGCAACATTATCAGATGGGTACTGTTACCAAAAGACTCATCCTGTCGGTAGCCCAGAGGGTAAGTGATGCCATTGGGATGGTGAGTCCTGTCTTCTTGATTCCGAAACTATTACTTCAACGGATTTGGAAAACAAGAAGCTCGTGGGACACTGGAGTTAATGCTAACACCTCTAGGGAGTTTTTGAACTGGTTTAAAGATCTTCATTTGTTAAAAGAAGTAGAAATAGAACGCTGTGTTTCTGGACATGGTCTAAGTGAACAAAGGATCACTATACACACCTTTTGTGATGCAAGTCAACATGCGTATGCTGCGGCGATTTTCATTAGAGTACAGAGAGGTAAAACGATCAGAGTTCACCTTTTGGTGGCAAGGTCAAGAGTAGCTCCAGTCAAGTCTGTGACTATCCCACGTCTGGAGTTATTGGCAGCAATCATAGGTGCCAGACCATGCAGTTCGGTCTTACAGGGATTGCGTTGTTCCAAAAGCGAAGAAATAGAATTGTGTTTCTGGACCGATTCAACAACAGTATTTGCGTGGACCCAAAATGATCAAATGTGGTCGGTTTTTGTGAACAATCGCGTGAAAGAGATCAGAAAGCTAACAAAACCTGGGTCCTGGAGACATATACTTGGTGAAGTCAACCCTGCGGATTTTCTACATCAGTATTTGAAACGGTGGGAGTAGATTTAGCAGGACGTTTATAATTAAAGGGAGGTATTAAGGCTGGGATCTGTCTATTCACCTGCGCAGTATACAGAGCAGTACATCTTGAACTTGTAACCACTGTATACACTGAGATGTTTCTGCAGGTCTTTCGAAGATTTATAGCGCGACGTGGAAGACACAACACTGTTTATTGTGACAATGGAACTAATTCCGTGGGCGCTGCTAATGTACTAAATTCTGTTGAGTGGAATGAAGTATAGAAATTTGGCACATCCAAAAAAACAGAGTGCAAATTTAATCCTCCATTGGCTCCTTGGTGGGGTGTTGTTTGGGAAAGATTAATCAGAATAGTAAAACAGATATTCAGAAGGGTATGGAGTAAAGCGTACCTATGCCGCGTTAAATTACTTATGTGTCAGAATGTGATGAATTGGTTCCTCTGTCACCTGCTTTATTTCTGTATGATATAAAGAATAATAGTGTAGAAGATTACGATAAAGTTATCTCCAAATCGTTGAACAAGCAATTAAGATATCGACAACGGTTAATAAGGGACCTTCGACAACGTTTCAAATCAGAGTATTTAGGAAATCTCATACAAAGGACTCGCTCAGACATTCATCCAAACGAAATCTCGAAAGAAGATATTGTGCTTATAGGTGATCAGAATGGGAAACGTATAGACTTTCCCTTAGGACGTGTTTTGGTACTCATACCAGGTTCAGACGATGTTGTAAAACTAGTTCGAGTACAAACAGCTAATACTAAGCTTTTACGCCCTATCCAGCGTGTTTTCCCTTTGGAAATATCTTCGAACTGTTCGGACTCTATTGAACAGTTACCGGATCCAATAACACCACGGGCGATTTCTACGGATCCACCAACACCACGGACAATCTCTACGGATCCACCTACTCAATCTCTAAGATTGGAGATATGATTAGAGAACGAGATTATCAAACGAAGAGTGGCCGAGTCATCAAGTTTCCTCTGAGGATGGACTTGTAAACTTCAAAACTGTTGATTGTAAGTATTATTTGTTAAGTTACCTTCAAGCAACTCAAGGTGGGAGTATCTTTTTTTCAGATTGGAGGTTTAACGACCACCCTGAGCAACTCAATGGGCTATAAGCAGTCACCCGTCCTGAATTTAGGGTCACTGGTTCCAGGGAAGAGAAAGAGCCTGTGCCGTAAGACAAACACAACATCCATGCCTCACCGGGATTCGAACCCGGACCCCTTTCTGACGAATGATCAGAGGCCATCGCTTAGACCACTGCGCCACCGGGGTGGCATTCTTATTTTGTACTACATGCGTCTGAGTGGCATCAGTATGAGAGGAGATGATGTATTGGTTCTGGTTGTGTACGGAAGCGAGGACGTGTGTCGCCGGTAAAAGAACGAAGTTGTTTGGAGTTGTGATAGCAAATAAAGGTTGATTGCGAGTAAATAATTTTGTGCTCTAGATCTCTCGAAACCTGTTTTAGCTAATGGCTATGTTTTACGGCTTGTGGAAGCAACAGCAAGATTCATAAGATAATTTCTTTTCTGGAAGATTCCTCTGGGGTCATCTAAAGAAACTGTTATATCGACGGCCTGTCAACAGCTTGCACGACCTAGCGGCCACCTTACACGCTGCTCTCACAACTGTTACCCCTGCCCCTGCTATGCTGCAACGCTTGCAGATGTCTATTCCTCGGCGGGCTGCCGCCTGTTCCATACTACAAGGCGGTCATTTTGTACACATGTTGTAATCTGACACGAATCCACGTGTTTTATCATTTGTGTTGTGGTGTTACACATCAATAAATTACATGTTTTCTGACAAAATGATTAGGTACGTTATTTCTCATGTTTGTATTCTTACCGGATGTGACGTCATGAACTTTCGGCGCGTATGTCTCCGGAAAGCGACGTCCGATCGGACAACGGACAACGGTTTTCGATTTCTTTTTCCACAAGGAATTGACCGGTTGGTTTATTGTACGCTCGATTCTGATCACCCTGTATAAGGGTATGTAATGCTCATTCCCTGTGTTTAGGTACATTTTAACTTAACGTAATCAGCGCTTCTTGTAAACTTTAGGCTTCGTTCTTGGAGTTATATAAAACTGAAAACATATTGTATTGAGATGATGCATTTTTGAACCTAAATCAAAGCAATCGCTGCAAAACAAAAAGTCCTGATTACTATCAATATGTACAGCTTTCATGTAACAATATATGATATGGAACTATTAGGCAATTCGAAAAGCACATTCATTTGCGGGTAAATGATATAATGCAAGTGTTTTGTCTTTGTCATTATATACAACATGCGGTATGCTTACTTGTTTCAAAAATGCATTCTTTTAGGTTTTTCTGAAGTGTCATGCTTTTTTAAAATGCAGTATGCTACATATGCGAGTTCTCAATTGTATGTGGTATGTGGTACTTAAGGAAATAATATTCCTGAGATTCCGGCAATATGCAGGAGGCGATATGCCTGGAATTCATCTTTGTAACAATTGTTTATTGAGACATTCATCTAAAGGAACTGGTATATCGACGGCCTGTCAGCAGCCTGCACAACCTAGCGGCTACCTTACACGCGGCCCTCACAACTGTTATCCCTGATATGCTGTAACGCGTGCAGATATCTATTCCTCGGCGGGCTGCCGCCTGTTCCATACCACAAGGCGGTCATTTTAAACACATGTTGTAATCTGACACGAATCCACGTGTTTTATCCTTTGTGTTGTGATGTTACACATCAATAAATTACATGTTTTCCTGACAAAATGATTGGGTAAGTTATTTCTCATGTTTGTATTTTTACTAGATGTGACGTCACGAACTTTCGGCGCGTATATCTCTGGAAAGCGACGTCCGATCGGACAACGGATATCGGTTTTCGGCTTCTTTTTCCACAAGGAATTGACCGGTTGGTTTATTGTGCGCTCGATTCTGATCACCCTGTATAAGGGTATGTAATGCTCATTCCCTGTGTTTAGTTATATTTTAACTTAACGTAATCAGCGCTTCTTGTAAACTTTATGCTTCGTTCTTGGAGTTGTACAGAACTGAAAACATATCGTATTGAGATGATGCATTTTTGAACCTAAATCAAAGCAATAGTTACAAAGCAAAAAATTCCTGATTACTATCAATATATACAGCTTTCATGTAACAATATATGATATGGAAGTATTCGGCAATTCGAAAAGCACATTCATTTGCGGGTAAATGATACAATGCAAGTGTTTTGTCTTTGTCATTATATACAACATGCGGTATGCTTACTTGTTTCAAAAATGCATTCTTTTAGGTTTCTCTGAAGTGCCATGCATCGTTTATAATGCTGTATGCTACATATGCGAGTTCTCGATTGTATGTGTTATATGGTAATTACGGAAATACTATTCCTGAGTTTCCGGCAATATGCAGGAGGCGATATGCCTGGCATTTATCTTTGTAGCAATTGTTTATTGAGACATTCTAATGTTTTATGTAATGTGGCAAAAACATTATTAAGCATAACATATCTGAAGAAAAATTGTTAAACCTTGTTTAATAATATTCAAATGCTAGTCTTTCTACAAAACCTCCGAGTAGCATTCTTCCAGTATTTGCCACTTTAAAGGATAGAAATGATATATAAGATATTTTTTATACTCATTTCCAGGGTCGTACATCGTCAGAAACCGCACGAAAATTCATGATAAATTCTATACTGGTTGAGAAAATAGTCGATGCCTTTTTTAAGCAAATGTAGCTAGCCTCGTATTTAAGGGTTCAATCTTTTGTTGTACGGCACTGATCTGTACACGTAAATTGCTTTGGCTTCACATTTGAATGGAATAAAGCACTTCGCTTCTTCGGCTGCTTAGTTTATCCCCGAACCGGGTTAGTTTAAAAACATTCTGAATTTACTCCATGAAAATGTATTCCTCTGGTTATCCATGGTGTTAGATGCCCCAAGAAATATATCCTAAATATTTGTGGAATAAATAGAATGTGGAATTCGTACATGATTTCAGTTTTTTCAAGAACAAAATTAATAAACTCTTTACTTATCACAAAATGCTCTTTCATAGTATCATCTCCAGCAAGAGACTCGAAAGTCCAATATATATGGAGTGGTAGAAGAAAAGAAGTGTACACCACTCCCATTCAGCGTAAAGATGTCGTTCGTAAGCTGAATGAGAGTGGTGTAAAAATTAGAGAAATCTCATTGCAGATCAAAACTTATGGTTTTCTGTTTATACATAAGATATTATAGTTGAAATTAGTTTCCTAATATAATTTCAGTGCATGTCTCGACTAATGTTTTTTTCATTTTGGATATTCTAATTTGAAAGGTTTAAAAAGACACTCCATCACTAAGTTCTGCCGAGAAGATTTATAGTTGCTGTCAAAATTCCAAGTCCTAAAAGAGAAAGTATCAAAAAATTGTACTTTGGAATCATTCTAAACTACGAAAGTCCCTACCTGGAGTTTCAAACCATAAATGGTTTTCAGCAAAACGTTTTATACGTATAACGTAATGGTGTCTTTAATTATATCACCATATGTTGAACAAAGTTTACCAAACACTTCCTTACATTTACATAACAAGCAGATGACTCCCCGTATTTAATATTCTGAGAATATTATTTTTGTTGAAATCTGATCTTGTTCGGGTTACCATGGAAACATTTATCATCTAGTTTATTATCTACAAAATAAAGTACATATAATATATAACTTTTATTTTTTTAAGGGAATAATATTATCATTTCTTACTATTTTTAGATACGCCTTTAAATAGGCTAAAGTCAATAAATATTTTTTTAATATTCAATTTGTATTGAAACAGGTCATGGAGATTAAGTGTTCGTTCACCTTTATAAACTTGCCTTTAGTTCCGAGGAAACTTCCTGGTGCACTAGCGCATAGTGAGTGAAAATTGAAAATTTATTCCCGGATTCCACTTTTTTTCTTTTAAAAAACGTATTGCGTCATCATAACGAATATCACATGGCTTACATGTTTCTTTCCTGAAAAATAACATCTGGTCCAGTTTCGGAAATGTTGATATACAACAGAATTATTTTTTGCGAAAAAAGAAAAAAATATGTTTCCTCTATGCAAAACGATAGAAACAAAACTATTCATGTTCCTCAAATAATCGTTAGTGGGACAAAAGACTAGTTAAAGAAATCGTGTATATGTGAACTAGCTTTGGAGTTACGTGCTTCGTGAGAACAGTCCTTAAAATTTAAAAGCGATTTGGTGCTATTTGTAAAATTGTGAGGTTCCAGTCGCGTATAGGCAAATATCCAGTGTTTTAACAGCGGAAAGGCAATAACAGACCTTCTGCATTTGAGCTAAGAAGTAAGGTGTTAAATGTAGTATGTAATGCGGAAATTATCTCTGGAAAGCAATAACTGAACGCGATGTGTCAAGGCTTAGCCGCAAATATTTAATGGCGTTTCAGGCGGTAAAAAAAAACACAAATACCTCTTAAAAGGCACACGATCAATTTATATCATGCCTGCATGGCAGATTAAGTGATCCTCCGCTGAATTTCGAATAACAGTCAAATACAGAGTTAACGATATTTAGTAGATCATAAGTGTTGTGCGAAAATAACGTATGTGCAGTTAAGAATTAAAATTGGAAGAATACCAAGCCGAAGGCACTGATTGGGTTGGTGTTTCGTTATCACGGCATAGATGAAAGCCTAACCCACCGTCTAAAAATAGATAGCCGTTTGTGAATCTTTAGATGTATATACAATTATTTGTCTTTCTTGCACACCTATACCTAAGGCGATTAATTGCAAAGCGAATACACATTTTAAAAGAAAGGCAATGTTTAAACCTCTGAATATAAACATTGGTGCGAGTGCCGTAAAACCTTATGTTTTTGTTCAGTAATGAGAATATAAATTACTCCGAAAGGAAGACAAGATACCCATTTGCACCAAACTCTTGAAAAAACAGTTTTATAATTACAGTATGAGTGAAAGAAAA
This sequence comes from Macrothele yani, assembly GCA_039090855.1. NCBI lineage: Eukaryota > Metazoa > Arthropoda > Arachnida > Araneae > Macrothelidae > Macrothele > Macrothele yani. Next base: position 72,285,049 of record CM076999.1, on the reverse strand, counting down.
CGAGGAACTAATATGAACAAAAATTGCTTAGAAAAACTTAAACATTCATATGTACACATGTTTTGTACTGTGCATGCAAATTTTGTAAATTTTCGTATTTCATTTCAGAAGAGAAAAATAAAGACAGTAGAAAATTTTGTTTAACGTGCATTCTCTCTGAAAATGCAGATCTTATTATATTCTGCCTGCTTCCACATTTTCGCCTGTGGTACTACTGCTTCGAGGGTAACATTGAATCCCGTTACAATATTACCCAATACGTTTCACAGAGCTCATTTGGGAAACAAAATAGAGTTTCCCAACGTTATTTAACGTTACGCTACTTTAGCCGTTGGGAGACGGGATAATCAGAGATCATTATTCGAACATCAGAAAACAACTGTCGCATGGAATCTTTCTACCAGCAGTGAGACCGATCACTCAGGCTCCAGCACATAAGATCAGGAATAACCTTGCATTCTAAGATAAAGGTATCTCATGAAATCCACTACAGATTGAATTCCGGTGTGGTTCTCGGATGCTCTTGCATCGATCTGTCCCAGAGAGAGAGGGATACGGTTGCATTTTATTTTTCGTATACCGCAAGCCTAGTGCAGCATCAACAATTATATCATATCATTTCACACGTCCTGATACATATAAACTATCTTCGCTTGAGTTTCTCATCCGTAGAGCTTACACACATTCCTCAAGTGTTACCGCCAGAAGACGAGAATTAAATCAAAGAAATGCCATAGCAGACGAATTTGGGTACAGTAAACCGAGTCTGTCAAAAAGTAAGAACACACTTTTCTACAGTGACTAAGGAACCCAATCAACGCAAATATGTTGCATCATTGGATTATATTCCAAAACTTATGAATATACTTAAAACTTCCTGTAAAAAATACAACTTGGATTTTGGAATTAAAACCTACAAACTAATGTCAACTATTAAAAAGGATCGGGGCCCAATCTCGTGTAATAGCAGATTCGGAGTTTGTAAAATTCCTTTAAAAGCCCTGGATACCGTTGACGTGGATCGGATTTATATTGGATCCACCATGAGAAATTTGAACTTTCGTATTGTGGAACACAAGAACAGTGTCAAAACACATTCAAACTCTACAGAAGTTGCAAAATTATTTAACCATGGAGCCCAGATCCCTCTATGGAGTGAGGCAATAGTTATTGCTAATCACGACAACATGAATGTGACTTTGCTTGCGGAGAGTTTACACATCGTCAATAACGCTGATAAATGTTGTAATGATGAAGCTCCTACTGTAGATTCCTACATCTACCTTAGATACACTTAATTTCGAACAACAAGTACCAAATTAACTATTAACTCGAACTTTACTTCATAACTTACTCAATAACGATTAAGACACAAACATCATTAGTCAGAGTGTTGTGACGTTTTTTGAAGTCGTTCGGGAGCTGAACACTGTGTATATAAACAAAAGTGACGTTCCACAGTACACGTTTTTTCAAACTTTTACAATATATTTTTTGCATTCACCTAAGTATGTGCTGGGTGCCAGCACGAAAGATTTAGTGATGTGATTTGACTTTCAAATTTTGCATCAGTGCAAATAAAAATCATTTCATTGTTAAATTTGGTTTTCATGTCACATTATGCAACAACAGAAACCTAATGTTACCTATCATCATCATCATCATCATTGTCAACCATTATCAATCCACTGCTGGACGAAGGTCTCCCCAAGTTTCCTCCACAACGGTCTGTCTTGTGCCAGTCTCCTCCATGTCACTCCCGCATATTTACGAATTTCATCCACCCATCTCCCATGTGGTCTTTTCCTGGGTCTTTTCCTGTCCCTTGGAATCCAATCTAAAATTTCGGCTGTCCATCTATGGTCTGTCCTTCTGGCAGTATGTCCAGCCCATTGCCATTTCAGGGATTTAACTCTGATCATGATGTCTTCCACTCTCGTCATTTTTCGGATATACGAGTTCCTCTTCTTATCTCTCCTGGTTATACCAAGCATGCACCTCTCCATGCTTGTTTGAGTTGTCTGCAGCCTTTGTATGTCTCTTTTAGTTAAGGTCCACGTCTCTGCACCATACGTAAGCACTGGAAGGATGCATTGATCAAACACTTTTCTTTTAAGACATAATGGCATATTGCTCTTGAAAATTATGCTGTTTCTTCCAAAAGCTCTCCAGGCAAGTTTTGTACGCCGATTAATTTCTTCATCAATGTGACCCTCACTTGATATCTGCTGTCCAAGATAAACGTACCTATCTGTTATCTCCAGTTTTTCTCCATCAATCGATAAATCTTCATTTCTTGTAAAAGCATTGAACATCACTTTTGTCTTCTGAAAGTTCATTTTTAATCCCACTTCTTTACTCTTGTCAGCAAGTTCCTGGATCATACTCTGCAGCTCTGATGGGCTAGTTGCAAAAATTACTACGTCATCAGCAAAACGAAGGTGGGTTAGATAATCTCCATTAATCTTTATCCCTTTGTTTTCCCAGTTCAGTGATTGAAAGACATTTTCCAATGTGGCATTAAAGAGCTTCGGAGATATGGTGTCACCTTGTCTCACTCCCTTTCCAATTTTTATGTGTGTTGTATTTTCAAACAGCCGAATCTTTGCACTTGCATTTTCATAGATGTTATTAATAATATTAATGTATGCATCTTCAATATCGCAGGATTTCAGAGCCGTGGTAACTGCTGATGGTTTCATCGAATCAAAGGCTTTTTCATAATCGATAAAAGCCATGCACAATGGAAGTTCATATTCCCTCGCTCTTTCAATTAGTTCTCTCAGTACGTGGATATGATCTATTGTGCTGTAGCCACTCCTGAATCCAGCTTGTTCTCTCGGTTGAGCCATGTCCAGTGTTACCTTCAAGCGGTGTGAAAGAACTTTAGTGAAGATTTTATAAACCACTGATAGGAGGCTGATAGGTCTGTAGTTCCTGAGATCCTCAATGTCACCTTTTTTATGTAGCAGGATCATTGTAGCGTTGTTCCAATCCTCAGGAATCTTCCCTTCATTAAGGCATCGAGTGAAAATTTGGGCGAGTACTGTTTCAATTTCTCCACTTGCTTCTTGTATGATGTCTATAGTAATTCCATCTTCTCCTGGAGCTTTCCCCCGCTTCATGTTCTTGATTGCATGAGCAACTTCTGCTGGGAGGACTGGAAGAACTCTGGTACCTTTCATGATGTCTGGAGTACATGTATCATCCCTTTCATATAATTTGGAGTAGAAATCTTTCACTCTTGTCAAAATTTCGCCTCTATTTCTTGTTACAGAACCATCTTCTTTTCTCAGAGCCATAATCTGTTTTCTTCCCTTACTGAGATGTCCCTTTGCTATCTTAAGGCTTTGGTTGTTTTCAATTGCTTTCCTCACTAGCTCACAGTTGAATTTCCTTACGTCTTCAGTGATACTTTTCGTGTTGTCTTGCATAGCTCTATATATTCCACTTTGGAAGTCACATCTTCTTTAGTTGTCCTCATCTCTCTTCTTTTTTGCATCAACATTTTGGTTTTTCCTGATAATTTGTTCACATGCAACTTGTTCTTAGACCCAGCTAATTTTGTTGCTGTTTCCATTAGAGCTTTGGTTACTTTTCTGTTAACTTCCGAAATATCCATTTCTTCCGATGTTAGGCCTTCTAAAGCAGAGAATCTGTTCTTCAGTTCCAACTTGAAAGTATTATGGTGTTTTTTAAGGTTGGTTATGTCAATACATTTTGTTTGTCTTATGAGCTTGCCACGTTCCAGTTTAGTGTTGAGGTGCATCTTACATCTCACCAATCTATGGTCACTACCTGTGTTGAACTTGTTCAGCACACTGCAGTCTTCGATGACGAATTTTTTGTTACACATAATAAAATCAATTTCACTTGTCATCCCAATTGGATGTCTCCATGTCCATTTCCTGTGTGGCTTTTTCTTGAAAAAGGAGTTCAAGATGAAAAATCCTTCTGCCTCTGCAAACTCAACGAGAGTATTTCCACGCTGGTTTCTGTTGCCGTGACCGAATTTACCTACTGAAGTTTCATTCTGTTGCCGTTGCCCTATTTTTGCATTGAAATCTCCCATAATTATCTTCAAGTGCTGCTTACCTTTTATATTTAGATGACGAATTTCCTCATAAAATTCTTCAATTTCTTCTTCAGGATGACTTGTGGTGGGTGCATAAGTTTGAATAATCTGAGCCTGGTATCTTCTCGATAGTTGGATAACGAGTCGTGCAGCTCTGTCAGAGGAACTTTCAACTTCTACCACTTTATCCTTCAGTTTCTTGTTTATTATAAATCCAACACCACTAGTTCTGCCAGTATCTGTCCCACGATAATAGAAGAGATGTCCACTTTTCAGTTCAATGAGATCTTCTCCTTACCTCACTTAGCCCGACGATGTCCCACTTGATCCTTTGTAGTTCCTCTTCCAATTTAAGAAGCCTTGAATCAGAAGATAGGGAGCGTCCGTTATAGGTAGCCAAGGTCAGCATCAAATGGCAGCCTAGTCCGGTCCTCCGGGGATTCTTAGCACCCTCTGCCTTCATGTCGCACTGGCCGCTGCCTTGGCCAGGTACATTCCAGCTGCCGGAGACTGAGGGCCAAGATTTAAGTTGTAGAGTCATTTTGGAGGTGTTTGGCCATAACTCACCACGCTGGCCAAGCGGGTTGGTGAGTGTGGGATAGCATTTCCTCTGATCCCGATGGTATAGTTATACCGCTATTGGCGGTCGTCAGAGCCCCTTTGGTGGGAACAGGATGCACCACGAGAAGGCGGGGTTGACATTTGTCAAGGAGAGGCTGTGATGTTACGCATCACCTGACCTTACATCCCATGTTACCTATAGCTAGCGAAATAAACGTAGACACTATTTGCAGCCAACATGGCGATTTAATTTAGTTTTCTAAAATAAATATTTTACAGACTTTTTACTGACGGCCTTATTGAAATTTCTAGGTTCAGAATTTTCGGTTTCTAATATAGCATAAAATTTGCTATAATATTTGTAATGAGCCACGTTCCACATCTGTAATCTTTTAAAATTAGGAATGTATGGGAAAAGCTTTAGTACAAATTTAGTCATTAAATATTGATGTTCATGCAAGTTGCTGACTGAAGCTATAGGTTCCAAGCTTTTGTGTAACGGGTAAACGAGTGAGTGACAGGAAAGTGAGTGAGGAACCTTGTTATAATAACAGCCTGTCTTATAGAATTTGTACTCAAGTCTGACAGTTGTGGGAGAAAGCTCGGAAGACTTTCATCTGGCAGTTGTATAGAAATGGTTGAAAAGCATGATGAGGATTATTTGTATACATAATATTACTTTAAAAGTGTGTATTAGTATATGGATGTAAAAATACACTGCTCAGCCAAAGAAAATTAATTTAGTCACCTTAGTTAAATCAAAGCGGGAGGCACAATGAAAATGTGTCTGTTCGTAGAACTCCTCTGAGCTGCCTCGGTGATCTGACTTTCGATACCACAGCAAACAGACCGACCCGAGTTGGCAGTCATGGGTCGTCGCTAGAGTAATAATAAATGAAAGTGTGTCTGTTTGTACATCTCTTCTGAGCTGCCTCGGTGATCAGACTTTCGACACCACAGCAAAGAGACCGACACGAGTTGGCAGTCGTGATTCTCAACCAGAGTAATAATCAATGAAACTCTGTTTGTAGTACTCTTCTGAGCTGCCTCGGTAATCGGCCTTTCGATATCACAGCAAACAGACCGACTCGAGTTGGCAGTCGTGGGTCGCAGCCAGGGTAGTAATCAATGAAACTGTGTCTGTTTGTACAGCTCTCCTGAGCTGCCCCTGTGATTGGACTTTCGGTACCACAGCAAACAGACCGAACCGAGTTGAGAGTCGTGGGTCTCAGCCAGAGTAATAATCAATGAAAGTGTGTCTGTTTGTACATCACTTCTGAGCCGTCTCGGTGATCGGACTTTCGATACCACAGCCAACAGACCGATCTGAGTTGGCAGTCGTGGTTCGCAGCCAGAGTAATAATCAATAAAATCGTGTCTGTTTTTACATATCTTCTGAGCTGCCTCGGTGATCGGACTTTCGATACCACAGCAAACAGACCGACCCGAGTTGGCAGTCGTGGGTCGCAGCCAGAATAATAATCGAAAAACCCCAGTCAGTGTTCTACAATGTATATTACACCCGTATCTTCCACATACATGTGTACATGCAACCACACATTCATTTCTGAATGTAAGCATCTTATGCCCTCTGAACATTTGAGGAAGAAATGCGAATCTTGTTCTGCCTAGCAAATCAATACTGGCTAAATGTATGATGTGCTATGAAGCAGTTCTTAATAAAAACATGACTTAGGGGTAAAAATTAGGGAAGACAAAACACTGTTTATTAGAGATCTTCGAACAACAACAACACTGAATCAGAAACACTACTTCCTTGGCTCCTCTCTAAGTTTTGGTAACTATATGAGTACTCATAGAAGATTAGAACTATATGCGCACTCATAAAAGATTACTGCTGGAAAACGAAATATGGAAAAACCGTCCCCTTACCAGAACAAAGTTATTGAGATATACAGAAATGTCAAAAAATGGTTGCGAGTTTGCGTTATAAGGATCAGATAAGTATTTTAAACTCTAATCAGACTTTCTATCCATTAAATAAAAATATTTTCAGCAAAGTTTAATAACGTTTATTATTAATTTCTATTTCAAGTTGCTTTGTGGCAATGTATACATAAATGTTGCTTATTCGGTTTAAAACGGCCTACTTCTTCACAACTGGTAGTCAGGCCTGGACTCAAAAACATAGTACCTAGTGGACCTCAGCCCGTGATTCCTGTGGAATTGCGAAGCGAAGGACTGGATTTCATATCAGTGAAATACATATCTTGCTATTCACAATTTAGGGTAAGTAAGGACGCTGTGTTTGTCCGAATATCAAGTAAACATTATTTTCACATGTCACGATAGATGCTCCAGAGGGCAGTTTTAAATTTTTAATATATCTATAAGAGTTTCTGCAGCTCTTCACACCTTAAAAAGCCAAGTGGTGTTTAGGATGTGTTACTATTTGTTAGTTACTTCACACTAATTCATTATAATTTTGCATTTTTCTTTTCCTTTCCTTCCATATTTCAAATTATTATTTCCATACTTCAAATCTTCTGGCCCAAACGTGGGAGAGATTACTTTTTCGGAGAAAAGCATGTGCCGAAACGCAAATCAGAACCAGTCCCATTTATAGCAGTTTGAGGAACATTCAAGATTTGAATTGTGCCAAATTATTTCCTGATAACAACCACATTACGTTTCCATCGTTCTACAGATGTATCTCTATTAATTTTTCGGTATATCTTCTCTTCGGCTACAGTTCACGATGCAACCATTCAACCTGGTTTCCTCGTAAAGTTCTAGGATGCACATATCCGTTATGAGGCATATTTCTTGTATGGAACTCACACTCAGTGGGTTTTAAAATTAGAAGCACAGTTTAAAAAGTATTCTACAATATCACCAGAATTGAGAATCTCCGTTCATATTAATAATTATATTATTGTCAGGATATTATCTGACAGCTCATAAATGAGATGTCACTTAAACACGTACCAAAACAACCTTAAATAAATTTGTTAGGAAAATTTAAACTACTTTTGCTAATTTTACTTTCAAAGGATGTCGAATAGCAAACGATGTTCTATCGTGGAAATGGTGTTTAAGTGCAACGGAGAAATGCTTTCAGCTCTGCTCGTGCGGTTATCGTGCGTAAATAATATATAAAAAACCATTAAGTATCTTTTAAGAAATAGCATTCAGAATAATATGGGTAACAGAAAATATATAATTTAATTCCAAGCCCCTTTGCACCATTAATTGTGCTGTTACATAGTGATTGGTACAGCTGCATAGTTTTCCTTAGCATGAATCTCACACGTACTGCACCGTACGTAAAATGTTACAAATTTCTGTGCGTCGATATTCGGAGAGAGCAGTAATAAACCGATGACACTGACAATCAATCGCTTAGCAACGATTGATTCTGCTGTTATCTGGAGGAGGAGACGATTGCATTAGTTTTCTTCAGAATGGATCTCACACGTATTGTACCATACGTAAAGTGTTCCAAATTTATGTTGCTTAAATATTCGGACAGAGCAGTTATAAACCAATGCCACGTGTAAGTATCGCTGGTTGACACGTTACTATGAAATAACACGAGATGAAAGCATTATTTAGTTAAATATTTAGTTCAATATTTGTTAAATAAATTATATATAAATGTTCTTTTTCAGATGTGTAGACCAACATTATAAGAAACGTTCGATGTACATGTGTATTAAAGGCTTATGAGAGGGGTGCACTTGCTTGGGTAATTGGTAAGTTTGGAATAGAGGAAGAATTGAATTAGTTATCTTTCTTCGGGAATTTCTTGTTGTGTTAAAGACGTTTGCAAGACTTCATGTATCCCTAATAAATGACTTTCAAATCCGTTCCTAATTACACTGAACTCTCAATTATTCGTGCACGAATAATCTGCTTAGCAAGTAATCCGTGCATTGCAAAAAAAAAAAAAAGATCACAGACAGTCGAATTATGAAGTACAGTAAAACCTGATTTTATTCGACTCTGTTTTCGGGATTTTTCCATTAACCGACGTAGTTGAAAAAATTCAAAATTGAATTTGAATTATCAATTAAGGGACAGTTTTTCTTCCGTTATGTTTTTCTTTTTTGGTTGAAGGTTTAACGACCATCGTGAGCAACTCAGTGGGCTATAGCAGCAGTCTTCCGTCCCCAACCCAATTTAAGGCCACTGGTTCCAGGGAAGGGAGAGAGCCTCTTAAGATGTTCGTGGCTTCAGGGCTTGTTGTTTTATGTTTGCGTGTTTCTGATCTTCAAAAATATTTGAAAAGCCGAAGCCGATGTAATTTTTTAAACAAACATGATTTTATACAACGTACGCCTTTGTGTGTGTGTGTGTGTGTGTGTGTGTGTGTGTGTGTGTGTTTTACTCTTGTTAGCAGACAACACCGTAATATGACGTCATTATTCCAGCCAATAGATCAAAGAATGACATCAGAAAAAATCTTCTTAAATTGCTGCTTGAAGAAGCAGAAAAACTTATGTGTTTCCGAAGAAACACACGATTTTTGATACAGTGAGTCTCATTACTAACACTTGGAATGAAAATAAAAGCTTAACCCTAAATCTCGGCTGGAAAAGACTCATCCCTGATATCGGTAAAGGAAGAAAGTTCTGCCGACGAAGAGGAAACAGCAGCGCGTCTTGTTGAAATTTTCTGGTGTTCAAGAATTTAAAATGTCAGAGAAGAATACGTTCAAGGGTGTCGCTGGAGAAAGACGAGAACAATGAAACTTATATGATGTATAAGATTTTATCAGACAAAAATATTCTTGCTGCAGTGTTTCGACGGTACCAGGACGGGAAGAAAGTAAAGATGCAGATGTCTCCTGAAATAACAATGCTCCCTAAACGACATTTTCATCAAAGCTCCTGAACAGACTTTTGAAATGAAGTTTCAGGGTAGCTTGCTGCTCAGGGTTTAGTTTTCCATTTTAAAAGCCGTCACATATGAATGACAAAAACGTTTTCTGGAAGTAATTGGACATGATGATGTTATTAAAACTGTTAACCACAAACGAAAGGTTATTCAGTCTAGCAAAAAACTTTTTCTGATCTTTGTGGTTGAGATCATTGTAGCTTGTTCGTAAAATGTTCCCATCCTTAAGTTACGTCAGTGTTGATCCCAGTGTGAATGGGTTCCAATCAAGTAAGCTTACATATCTGCAAACATCCAATTTAAATTATTAACATCCACTTTCAGGCATTAGTCCCCTTATAAAAAAATTTTCGATCTTCAAAGTCAAAACGAAAAGTCTTCGGAACACGATTGGGCTAATCTGCTTCGGCAGTACATAAATACACTGCCGGACAATTGCTAAGGACGGATGACAATAGCAACGATAGCAACCATAAAATGAAAGGCAGGAAAATGTGGAAATTAGCATAAGTGTGGGATACAGTAAGACGTCTTGTGCGTATGCAAATTTTCGATTGCCGAACTTGTTCGTGACGTCATAGCGTTGATAAGAGATATAAAGGATTTGACGCGTATTGACCGTTGTTGTTCAAACGCAAAGTTGAAAGGGAAATAATCAGTTGACGAACTTACAATTTTCAGTATGTCTTCCCGACATCACCTAGATGATTTTATTCATGGTCGTATTATTGGCAAGATTGAAGAAGGGCAAGAAATAACACATGTTGCCAGGAAGCACGACGTCAGCCACAGTGTTGCTTCAAGGCTTTGGAAATCATTTCAAACAAATGGAGAGTAGCAAACGTCACGGGGAACGTCGTGTTCGCAGTAAGACACCTGCAGAAGATCGGTACATAGTGCTATCAACAAAGAGACACCGGTGCAGCACAGCTAGTGAGGTAGCAAATCAGTTTATGGCTGCTACTGGCAAACGGATCTCCCGAAAAACTGTCGCCAGACGTTTGCATGAAGGAGGAGTATAAGCCCGCCGTCCTGTTGTGTGCATCCCATTGTCCAAACGTCACCGTACCTCGCGTTTGCAGTGATGCCATCAACATCGCAATTGGACTGATAACGACTGGTCTGCTGTCCTCTTCTCAGATGAGAGTAGATACAGTCTGTCGTCTGATTATCGACGACAACTGATCTGGCGTGATAGTGGTACTGCATATTGTCCAGCAAACATACAGGAAAGGGACCGATATCCGACATGTAGTGTCATGGTATGGGCTGGCATCATGATCAATGGCCGTACGTCCCTCTATGTGCTTCCAACTGGGACTATGACTGACCAACGATACATTAATGATGTTCTGCTACCTCATGTTCGCATGTTTCGTGGTGCTGTCGGTGATAGATTCATTTTCATGGACGACAGCGCAACATGTCATTGAACAGTCGCTGTCCAGGAGTGTCTTGAGAGCGAGGATATTCAACGCCTCGTAAGGCCAGCACGTTCTCCTGATCTGAATCCCATTGAAAATGAGTGGGATGCTTTGGGGAGGAGTCTTGCTGGTCACCAATGCCCTCCAATAAACAAGGACACCCTCATACCTGCACTGACAGAGGAATGGGATAAATTACCCCAACATGCTTGATAATGTTGTGCAAAGCATGACACGACGTGTGGAATCTTGCATCGCTCTCCATGGTGGCCATATCCCGTATTGACATCTTACGCCGGAACGCCTGTGGACGGTAATTGCATTTTTTCACGTTTACGTATTCCGCACAAAATGGCCGGTTTGTCCGTTGAACACATTCCAAAGCCTTGTGGATTTCAGAACACAATAAATTGTCTTTCTTGTAATGTCCTGGCATTCTGACATTATTTTATTTCACTTAGCATCCAACCACACTTAATTTTTTAAGCGCTATATAGCCGTTTATGATCCGTCCTTAGCAATTGTCCAGCAGTGTAGTTTTCAGAATATGAACGATTTCAGAGGCACGCCTATTTAAAGGTGAATTGCATTGCAGATATTCGAAAGTAAAACCGTTGAAATTGAATTTCGTTTCTAATACTGCCTGTTTCGAGTGTTTAACTGCAAGCCTTCATGTTTTGTGTTTTCGAGGGCGATGAAGTCTCTAAAACATTTGAAAATTGAAAAGCACAAATCGTTTTTCGAACTGTTTTTCGACAGACAGAAAAATACATCACACGTAGTTTTCAGTTTCTGGCATAGTTGCTGCAAATTATTTTTATGAATTCACGCAAGAGTTATTTCTAACATATTAGAAGAAGAATATTGGGTGGTTCAAAAATATTGTAAGACTAATTCCAATTCTGGTGAAAGCAAGAACAAAAATGTTTATATTCTTTTAGAAAAAAATATGGATTTGTTCAAAACACCAAAGAAAGTGAAGAAAATTTTGTTGCACACCTAAAGTAAAAGTGTTATAATGAATAAATTTCTCCGGCTGGACGTGTAGTGCAGGAAAGCTTACGTTAAGTCACGTTAGGGTTATTGAAATGTTACTTGACGTAGCTAAAGTGTGCTTAAACTTCACAGTGCTAGAGTTTGTTTAGGTAAGACACGCACGTGCAATAAATTCCAAGAATATGGAATTTATTTTTACTCAGCGTTCCACATTATCTTGAATATCAGTAATATAACTTCGGTTTTAGTACATTAGTACCTTGAAGGCTCCTTATTAGAGCGGTAAACACAATATACCCTGAACATAACGTAAACACTCAATGAAATGGACTTAACGGCCAGACAGAGGTCTGACAATAAAATGAACTAAGTAAACGTACTCACTTTTAACCTTTTATGGGGGAGCTCTGGTATTACTCAAATACACACTCCAAAATAACACAACTACTGATAGCCCGAACTTTCGTACTATCGTAATATCGTAGAAACGTAGGTAAATCGCGTATCAATAATCAGGAAGAACCTATCACATACAAAACGAATCTCCACGGTATACTTGAACGCGCCTATATATATATATATATATATATATATATATATATATATATATATATATATATATATATACTGCATACCACCACGTCAAGACTTACACTCGTTGCCAAATATAATTCAGCGGGAGAAACAACATCTCGTTAAGTGAGAAGATAATTTGCATAGAAAAATAAAATAATAAGAGATAGTAAAATCAAAAAGAAACTGAATCTAGAGTATACGTTACATCATCTCCTCCTTAAATATATATTTTTTTTTCTTTTGAAATACCGATCAAATTTTGAGTGTAGTCTTACATTTCGCTGACTGACGTTTATCGTCCTACTTTATTTTTATTTTTTTTGTGGCAGCAGTATTTACAACTTCAAGCTTGGCATAACAAATTCAGTAAACCTGTGTCCGCAGCTACTGTCGTCTGTGAAGCAGGAAACACTTTTTATACGTGTACAGAACAAACCTGCATCGGCATACCTTATTTTTATTCTCCCCAGCAGGAATCAGTTTTTTGATTTCATTTTACTTCCTCATATTTTCAACTCTCTATATATTTATCGTTGATTACAAAAAACTGTATCAGCAGCGAAGATTGCCTCTAGCTGCCTAACAGTAACAATTTTCACTATTTTACCCCTAACACACACACACACATATATATATATATATATATATTAACAGAAAAGTAACCAAAGCTCTAATGGAAACAGCAGCACAAAATTAGCTGGGTCTAAGAACAAGTTGCATGTGAACAAATTATCAGGAAAAACCAAAATGTTGATGCAAAAAAGAAGAGAGATGAGGACAACTAAGGAAGATGTGACTTCCAAAGTGGAATATATAGAGCTATGCAAGACAACACGAAAAAGTATCACTGAAGACGTAAGGAAATTCAACTGTGAGCTAGTGAGGAAAGCAATTGAAAACAACCAAAGCCTTAAGATAGCAAAGGGACATCTCAGTAAGGGAAGAAAACAGATTATGGCTCTGAGAAAAGAAGATGGTTCTATAACAAGAAATAGAGGCAGAAATTTTGACAAGAGTGAAAGATTTCTACTCCAAATTATATGAAAGGGATGATGCATGTTCTCCAGTCATCATGAAAGGTACCAGAGTTCTTCCAGTCCTCCCAGCAGAAGTTGCTCATGCAATCAAGAACATGAAGCGGGGGAAAGCTCCAGGAGAAGATGGAATTACCATAGACATCATACAAGAAGCAAGTGGAGAAATTGAAACAGTACTCGCCCAAATTTTCACTCGATGCCTTAATGAAGGGAAGATTCCTGAGGATTGGAACAATGCTACAATGATCCTGCTACATAAAAAAGGTGACATTGAGGATCTCAGGAACTACAGACCTATCAGCCTCCTATCAGTGGTTTATAAAATCTTCACTAAAGTTCTTTCACACCGCTTGAAGGTAACACTGGACATGGCTCAACCGAGAGAACAAGCTGGATTCAGGAGTGGCTACAGCATAATAGATCATATCCACGTACTGAGAGAACTAATTGAAAGAGCGAGGGAATATGAACTTCCATTGTGCATGGCTTTTATCGATTATGAAAAAGCCTTTGATTCGGTGAAACCATCAGCAGTTACCACGGCTCTGAAATCCTGCGGTATTGAAGATGCAAACATTAATATTATTAATAACATCTATGAAAATGCAAGTGCAAAGATTCGGTTGTTTGAAAATACAACACACATAAAAATTGGAAAGGGAGTGAGACAAGGTGACACCATATCTCCGAAGCTCTTTAATGCCACATTGGAAAATGTCTTTCAATCACTGAACTGGGAAAACAAAGGGATAAAGATTAATGGAGATTATCTAACCCACCTTCGTTTTGCTGATGACGTAGTCATTTTTGCAACTACCCCATCAGAGCTGCAGAGTATGATCCAGGAACTTACTGACAAGAGTAAAGAAGTGGGATTAAAAATGAACTTTCAGAAGACAAAAGTGATGTTCAATGCTTTTACAAGAAATGAAGATTTATCGATTGATGGAGAAAAACTGGAGATAACAGATACGTATGTTTATCTTGGACAGCAGATATCAAGTGAGGGTCACATTGATGAAGAAATTAATCGGCGTACAAAACTTGCCTGGAGAGCTTTTGGAAGAAACAGCATAATTTTCAAGAGCAATATGCCATTATGTCTTAAAAGAAAAGTGTTTAATCAATGCATCCTTCCAGTGCTTACGTATGGTGCAGAGACGTGGACCTTAACTAAAAGAGACATACAAAGGCTGCAGACAACTCAAAGAAGCATGGAGAGGTGCATGCTTGGTATAACCAGGAGAGATAAGAAAGAGGAACTCGTGGATCCGAAAAATGACGAGAGTGGAAGACATCATGATCAGAGTTAAATCCCTGAAATGGCAATGGGCTGGACATACTGCCAGAAGGACAGATCATCGATGGACAGCCGAAATTTTAGATTGGATTCCAAGGGACAGGAAAAGACCCAGAAAAAGACCACATGGGAGATGGGTGGATGGAATTTGTAAATATGCGGGAGTGACATGGAGGAGACTGGCACAAGACAGACCGTTGTGGAGGAAACTTGGGGAGACCTTTGTCCAGCAGTGGATTGATAATGGTTGACAATGATGATGATGATGATGATGATGATATATATATATATATAAAAAAAAATTCGGATTAGTAGACGGACATAGAATATATATGTGTATAAAAAAAACTACATATGTACACAAAAAGAATGCGTAGGCCCACACGGGAAAAAAAAATTATGTCACGCCAACTGGTTGTGCAGGAAAAACAACATAATGAGAAAATAACCTGTCCATGAGAACTTACTTATCTCGAGGACGCATAAAAACCCTAGTACGATATCTTTTTCCAGGCCTAATCGGACTGGTAAATTCTGGTGGCGCCGATCTTTTCTGCGACTTAAATGGATCTGGAACATCTGTAGTCTGTCGGTCAAGAAATTCTGAAGTCTGTCGGTCAAGAAATTCTGAAGTCTGTCGATCAGGAATTCCCTGCGTCTGACAGGAACGGTGAGGAACGGTTGAAGTCTGTCGGTCAGGAATTCCCTGCGTCTGACAGGAACGCTCAGGAACGGCTGAAGTCTGTCAGTCAGGAATTCCCTGCGTCTATCAGGAGCGGGCTCCCCAGGCTTTCGATATGTTGTCCCTTTGTGCTGGGGCCCGTGTTGTCCTTCTAGCATTCTTTTGAAGGGACGTGGCTCCGGCCACATCGCTTGTTTTCTCTTTCTACTTTTTGGCGTGACAGTAGACGCAGACATCGGCCCTGTTTGCCCTGAGCGTAAGTTCCAGGGTCGAAACCCGGGTGGATGCAAGGATCTGTGCCTTCGTCGCTGTTGCGGCGAAGCAGATTGGGGAGACAAGTTGCGTTTTCGACCAGCTTTTGGTGTTGCTGGACGGTTTGTAATATGTGTCTGACGTTTAGGAATCGTCAAACTATTGTCTATATCTGGTAAATCAGACGTATGTGATGACTCTGAGTCGCTGCTGTAAGTTAGTGGTCGTACCGGGAGATGTTTATTTCCGCCTATTAGAATACTCTCTGACGAGGTATTCAAGGAAGTAAGAGCTTGTGTTGGTGCAGAGTTATTAGGGAATGGTGCAGCAATAATCTCGGCAAGGGTTGGAGGGAAGGGAATGTCACTAGAATTTGAAGATCTTGATTCGAGCCTTCGTCTTATGGTAGAATTAGGTTGCGTTCTTGGAAGCCAGTCTTATGGAGGGGGGGGGGGTGAAGAAAAAATCACTGGAGATTCTTCAAAAAGGTTTGTCGGTTCGTCCAAAATTTCTGGAGGTTGATCGTGTGATATAGACTCTTGAGTCTGTGGAACAGAAGGTTGAGTAGGGTTGATTATAAAATCTATATTTCGTTAATGATACTTGCGACACGGAGCAACGTGTACGTATTGAAATTGGTTGTCAGGTTTTTCAAGGATAATGTTATTTTCATACACATTTGCCACCCGATATGGACCTTCGTAGCTGGGTGCAAATTTCTTTACTAAAGTATGAGAAACAGAAGACTGGAAGTGTGTCTCCAAGAGAGTTAGATTTCCAACAACAAGATCTGGTTCCCTACGCCTAGTATTATAGTATCTTGCTTGAGCCGCTTGTGCTCCAATCATTGCAACACGAGCTTTCTCTGCCATGATTCGTACTGATTGCGGAGTTGGTCGCTGGTTTAGTTCGTCGATAATCAACGTTAAATTTTCATAAGGTGTATTAATTTTTCTACCCAAAAACGTTCTGCGGGAGTAAACGTAGTAGATTCGTGAACAGACGAGCGGAGGGCGAACGAAAAAGTCTTAAGATGTCCGTCCCACCGCTCTGATGATCCATGGCAAATGTAGCGATCATTTTAACTAGCGTGCGGTTTACTCGTTCCGTGGGATTAATCTGGGGATGATATGGAGAATTGAATTTATGCTTTATGTGTAGTCTCGCACACATTCTTTCAAAAATGTCAGAAATAAATTGGGGACCATTATCCGAAACTACTTGATTAGATGCACCATATCTAGAGAATACTTCACTAATTAATACATTACAAGTAACTTACGCCGTAGCGCTTTAATGGGAAAGACATCGACCCATTTAGAGAAATTATCGGTTAATACTAAAACGTATAGATCTTTGTTTTTAGCAGATAATGAATAAGGTCCGAATAAATCTATTGAAATAATGTCAAAAACATGAGAACTTGAACTAGATTTCAAGTGACCGGCCGTTCTTACATTACGGTGATTATAAATCTGACACAAGTGACATGATTGAACGTATGCGAGCACACGTTGGTACATGCCAGGCCAATAGGCTGCATCCCGCAGTTTACAACGGTTCTTGCGAATACCTAAATGGCCTGCAATAGGTTTGTCATGAAATTTGTTTAAAAGGACCATTCTAAGGGATCGCGGAATACATGGGCGAAACTCTGCCCTAGTAGTCCTAGATTTCGTATAGTAAAGAAGACCCTCTATGACTTCAAAATGCTGTGACCTCCCAGCCAGAGAAGGCAAGCAAAAAATTATACCCGCAAGCAACAAATTATAGGTTTCCCCAAAATCTTGATCATTTACTAATTCTGCCATTATCTGCTCTCTGGATGTTATATCAGCTATTAAAAGTAAAGGCTGACATTTCGGAGTAGTTTCTGTGGGAACCCCACTAATCGGCACGCGAGATAATGCATCCGGTATTTGATTCTTATGACCTGGCTGGTACGAAATTTTGATATTGCTCTCTTGTAACTTAAGAGCCCACTTCATAAGTCTTTTAGAGAGGTGCTTAGCAGAATTCAAATACTGAAGGGCAGAATGATCCGTAATTATATTAACTGTCAATTCGTTGAGATAACATTGAAATTTTTCAAGATCATACACTACAGCAAGACATTCGCGTTCCGGAGCTGAATAATTGCGTTTAGCTTTGTACGGGACGCAAAAGCTATTGGATACCCATCTTGTGACAAAACGCAACCAAGACCAAGTCCGGATGCGTCAGTGTAAATATCAAATTCCTTAGTATGATCTGGGAAAGCTAATACAGGAGGCTGAGTCAACGCAGATTTTAGTGCTTCAAACGCTGCGTTAGCCTCAGGTGTTAAAACAAACTTCTTGTATTTACGTTTCAAAGCACACAATGGCTCACAGATTGTAGCATACGTGGGGACGAACTGCTGATACCATCCGGTCATTCCCTGAAAGCGTGATAGTTCTTTGGCTGTTTTTGGCCGTGGAAATTCAACTATAGGCCTGATTTCTTCATCATCCGTAAATAAGCCGTGGGGAGTGATTTTCAACCCCAGATATACAATCTCGTCCCTCGCTATCTGGCATTTACTAGGTTTTAACGTCTGGCCAGCATTGTATATGAGTTGGAACACCTGTTTGAGCAGAGAAAGTGCTCGTCAAAAGTCTCGGATGTAATAATAATGTCATCCAAATATACATGCACATGGGGACCTAGAACAGGTCTGAGAACCGTATCCATAAGCTTTTGGAAAGTAGCAGGTGCAGAGGCTAGTCCAAAGGGCATACGCAGGTATTCATAAGCCCCAAAAGGAGTCACAAAGCCTGTTTTATCTACGGAGTCTGGATGTACCGCAACCTGCCAATATCCACTCGCCAAATCCAAGGTTGGCATCCATTTAGTTGACGATAGGTCATGCAAAATATGCGACATGACATGTAGTGGATAATTTATCGCTTTCGTGACTTGGTTTATCTTGCGGAAATATGTCACGAAATGAAATTCGTTGGGTTGTTTCTTTGGAACAAGAAAAGCAGGTGCGGCCCAAGCGCTTGTTGTTTCCCTTATTATGCCCTGTTTAATCATCTCTGAAATTTGACGTTGCATTTCATTTTTTTATGGGGTGCACAAGGGTAAGGTTTCGTCGCTATCGGTTTCGAACCATCAGTTTCAATGACGTGATAAACCGCTTGTGTGAAACAAGGTTGGTCGGAAAATAAACCAGGTCTTTCATTCAAAAGTTGAGAAAGCTGGTTTCGTTCCCTCTCATTCAGTTGTTTACTCAGTAACAAATTCGTTATGTCTATAGGATCTTTAGGAATCACTTCGACAGGTTCCGGAAAAGAAAATAACATGTTGTTCGAAATTCATGGTATTTTTAAAAGTATTGATAAAATCTATGCCCATTAGACATTGAACAGGTAGGTCGTCTATGAGCAGGAAAGAATGCGTAAAACGAGCCTTTACCAGCCCTAGAGATAATGTGACAGTTCCTGTGATACTGAATATTTCGTTATTTGCACCTCGCAAATACTGCGTCGTAGGCTGGACGTATATTGCAGGAAAACTTTCAGTGCAAAACTTCGTATTTAGGGCTGATATTTCAGAACCACTGTCGGACTTTGTCTAGACAATAATATCTTCAATTGTCAGTAACACATCAGGTAACTGAGGAGTTTGGACAGTCAATAATACTATTTTAGGGTCAGAATTCTTGGTATCGGGAAGCAGTGCCGACCCTTGGTCTACTTCCTTTGAAAGTGTAAAGGATTCCTGGTTGTATTTTCATGCTGTCTGAAACCTCGGCCCTGCCTGGTATCGGAAAAGTTTTCGCGCTTAGAAAAACTTCGTGAAAACTGCTGCGGGAACTCCGCATTTCTTTTGAAATTTCCATTTCTCTTATTTCTTCCTTCAGCACGGGCAGAAAAATCATTATTTCCCTTAGGATAAAAATGTTCCGAATTCTGCGGATTGGAACGGGGTCGAGCATACTGTGCATTTGTACTGTACCCAGAAAATTGTTTAGAAACTAGCGGTTGGTGTAACACTCTTCTATGCGGTGGTACGTATGATGCTTGGACTTGCACCTGTGTACGCTCGTGTTGAAAGTCATTAGGCCCATTATGCTGCTGAGGATTTTCGAGATAAGCCTCCCGGGGTTCCCGAGCATGTTTAGTTGCTCCATGTTTGCCGTGTCGATCCTCATACGTTCGTATGAGGCGAAGGCATTCATGTATTGTAGCAGGGTGTCGGACCTCAATAAAATCCTGTAGAAATGGATCACGCTGTTGCAATAGGGTGTCCAACATGTCGACATGCCTGGCATGTGGATCCCATAATTTACACAAGCGTGTTGTTTCTAAAGCAAACGCAACAGGGCTATGGTTGGCTCCTTGCTTACGAGAAAGAAGTTGTTGTGCAAGGCCAGCTCGATTGAGGCCGAAAGGAAAGACTTCTAAAAATTCCGCTCGGAAATTCTCATAACGAGAATCCGGGTTCGATACTCTCCACTGCCGATAACAGGTCTTAGCGGCATCTTTCAAGCAAGTGCCTGCTATTTGCACTTTGCAATCTTGAGGAATATTGTATAAGTCGAAATGATCCTCTAAATCCACGAGAAAATTTCAAGGACCCCTCCAAACCATTGAAAGTAATTGCTCCCTCATGCGGCACGAAATGTTCAAGCATTTTGCCTCTGTGAGAGGATTGAAATACCTCAGGTACGACCCGCGACTCAGAGTGATATGAAGCTGGTGAATGACGAAATTGTGAGGAATGCCTGGGTACTTGCAAATCATTGACATCAAAGTTAGACCCACAGGCTTCCTGCAAATTGTCAAAAATAACCCCACCTCCACCGAAACTTGATTCAGGTGGAAATAGTGAAGTTTCTCTGGTAATGAAGACATAGTCAATAAGTGTCAATACCTCGTGTTCAAGAAATGTTCGGGCGCCAATTATAATGAATAAAATTCTCCGGCTGTGCGTGTAGTGCAGGAAAGCTTACGTTAAGTCACCTTAGTGTTATTGAAAGGTTACTTGACGTAGCTAAAGTGTGCTTAAACTTCAAAGTGCTAGAGTTTGTTTAGGTAAGACACGCACGTGCAATAAATTCCAAGAATATGGAATTTATTTTTACTCAGCGTTCCTCATTATCTTGAATATCTGTAATATAACTTCGGTTTTAGTACATTATTACCTTGAAGGCTCCTTATGAGCGGTAAACACAATATACCCTGAACTTAACATAAACACTCAATGAAATAGACTTAACGGCCAGACCGAGGTCTGTCAATAAAATGAACTAAGTAAACGTTCTCACTTTTAACCTTTTATGCGAAAGCTCCTGCTGTTACTCAAATACACACTCCAAAATAACACAACTACTAATAGCCCGAACTTTCGTACTATCGTAATATCGTAGAAACGTAGGTAAATCGCATATCAATAATCAGGATGAACCTATCACATATAAAACAAAGCTCCACGGTATACTTGAGCGCACCTATATATATATACTGCATACCACCACGTCATGACTTACACTCGTTGCCACATGTAATTCAGAGGGAGAAACAGCATCTCGTTAAGTGAGAAGATAATTTGCATAGGAAAATAAAATAACAAGAGATAGTAAAATAAAAAAGAAACTGAATCTAGAGTATACGTTACAGTGTCATTGTAAATTCCGCAAAAGTGGTGATTATCTGATACATGTTGACCTAATTTTGGCAGACTTTTCTTCATGGCTAACTATCAGAAAACCGTAAAATATGTTAATGGGGGACAGTGGAATAAAATGTGACTGTTTGAACGTTATCAGCAGGATTAGAAGTTCGATTAATGTGCGGGAAACTCAGCATATGGTTTCCATTAATCAACTACCATATTAATCCGCCTCAAATAGTTACTCAAGATCGAAAAACGATTATTACTCAAGATTGAAAGACGGAAGGATTGTGTTCTTCCCAAAAATAAAATTTCCTTTTATTTTTGAAAGCTTATTCTGATGTTCGGCGGAGATTTCTTTGAAATCTTTTGAAAGTAATTTTTGGCTGCTGGCAATATCTCGTTCAGAATCTCTTGAGTTATTCATCATTTCTTTTTCTATAAAATAAAGTTAGAAAAACGTAATTTCTATTTAAGGCATCCAACAGAAGCAAAACAAAATAAAACGTTTTCTCCTCTACCGTGTCTTATCTGTCTTGTAAACGAATTACATGACGGGAGATAAAAATTTATGTATTACTCGTTTACCTGGATGCGCTGTTTACAGGCATATTGGACACCATATTCCATAATGAAAAATCGTTTTTAACTTTAGGAATCGTTTAGCAAATGAAAATGAACTTAGTGTCATTATACATTACATTTCTCATTTGATTGACATTCCATGAAGACGCAGCACCATTCATTTCAGTACAATATCGGAACTCAGAGAAATATATTTGATTACCATTTACATGAGGTAAATATTTACATCTAAATGACAGGACAGGCGTTTCCGCTAGTGCCGCAATTTAACCGAATTTCAGCATTGAAAATTTCTTTGCTGAACATGGAATTGTAAAAGTATCTCAAAAAGCAGGTATAAATCTGAATGTACTAACAGAGGCCTCACTTTTTGTAAATGATGTTGAATATCAGCAAGTGTTATCAGCATTTACTCTGAATAAAGAAGGATATCATAAGTTGTTGAATAACTGGATTTTGAAGTTTCCTGAAAGGGTTTTATGATTCGAAACTTTGTTATTTTATTTGTCTTTCAATAAAACCATACGATATGGAAGAATTATATAACAGACGTTCAGTACATGTCCTCCGGAGTATCGTGATATACAACAAAAATTAAGTCAAAACGAAATTTGTCCCGGATGAGACTTTCATTGTATTACTTTGAGTGACTTCATGTAGCTTTCTGAATTCTAATTTTTTACGTATAAAATACTTTTGCATGTTTCTTTTTAATATTTGAAACGTTTGTTCTTATATTTTTTAAATATTGTCTTTGTGCAGGTTATGATGTAATTCAGTGTATAATTTCTGAGGTTTTCACATAAATTTATGAATCGGTAAATATTTTTAGAATTTCGCCCATTTTCTCAAAATGTGTTCTTTAAATATTTAAGGTGACATTGTACTTTATGACTTTAAACTGTTGGATTTTGATGCGCATATTTTCATCATAGGAAAGTATCTCGATGGTAAATTTTCCCGGAAGCTGTTATTGCTGTAATAAGTATTTAAGGGAAATTTATGAAAACAATTGGTCAAACGTGTGATCAAATTTAATTACCAATTACTTTAACACTTTTACTTTATTATTTAAAAAAAATTATATAATTGCTAGGTCACCATATGAAATTTTTGTTCAACGTTATGGCATTCTTTTCGTCAAAAAAAGCCTTTGAATAGGCTAAAACATATCAACGGTCAAAGTTACCTTATCAATAAAAGTGGTATTCGTCATGAGTAGATCCCCATGTACATACAGCCGTTAGGGTGTTCAGGACCGAACCACCTGTAAGCAGAAGACCAAAATATGAAAATATTTTTAAAAGCAATAGCCGAAGTCTAGTTCGATATTATTGCTACAGCACAAACACATGCTTTCTAAATAAGATCAGTGGCGACGGCCACGCCCCAAGAATTCACGGCCTACAGGTCTCAACATATCCTGATTGGAATGATTTTGACAACAAATTACTTTCACATATGGTTCCTGAAAGAGAAACGTCAATGGTTGTTAAACACCTTTAGTTAACAAAGCAGGTGTAGATAGCTTTTTTTCAATCACAATATAGTCTTAATACCTTTCTACACAAAAATAAAACCAATTTGTTCACATACCTAAAATATTGAAGACCAATGACTTCTTGCTGCCTTCTCGGTAAATTGTTAGTATTTACGCTTTTAACAGTGATTTCATTCGGTCTCTAAGGAACGTATTTCGGCATAGAAAATAAGTTTCACTCGTTTCCATCACTTTTATTATGAAATTACAGAATACGTAAATGTGATTCTTTTTGCACGCGAGAAATAATTTGTTATAAATTCTGAAGACTGACTGATTCATCTTTTACCTAAACATTATTCTACCTTCATTTATGTGGGACTTCGGCCTAAAGCGTACGATGAATTCATGATTATATGTATGCAACATTGTGCGGCAAAATTCCCTAAATAAATGCCCTCGCTGAAAGTTTAAGTTGCCCCAAATTAACACAGCTTGTCAGCATTTAGCAGCATTCCTGAACGTTCTAATATATCATTGATCGCATTATTTCTATCAGGGAATGCGAAGTCCGTATACTCACATACATATTCGACTCGTGGATTAGAACCACAACAGAATACGTCATACAGATTTAGCGGAATGTGCAGAAATAAGAAGAGTTTGCTGCCCTTTTTAGAAATACCTTCCATGTTAGCAAAACAGATTTCCAAATTTCATTTGTTGTTGATTTGGAGCTGAATTTTACAGAGGGCTTGTATTCTATTTCTATTATAGGTTTTAAATAAACTCTATTCGCTTTCTTCTTCGAAATTAAAGTACAACTTTTGTATCCAAACTTTTGCCGAAGCTGATCTAAAATCTTGCCTTGTAAAGTGATGCGATGACTTTATTGCAAATTGAAAGAAGAAAAAGATATATCAGAGTGAGAGAGAAAGAGAGAGGGGTGACCAATTCACGAGGAAATGGGTAAGGGATGACGATTCACGAAGAAATTGGGTAATGTATAAATACATCATGTGCGAAATTCCTTAAGAGCGTGAATCACCATTTTGTTGCTGATATGGTGGTGTGCTCTTATATACAGAGGAGCGTTTTCCTCCTCTCCAGGAAGAAATGTTTCTGATTTTTCAAAGTAGGTTGACTGCTGGATTTGCGGGCTGTCACTCTAATCCTTCCTATTGGACAAAAGTCAAGTGACCTGAAATTCTGTCTGTTACTGTCTTCCATGTTTCTCTCTCTCATTTCTAACATTTTAGTTTCAAAGCCAGTTTTAAGCATAGGATCAAACTCCACAATTAACTTCTCAATATTCATTGTTTCCTTGGAACTTTTAAAAACAGTCAATTTCGCAAAAGAACAAATGTATGTATGTAATGAGTGCGGAAAGCGCCTATACACTTTTGAATGAGCAAACGAATTTATTGTCTCAATAATTCCATTCGTTTCTTTTATTGACCGTTTTTACTATCAGGAATCACTCCTGTAAGGTTATTATAATGCAACTGTGTGGCGATTTTAATTCAAAATAAAATTATTATATCTTTCTTACAATTCGTTTTTTGTTCACCATTTGTAATTACATATTTAGCTCGTTAAAATAGATGTTGAAAGAAGCATCCGTGGAAAATCAAACAAGTATGAACTCATTTAATTTTATATCCCAAAATCGTGCATCAGCGTTTCTTGTGGTATGCATCGAACGTAAACTGTCACAGCCGTTTCAATGTCTGTCAAAACCTTTCTGTATTTGACAGCGCTATGCGACATAGAGCGTCAGGTTATTCTGTTGGTGATGTGCCAATTCATGGAGAACCGTTTCAGTAATGCCTACAGAAGGAACGAAGCTGGTGCAGGTGACGAGCGATAGGGGTTAGGGAAGACTACACCTCAGATTCGGATTACGGAGTTCACGGCCTCACATGCTTATCTCGAATCTAGATTTTCCTTAACAGTAGGAACGTTTGGAAAACGTATTTCTCTCCTGCGAACAGCTAAACTATTGACAAATAACATTTGAATAATTAATCAAAATATTACAATATTAATTTCGAATTCATGACTTTTAACGAACTCTTCATAAATGAAGAGTTCGTGAAAAATCATTTGACTCAGGAGACAACAAAGTCATACAAATCCGTGATATGATGAATAAGTAAAACATTTATTCCTGGCAATCTTTGGCTATCCAACGAAAGGCTTTATCGCGAGGCACTTACACTAGAATAACCATCAAATTGGCCCTAACCTTCCTCTACATTTATGAACAACGGGGCATTATTCCAGTGTACGTTCGCCTTGAAAATGCTTCCCGTTGAAAGGCAAACGCTGGACATGATTAAATATTTTTTGCTATACACAGTATGATGGATCTCTATGAACTTGTTTTCTCCTTGGTAATAACTGATGCATTTATTATCTTTGGACATTTCTATAAGATCTCTCCGATTTGACTCATTTGGGAATTCAGATCAAGATTTTTTTATTAACGCTTTGCTGCTTTACAAATTAGTGGATGAGTACTTACAATTGAAGGAAATTACTGGTTTAAAAATACTCTATGCTATGAGTATACCAAGAAAGGTGATTTATTTTTTACGATCTCCTTTGTAAACCCATAAGCTTAAAATGATACCACTGATGGATTGAAAGATAGAAGCATCAAATATTTGAGAAATTAGGCAATTAACATGGAACTCCCAAAATTGCTTTTCGATTTCTTTGACGCATTTTAACTAGTTTCACGGAACAGAGGCCATTGTTGTTTATTTCGAGGAGGAAGTTGACAAAACAGCAGAGTTTGTAATCTTTTCTTTTCTTTCTGTAAGTTTAGCAGACGGAATTTACTTCTCTAAGAAGAGAAACAACATGATTTACTACGAAAACCAAACACTATTCTTTATTCATGGATGGAATGAAGAATTTTATTATTTTCTGCTGTCTCTCTTTGTTTTTACAGTTAAAGAATTGCACTGCGTAAGACTCATTCAGATTCACTGATAAAATTTCCATACGAAATTCAAACACCAAGTCCAAAAAAAAAAAAACGAAAATTATTATCATGACGTACATAATTATCCTCTTGTAAATACCAGCTGCCTTACAAAAGTGAGTGCACATTCGGCTATATAAGATATAAAATTATTGCTTTTTAACTATCCAATATTCAGAGAAAATTATTTTAGTATGCCCAAAGAAAAAATGTTCAGCCGATTATTACTCAACTTATCATCAAATTTTTACTATGACGCACGGCTGCTATCTTTAGCCATATGACAACCATGACGGCCCAAACTCCCTTACATCCAAACTATGGCGACCGCCAGAAACGCTCGTCTACAGTGTGTAGAATTTCCTACACCCACCCGTTCTTTGTAATTATACGGATTGGCAGAAACCAACCTCATTGACCATTGCTTTCGCGCAACAAATAAGTAAAGCAAGCGTTGGTAACTCCCGCGATGTTATTACTTTTTCTCATGACATCGCATGTCTTCTCCATGTAATGCAGTAATCACCCTCTTGAAATGATTAAATGTCAATGCACAGCAACTCTACAGATCGGAAATTTCGTGAGGTGATCGACCATCCTAATTTTTGAATTTTTTTGAAACTTGTAAAGGAGAGGGGATAAATTCTAAATGGAGCAACCCAGCAAAAACACAACTGCTGAGAAACTTCTGACTGAAACCTGCCGCTCACGGCCCGATAGCGGTCCGTTGGTGGCAGCGCTATCAGTTGGTGAGCCAGTGATGGCCCTGCAGCATCGCCGTGAATTTTTGGCCTCCAAGCAAGTGCCACTAGTGGCCCATTGCTGGCAACCAGTGCAACCCCAACAGCAGGTGGAAGCAACGGGACTACGTATGCGCAGAAGCAACACTTGCCGTATCTCTCATGGTACCAGTTAGTTGAACAAGACGCTATCGCCATCGCATTATTTTAGTGGATGTTAAGAAAAAAAATCATATGTAGAGAGGCAAATTAATTTCCCAATGAAATTCCATGCCGACGAAGATATCAGAATAAGCCATGTAATACTATATTACTGCCATGAAATACACCCACTCCATTCCCATGAATAACGATTCATGGAATGGAGTACGTGAATAACAAGAAAACATTTGAAACCGCTTGAAACAAATTCCTGGAAAAACATTAAAAAAAAAGTTGGAAAATAATGAATTATACGCGTACAAAATTTATTAATTATTTGAAAGAAAAAAAGAGCAACGCGATATGGATACAATGTACTCATCCATGGGTTGAATGCACAAGACTGGGAGGACTTCGCTTCTAAAAATAACGAGAAGTAAAATAAAATATATTTCCAATTTAAAAAAAACATGTAGCTTCGGACAACGGAAAGGAAAGATACAACGTTAAAAATGTAACAGAATATGACATGAACCCGGGTAAATATATATTAATTCAACAATATCATTTCAAGACGACAAGGGCAGTACAAAACTTTGGAAAGCGACTTTAAGTTGGTACACTCCTTGAAAATGAGTGAAATTTCCTTAAGGTAAAAAAAAAAAATGTCGTTACGTCGAAAAAATAAATTTATGAATTATATGAAACTGACTTTTATAAAAAATACCTCGCAATATTGTAAAATGAAAGAGAGAACCATTGGATTACACATTCCACACCAAACAGCCATCTTCACGCACACGGGCGTGTGTGGAAAACTAGTCCGGTCGGTAGAGAGCTTGCCTTCCACGCCGCCAGTCCTGGTTCGTATCCACCGAGATCCAAAAGGTTTTTTTTTCGGTCTGTTGAGAAAATTTCTCCAGCGCAGTCCTGTAATTCACACGTTTCGTAAGGAGAGAAAAACAAAGTTGTAGCTTTGGGAAACTGCGGTTATCCTTGATTTTTTTTATGGCTACTACTAGGAAATCGGCTGACAAGATTCGACAAGCCATGAGCTACGTCACGTAGTTGCCGGCTGCCACTACCGGCAAACTGGTGGACCTTATTAGGCTAGCCAAAATTTCTGGCACGTGCTTGCAGGTCCGTTGAAGGGCCACTTGTGGCAGCTACTGCCTGGGATGGATAACTGATGGCCCTGTTGTGGCATATGAGAACTGATGGGGTGCAAACTCTTAGCCAGCTGTTGGCCTGAACTGCTTGCCCTTCTGTTGGTCGCCCGGGCATTTTATTGATAGTTCGGCTGCGGCAACATAGTGTTGTGCTATTGCTAGCAGTTCTGGCTGCCAGCAATGCTAGCAATGACACAGCACTAGCAATGCTGGTTGCCAGCAATGGCTCAGTCCTGGCCCAGCAATACTGTTTTTGTTGGGAAGAGACAGTTTCGGGTGTTAGAGCATTCTGATCGAAACAATATTTCAGGACTGTGGTTGTTAAAGGGGTTAAACCGAAACTCAAGCATAAGGTTGTTGAAGGTGAAATGTAGGATTGTTGATGGAAACTCGAAACACCCAGAATACGGAACAAACTATACTTTATTACGCCGTAAATAGCCGACCACAGCAACACACTTTTGCGTACAAGACGCAAACTTCTGTGTGCCATAATAAAAACATGTCGAATTTCAGTTTGCAAAATCATTTGAGATGCTGTTTCAACTGATGTTGGATATAAATTCATTTATCCTGTAAAGAAAGGATCTTGGTGCTTGAAAAAATTGAGAATCGGTAGATGAACGATCAGGTGAGTCAGAAATATATACTGAGGTTTCATACCTCGATTTGTGTATCTTCTAGATTGCCTCGTATGCAACTTAAGTTCTCAACTTATCACGGAGAGAAATACACTGTATGGATTGAATAATGCCGGATGTTAGATGGACAGTTTTTCATTCACTATCTACGTTTCTTGACAATCCGGTCGGACTAAATGGACTGACCAGGAACTAAAAGGGACAGAATCTCGTCTGATGTAAGACACCAACCAGTGACCATCGAATATCGAAACCATGTTGATTGACTAATTCCGGCTTTTTGGTGTAGAGTTAGTTCTGTTTTCATATCATGAAGTTCTTGATTAAGTCTTTCAGCCGTAATTGTTTGGCGGGTTGCATTAAACTGTAATGGGTCTCACCAGCTGCGGACCACTCGAGAGTGATGATCGTCTTCCTGGAATTATGTTTTAGCGTGTTCTTCACAGCTTCACAGCTGCCGACGAATTCCACCAAAGAACAGTTATTCTTACTCGACATCCACTTCTCATCACACATAAAGAGGCTTCTCAAAATTTTGCTCGTTCTTGTGGATAAGCAGAGTCGAGCAGACCTTATAATGTCCTGTTTTCGTGATTTTCCGTCAGCTCATGTGAGGTCCATGTATCGGTCTTCTTCGTTTCACAGTTAAATGGTGGAAATGATTGTGAACTGCACTTCAATTTTTTTGTCAATCTTTAGTACCGTTTGACGCGGTTAGTTTACAATCGAACTATCAGAATCATCATCACCGACAATTCCTTCTGGTACACTGGTTCTCACTGGTTCCTTCTGGTGCCAGTGGTTCAGGGAGGGTGCTGTGGAAACCCGAATGTTTGAATTTTTCCCTGATTGCTCCGGGGTTGAGGGCGTTGAGATGCGGAATTCCAGTCAAATAGGAAAGCGTTTCTTTTGCTGTGACATGATATGAACTTGGCCTAGTGTGGTATTTGCTTTCAGTGTTTGTATAGTGCTAGTGTAGTGCTTGTAAAGTGTGTGTACAGTGCCTGTACAGTGTTGGTGTAGTATTTGTGTATTGTGTATAGTAAGTAATGATTTAGTGATAGTTTGCAGTGCAGTGCTTTGTACCATAGAATGGGTACTGAAGGGCAGATGTTGTTGAGGTAGGTCAGATGACCTTGGAAGGAATTCAGGTGGAGCGTGTGAAAATTACAGAAGGTATTTCGGGATGAGCCGTAGCAGCTGGAATGTGAGCGAATGAGGGTTGTTACACTAATGGTGCTTGATTGAGTTGTTTCTACCTGTGGGAAATGGTAGCACTCAATGGTTGCTCTGGAAATTGATAAGAGCAAAGTGATAGGCCCAGAAAAGGACTTCTGGATTTCTTGATGAGGGGCCGATGTTACGACCCACCCCCGCCATTAATTTAGTAATTAATGGGCGCGGTGGATGTATGAAATTAATTAGGTATTAATTATGTTCGAGGCTTGATTGGAGTTAAAAAGTGTAAACAACAAAGAAAGCTTTATCTGGGGGTTTGGAAAGAAAAGAGGCGAAGAATTCTCTGTCTGGCTGGGTGGTCTCAGAATAGCTCTGTTAGGTCATAAATATCAGGGCACAGCTGACGGGAAGCCTAAGCAACACGGAAAGGGAAAGAGGTACATTTCGAAGAGGGGTCCACTTGAGTAAAAGAATGAAGATGGGGACAAAAGGTTTAGCGAATAATCGTAAATTCGTCGATTCTTTGGGGCATTTTCGAGAACAATTGCTCTCTGTGTGGTCCGTGCAGAAAAATAAGAGTTCGCACTTGGCATGAACATAAGGAAGAAAGTTTAGTTGTCTGTACGCTCTCCGATGTGAAAGGCTGGATGCCTTGGATCTGCAAAAAATGAATTGGGAAAAATGAAGCAGCGAACCTGCCCGCATTGGGTAAGAAATGGAGAGAACTCGTGGCGGCTGATGGAGATGCCAGTTTGCCATAAAGACAGCGGAATGCCTAAATCCGCGTAATAAAGCAGAAATTTCTAGGCTGGAGCGTAATGGAAATCAGCGACTGCTTGGCCCAATGAAAGCCAAGTTACAGGGGAATTAAGAAGTTTGCGAGTGGACCGTGAGTGGTCATTCCAATGAAAAGCGAAGCCAAGCAAAGTCGGGTTCGGATGCCAACCACTGCTCGTGGAATCGTCACCCCCATTCATCCCCTACTGTGGAGGAAGTGAAGAGACGCGCTTATCTTACGAGGCGAAGCGAAGGCTCACTCAACAAACGCCTGGATGTGCGTGTGTGTGTGTATGAGTACGGTAGCGCCCAGGGGACGTAGCTCCTGCAATGAAACCTTCCATGTAAAAAGGGCGGTGTATACCTCTTTACTGGTGGAATCACAATTTGGATTTATTTTAACAGCATCCATGTAAGTAGAAACATTTTGTTTTTGTTATCATTTCTGCTACGCAAGTTAGTTGAGGAACTGAGCTAATATATTTCAACAACTAAACTAATGTATTTCAAGAACTGAACTGAGAAATAGTGAGACTGAACTGTGGAATTTAAGTTTATTAAAACTATCTCGCAAGAACTGATTTAGGTCAAAGTTGACCCAATACTCATGTTCACAAGACAGCTAAATTTTATTCATATGTGGGCCATTGTTATGTTTTTATAGCCAATTAAATATTTGTTTAGGCAGCCAGCGCAGTCATAAAACACATTATTGATGTGTACGCAGGTTATTACTTCAAATTGTTTAAGTGTATGCCCATATATTACAGTTTTCGCGCCAAGAACTCCGTCGAAAAAGATCAGTGAAGAAGTATACTTATACCACTCGGCCTGGTATCGTAACATTTGATTGACAGCGGTGGGATAATGACCCACTGTCGTAACAATTGGTGGCAGCGGCGAAATTTCGTAACATTTGATGGCAGCGGTGGGATGGCGTATGGCAAGAAGATAACGGCAAGTTTAGCCAAGTATTTAATGCCGAAGAAGACTGGGGCACTTAAACATTAAAGTAAAAGAAGAACAAGAGGAAGACACTCTTGACAGTGCAGATTGGAATTAAATCCTGCTGTATAACAATGGCACAAATTAAAGAATTTTTGGTGAATTAGAATGCTGAATTGATTGATTCAATAGATGATATATTCGATCAGCTGACTGCAAGAGTGAAGTAACACCAGAAATGGAGGACGTAAGAGCAGCGTTGGCTGATGACGAGCGAGGACTAGAAGCCCTCGCAGAAAAGGCTACGGCGCAAAGAGATGAAACAAGAGCCCTATTAGAACAGATAGAATTACGTAGACGGGAACAAGCCGAAGTAGAGAAATTAATTAAATTTGAAACAAGAGAGCCTGAAGCGAGCCGGACTCACACAAAAATTGAGCAAACGCGTGACGTATTGAGTGAGGAGTTAACCAAACAATGTTTAGGGGTTAAAGATAATCATATGGAAGAGATTGTGGTGGTCAAGAATCAACAGGCAGGAGCGGGACGGGATAAAGAATATACGTGTTGCCTGAGAACAAAAGTGTTAGTGCGAAATTCAGATCAAATAGCAGGAAAGGTCGTTGGGAACCAATGTGCTGGGGAATCTTCAGAGATTGAAGAAAATAATACATGTGAAGTTGTATGGGATCCGCACTTGAGACTTCGCGACGAGTCAGGGCTCAGAGTGAAATGAGGAAAAGAAAAGGAAAGGGATTTGCGCATAAATGGGAATGAGAAAACTGGAAATTTGAAGGTTGTGGGAGAAAAAGAAATCAACCTTTTCCCGAATGTGTCAAAGAAAGTGTTGCATGTAGGGTTACAAGGAAATGCTCTGATGGGAGAGAACGTAGTGTTCAGTGAGAAGGGAAAATGCAAGAGTTGGGCATCTCTACTAGAACTCAGGAAACAGGAATGGATCGTGTTTTGTTATGTTCCATGTGTATTTATGCTACAAGTGTTAAATACAAAAGTGCTTGGGTTAATTCAATTCTTGCTATGGAACTTGAAAGGTATCCGCAGAAAGGGAGGCTTGCGTGTAGCAGTTGAGTGATAAGAATTTTTATCATTCGACCAGAATTCAGGTTATGGACAGGAATGGAATATGGACATGATTTATAATTTTGGAATTGTAAATAACATAAGAATGTGTTGCATGTGTTATGTAGGCAAGTATCTCACGTCTGTCACGGAGCGTAGGCAAGAGGGTTAAATTCTGGAAAAGATGGCGCAGGGGCTGTGATTATAATTGTTGAGTATATAATCCAAAAGTACTTAATAGCAGTGGTCAATTTATTCGAGGAAATGTACTGGTAGCAGTGGTCAGTCTATTCGAGCAAATGTACTGAATAGCGGTGGTAAGCCTATTCGAGAAAATGTATGTGAGTTATGTTGAAAGAGAAAAGTTCTTCGTCTTGGCAGACGTCTGTCCGAGAGAGAGCGTAGTTCCCAAACTGAATAGCAGTGGTAAGCCTATTCGAGGAAAAACGAGAATCGGTATAGTTGCTAAGCGCAGTTGTTAGTCGTTCGACTTACCAGTTATGGATTGAAAGAATTTGTTGTGAAATGTATGAAGTCATTGCAGTTATGTGGTGAGAATTTGTTTCGGTTTCGACAAATAACGAACAGTTATGCGTCCCGTGCCATAGTCACTGTTCGAGAGAAATTTTCACGCATTGGAAATTCGTGTCCCGTACGCAAAGATGGCTGATTCGTTGCCTTGCTAATGCAAATGTGCTAGAGATTTTTCTTTTCGTTGGAATGTCTGGACGCCAATACCTGTAGCTACGAAAGTCCGGTCGTTATGCAAAGGAGATGGAAGCGAGGGCACTCGTTTCGCAGTGGTCAGACGAACCAGGTGCTATCAAATTTTCTCCCTGAACATCCGACGGTGAGCTAAGGTGGAGACGAGCACGTATCTCCGGAGTTTCGGTTTCAGCATTTGGACGCGGGGTGAAATTAAAAGGACATTGGCGGCGCGTCTGAGCGTACCACTAAATTTTCCTTCTCGCCACAGAACTCAGTGTCTGAATCATTCCTCAGCAAAGAGTTTTCTTTCTGGCGTGCTCGTGCCAGGGATGCACGGAGGGCAACGTCGCCCTGTAATGAAATTTCAGATGATAAAATATCTGAGTATCAGGGAGGGACGGATTGATTCCCTGTGGTTTTTGGAACATTGGCTGAGTGAGAGCTAAAATGTTTGTGTATCTTTTCGTGGTGGCTGGGTAACGAATGAGGTTAAGGTTACGACAAAAAAGTAGGCGATGTGTTTTGCCAGTGGTTCAGGGAGGGTGCTGTGGAAACCCGAATGTTTAAATTTTTCCCTGATTGCTCCGGGGTTGAGGGCGTTGAGATGCGGAATTCCAGTCAAATAGGAAAGCGTTTCTTTTGCTGTGACATGATATGAACTTGGCCTAGTGTGGTATTTGCTTTCAGTGTTTGTATAGTGCTGGTGTAGTGCTTGTAAAGTGTGTGTACAGTGCCTGTACAGTGTTGGTGTAGTATTTGTGGATTGTGTATAGTAAGTAATGGTTTAGTGATAGTTTGCAGTGCAGTGCTTTGTACCATAGAATGGGTACTGAAGGGCAGATGTTGTTGAGGTAGGTCAGATGACCTTGGAAGGAATTCAGGTGGAGCGTGTGAAAATTACAGAAGGTATTTCGGGAGGAGCCGTAGCAGCTTGAATGTGAGCGAATGAGGGTTGTTACACTAATGGTGCTTGATTGAGTTGTTTCTACCTGTGGGAAAAGGTAGCACTCAATGGTTGCTCTGGAAATTGATAAGAGCAAAGTGATAGGCCCAGAAAAGGACTTCTGGATTTCTTGATGAGGGGCCGATGTTACGACCCACCCCCGCCATTAATTTAGTAATTAATGGGCGCGGTGGATGTATGAAATTAATTAGGTATTAATTATGTTCGAGGCTTGATTGGAGTTAAAAAGTGTAAACAACAAAGAAAGTTTTATCTGGGGGTTTGGAAAGAAAAGAGGCGAAGAATTCTCTGTCTGGCTGGGTGGTCTCAGAATAGCTCTGTTAGGTCATAAATATCAGGGCACAGCTGACGGGAAGCCTAAGCAACACGGAAAGGGAAAGAGGTACATTTCGAAGAGGGGTCCACTTGAGTAAAAGAATGAAGATGGGGACAAAAGGTTTAGCGAATAATCGTAAATTCGTCGATTGTTTGGGGCATTTTCGAGAACAATTGCTCTCTGTGTGGTCCGTGCAGAAAAATAAGAGTTCGCACTTGGCATGAACATAAGGAAGAAAGTTTAGTTGTCTGTACGCTCTCCGATGTGAAAGGCTGGATGCCTTGGATCTGCAAAAAATGAATTGGGAAAAATGAAGCAGCGAACCTCCCCGCATTGGGTAAGAAATGGAGAGAACTCGAGGCGGCTGATGGAGATGCCAGTTTGCCATAAAGACAGCGGAATGCCTAAATCCGCGTGATAAAGCAGAAATTTCTAGGCTGGAGCGTAATGGAAATCAGCGACTGCTTGGCCCAATGAAAGCCAAGTTACAGGGGAATTAAGAAGTTTGCGAGTGGACCGTGAGTGGTCATTCCAATGAAAAGCGATGCCAAGCAAAGTCGGGTTCGGATGCCAACCACTGCTCGTGGAATCGTCACCCCCATTCATCCCCTACTGTGGAGGAAGTGAAGAGACGCGCTTATCTTACGAGGCGAAGCGAAGGCTCACTCAACAAACGCCTGGATGTGCGTGTGTGTGTGTATGAGTACGGTAGCGCCCAGGGGACGCAGCTCCTGCAATGAAACCTTCCATGTAAAAAGGGCGGTGTATATCTCTTTACTGGTGCAATCACAATTTGGATTTATTTTTAACAGCATCCATGTAAGTAGAAACATTTTGTTTTTGTTATCATTTCTGCTACGCAAGTTAGTTGAGGAACTGAGCTAATATATTTCAACAACTAAACTAATGTATTTCAAGAACTGAACTGAGAAATAGTGAGACTGAACTGTGGAATTTAAGTTTATTAAAACTATCTCGCAAGAACTGATTTAGGTCAAAGTTGACCCAATACTCATGTTCACAAGACAGCTAAATTTTATTCATATGTGGGCCATTGTTATGTTTTTATAGCCAATTAAATATTTGTTTAGGCAGCCAGCGCAGTCATAAAACACATTATTGATGTGTACGCAGGTTATTACTTCAAATTGTTTAAGTGTATGCCCATATATTACAGTTTTCGCGCCAAGAACTCCGTCGAAAAAGATCAGTGAAGAAGTATACTTATACCACTCGGCCTGGTATCGTAACATTTGATTGACAGCGGTGGGATAATGACCCACTGTCGTAACAATTGGTGGCAGCGGCGAAATTTCGTAACATTTGATGGCAGCGGTGGGATGGCGTATGGCAAGAAGATAACGGCAAGTTTAGCCAAGTATTTAATGCCGAAGAAGACTGGGGCACTTAAACATTAAAGTAAAAGAAGAACAAGAGGAAGACACTCTTGACAGTGCAGATTGGAATTAAATCCTGCTGTATAACAATGGCACAAATTAAAGAATTTTTGGTGAATTAGAATGCTGAATTGATTGATTCAATAGATGATATATTCGATCAGCTGACTGCAAGAGTGAAGTAACACCAGAAATGGAGGACGTAAGAGCAGCGTTGGCTGATGACGAGCGAGGACTAGAAGCCCTCGCAGAAAAGGCTACGGCGCAAAGAGATGAAACAAGAGCCCTATTAGAACAGATAGAATTACGTAGACGGGAACAAGCCGAAGTAGAGAAATTAATTAAATTTGAAACAAGAGAGCCTGAAGCGAGCCGGACTCACACAAAAATTGATCAAACGCGTGACGTATTGAGTGAGGAGTTAACCAAACAATGTTTAGGGGTTAAAGATAATCATATGGAAGAGATTGTGGTGGTCAAGAATCAACAGGCAGGAGCGGGACGGGATAAAGAATATACGTGTTGCCTGAGAACAAAAGTGTTAGTGCGAAATTCAGATCAAATAGCAGGGAAGGTCGTTGGGAACCAATGTGCTGGGGAATCTTCAGAGATTGAAGAAAATAATACATGTGAAGTTGTATGGGATCCGCACTTGAGACTTCGCGACGAGTCAGGGCTCAGAGTGAAATGAGGAAAAGAAAAGGAAAGGGATTTGCGCATAAATGGGAATGAGAAAACTGGAAATTTGAAGGTTGTGGGAGAAAAAGAAATCAACCTTTTCCCGAATGTGTCAAAGAAAGTGTTGCATGTAGGGTTACAAGGAAATGCTCTGATGGGAGAGAACGTAGAGTTCAGTGAGAAGGGAAAATGCAAGAGTTGGGCATCTCTACTAGAACTCAGGAAACAGGAATGGATCGTGTTTTGTTATGTTCCATGTGTATTTATGCGACAAGTGTTAAATACAAAAGTGCTTGGGTTAATTCAATTCTTGCTATGGAACTTGAAAGGTATCCGCAGAAGGGGAGGCTTGCGTGTAGCAGATGAGTGATAAGAATTTTTATCATTCGACCAGAATTCAGGTTATGGACAGGAATGGAATATGGACATGATTTATAATTTTGGAATTGTAAATAACATAAAAATGTGTTGCATGTGTTATGTAGGCAAGTATCTCACGTCTGTCACGGAGCGTAGGCAAGAGGGTTAAATTCTGGAAAAGATGGCGCAGGGGCTGTGATTATAATTGTTGAGTATATAATCCAAAAGTACTAAATAGCAGTGGTCAATTTATTCGAGGAAATGTACTGGTAGCAGTGGTCAGTCTATTCGAGCAAATGTACTGAATAGCGGTGGTAAGCCTATTCGAGAAAATGTATGTGAGTTATGTTGAAAGAGAAAAGTTCTTCGTCTTGGCAGACGTCTGTCCGAGAGAGAGCGTAGTTCCCAAACTGAATAGCAGTGGTAAGCCTATTCGAGGAAAAACGAGAATCGGTATAGTTGCTAAGCGCAGTTGTTAGTCGTTCGACTTACCAGTTATGGATTGAAAGAATTTGTTGTGAAATGTATGAAGTCATTGCAGTTATGTGGTGAGAATTTGTTTCGGTTTCGACAAATAACGAACAGTTATGCGTCCCGTGCCATAGTCACTGTTCGAGAGAAATTTTCACGCATTGGAAATTCGTGTCCCGTACGCAAAGATGGCTGATTCGTTGCCTTGCTAATGCAAATGTGCTAGAGATTTTTCTTTTCGTTGGAATGTCTGGACGCCAATACCTGTAGCTACGAAAGTCCGGTCGTTATGCAAAGGAGATGGAAGCGAGGGCACTCGTTTCGCAGTGGTCAGACGAACCAGGTGCTATAAAATTTTCTCCCTGAACATCCGACGGTGAGCTAAGGTGGAGACGAGCACGTATCTCCGGAGTTTCGGTTTCAGCATTTGGACGCGGGGTGAAATTAAAAGGACATTGGCGGCGCGTCTGAGCGTACCACTAAATTTTCCTTCTCGCCACAGAACTCAGTGTCTGAATCATTCCTCAGCAAAGAGTTTTCTTTCTGGCGTGCTCGTGCCAGGGATGAACGGAGGGCAACGTCGCCCTGTAATGAAATTTCAGATGATAAAATATCTGAGTATCAGGGAGGGACGGATTGATTCCCTGTGGTTTTTGGAACATTGGCTGAGTGAGAGCTAAAATGTTTGTGTATCTTTTCGTGGTGGCTGGGTAACGAATGAGGTTAAGGTTACGACAAAAAAGTAGGCGATGTGTTTTGCCAGTGGTTCAGGGAGGGTGCTGTGGAAACCCGAATGTTTAAATTTTTCCCTGATTGCTCCGGGGTTGAGGGCGTTGAGATGCGGAATTCCAGTCAAATAGGAAAGCGTTTCTTTTGCTGTGACATGATATGAACTTGGCCTAGTGTGGTATTTGCTTTCAGTGTTTGTATAGTGCTGGTGTAGTGCTTGTAAAGTGTGTGTACAGTGCCTGTACAGTGTTGGTGTAGTATTTGTGGATTGTGTATAGTAAGTAATGGTTTAGTGATAGTTTGCAGTGCAGTGCTTTGTACCATAGAATGGGTACTGAAGGGCAGATGTTGTT
This sequence comes from Macrothele yani, assembly GCA_039090855.1. Lineage (NCBI taxonomy): Eukaryota > Metazoa > Arthropoda > Arachnida > Araneae > Macrothelidae > Macrothele > Macrothele yani. Next base: position 72,245,941 of record CM076999.1, on the reverse strand, counting down.
GAGGTAGGTCAGATGACCTTGGAAGGAATTCAGGTGGAGCGTGTGAAAATTACAGAAGGTATTTCGGGAGGAGCCGTAGCAGCTTGAATGTGAGCGAATGAGGGTTGTTACACTAATGGTGCTTGATTGAGTTGTTTCTACCTGTGGGAAAAGGTAGCACTCAATGGTTGCTCTGGAAATTGATAAGAGCAAAGTGATAGGCCCAGAAAAGGACTTCTGGATTTCTTGATGAGGGGCCGATGTTACGACCCACCCCCGCCATTAATTTAGTAATTAATGGGCGCGGTGGATGTATGAAATTAATTAGGTATTAATTATGTTCGAGGCTTGATTGGAGTTAAAAAGTGTAAACACCAAAGAAAGTTTTATCTGGGGGTTTGGAAAGAAAAGAGGCGAAGAATTCTCTGTCTGGCTGGGTGGTCTCAGAATAGCTCTGTTAGGTCATAAATATCAGGGCACAGCTGACGGGAAGCCTAAGCAACACGGAAAGGGAAAGAGGTACATTTCGAAGAGGGGTCCACTTGAGTAAAAGAATGAAGATGGGGACAAAAGGTTTAGCGAATAATCGTAAATTCGTCGATTGTTTGGGGCATTTTCGAGAACAATTGCTCTCTGTGTGGTCCGTGCAGAAAAATAAGAGTTCGCACTTGGCATGAACATAAGGAAGAAAGTTTAGTTGTCTGTACGCTCTCCGATGTGAAAGGCTGGATGCCTTGGATCTGCAAAAAATGAATTGGGAAAAATGAAGCAGCGAACCTCCCCGCATTGGGTAAGAAATGGAGAGAACTCGAGGCGGCTGATGGAGATGCCAGTTTGCCATAAAGACAGCGGAATGCCTAAATCCGCGTGATAAAGCAGAAATTTCTAGGCTGGAGCGTAATGGAAATCAGCGACTGCTTGGCCCAATGAAAGCCAAGTTACAGGGGAATTAAGAAGTTTGCGAGTGGACCGTGAGTGGTCATTCCAATGAAAAGCGATGCCAAGCAAAGTCGGGTTCGGATGCCAACCACTGCTCGTGGAATCGTCACCCCCATTCATCCCCTACTGTGGAGGAAGTGAAGAGACGCGCTTATCTTACGAGGCGAAGCGAAGGCTCACTCAACAAATGCCTGGATGTGCGTGTGTGTGTGTATGAGTACGGTAGCGCCCAGGGGACGCAGCTCCTGCAATGAAACCTTCCATGTAAAAAGGGCGGTGTATATCTCTTTACTGGTGCAATCACAATTTGGATTTATTTTTAACAGCATCCATGTAAGTAGAAACATTTTGTTTTTGTTATCATTTCTGCTACGCAAGTTAGTTGAGGAACTGAGCTAATATATTTCAACAACTAAACTAATGTATTTCAAGAACTGAACTGAGAAATAGTGAGACTGAACTGTGGAATTTAAGTTTATTAAAACTATCTCGCAAGAACTGATTTAGGTCAAAGTTGACCCAATACTCATGTTCACAAGACAGCTAAATTTTATTCATATGTGGGCCATTGTTATGTTTTTATAGCCAATTAAATATTTGTTTAGGCAGCCAGCGCAGTCATAAAACACATTATTGATGTGTACGCAGGTTATTACTTCAAATTGTTTAAGTGTATGCCCATATATTACAGTTTTCGCGCCAAGAACTCCGTCGAAAAAGATCAGTGAAGAAGTATACTTATACCACTCGGCCTGGTATCGTAACATTTGATTGACAGCGGTGGGATAATGACCCACTGTCGTAACAATTGGTGGCAGCGGCGAAATTTCGTAACATTTGATGGCAGCGGTGGGATGGCGTATGGCAAGAAGATAACGGCAAGTTTAGCCAAGTATTTAATGCCGAAGAAGACTGGGGCACTTAAACATTAAAGTAAAAGAAGAACAAGAGGAAGACACTCTTGACAGTGCAGATTGGAATTAAATCCTGCTGTATAACAATGGCACAGATTAAAGAATTTTTGGTGAATTAGAATGCTGAATTGATTGATTCAATAGATGATATATTCGATCAGCTGACTGCAAGAGTGAAGTAACACCAGAAATGGAGGACGTAAGAGCAGCGTTGGCTGATGACGAGCGAGGACTAGAAGCCCTCGCAGAAAAGGCTACGGCGCAAAGAGATGAAACAAGAGCCCTATTAGAACAGATAGAATTACGTAGACGGGAACAAGCCGAAGTAGAGAAATTAATTAAATTTGAAACAAGAGAGCCTGAAGCGAGCCGGACTCACACAAAAATTGAGCAAACGCGTGACGTATTGAGTGAGGAGTTAACCAAACAATGTTTAGGGGTTAAAGATAATCATATGGAAGAGATTGTGGTGGTCAAGAATCAACAGGCAGGAGCGGGACGGGATAAAGAATATACGTGTTGCCTGAGAACAAAAGTGTTAGTGCGAAATTCAGATCAAATAGCAGGGAAGGTCGTTGGGAACCAATGTGCTGGGGAATCTTCAGAGATTGAAGAAAATAATACATGTGAAGTTGTATGGGATCCGCACTTGAGACTTCGCGACGAGTCAGGGCTCAGAGTGAAATGAGGAAAAGAAAAGGAAAGGGATTTGCGCATAAATGGGAATGAGAAAACTGGAAATTTGAAGGTTGTGGGAGAAAAAGAAATCAACCTTTTCCCGAATGTGTCAAAGAAAGTGTTGCATGTAGGGTTACAAGGAAATGCTCTGATGGGAGAGAACGTAGAGTTCAGTGAGAAGGGAAAATGCAAGAGTTGGGCATCTCTACTAGAACTCAGGAAACAGGAATGGATCGTGTTTTGTTATGTTCCATGTGTATTTATGCGACAAGTGTTAAATACAAAAGTGCTTGGGTTAATTCAATTCTTGCTATGGAACTTGAAAGGTATCCGCAGAAGGGGAGGCTTGCGTGTAGCAGATGAGTGATAAGAATTTTTATCATTCGACCAGAATTCAGGTTATGGACAGGAATGGAATATGGACATGATTTATAATTTTGGAATTGTAAATAACATAAAAATGTGTTGCATGTGTTATGTAGGCAAGTATCTCACGTCTGTCACGGAGCGTAGGCAAGAGGGTTAAATTCTGGAAAAGATGGCGCAGGGGCTGTGATTATAATTGTTGAGTATATAATCCAAAAGTACTAAATAGCAGTGGTCAATTTATTCGAGGAAATGTACTGGTAGCAGTGGTCAGTCTATTCGAGCAAATGTACTGAATAGCGGTGGTAAGCCTATTCGAGAAAATGTATGTGAGTTATGTTGAAAGAGAAAAGTTCTTCGTCTTGGCAGACGTCTGTCCGAGAGAGAGCGTAGTTCCCAAACTGAATAGCAGTGGTAAGCCTATTCGAGGAAAAACGAGAATCGGTATAGTTGCTAAGCGCAGTTGTTAGTCGTTCGACTTACCAGTTATGGATTGAAAGAATTTGTTGTGAAATGTATGAAGTCATTGCAGTTATGTGGTGAGAATTTGTTTCGGTTTCGACAAATAACGAACAGTTATGCGTCCCGTGCCATAGTCACTGTTCGAGAGAAATTTTCACGCATTGGAAATTCGTGTCCCGTACGCAAAGATGGCTGATTCGTTGCCTTGCTAATGCAAATGTGCTAGAGATTTTTCTTTTCGTTGGAATGTCTGGACGCCAATACCTGTAGCTACGAAAGTCCGGTCGTTATGCAAAGGAGATGGAAGCGAGGGCACTCGTTTCGCAGTGGTCAGACGAACCAGGTGCTATAAAATTTTCTCCCTGAACATCCGACGGTGAGCTAAAGTGGAGACGAGCACGTATCTCCGGAGTTTCGGTTTCAGCATTTGGACGCGGGGTGAAATTAAAAGGACATTGGCGGCGCGTCTGAGCGTACCACTAAATTTTCCTTCTCGCCACAGAACTCAGTGTCTGAATCATTCCTCAGCAAAGAGTTTTCTTTCTGGCGTGCTCGTGCCAGGGATGAACGGAGGGCAACGTCGCCCTGTAATGAAATTTCAGATGATAAAATATCTGAGTATCAGGGAGGGACGGATTGATTCCCTGTGGTTTTTGGAACATTGGCTGAGTGAGAGCTAAAATGTTTGTGTATCTTTTCGTGGTGGCTGGGTAACGAATGAGGTTAAGGTTACGACAAAAAAGTAGGCGATGTGTTTTGCCAGTGGTTCAGGGAGGGTGCTGTGGAAACCCGAATGTTTGAATTTTTCCCTGATTGCTCCGGGGTTGAGGGCGTTGAGATGCGGAATTCCAGTCAAATAGGAAAGCGTTTCTTTTGCTGTGACATGATATGAACTTGGCCTAGTGTGGTATTTGCTTTCAGTGTTTGTATAGTGCTGGTGTAGTGCTTGTAAAGTGTGTGTACAGTGCCTGTACAGTGTTGGTGTAGTATTTGTGGATTGTGTATAGTAAGTAATGGTTTAGTGATAGTTTGCAGTGCAGTGCTTTGTACCATAGAATGGGTACTGAAGGGCAGATGTTGTTGAGGTAGGTCAGATGACCTTGGAAGGAATTCAGGTGGAGCGTGTGAAAATTACAGAAGGTATTTCGGGAGGAGCCGTAGCAGCTTGAATGTGAGCGAATGAGGGTTGTTACACTAATGGTGCTTGATTGAGTTGTTTCTACCTGTGGGAAAAGGTAGCACTCAATGGTTGCTCTGGAAATTGATAAGAGCAAAGTGATAGGCCCAGAAAAGGACTTCTGGATTTCTTGATGAGGGGCCGATGTTACGACCCACCCCCGCCATTAATTTAGTAATTAATGGGCGCGGTGGATGTATGAAATTAATTAGGTATTAATTATGTTCGAGGCTTGATTGGAGTTAAAAAGTGTAAACACCAAAGAAAGTTTTATCTGGGGGTTTGGAAAGAAAAGAGGCGAAGAATTCTCTGTCTGGCTGGGTGGTCTCAGAATAGCTCTGTTAGGTCATAAATATCAGGGCACAGCTGACGGGAAGCCTAAGCAACACGGAAAGGAAAAGAGGTACATTTCGAAGAGGGGTCCACTTGAGTAAAAGAATGAAGATGGGGACAAAAGGTTTAGCGAATAATCGTAAATTCGTCGATTGTTTGGGGCATTTTCGAGAACAATTGCTCTCTGTGTGGTCCGTGCAGAAAAATAAGAGTTCGCACTTGGCATGAACATAAGGAAGAAAGTTTAGTTGTCTGTACGCTCTCCGATGTGAAAGGCTGGATGCCTTGGATCTGCAAAAAATGAATTGGGAAAAATGAAGCAGCGAACCTCCCCGCATTGGGTAAGAAATGGAGAGAACTCGAGGCGGCTGATGGAGATGCCAGTTTGCCATAAAGACAGCGGAATGCCTAAATCCGCGTGATAAAGCAGAAATTTCTAGGCTGGAGCGTAATGGAAATCAGCGACTGCTTGGCCCAATGAAAGCCAAGTTACAGGGGAATTAAGAAGTTTGCGAGTGGACCGTGAGTGGTCATTCCAATGAAAAGCGATGCCAAGCAAAGTCGGGTTCGGATGCCAACCACTGCTCGTGGAATCGTCACCCCCATTCATCCCCTACTGTGGAGGAAGTGAAGAGACGCGCTTATCTTACGAGGCGAAGCGAAGGCTCACTCAACAAACGCCTGGATGTGCGTGTGTGTGTGTATGAGTACGGTAGCGCCCAGGGGACGCAGCTCCTGCAATGAAACCTTCCATGTAAAAAGGGCGGTGTATATCTCTTTACTGGTGCAATCACAATTTGGATTTATTTTTAACAGCATCCATGTAAGTAGAAACATTTTGTTTTTGTTATCATTTCTGCTACGCAAGTTAGTTGAGGAACTGAGCTAATATATTTCAACAACTAAACTAATGTATTTCAAGAACTGAACTGAGAAATAGTGAGACTGAACTGTGGAATTTAAGTTTATTAAAACTATCTCGCAAGAACTGATTTAGGTCAAAGTTGACCCAATACTCATGTTCACAAGACAGCTAAATTTTATTCATATGTGGGCCATTGTTATGTTTTTATAGCCAATTAAATATTTGTTTAGGCAGCCAGCGCAGTCATAAAACACATTATTGATGTGTACGCAGGTTATTACTTCAAATTGTTTAAGTGTATGCCCATATATTACAGTTTTCGCGCCAAGAACTCCGTCGAAAAAGATCAGTGAAGAAGTATACTTATACCACTCGGCCTGGTATCGTAACATTTGATTGACAGCGGTGGGATAATGACCCACTGTCGTAACAATTGGTGGCAGCGGCGAAATTTCGTAACATTTGATGGCAGCGGTGGGATGGCGTATGGCAAGAAGATAACGGCAAGTTTAGCCAAGTATTTAATGCCGAAGAAGACTGGGGCACTTAAACATTAAAGTAAAAGAAGAACAAGAGGAAGACACTCTTGACAGTGCAGATTGGAATTAAATCCTGCTGTATAACAATGGCACAAATTAAAGAATTTTTGGTGAATTAGAATGCTGAATTGATTGATTCAATAGATGATATATTCGATCAGCTGACTGCAAGAGTGAAGTAACACCAGAAATGGAGGACGTAAGAGCAGCGTTGGCTGATGACGAGCGAGGACTAGAAGCCCTCGCAGAAAAGGCTACGGCGCAAAGAGATGAAACAAGAGCCCTATTAGAACAGATAGAATTACGTAGACGGGAACAAGCCGAAGTAGAGAAATTAATTAAATTTGAAACAAGAGAGCCTGAAGCGAGCCGGACTCACACAAAAATTGAGCAAACGCGTGACGTATTGAGTGAGGAGTTAACCAAACAATGTTTAGGGGTTAAAGATAATCATATGGAAGAGATTGTGGTGGTCAAGAATCAACAGGCAGGAGCGGGACGGGATAAAGAATATCCGTGTTGCCTGTGAACAAAAGTGTTAGTGCGAAATTCAGATCAAATAGCAGGGAAGGTCGTTGGGAACCAATGTGCTGGGGAATCTTCAGAGATTGAAGAAAATAATACATGTGAAGTTGTATGGGATCCGCACTTGAGACTTCGCGACGAGTCAGGGCTCAGAGTGAAATGAGGAAAAGAAAAGGAAAGGGATTTGCGCATAAATGGGAATGAGAAAACTGGAAATTTGAAGGTTGTGGGAGAAAAAGAAATCAACCTTTTCCCGAATGTGTCAAAGAAAGTGTTGCATGTAGGGTTACAAGGAAATGCTCTGATGGGAGAGAACGTAGAGTTCAGTGAGAAGGGAAAATGCAAGAGTTGGGCATCTCTACTAGAACTCAGGAAACAGGAATGGATCGTGTTTTGTTATGTTCCATGTGTATTTATGCGACAAGTGTTAAATACAAAAGTGCTTGGGTTAATTCAATTCTTGCTATGGAACTTGAAAGGTATCCGCAGAAGGGGAGGCTTGCGTGTAGCAGATGAGTGATAAGAATTTTTATCATTCGACCAGAATTCAGGTTATGGACAGGAATGGAATATGGACATGATTTATAATTTTGGAATTGTAAATAACATAAAAATGTGTTGCATGTGTTATGTAGGCAAGTATCTCACGTCTGTCACGGAGCGTAGGCAAGAGGGTTAAATTCTGGAAAAGATGGCGCAGGGGCTGTGATTATAATTGTTGAGTATATAATCCAAAAGTACTAAATAGCAGTGGTCAATTTATTCGAGGAAATGTACTGGTAGCAGTGGTCAGTCTATTCGAGCAAATGTACTGAATAGCGGTGGTAAGCCTATTCGAGAAAATGTATGTGAGTTATGTTGAAAGAGAAAAGTTCTTCGTCTTGGCAGACGTCTGTCCGAGAGAGAGCGTAGTTCCCAAACTGAATAGCAGTGGTAAGCCTATTCGAGGAAAAACGAGAATCGGTATAGTTGCTAAGCGCAGTTGTTAGTCGTTCGACTTACCAGTTATGGATTGAAAGAATTTGTTGTGAAATGTATGAAGTCATTGCAGTTATGTGGTGAGAATTTGTTTCGGTTTCGACAAATAACGAACAGTTATGCGTCCCGTGCCATAGTCACTGTTCGAGAGAAATTTTCACGCATTGGAAATTCGTGTCCCGTACGCAAAGATGGCTGATTCGTTGCCTTGCTAATGCAAATGTGCTAGAGATTTTTCTTTTCGTTGGAATGTCTGGACGCCAATACCTGTAGCTACGAAAGTCCGGTCGTTATGCAAAGGAGATGGAAGCGAGGGCACTCGTTTCGCAGTGGTCAGACGAACCAGGTGCTATAAAATTTTCTCCCTGAACATCCGACGGTGAGCTAAAGTGGAGACGAGCACGTATCTCCGGAGTTTCGGTTTCAGCATTTGGACGCGGGGTGAAATTAAAAGGACATTGGCGGCGCGTCTGAGCGTACCACTAAATTTTCCTTCTCGCCACAGAACTCAGTGTCTGAATCATTCCTCAGCAAAGAGTTTTCTTTCTGGCGTGCTCGTGCCAGGGATGAACGGAGGGCAACGTCGCCCTGTAATGAAATTTCAGATGATAAAATATCTGAGTATCAGGGAGGGACGGATTGATTCCCTGTGGTTTTTGGAACATTGGCTGAGTGAGAGCTAAAATGTTTGTGTATCTTTTCGTGGTGGCTGGGTAACGAATGAGGTTAAGGTTACGACAAAAAAGTAGGCGATGTGTTTTGCCAGTGGTTCAGGGAGGGTGCTGTGGAAACCCGAATGTTTGAATTTTTCCCTGATTGCTCCGGGGTTGAGGGCGTTGAGATGCGGAATTCCAGTCAAATAGGAAAGCGTTTCTTTTGCTGTGACATGATATGAACTTGGCCTAGTGTGGTATTTGCTTTCAGTGTTTGTATAGTGCTGGTGTAGTGCTTGTAAAGTGTGTGTACAGTGCCTGTACAGTGTTGGTGTAGTATTTGTGGATTGTGTATAGTAAGTAATGGTTTAGTGATAGTTTGCAGTGCAGTGCTTTGTACCATAGAATGGGTACTGAAGGGCAGATGTTGTTGAGGTAGGTCAGATGACCTTGGAAGGAATTCAGGTGGAGCGTGTGAAAATTACAGAAGGTATTTCGGGAGGAGCCGTAGCAGCTGGAATGTGAGCGAATGAGGGTTGTTACACTAATGGTGCTTGATTGAGTTGTTTCTACCTGTGGGAAAAGGTAGCACTCAATGGTTGCTCTGGAAATTGATAAGAGCAAAGTGATAGGCCCAGAAAAGGACTTCTGGATTTCTTGATGAGGGGCCGATGTTACGAACCACCCCCGCCATTAATTTAGTAATTAATGGGCGCGGTGGATGTATGAAATTAATTAGGTATTAATTATGTTCGAGGCTTGATTGGAGTTAAAAAGTGTAAACAACAAAGAAAGTTTTATCTATGGGTTTGGAAAGAAAAGAGGCGAAGAATTCTCTGTCTGGCTGGGTGGTCTCAGAATAGCTCTGTTAGGTCATAAATATCAGGGCACAGCTGACGGGAAGCCTAAGCAACACGGAAAGGAAAAGAGGTACATTTCGAAGAGGGGTCCACTTGAGTAAAAGAATGAAGATGGGGACAAAAGGTTTAGCGAATAATCGTAAATTCGTCGATTGTTTGGGGCATTTTCGAGAACAATTGCTCTCTGTGTGGTCCGTGCAGAAAAATAAGAGTTCGCACTTGGCATGAACATAAGGAAGAAAGTTTAGTTGTCTGTACGCTCTCCGATGTGAAAGGCTGGATGCCTTGGATCTGCAAAAAATGAATTGGGAAAAATGAAGCAGCGAACCTCCCCGCATTGGGTAAGAAATGGAGAGAACTCGAGGCGGCTGATGGAGATGCCAGTTTGCCATAAAGACAGCGGAATGCCTAAATCCGCGTGATAAAGCAGAAATTTCTAGGCTGGAGCGTAATGGAAATCAGCGACTGCTTGGCCCAATGAAAGCCAAGTTACAGGGGAATTAAGAAGTTTGCGAGTGGACCGTGAGTGGTCATTCCAATGAAAAGCGATGCCAAGCAAAGTCGGGTTCGGATGCCAACCACTGCTCGTGGAATCGTCACCCCCATTCATCCCCTACTGTGGAGGAAGTGAAGAGACGCGCTTATCTTACGAGGCGAAGCGAAGGCTCACTCAACAAACGCCTGGATGTGCGTGTGTGTGTGTATGAGTACGGTAGCGCCCAGGGGACGCAGCTCCTGCAATGAAACCTTCCATGTAAAAAGGGCGGTGTATATCTCTTTACTGGTGCAATCACAATTTGGATTTATTTTTAACAGCATCCATGTAAGTAGAAACAATTTTTTTTTGTTATCATTTCTGCTACGCAAGTTAGTTGAGGAACTGAGCTAATATATTTCAACAACTAAACTAATGTATTTCAAGAACTGAACTGAGAAATAGTGAGACTGAACTGTGGAATTTAAGTTTATTAAAACTATCTCGCAAGAACTGATTTAGGTCAAAGTTGACCCAATACTCATGTTCACAAGACAGCTAAATTTTATTCATATGTGGGCCATTGTTATGTTTTTATAGCCAATTAAATATTTGTTTAGGCAGCCAGCGCAGTCATAAAACACATTATTGATGTGTACGCAGGTTATTACTTCAAATTGTTTAAGTGTATGCCCATATATTACAGTTTTCGCGCCAAGAACTCCGTCGAAAAAGATCAGTGAAGAAGTATACTTATACCACTCGGCCTGGTATCGTAACATTTGATTGACAGCGGTGGGATAATGACCCACTGTCGTAACAATTGGTGGCAGCGGCGAAATTTCGTAACATTTGATGGCAGCGGTGGGATGGCGTATGGCAAGAAGATAACGGCAAGTTTAGCCAAGTATTTAATGCCGAAGAAGACTGGGGCACTTAAACATTAAAGTAAAAGAAGAACAAGAGGAAGACACTCTTGACAGTGCAGATTGGAATTAAATCCTGCTGTATAACAATGGCACAAATTAAAGAATTTTTGGTGAATTAGAATGCTGAATTGATTGATTCAATAGATGATATATTCGATCAGCTGACTGCAAGAGTGAAGTAACACCAGAAATGGAGGACGTAAGAGCAGCGTTGGCTGATGACGAGCGAGGACTAGAAGCCCTCGCAGAAAAGGCTACGGCGCAAAGAGATGAAACAAGAGCCCTATTAGAACAGATAGAATTACATAGACAGAAACAAGCCGAAGTAGAGAAATTAATTAAATTTGAAACAAGAGAGCCTGAAGCGACCCGGACTCACACAAAAATTGAGCAAACGCGTGACGTATTGAGTGAGGAGTTAACCAAACAATGTTTAGGGGTTAAAGATAATCATATGGAAGAGATTGTGGTGGTCAAGAATCAACAGGCAGGAGCGGGACGGGATAAAGAATATACGTGTTGCCTGAGAACAAAAGTGTTAGTGCGAAATTCAGATCAAATAGCAGGGAAGGTCGTTGGGAACCAATGTGCTGGGGAATCTTCAGAGATTGAAGAAAATAATACATGTGAAGTTGTATGGGATCCGCACTTGAGACTTCGCGACGAGTCAGGGCTCAGAGTGAAATGAGGAAAAGAAAAGGAAAGGGATTTGCGCATGAATGGGAATGAGAAAACTGGAAATTTGAAGGTTGTGGGAGAAAAAGAAATCAACCTTTTCCCGAATGTGTCAAAGAAAGTGTTGCATGTAGGGTTACAAGGAAATGCTCTGATGGAAGAGAACGTAGAGTTCAGTGAGAAGGGAAAATGCAAGAGTTGGGCATCTCCACTAGAACTCAGGAAACAGGAATGGATCGTGTTTTGTTATGTTCCATGTGTATTTATGCGACAAGTGTTAAATACAAAAGTGCTTGGGTTAATTCAATTCTTGCTTTGGAACTTGAAAGGTATCCGCAGAAGGGGAGGCTTGCGTGTAGCAGTTGAGTGATAAGAATTTTTATCATTCGACCAGAATTCAGGTTATGGACAGGAATGGAATATGGACATGATTTATAATTTTGGAATTGTAAATAACATAAGAATGTGTTGCATGTGTTATGTAGGCAAGTATCTCACGTCTGTCACGGAGCGTAGGCAAGAGGGTTAAATTCTGGAAAAGATGGCGCAGGGGCTGTGATTATAATTGTTGAGTATATAATCCAAAAGTACTAAATAGCAGTGGTCAATTTATTCGAGGAAATGTACTGGTAGCAGTGGTCAGTCTATTCGAGCAAATGTACTGAATAGCGGTGGTAAGCCTAATCGAGAAAATGTATGTGAGTTATGTTGAAAGAGAAAAGTTCTTCGTCTTGGCAGACGTCTGTCCGAGAGAGAGCGTAGTTCCCAAACTGAATAGCAGTGGTAAGCCTATTCGAGGAAAAACGAGAATCGGTATAGTTGCTAAGCGCAGTTGTTAGTCGTTCGACTTACCAGTTATGGATTGAAAGAATTTGTTGTGAAATGTATGAAGTCATTGCAGTTATGTGGTGAGAATTTGTTTCGGTTTCGACAAATAACGAACAGTTATGCGTCCCGTGCCATAGTCACTGTTCGAGAGAAATTTTCACGCATTGGAAATTCGTGTCCCGTACGCAAAGATGGCTGATTCGTTGCCTTGCTAATGCAAATGTGCTAGAGATTTTTCTTTTCGTTGGAATGTCTGGACGCCAATACCTGTAGCTACGAAAGTCCGGTCGTTATGCAAAGGAGATGGAAGCGAGGGCACTCGTTTCGCAGTGGTCAGACGAACCAGGTGCTATAAAATTTTCTCCCTGAACATTCCGACGGTGAGCTAAGGTGGAGACGAGCACGTATCTCCGGAGTTTCGGTTTCAGCATTTGGACGCGTGGTGAAATTAAAAGGACATTGGCGGCGCGTCTGAGCGTACCACTAAATTTTCCTTCTCGCCACAGAACTCAGTGTCTGAATCATTCCTCAGCAAAGAGTTTTCTTTCTGGCGTGCTCGTGCCAGGGATGCACGGAGGGCAACGTCGCCCTGTAATGAAATTTCAGATGATAAAATATCTGAGTATCAGGGAGGGACGGATTGATTCCCTGTGGTTTTTGGAACATTGGCTGAGTGAGAGCTAAAATGTTTGTGTATCTTTTCGTGGTGGCTGGGTAACGAATGAGGTTAAGGTTACGACAAAAAAGTAGGCGATGTGTTTTGCCAGTGGTTCAGGGAGGGTGCTGTGGAAACCCGAATGTTTAAATTTTTCCCTGATCGCTCCGGGGTTGAGGGCGTTGAGATGCGGAATTCCAGTCAAATAGGAAAGCGTTTCTTTTGCTGTGACATGATATGAACTTGGCCTAGTGTGGTATTTGCTTTCAGTGTTTGTATAGTGCTGGTGTAGTGCTTGTAAAGTGTGTGTACAGTGCCTGTACAGTGTTGGTGTAGTATTTGTGGATTGTGTATAGTAAGTAATGGTTTAGTGATAGTTTGCAGTTCAGTGCTTTGTACCATAGAATGGGTACTGAAGGGCAGATGTTGTTGAGGTAGGTCAGATGACCTTGGAAGGAATTCAGGTGGAGCGTGTGAAAATTACAGAAGGTATTTCGGGAGGAGCCGTAGCAGCTGGAATGTGAGCGAATGAGGGTTGTTACACTAATGGTGCTTGATTGAGTTGTTTCTACCTGTGGGAAAAGGTAGCACTCAATGGTTGCTCTGGAAATTGATAAGAGCAAAGTGATAGGCCCAGAAAAGGACTTCTGGATTTCTTGATGAGGGGCCGATGTTACGACCCACCCCCGCCATTAATTTAGTAATTAATGGGCGCGGTGGATGTATGAAATTAATTAGGTATTAATTATGTTCGAGGCTTGATTGGAGTTAAAAAGTGTAAACACCAAAGAAAGTTTTATCTGGGGGTTTGTAAAGAAAAGAGGCGAAGAATTCTCTGTCTGGCTGGGTGGTCTCAGAATAGCTCTGTTAGGTCATAAATATCAGGGCACAGCTGACGGGAAGCCTAAGCAACACGGAAAGGGAAAGAGGTACATTTCGAAGAGGGGTCCACTTGAGTAAAAGAATGAAGATGGGGACAAAAGGTTTAGCGAATAATCGTAAATTCGTCGATTGATTGGGGCATTTTCGAGAACAATTGCTCTCTGTGTGGTCCGTGCAGAAAAATAAGAGTTCGCACTTGGCATGAACATAAGGAAGAAAGTTTAGTTGTCTGTACGCTCTCCGATGTGAAAGGCTGGATGCCTTGGATCTGCAAAAAATGAATTGGGAAAAATGAAGCAGCGAACCTCCCCGCATTGGGTAAGAAATGGAGAGAACTCGAGGCGGCTGATGGAGATGCCAGTTTGCCATAAAGACAGCGGAATGCCTAAATCCGCGTGATAAAGCAGAAATTTCTAGGCTGGAGCGTAATGGAAATCAGCGACTACTTGGCCCAATGAAAGCCAAGTTACAGTGGAATTAAGAAGTTTGCGAGTGGACCGTGAGTGGTCATTCCAATGAAAAGCGATGCCAAGCAAAGTCGGGTTCGGATGCCAACCACTGCTCGTGGAATCGTCACCCCCATTCATCCCCTACTGTGGAGGAAGTGAAGAGACGCGCTTATCTTACGAGGCGAAGCGAAGGCTCACTTAACAAACGCCTGGATGTGCGTGTGTGTGTGTATGAGTACGGTAGCGCCCAGGGGACGCAGCTCCTGCAATGAAACCTTCCATGTAAAAAGGGCGGTGTATATCTCGTTACTGGTGCAATCACAATTTGGATTTATTTTTAACAGCATCCATGTAAGTAGAAACAATTTGTTTTTGTTATCATTTCTGCTACGCAAGTTAGTTGAGGAACTGAGCTAATATATTTCAACAACTAAACTAATGTATTTCAAGAACTGAACTGAGAAATAGTGAGACTGAACTATGGAATTTAAGTTTATTAAAACTATCTCGCAAGAACTGATTTAGGTCAAAGTTGACCCAATACTCATGTTCACAAGACAGCTAAATTTTATTCATATGTGGGCCATTGTTATGTTTTTATAGCCAATTAAATATTTGTTTAGGCAGCCAGCGCAGTCATCAAACACATTATTGATGTGTACGCAGGTTATTACTTCAAATTGTTTAAGTGTATGCCCATATATTACAGTTTTCGCGCCAAGAACTCCGTCGAAAAAGATCAGTGAAGAAGTATACTTATACCACTCGGCCTGGTATCGTAACATTTGATTGACAGCGGTGGGATAATGACCCACTGTCGTAACAATTGGTGGCAGCGGCGAAATTTCGTAACATTTGATGGCAGCGGTGGGATGGCGTATGGCAAGAAGATAACGGCAAGTTTAGCCAAGTATTTAATGCCGAAGAAGACTGGGGCACTTAAACATTAAAGTAAAAGAAGAACAAGAGGAAGACACTCTTGACAGTGCAGATTGGAATTAAATCCTGCTGTATAACAATGGCACAAATTAAAGAATTTTTGGTGAATTAGAATGCTGAATTGATTGATTCAATAGATGATATTTTCGATCAGCTGACTGCAAGAGTGAAGTAACACCAGAAATGGAGGACGTAAGAGCAGCGTTGGCTGATGACGAGCGAGGACTAGAAGCCCTCGCAGAAAAGGCTACGGCGCAAAGAGATGAAACAAGAGCCCTATTAGAACAGATAGAATTACGTAGACGGGAACAAGCCGAAGTAGAGAAATTAATTAAATTTGAAACAAGAGAGCCTGAAGCGAGCCGGACTCACACAAAATTTGAGCAAACGCGTGACGTATTGAGTGAGGAGTTAACCAAACAATGTTTAGGGGTTAAAGATAATCATATGGAAGAGATTGTGGTGGTCAAGAATCAACAGGCAGGAGCGGGACGGGATAAAGAATATACGTGTTGCCTGAGAACAAAAGTGTTAGTGCGAAATTCAGATCAAATAGCAGGGAAGGTCGTTGGGAACCAATGTGCTGGGGAATCTTCAGAGATTGAAGAAAATAATACATGTGAAGTTGTATGGGATCCGCACTTGAGACTTCGCGACGAGTCAGGGCTCAGAGTGAAATGAGGAAAAGAAAAGGAAAGGGATTTGCGCATGAATGGGAATGAGAAAACTGGAAATTTGAAGGTTGTGGGAGAAAAAGAAATCAACCTTTTCCCGAATGTGTCAAAGAAAGTGTTGCATGTAGGGTTACAAGGAAATGCTCTGATGGGAGAGAACGAAGAGTTCAGTGAGAAGGGAAAATGCAAGAGTTGGGCATCTCTACTAGAACTCAGGAAACAGGAATGGATCGTGTTTTGTTATGTACCATGTGTATTTATGCTACAAGTGTTAAATACAAAAGTGCTTGGGTTAATTCAATTCTTGCTATGGAACTTGAAAGGTATCCGCAGAAGGGGAGGCTTGCGTGTAGCAGATGAGTGATAAGAATTTTTATCATTCGACCAGAATTCAGGTTATGGACAGGAACGGAATATGGACATGATTTATACTTTTGGAATTGTAAATAACATAAAAATGTGTTGCATGTGTTATGTAGGCAAGTATCTCACGTCTGTCACGGAGCGTAGGCAAGAGGGTTAAATTCTGGAAAAGATGGCGCAGGGGCTGTGATTATAATTGTTGAGTATATAATCCAAAAGTACTAAATAGCAGTGGTCAGTTTATTCGAGGAAATGTACTGGTAGCAGTGGTCAGTCTATTCGAGCAAATGTACTGAATAGCGGTGGTAAGCCTATTCGAGAAAATGTATGTGAGTTATGTTGAAAGAGAAAAGTTCTTCGTCTTGGCAGACGTCTGTCCGAGAGAGAGCGTAGTTCCCAAACTGAATAGCAGTGGTAAGCCTATTCGAGGAAAAACGAGAATCGGTATAGTTGCTAAGCGCAGAACTTGTGATTCCTGCTGTAAATCAAATCACTGATTTCACGTTTTTCTCAGAGTGGTATGGGTAGTGAAAAAGTACCATAGAGTAGTTGTTACTGACTTTTAAAAAAATCGTTTGTGTGTTACTTGAGAAGAGGAAGCTGGAATTAAAATGCGTATCTTTGTTTTCAGGTTGAAACCACTTATATATGCGATTAAAGGTAAATTCTTCTTGCTCACAATTTTCGAACAGAGAAGCAAGAAAACTTTGTCGATTCAATTAAAAGAGCAAAGGTCCTCCACTTCAGAACCATATTCAAATGTTCAATCTCTGTTCGTTTCATTATTTAAAATTCTTTTGACTTATTATAAGTAAAACACCTTGAAATTCTGAAACTCATGTATCTAACGAAATTTTTCAGAGTGCGATGAAATATTTTTTGGCTTGCTCACTCACAGGTCTTGCTCTGAAGAGATATTGAATTTCTGATGTAGTGAAATAAAAAAGCGCTTATTTCGCCTTGATATTTACTCACATTTAAATGGCAGTGGCGTCGGAGACAGCTTACGCAGAGGTGAAAACATTTTGGTATTCTCTAACATAGACGGTACAAATTCTTCACGTTCTGTTTTGCATGAAATTTTGCCGATCCTGTAGGCTTCATATAGTTGACATATTTCGAAATGGCGTAAAATTTCCATGAACACCCATCGACTTAACTTCTTTTCTTTTCAGAAATAAATATTACAAATAATTTTTTTAACAATTTCGTACTTACATCAAATTCGATCGGACAGAAAATAAAAATATATGACAGCTATACCCATTTCTGTTTCCCAACATGATATTTTCTGAGGGGAATAATTTGCTTCCGGCAGTCTTTTTTTATTGAAAGTTTTACGACCACCGTGTGCAGTTCAGCGGGCTGTAAGAAGTCGCCACTAATTTAGGGCCACCGACGCTAAGTAAGGGAGAGGGCTATTGAGTATAACATACAAAACATCCCTGCTTCGCCGTGATTCGAACACGGATCACTCTTGGCCAAATGGTGAGACGACATAGCTTGGACCACTACGCCACCTGGCCTACTATCGGCGTTCCAAGTCCTTAAGGAAGAAAGCATTTAATTGAAAATTAATGTCTATTAACAAATGATAAAATTTGAGCAAACAGAAATGAATGACGAACAACTAAATTTGGTTCATTAAGAATATCATGACGCGTCTCGATAAATTTGTCCTTTTTGTACTTTAGCCCTTGAAATGAATTAGCAAAGCTGAGTTAAAAAAGTTATAAACAGTTGACTGATGAAAGTTCGGCGAAAAAAATACTTTTGATTACAACACTAATTCTAGATTTATGTGCCTAATTGATCTTTCAATTATTAAGGTGTATTTCGTATCGTTTGGACATGTCCTTAAAATACCTCTTACATGGATTAAATGTTATAAACAGCTCTCAGTACTTTCTTGGAAATTTTAAAAATATATGCATAAAAATGAGGAATGTTTGAAGTCCTGATTTTAAGTTCTAATTATTGCTTTTAGCGAAAAACATTTCGCTGCAAATCATAAATATCTGAGGAAAAAGCTCAGCAAAATATATTTCGTAAACTCCTTTCATTTTCGAAATGAGGGACGATCTTCTATACTAGGGAACGCCAAACTGTTGCTCGTTTGTTTGTTCGATCGGTCGACTCTTTCGGCGAATGTGATATCGAGGAAGTTTAATCAGACATTTTCTCTTCAATTCCTCAGATTTAAAATCAGAAATTGTGAAACTTCAATCCCGTACAGCACTGAAGGCAAGAGCGTAAGACATTCTGGTCTCTTGTTAGAAGAAAAATATACTTGTTTGAGATCAGTTGCGTTGCGGCTGTCTGATTTCTTTGGATCAACATATCTCTGTGAAGCAGCTTTTCAAGAAATGAAAATAATGAAGTCGAAATACAAGAGGTGCCTGAATCATGCTCATTTAGAAACTTGTTTCCGACTGTGCCTCAAAGAATATGTGTCTGATTATTCTAAACTTTGTGAAGACATTCATTGTCATGCATTAACACTAAGAATTAAATACTGTAAATAAGGAATCTACAAAAAAATTATATAATTTGTTTGAAAATTAGCGTTTGAGAAATAGAAAATGATTTAAATATTATTATTTGTGTTTGTCTATTATTTTTCTGTGCGTTAATATTATTTTACTGTATTTGTTTAATATTTTTCTGTGTTTGTTTCAGTACTTGTTTACAAATTATCGTGCGCAATACCAGGAAACGTTTTAAATTAAACACGAAATTCCGTTCATACGATTCAGTGTTGAATGAACTGTACCAGTTACGAGTGCGTATTCTTGACTGTGCCGGTAGTACAGAAATTTCGTTGGAATTTTCAACGTTGTGTGGATTCCAAGGATATGTTAGTAATTTGCTTGAAAAAAATAATATTATTATTTTACATTTCGATTGTTCAATTAATCCACGATAATGGTCTCAGATTATTGTTGCCGCTGGTGACCTCTTCCCTCTGGCAGCTAGACCAGCACCGAAAATTAGCGCTGGCCGTAAAGTAAGGATAAGCACATTGGTAGCTACTCATTATAGGTAAATCAATACTATCCGTGATAAACTTTATGTTTTTGCCAACAATCTGAAACATTCACCTGCAGCAGTAAATGTGCAAAACCTCTGTTAAATATAACTGTGATTACTCACTAACAACATCTCGTAACTAATATTAGCCGCCCGGTGGCGCAGTGGTCTAAGCAATGGCCTCTGATCATTCGTCCAGAAGGGGTCCGGGTTCGAATCCCGTGAGGTATGGATGTTGTGTTTGTCTTACAGCACTGGCTCTATCCCTTCCATGGAACCAGTGACCCTAAATTAGGGACGGGCGACTGCTTATAGCCCATTGAGTTGCTCACGGTGGTCGTTAAACCTCCAATCAAAATATATATATATTATTCTAAAAGTACTAGATGTATTAATCGAAAACCTTTTGTTTGATGCATCGGTGTGAACCTCGATGTTTTGCTAATAAATGAAAGAATTCGTAGTTTTCAATCTGCAGCAGTTAATGGGCAATAGATCAGCCACACTTCTGTTCAATATAACAGTGATTACCTACCAGTAACGTCAAATACCTAAAAATATTTCTTAAATTGCTCAACGTATCGATGGAAACCCCGAAGTTTTTTCAACGCATCCGTGTAAGCCTCCATGTTTGGACTAGTGTTTTGAGCCATGACTGTGGTCCATCTATGCGTTATCTTGTTGGGCCGCGCTGAAGTGGTGGACAAATTAACGTTTGCCGAGCATGTGGTGAAACGAAAGTGTTGAAACAGAGATGTTTGAAGTTTACGTGTGTGAGGAAATCGCAGGGGCCCTTTGAGAAACCGTCCTCTTCTGTTCGCGGGAAAAGTAATTAGTGGAAATTTTTTGGTTTTTGGCGGGTGGTATTACTTCTTGAAACGGCTACCCCAAACAAAGATGTATTCAGACAGTTCTTCCTACCCATGTTTTTCCAAGTAATTAATTGATCTTGTAACCACGTAAACAATTGGTTTATTCTTACAGACAGGCACCCATCAATTCACTAGGAAAGAAAAATTTTTTCGTTTCATAAATGTTTTGCAGTAGTTACAAAATAAGCATTGCTGAAGGTCCCTTAATTGGCAAGACAAAATAACCAAGAAACGAGACTCGCAAGGGCATCCACTTTTACAGCGGTTTGATAGATAGCAGTACATCAGCACTGATTTCCAAATCATTGAGAGTGGGCCAGAGCTGGAAGTATAACCAATATTTCACTTACTTTTAGTGGTATGGTATGGAAACAAGCAAAAGCTGCGTATTCCCATACTAGTGGAGAAACTGTGGTCCAGAGATCGGTGATAAACTTGACTCCTTTAAAATAAGAATATACAAATTAAAAATATAAAAAGAAGAATATACAAATTAAGAATTAATATCAGCATGATCAGTACATTATGTTTCGGTTAGCCATGTACTTACTTAACCAGATGTAGTGATGGAATTACGAAGGAGAATGATTTGTAAAATAAAACATTACCTTTGGAATGAATTCATGTAATACCGTTCAAGGCCATGTATCTAGATATTACTAAAGTATTTCTCAAAGAGATGTTAAAAATATAACTGAGCAACTTCCATGTGGTTAAATTATCACCCCATACACAGGAAGATGTGCATTAGTGACCTTTCCCATATAAGGTACTCTGAAGAGCAATGGAAATTCTTCTGTCACCACACTTCGGTAAATGCAACTGAGGTGCACTTTGCACCATTAGGTGTGTGACAAAATCTAGAGTACAACCGCCAATTACGAATACAAAATTTTACAATTCTATTACTCCGTCATAAATTCTAGGCCAAAAGTGTATGCAGTGCTCAGGGCTTTTAACAGTTGTGAATCCAGACTTAAATAGGTGTTTTCACATTCCAGAAAAGAAAATCAAGAAGAACCAAGATATATTTACTTTTGAACTTTTTCTTCCCTGTTTCACTGCAAATATTTTCTGGAACTGACCTTACGCAGCTTTGAAGGAACAGTAGCAACATTTATTTTACTGCATATTAATAAGTTATATCATAATCATGGGCTTAAAAAGTAAAACTAGACTTCATCATTGGACGTTCCTGGGATTAAAAGTACGCGAACGAACATATATTAAACTCATAGTAACTCGAATTAAAAATACTGTACTTAAAACCTTTTTGTATCACAAGTATATATCCCATCCGCTATCTATAAGGGATGGTACGAAATTTAATGCTGAAGCGCCGCGACTTTCTTACATATTGAAATTATAAATATCTGTCATTATTGTTCCGCCAATACACGTTCCGCACATATTTACAACGAACACGCCAATTCGTTATTCAGTTCGTCGGTGTCACCTCGACGGGGCCCAATGATAGGAGGAGTTACATGGACACCAGCACTGGCTGTATACGATCGTCGATGTTTTGCTGATAAACTGAAGAATTCGGATTACTTCTTCGGCACCAGTAAATGGGCAAACGATTCGTGAAATCTCTCTTTAATATAACAGTGATGCTCTCCAATTCAAAATTCAGTAACATAAATTTTGATAAAACGCTCGAAGCGTCGTGGAAAGCTCCATGTTTCTTCGATGAATTGGTGGGAACCTCGATATTTCCCTGTTTTGCTAAAAAACTGAATAATTCGCACTTTTCGATCTGCAGCAATGAATCGGCAAGATATTTGTAAAATATCTGTTTAGTGTAACAGCGATACTCACCAATTCAACATCTGGTAACGTAATATTTGTTAAAACGCCCGATGTATCGGTGTATAACCTTGATGTTTTGCTAAAAAGCAGAAGATTTCACACTTTTTCATTTACAGCCGCAAATCGTAATACTGGTGAGTAAAATATCTGTTCAATATCATGGTGACTTCAAACCAATTCAATCGCAAGTAACTAACAATATTTCGTGAAAAGCTCAACGTTTTTTGGTGTATTGTAGGAAAACTCCATGTACTCCCGATGCATCGGCTCCTGTACATTCGATGGAATGATCACGGTTTTCTCCAATGAATGAATTAAAACAGTTCATAGACAGGCAAAATTGCTTTCCTCTTTATCATAACGTAACAAATAGAAATGCATTTACCTTTCGTAGATGATAATTGTACCAGTCCCAAACGCCGGTCATGAAACATTGAGGTTTTTCCATGTTTCGGCTTCTGCAACATGGAAGTTTTTAAGATATGGGTTTACTTGCCTAGAAACCATCACTCCAACCAACAGCGGTGTCATCTTGGTCAGCGTCTTGGCAAGTCCACGAAGACGTGGAGATCCTTGAAGGTCCTGTGAAACTTCTTGTAATCTCTAACCGTATGGGAGATTATCAGGATCCAGAGATGAAATTAATATAAGCACTAATACACAGTTTTAAGAATTATCCAGGAATTATATTTAATTTTATGAATAACGTACTGAAAGATTTTATGGACGTTCATGTACAGCAGTGTTCAATATTAAAAAAACAAATAACCGGTACGATGTTTACTCTAAAATTATAATAATATAATAAGGCATAAAATTTGGTGATGTACTGGAGTTCGTATAGCAGAGTGCTCTCTAATTCTATAGCATGTTCTTTCAAAGCAAGATTTTGGATCAAGTCATTTCCCATTTTTCTTTCATCACTCTTAGTCACTGATTTCATAAATGGATACTGAAAGTGTTTCACTAGTATGAGTAGTTCCTATTCTTCTAATTATGTGAACGTATTAATGTTGCATCTTCCCCAAATAGGTATGCCTCGAGGAATCGTAGTGAAATAATAGGCTTTGTAGATAATGTATTCTCTGTTTGTAGGAAATTCATTCATATTAAGAGATGTTCTGAAAAAAAAGGAACGACGATATTGTGTCTGTAAAGTGACAGCTAATCCAAATTATCGCTTTTTCTTTGTAGAGGAGGAACTTTTTATATTAGCGGTAAGTCAATAGGAGCTACGCACCCATTGATGAATTTGAACGCAACTAACTTATCGGAGACCACATGCCAGCGTATTTTGACGGAGGATCTTAACATGCATTACGTGTTTTAGCACATTGTTCCTCGCCTTTTCACCTCCGATCGAAAGGATGAACGGATGTGGTTATCGGAAGAATTAATCGACAAAGCCGATAGAGATCCTACGTTTTTGGATAACATCGTCACGGGTGATGAAACGTGGTGCAACTTGCTTGATATTCAGCCAAAGCGCGCTTCTTTTACATAGAAATTATTGGCTTCACCGCGATCAAAGTAATTCAAGCAGGAACGCAGCAATGGGAAAGTCATGCTGGAGGTGTTATTTGATTATCAGGGCATTGGCCATTCCGAATGTATTCCTGAGGGCATAACAGTTACCAAGGAACGTTATCTGGACATTTTACGTCGCTTACGGGAGACAATCCGTCGTACACGGCCGGAGATGTGGCGATGTGGGCAGTGGTACCTTCTCCATGAGAACGCACCTGCACATCACTCCTAACTGGACACGGAGTTTCTCGCCAGAAATCGTACTAATATGCTTCCACATCCGTCCTATTCACCCGACTTATCCCCCTGCGATTTTTACCTGTTTTTACTGATGAAACAAAATCTGCAAGGACGTATTTTTTGTCAACAAATAAGGAGAAAACAGCAACTCAGGAGGCAGTACGAGGTCTTGCAAAACATGGCTTTCAGCATTGCTTCCATTAGCTTTTCGAGAGTTGCCAAAAGTGCATCTTCGCCCAAGGGGATTATTTTGAAAGTGGTTGTGCATCGGTGTTTTAAACTATTGAACTATTCATCGGTGTTTTTAAATACACTTGAACATTACTCCAAGGCCCCAAACTTTTGGATCCTACCTTGTATATTAATTTGGAAGTGATATGAAGCATGCGATTACAAAAGCAAACCAGTGTTTTTTGTGTGTGCAAACACACGCAGCGAAAACGTAATATATTTGATTCGCTTAATCAAATGAACATATTATATTGAAAACTAGAATTTCTGATAATCTTCGAAAACTGGTCTATTCAAATTCCCCAACTACGATTGTATCATTAATATGTCTTAAACAAGAGTAAAGAGTGTATAGTTTCTAAAATTATCAAAGAGTAAACGATTTGTATAATTCCGTGGCAAATTGGCCTCAAAGGTTTTAGTAAAGTACTTGGAAAATATTGTATATAAAGCACCGATTTCTTTAGTCTGAGGAACTTTATTTTCTTGTAACTAATGTTAAGCGAGTGAAAACTCACAATAATTGTAAATACATTAATAAACTTTTTGGATGTGTGCAAAATTTCATCCTACGTGATTTGGTTTCACTTAAAATTGTGTATTTTTCATGATAGTAATTTCGTTCAATATTTAAAGGCTATAGCTAGATTCATTAATGCATTTCATTTTTTTTTGACACAGTTTTCAATTATAAAACAAAATGTCGTCAGTTTCGAAACTATATGTTGTAATACAAATTTGCGAATTCACTATAAAGATGAAATCACACAAGAATTAAAACTTTCATACACCCTACTATTGATTTGCGTTTTTATCATGCTTCCAGCGTTATCTACATCTATATTAATGACACCGCTTTGCAGCTACATGACAGGAAAAGTAAAAAAAAGCAGTGCACAAAGATATACTCGAAAAGTAGATAACTTGCATAATGTGAAAAAGCCATTTACTACAAAATATTTGCAACTGGTTGCTAAACATTTAGTCTTAAACATGGTTTTTATAACATCATGAATATTTTCAATTTGTTAGAAATAATATTTGTTCAACAAACTCTCAGTTAAACTCGTCCCCATTTGCCTACATCCAGATTTTGGATTATGTATTAAAAATTGCCTGTCTTCTTAAAATAATCTCAATCCACTTTTTCTTAGTGACGGAAGCTTTTACCAAGTTACATTTCTGTTTGTTCTGTTACTTATAAATAGGTTTCGTTCGAGGTACTTCAAAATTCAGAATTTAGCTGAACTTATATGACTAGGGCTTTGCAAAACTTTTATTCTTTCAGAGTATCGGTAATATTTAGAACAGTAAAAATGAGACTGTACCTCTGACAAGTCCATATAAATTGAATAGGAAGAAAATATTTATAGCAGGAATAGCATTTAAAGTGGTGAATACATGATTTGTCATGATGTATGTAAATACATAAAAAACCGTCAGGAAAGACAGGTGTTAGTGTTAGAACAGGTGTTTTAAAATGGTATAGAAAACCCTATAACTTTGTTTTTCATTTTAACCGTTATCAAGCATTGTAAACTAGAATTACGGTACTTAACCGCCCGAGCGTGTCCGTTAAATATCGGTTTAACAATATTTTCAGAGAGTGCTGGTTTCTAAAATAAATTAAATTATCAAAAGATGAATTCCTTTCTTATTGAATCAATGTCCTAAATTTCGAAGGATCTGCCTGTCCCTTGAAAAACAGACTCCCAGTTTGTAACCATAAGAAAGCTTCTTGAAAATTTCACAATTTTGCAAGAGACTTCTACGTTGTTGGCTTCTTTAATAACAGAAATATATTTGTACTTCCACGTTCCTACTGCTAACCGTATCGACTACACTTTCGATATCTAGCAAAATGATTAATGCTATATCAAAATCCGTGTAATTGTACTCCTCAAACGCAGCGAATTCGATGAATACTCCACATACACGTGCATTTTCCCCTATATCGCACAGAAGTAAACTTTAGATCAAATTTTTGACCTAAAGCTTACTTTTCATTAATTGCAAATCCTGTTTACGACAGAGTGTTTTAAAGGTTTTTGAAAAAAGACATATTTCCAAGCATTTCTTCGCAAACTGAAAACCTGGAACCGCGTGATCATAAACGCAATCTTGTTATCCATATAATGAACACCACTGGGAATCAGTTCGCTTCGTTATTGCGTTTCAATGTACTTATGTTTTCTTTGATCAAATCCTTATTTTTAACTGTTAAAACGAACACAATTTTAATTACTGTTAAGTTAGAGAATTTAGAGCTGTCGTTCAATTATCTACAAACAGACATGTGTTTTTTCCTTGCGATAGAAACTTCTAATCCTGTTTTTTAAGTAATTTGCAAATAACAGGTTCACTGATCCATGACTTTTGCGAAAATAGCATTTTGCTACCGGCAATTTAATTTCATTAAAACATAGACGTATATTTGAATTATAAATCTCAAATAAATGTAGGTTTTCTAAGGCATCCATGATGCATGTATCTAAAAACAGTCAACCTTTCTTTCTTAAGTCCCGCCTATACATTTCACAATTTCTGTGAATAGGGGAAGACCACGAAAAGCTCAAATAAGCTTTCACTACGAAAATTCTTTGTTCTTTCTCTATTCATTTCTGCTTAATCACCAGATGTTTAGACGATGCTATGCCACTCCTTCAAGAATACTCGAACACCGGAATGATACGTCTTAGAATATCAGTAAAAAATCCCGCCTATTCTTTTGAAACAGCACCATAAAGAGACGAGTTCACTAAGTACTTCTTTAATTCACCTGATTTGTGCAATTTTAATTTCTTTTCTTTATAGATTCTCATTCTCTTCGAAGAAGGTACAAAGTGTATGTTGAGCCTTTGTTTTCTCATGACGCTCTGAAATCATTGACAAAAAAAAAATGCGTGATGCCAAAGTTCACCGCAAATGTAGTTTTACAGAAATATCGTCATTTACAACACTTAATTTCTACAGTTTAAGCTCAAAGATTGCTGATTTCTACTACACCAACCACATGTGCATAAAATGGAGAGTTAATAAAACCCTTGACGAACAACTGCAAGAATATGTGTACACCCTAGACTTCTCTTGCTTAAATAGGGAGGGAATTCAACCCAAGTAGATGAAATTGATCAAGAGAAAAAGTGATGAACTTTTTCCAAAACAATAGCCTTATTAAAATTTTTATATCTTTTTGAAGTAAGAGAATCCTGCTTGTCAACTTCCCAAAGAAAGTGTACTTTCCAATATCCCGCCCAGTTACCCTTCCTGTAATTACACATTCGCAGCAAAGAAAGCTCTTCGTGTCTAACTTTACATTCAGGTGAACGGGTATGAGAAGTGGTACTAATAATTAAGGAAAACCTTAGGGTGTGGACACAGAGAATACATTTTTCTATGCAGAAAAAATATGAGTTCTTTTACATTATAATTTGATATCCAACCGTGTTCACGTTGAAAGGGAAAACTGTTCCTATAGTAATTATTAAAATGGTGAGAAACTGAGAAAAACGTCAGTGACATATACAAGGTCAAGTCACATTATTGTGACCACCAGCTAATATCAAGAATCACCGCCGTGTAAAGCGCGGACAACAGATAGACGGGCTGGTAGTAACTCAGTAAGGTGATGAAAGGTGTTCGCTGGTATGTGGAGCCATGCTAACGTAGTGCATCTGACAGCTGCTGGAGGGTGCGCGGCAGAGGATCCATAGAGCAAACAACATGATCGAGGTAGTCCCATAGATGCTCAAACGGGTTTAAGTCTGGGGAATTACTTCGAAGGCTTCATCGTACTCTTCCAACAAGTCTCGGACATTTTAGCTACGTATGTGGTATGGTCGTGCTTGAAGATCCCATCAGCTCCAGGGAAGACAATTAGTATCTATGAGTGTACGTGGTCTGCAGGGAAGGATTCATAAAACATTCGGTCAACAGGTATGAGTGGACTCAGGGAAACCCCGAAAACATTCCCCAGCCATATCGCTGCCCCAACTATCATGTGTTCTGTCACCAATGGCTGAAGAGTGTTTGTTCTACAACGTTTCTCACCTTATACTCCAACGTCCATCTATTCAATGAAGCAGAAAACGAGTCTCAACGTAGAAGGCAATCTTTTGCCATTCAGCGGAGGTCAAATTCCGATTCTGCAGTTAAAATGTAAGCTTTTCTGCCGATATATTATCATAAGCGCAGTGACCATCTGTCTGCATCGAAGTTCTATGCGCAGCAGGGCTCGTTGAACTGTCGTTTTAGATACACTTCCGGTAGCCCCGTAGTTCATTCGGCCAGTGAGTTGCTCCCCTTTAACGTGTCGAAGGGTCGACACGCACATTCGAAGCTAACGTTCACCTCTCACATCAATGTCACGTGGTGCACTCCGTGGTGCACACGTCGCTTGTTCGAAATGGTGCCATTTCTTCAATCACGATGCACTTTAACCACAGCAGCACGCGAACAGTTCACAAAGTGCGCTATTTCAGAAATACTGCTACCTTTGGCCCGAAAGCCTATGATAATCCCTTTTTGCAAATCTGATGAATCGCTCCTTTTGTCCATGACAGCAACGCGTGATATGTTTTCAGATTGCCCACAGCACACCTAATATACCCTCCAAGCCAGCTCACGACACGTGCCTGAAGAATCTAGCATAAAATCGTACGAAACGGATGGACCCAGAGCATAAGAATTGAAGAAGTGTACAGAAGATACAACTAAACGAGACCATATTCTAAAAAAGCATACAGAGAAAACAGAGACATTTTGGACACATCTGCAGAATGCAAAATGGCTAGAAAATAAAAACATTGGTGTTTGGTTTAATGAACGGAAGAAATAGGATGTCCTCACTGCGCGTGGGCTGACGATATTAATGACTAGTGTGGTGGAACTCTTCAAGAACAGAGCCACTCGGAAATTAACAGACTTCAATGGACAGTATAGCTAAAATGGCAAGAGGCCTCTACTGCAATTGTTCCCATGGTTGTTGATGATGTGCATTTATTTTACCAAATCATACTGAGAAAACAGAGACATTTTGGACACATCTGCAGAATGAAAAATGGCAAAAAAATAAAAACATTTATATTTGGCTTAATTAACGGAAGAAATAGGATGTTCTCACTGCGTGTGGGCTGACGATATTAATGACTAGTGTGGTGGAACTCTTCAAGAACAGAGCCACTCTGCAATAAACAGACGTCAATGGACAATTTAGTTAAAATGGCAAGAGGCAACTAATGCAATTGTTCCCATGGTTGTTGATGATGTGCAGTTATTTTAACAAAACATTCAAAATGAACACTTTCCAGGAAAAGAAGAAAAGAGATGTGAAACGTCTTTTCTCTTGAATTCAATTGCTATGAAATATAAATATGTTTACGAGATTTTACCGTAAAGTTAAGTTTTGAAAAAAGGTAAACAGAAATATCCGTTATGGATACACCGAGATACGATACATTTAATCTACAGCCACTGGCTTGAAGATGCCTTACAACAAGGGAAAAAGTATCGTAATTTCTCTATGTTTTTTTCCGGTGAAATAAAAGGATCTAGGCAACTTCTCAGCGTTTGATCTCGATTAACCGTAGCTGTTTTTATGGTGTATTTCAGCTCTCTGGGATACAATAATTAGTAATTAAAAAGTAAACATTTAATCAAATAAACATTTTCACCTAATTTTGAAATATCTGTAAAAAATAAAGGATATTAAATGTGGGCTGCCGCCGGTGGAGCAGTGGTCTAAGAGCAGGTTTGTTGTCATTCATCCGAGATGTGTCCAGGTTCTAATATTGGTGAAGCACTGCTCCTGGGTCCTTCTTACGGCACTGGCGCTCTCCCTTCTCTGGAACGTGTGGGCATAAATTGTGGATGGGCGACTGCTTATAGACAATCTGCTACTCACGGTGGTCGTTAAAATCCCATCCAAAAAAAAAAACTGTGGACAGCACTTGGTAAATGTGTTGCGTTTGGTATCTTATTTTCTGAACAATTATCTTTCTGGATAATAAAGTCATATAACATCCTATGACTTTTGTAGATTCGGATGAAATTGTGCTTCCTTTGTATAATCCCTGTGAGGTAAAATATCATATTGAATTTTCAAAATTTATCGGATGTGATCTTTCTCCATCTCCACGTTGGCTAGTGCTAACACTCTTCGCTTTTTGACGGATGATTACCACTGATTTAAGCCAAGTATCTGCTGATGTCATACGGATGTGCTATGCAATCTCAGTTACCAATCTGCGTCGTGGCCGGTTCTTTGATTTAGCGTACCTCATGATCGGACACTACTTCGCTTCCAGCCCAAGAAATGTCCAATTTTGCATTGTTTTGTGAAAAATATCCTGAGGAAACTTACGTGCAGACTAGCTTAGGTTGCCACAAATGTATCTTTAGATAAATCGGATACTAGGCAATTTGTTGTATGCCTTGTGAATAAACACTCCATCTATTTCTGAGACTAACAGCCTGTTCGTCAGGATCTGCCGTGTTCAGCAATAAACTGAATATCTTTACAGATGTACTTATTTTCATTGAGTGACTTGAACACATTGAAACTGCCAGTGTCAGGAATATATTTCCAGTTCACTGTCGAAGAAGTCCATATAAACATCACAGTACTTAGCATGGTACTGCACTGTTTCGAACCAGGAATTTCAACATGCTATCAGGGGTACTAGAGATGTTTTACCTTATTTGTGTCTTTCTGCTAAAAATTGTAGATAACGCCCCTTTCTCACACCACAATGCTAGAACAACTTTTTAATGCACCCGGTAAACTTGTCTACTTCAGCAAAATGCAAACGCTATTGATATGAGGCTACGTTTACAATTTGAGATCTGCAAACCATGTGCACCGAATTTGGCAGTAGAGTACGTTGCACTTCCTTGTAAGCTAGTATCATATACAGTAGTTGGCATTGTCGGTTAAGATTGCTGAACCTTTTTAAAATACATTTCCGTATTTGTCAGGCATTGAACGACTGAGAAACTGTTGCCGATTGGACTGTTTCAAGATGAACGCTGTTCAGCAGGTTGCCAAATTTGTAAATTGTTCAGCACGTTGCCAAATCTGTAAATTGTGGGACAGCGGCAATATGTAAAACATAATTGTCTTTGTCGTCGCTGCCTTCATCAAAACCAATGCAGAGAGTATCTGCTGTCCTGATATTTTTCTATTTGCCTGAAAAAAATTGGATAGATATTTCTGTGGTAGAGAATTAGCGCAAGATAGGGCATTTGCACCTGTGACGTTCTTAGTAAGGAATTATGTCATATTAAGACGATCTACGTTTTCCATGGGAATATCAATACTTGCAAACTAGTCGATAATTTCGAAGTGCAGGAGATTGCACATTTCGCCACATCGTGGTTGTCGTCTGAAAATCAATGATACAGGTGCTTCTTCTGCTTGTTACAGTCAAGATGACTGTAACAAGCAGAAGAAGCACCTGTATCCGAGCAAGATGCTCGGCTTTTCTTTTCTTCATGGCGAGTACTTTTCACATGTTGATCGACTACAGATTTTCTTGTGTGATCGATGGATACTTTGCAGGTTGTACAGAAGGGTATGCCACCTGAAACGTGAAAAGTACATGGACATTCTTTGCACCTGTCATGAGCAGACATATTTATGATATTAGTCTTTTGTTTCGATACCGACATTTTGTCAGCGTATGTTTAGAATATAGGAAAGAGATTCTTATTCTGTTAGAATTTTTTTTTGTATGACTTCCCACAAAGGAGAGCGCCCTGTGGCATGCGAGAGCAGGACCTCCCATGACTTCCTTGGTCTTCCTCTGACTATCCTTCCTGCCACTTGGGCTAAAAATGTTTCTTAGTAAGCATCTCATCACTCATTTTTTACATGGCCAAACCACCTACAAATATTTGTCTCCACCTTGCCAGCAACATTTTTCTTCCCATTGCACAACTGCAACACATCTTCATTCCTCACACAATCAGAACGTGTTTGGCCACAAAGTCTCCGTTAGTAACGCATTTCTCCAGCACATAAACAACTCCTATGTTCGTCCTGTAGTACCTAGGTTTCACTGCTATACATCAGAGTAGTGACAATTACACTCTCATAGACACCCATGCGGGATTCTCTTGTGAACCCATCTTTCCTGTAACAACCTCCCAAAACCGCTCTGACGTTGAATGAAGAATTCACTTGCCTACTAATTTCAACATCCACTGTTCTCTCTGTCAAACATGCTTCCTAAATACAATATCTACCAACACGTAATTGGACACCCCTGCAATCCACGGAATCTGCGGTCCTGATACACGTCACGACCGCCGCCGTTAAATTTCTTGTGGGAAACAACAACGCAACCAGTCGCATGCAAGATGCCACGTAGTTCGGAGCTCTCTAATTTCGAGAAAGTGTAATCGTCGGGTATCAAAGAAATGGCCGATTCATACGTGACATATCCAGCAAGTTGATGTACCCAAAATCGACAGTGGCCTACGTGATTGGCAAGTGGAAGGTGAGAGGTGACTGTCGGAATGTGCCCCGACCCGGCAGACCAACAAAACTGGGAGTTGAGACCGACGGGTGCTGGCCAGGGAAATACGGAAGAACCGCATCAAATTGATGGGCCACATCCGCGAGGAGTTTCAACAGGCTTCCGGGAGTGTTCTTTCGATGAATACCATCCGTAAGGAAGCCCATCTGCTCGTTTATCATGGACGTGCTGCCGCCCACAAGCCTTTGATCACCAAGTCCAATAGCGCTGCTCGGCTAACGTGGTGTAAATAACGTCGACAGTGGACCGTTGAGCAGTCGAAACAGGTTCTCTGGAGCGACGAATCAAGGTTCACCCTCAGCAGTTCGGATGGCAGGATCTGGGTTTGGTGTCTGCCAGAGGAATGCCTCCTCCCGGAATGTATTGTGTCAACTGTGAAGTTCGGCGGTGGTGGAATTATGCTATGGGGGTGTTTCTCCTGATATAGCACGGGACCATTGGTTGCAATTCCTGGTAGACTCAACGCCGAGACCTACTGCACTATTTTTGATGAACACGCGCTTCCTACGTTGCGGCAGTTTTACGGGGTGGACCCATGTTACTTTAAGGATGACAATGCAACCTGTCATTTTTCGAGGTCCACCATGGCTTGGTATGGTGAAAATGGGGTTAATCGAATGGACTGGCCTGCGCTGAGCCCGGACCTTAACCCTATCGAGCACCTCTGGAACGAGTTGGAACGTTAACTTAAGGGGTGCCCCCGCCGTCAGAAATAGGCGAAGGAACTGACCTGTCTTCTCCAAGCCGAGTGGAAGAAAATACCGCTAGCCGTCGTACAACGCCTGGTTGAGAGTATGCCCTGGAGGGTCGCAGCTGTAATCGCCGCTCGTGGGAGCTCCATTAACTATTGAAGGTGAATAAACTTCGTTTTTCTTTGCTATCAAAGGCGTCCAATTACTTGTCGATAAATAGTGTACATAAACGCATTCAGCTGGTCAATCACTGTGCATTTATATTTATCTTATATTCAGTACTACCATTTCCTCGCTCGGAAACTATAACTTTGTTTTTTTCTGTATTTATACTCAGTTTAAATTTCATGCAAACTTTGTACACTGAAACAACTTACTCTGCTACTCACTTTTGCTCTCTGCCAACAGGACAGTGTCAATAGCATACAACAATCTGTGCACACCGATATAACCAAGGTATAAACAATGTTATACATTTTGGCATCAGGAATGCACGCATCCAAAAATGTTTTAAACACCCATGATGACATTTCACAACCTTGTCTGACTCCTGCACCAAAAGAAAACCATTTTGATAAAACACCAGTCACTCGTACACAAGCTCTATTGCCAGTATACATAGCTTTTGAATTGTTAAGTTTATTCCCAGTAAATTTTGAAGGCTTGTATTTCTGAAGGCTTGCAATTTTCAAGTAAATAGGCAGAATGCAAAAAAAGCATTCGTCTAAAATTCAATAGAGGAATTAATTATATGTTTTACAGTAAAATATCCACAGATTCCAGATAAAAAACTTTGATTTAATATCTATCTTTCTAACAGATGATTAAGTAGAAATTGAGACCATATGTGGAGACGGATTTACCTCTTGATAATTTATTTTGGGTGTCAATACATATGCGGTCAAATGTTTTGTT
This sequence comes from Macrothele yani, assembly GCA_039090855.1. Lineage (NCBI taxonomy): Eukaryota > Metazoa > Arthropoda > Arachnida > Araneae > Macrothelidae > Macrothele > Macrothele yani. The sequence goes on along the minus strand of CM076999.1, from coordinate 72,211,948 downwards.
GAAATTGCAAGTGTTATTAGGTTGAGAAACGTATTTCCTTCAGAGGCACTTAAGCATCGAATTTGTGTCATTAGATATTTCAGTGACGTCAATCAATCTTCTCAGGCACCATTCTATTTAAACTCAATAGCTGATATTGTCTGAAGAAAGAAAAACGTATCTACGGTAAAGTTTGGAATACTGCCGATATTTCAAAGAAAAAACTTGTTAATGTCCCGTTATGAGATCCGGAAAATAATTTATTAACTGGTTGCAAGGAGATTTGGGAATTAAAGTGATTTATCTGGGTTACTAGTGAACGATACACTTATTCTTCAGTGAATTAATGTGTCCATGACTGGATAAAATCTGCAGGCCTTGTCTATGGTAAATAGAGCACAGAAATTTACCGTAGAAAAATTGAAACCGTCAACATAACTATTTAAAACCTGACTTGGAATAATTAGAAGAAACCTATTCATTCAAAATGAGTATTTGGAACAAAACCGCGTAGAACATGTAGTGAGTGCATTTAGTTGCCACAATGGGTGACAAATTCAATATTACACAGGTAATCTGTCACAGAAACATGACGATTACAATAAAATGTTGCATAGGAAAAAAACAAAGAACTTCAGGATATTTACTATAACAACAAGACAAAGTCGCTTATGTTTTTGTAACAAACGTAACAGAAAACCATTCAACGGGATCAAATTGTAGAATTAAACAACAAAGTCGTCGCGGCACGCGACGAGCTAATGCCAAGTCGCAAAAAGTGTCATAATAGTCATCTTTTGTCTTATTCAGAGTGCAAAAAGAGGTCTAGTCGTCAAGGTACATGTGGAAATAGATACGAAGATAATCAAAGAGATCTGATCGAAACGGTCTTCCAAAAAAATTGAGGTTTAGTAGGTTGACATACCTCATGCGTGCATGGTTAGCCTTGAAATTATTTACTGTGCGCCACAAAAAAAATAGGTTCACAGCTAAATTCACAAGGCGTGGAGTCAATACTATCATCATTCTTAAAGAGATGTAGTAATGACTCTAACGAAGGTATAAACACAAGTGCAGGACGTATTAAATCAAAAGGTAGGTTTTTCAGAACTCCATCGGACAAGTATAAATTCCAATTGTATAGTGGTTTTCGTTATCTTTTGAAGCACACCTCAGTATAATATAATGTAGTGGGGTTGTCGAAACTGTAGACTCGCTTGAGGGATGTTGACGAGAAACTCCAATATCATCCGCTGGACCAGTGGACAAAAAAAAGGACAGGTTCAGACGTCTTCAAGGTTGACCGGCTAATCGTTTGAGCTAATGCAATAGATATCTCAGGTCCTTTTCACACATTTTCCACAATAGAATGAACCCCGCTCCTGTATGCCGTAGTGAACGCGTAATCCTGAGGAGACCCTCAGTTTTCCTTGTCACCGATCTTACAAGACGACGTGAGCGTCGTACAGTAGTAATCTGAAGTGAAGTTCGAAGGAACTGAGACTTAGACTCTAATGATTTAGTATTTACATCTGCGACAGTAAGACATTCCCCTGGCAAATCACTCACCGGTAAAACCGATGAAAGTTATGATACACTAACGTCCGGTGGACTCGAAATCGACTTGATTGGAGACATGATAAATTGCATAATAGACACACTGTTAGTATCGCCAGCAAGACATGTATGATATGAAACACTACTCTCAGTTGCCTCAGACATTTGAATAGAAGAAGCACCTTCTGGAATAGTGTCTATTAAAGGTTGTTCACTGCAGTCCAGTGGAACTTGAGGATAAGCCGTAGACAGACGTTTTTCCTTTGACTGATAGCAAAGTATCTTCGAAGAATCACTAGATCTCCTTGGGCCAGTAACAAGAACGTGCCCAGTTTTCCGCCAGAAATGACAAATCTGGCCAATGGAGATGATGAATTCATAAGTAATTTCATCAAGTGTCAGTCGTGCCTGAGAAGGGCAACGGGCAAGGGCATCTGGGTTTGGAAACATGATACTTAGTTGTCTTTGAAGTTCACTGATTTTATTTTCCGTGCATCCGATTGTCTTTTGACTCCACTAACGATTTTACACAAATGGGTTTCCGTGTAACTCAACACATTATCTGGAAAAGTCAAAGGGAACAGGTAACAAGTTAAAGTTACCGGTTTACTAAAGGTGGATGACGAAATAAAGTGTACAGAGTCAATTGCGATGACCTCCCTGTTGTAGAACACGCTGTACATTTGCTATTGAGTTAAATAAAACTGAAGTCCAGCGCGGACCTCTGGAACCTCCAAGTATATCCACTGGAGGTACTGTTTTCGCATTTGCTATAAGATATTTAGCAATAGGGTTGTTCTTAAGAACACGAAATACTACACTCCCACGTAATGCAGAGGAATGTACACTTGCCATTTTAGATTGCCGTTGAAACTTCAGATGCACAATTTGTCCTCAACAGTACTTTCAGGAGAAATAGTTGGAGGTTTCACAGATGAGGAATAACCAGTCTTAGTAACCGTAGAATAACTTTCTGTAGCAGATACACCTGTTGGCAGCGGAAGGAAACTTTTCTGTTGAACTGTGAAAGGCAACACTGAAGAAGTTGACGACACTCAAATTGTAAATCCAGGCAGATAAGGTACCGGTTGTAGCTCCAGACCACGATCATCACATGGAGCAAGAAGCAATGACACATTGCCCTCACGAGATGCAGATTCAACAACTCTTGAGGGATGAACCAATTTGCCGACGATAAATTTCCAATCGTAACATTTACCGAGCTTGCTAGGACTGATTCACTCTCGTTATCCATATCAACCATAACAGTGACAGGGCTTTTGATGTCAGCGTAAACTGGATCAGTGAGGAGTTACTCGCTTCCGGTGGCACGTCCCGCTATGGATTCCCGCCAGAAACAGCCATTTGCAAAAACAGAGATGTAAACAAACCACTGTTGAAAGATCAAAAGATGAAGAGACACAGCAAACTCTTATACCGGAACGTTGTAATTTGCAGGAACGTTAGCCTTGACATTTACACATAATTCGAACAAGGATTTTAGTACAAAAAAACACGCAACTTGTTCATGGTGGTCGTTCAACAAAAATTATAAAAGAAGCAGCTGTGGGAAAATTGCTGAGTTCACATTTTACTAGAAAAAAAATTATCTTCATTTGCAAAACCTTTGGTGCTACCGAAATGCAGCTACAACTAATGAAACTAAGTCAATATACAGTAAATACACTTTCTATAGTAATTTACCATTTCTTTATGTATTATATATCAAAATATTGTTATTAGTAAAAATCCTTACACACGCATACGGTTCCATGATATGCTACTGATTAATACCCGAACCTAAATACACGCACAAAAAAATAACAGAAAATGTCATTCGGCAAATTGCCAAATTCTAGGGGAAAGTGATTGTTCCTACAAGATTATGTGAACATGTCTTACATTCCTTTAATATTCCTATAATTTTCAATAAAATAGTAAAATACATGGACTCCACTTTTAGCTTTAAATATATGATATGGATTTCAAATGAAAAAAGGAATCAAATATCACTTCACAATTTAACTATTACAAAATTATCCGATTCAAATTCATAGATAGTAGCAGTAAAAAGCTTTATTGGTAATTATACTTCGTTGAATGTTAACCTATTTCGGGTTTAAATTACCGACCCAGATAACTAGGAGGGCAATAAGTAATTTGTGTTTCTAATTAGGTAACACTAATTCCAGCAAGCAGAATGGTCCAAAGCTATAACGAAAGTACAGATGTCATGCTTCATTCGGGAAGCCGACCGGGACGAACGCAAATAGTCAGCGCTCAAGCGACTGATGTAATGTGATGTGGTTGATTCTTCATGTGAGGTTGCTTAAAGCATAACATTTTTCATCATGAATTTATGTAAGGGTATATAATAATCTATCCTTAGAAGATAAATTTTAGGAGAATGGCACCCAGTTAAGAAGAATTAAATTCCCGAAGTACACTGGAATGCTGTTAAATTACAGTTACTTGCCTAGTAATGAGTAGGGCTACCTCTGGTCTTAATAACGTCCGCCACGTGATAAGTCATAGACATCATGAGCTTATAAATATCCTCTGCAGGTATTGCCAACCATACCTCGTTCAAAGGTCTCCACTACACTTTCTGTTTCGTACATGATGGGACATCTGCCCTTGTTATAACATACGTATTTTTATTTTCTTTATTACTTTGAAAACTCAGCAGAAGCAATGTAGGACGAAGGCTCTTTTTATAACTTTGCTCAATTGCCGAAATTTGTAAGAACGTCAGCGTGTCGCTATCCCTTGCCGTTAATATTTTCGAACTGGTTGTATGATGAAGGTCTAGGGTATTCGGCCCCCGTGTAGTTCGAAAGGATAGAACGTGGGGCAGGAGGTCAGCACAAAAAAATATTTTTCGGGGTAACGCAACTGAATATGCACTGAAGTGCAAATCGTAAAGGACAAGTATGGTTCAAATCGTAAATGACACGATCTTTAAAATATCTGAAGAAACGCGTTGGATAACGGTGCGGAATTATACACGTTATGTTTCGAAAGTGATGGAACTGTTTGGACACGAATACAGAAGAAAACCATATGGTGACTCCACATGTTAAACATCATATTTTGCTGATGCACGTTCCTGAGCTAATAGCAGCTTTCTTTTCCAATTATTTGTCCAACATAAATATCGGTTGCTGCAAATACAAAAGAAGATCAGGACCAGATATCTGTGATCACCCTTCATAGAACAGAAAAATTGCAATGATGAAGAAAGGAATCATCCTATCATATGAATACAAAGCGGGATTTCAATTCACAACCAGTCATGTTCTACGAATTAGAATATACAAAAGGTGCAGGAGTGAAGAATAGCACTCATGCCCCAGGTGAATTCCAAAATCTATGAACAATTAATTTTCAACAGCAGAAAATATGCCTGCAAATTTTACTTCGGTAGGCTACGGCCACCTAGAATTAAAACAGCGCTGATCTCATGAGACTAGCACCGACTTTAAAATATTGACCTGGAAAAGTCTACACTGTTAAAAATTTCACAGTTAGATTACGGGCAATGGCCGGCAACTGGGGGCCCGGCCGTTGCCCATAAAACTACGGCTTGGCCCATTTTTGTGAAAGCCCATGAAATTACGGTCTGAACCCTAAATACTAAGCCCATAATCTGAAGAGCAACGCCCACAAAAAAATAAGTTTGACCGTATTGAGCTACGCCATAATTTGAAGGGCATTGCCCATAAAAAAATAAGTTTGACTGTATTGAGCTATGCCATAATTTGAAGGGCATTGCCCATAAAAAATAAGTTTGACCGTATTGAGCTACGCCATAATTTGAAGGGCTATACCCGAAAAAATAAGTTTGACCGTATTAACTTAAGCTGTAATTTGAAATGCAATCCCTGTAAATATGAAGTTTGGCCATATTCGGTTAAGCCTCACGGCAAGTAGTCACCGACTTTTACATAAATGCATTTTTTGTGGAAGAGTGTGCAAGTAAATGCATGTTTTTTGTGGAAGAGTGTGTGAGTGTGAAATTGTTGGATTCTTACATTATAACTGAATCAATTCAGTTCTAAATGTGAGTAATGATATTTTCATATCTTAAAATCAGGTTTATTACAATATGATAAATAATGACATCAGTTACACACAGATTTGTTTAACATTAGGCTTTACGAACTCTGTACACACAGTTGGTTGAACAATACTTACGTTTCTTTTAGACATGTTTTAATTGGAGAATTATTTCTAAAGCACAGTTGGTTGAACAATACTTAGTTTCTTTTAGACATTTTAATTTGCACATACGTACTTATGTAGTATTTGCATGAATGAATACAAAGGGCAGTTATGTAGTAAAGATATGTATGTACAGGCATATTCTTGTATTTATATGTTATATCAATGACAAACAGAACTACGAACTGGCATCCGAGTACATTGCGTCTATAAGGGTATTTAATCCACAATGGTGTCAAAGTTGGTTTTTCATGTAGGTTTTGGCTAGTATTACATTTGACATAGGGTTGAATCATGCTTTTTTGTTTTCACATTCACTGCCTTGTGTGCTGGTTCATTTTACATTCTACTGAGCACTGAGTTGTCAGTGTTCCCAGAACTTTTACTGTCTTGTTTCCTATCTCTAATTTTTGGATATTTACCTACTTTTCACATGTTTAGTAAAATAATGTCAAAAACTGGAAGTACTGCTTTTGAAAGATCACATTGCTTCCTCATAATTAAGGTATCAGAAAGAAAAGAAAAAAAAAATACTTGAATGGAAATGAGAGCTTTTGAACTTGATAGGGCATAATTTCAAATCTCAGACCCCCCACCCAAAAGAAGAAACACTTGTTTAGACCCTGATTCTAACTGAGTCATTGTAGAACATTAATGCATATCAATATTTCTAAAATATTAAATTTTCCTGTTTGGAATGTTTTAGAAATGACTTCAGTGACTAAACCTGTTCTTTCATTGTTGTGTTGCCACAAGGAAACCATTTTGGAGCACAAATGTTTTTTTTGGAAAACTATTAAATAGTTGTATTTATAATATCTTGGCAATACCTGAAGATACTGAAACAATTTTTATTGATGTGCAAATCAGGTGTTTAGTGACAAAGGAAAAGAACACGGCAGAATCTTTAAATTTCTCAAAAAACAATTTCATCACATCATTTTGTACCAATTTCAGCACTATCATCTTAAAACATGAAATACATGCTTTGCATATTGAACATTTTGAATAGACCTTTAAAATAGGAATTATAAAACGTGTAAAATATATTTTTTTTTTTAACTTAAAAAAAAAGTGGCTTCTGATTTATCTTAAAATATAAATTTTCCTGGGCATCCAGGTTTTACTACCTGGGTAGGTAAATAATTTATGTATATACCCAGCTGCGCATGTAACATTTCAGATATTTTCCAAGCCCTGCTTAAAGTGACACGGGTGAAAGATTTCACTCGCAGAAATTTAGAATGAAATCAATTCTTTTTTACATTTAACTTTAATTACTACATTTGCAAAGCAAAGAAACTGTTCATGATATATTTTCACTGTCATTTTCTTGGCCAGCATTTACCAGATTCAGTAAAAAAAGAATAACCGTCGAAACTCGTTATAATGAAATTCAAGGGGGACAAAAAAAATTGTAGCAACGTATTGTTCTTAAAACATTAAAAAGTTTTCATTAAAAAGTTAGTATGTACTACAGAAATTTTCATTACGCTTAAGATTGCAATGCTGTAAAAGTGAAATAGTGCCCACAGAGACAAGCAAAGGTAATTTTTTTGTAATGGGAAGTTTTTGCTAAAGTAGTAATAATGAAATATATAAGCTTTAATTAATATGTATGTATGAAATTAGGTACTGTATATATTTTTACTTATACATATCAGGGTTTGAAAAATACCATGCCTGAGTCGTGTGAATCCTTGACCTGGGCAGGTAAATAAATAATCTAGTTGCCCTAGGTGCCAGACTGGGCAATTAAATCTAAAAATGAAGTTCAGAATATAATTTTCTACTACAAGAAAAAAGACAGTCATCGCATGTCATGTTGCTTTTCACTGCTAATCACTGGAAGTTGTATTATTGTTACGCAGTGCCAAGGACAGAAGAATATCACTTCTTTAATTATATTATGCTTTAGGTCCATAAATTGGAAGCATATGTAATTTTGCTCCAAATGTTTAAAGTCAGCGACTGAATGCATGCCTCTGATGGAACTAGCCTCTTGTGTTTATTGACAAAGGGTTAAAACTTCATATTTTTCATATTTTAATGTATTTCATATTTTTTCAGATATTTCATATTTTAAACGTGTTTTAAAGATTTTTATTGTAATATGGACCTGTGAGTCTGACACTGTGAAGAGAAGCTGCGATAGGAATAATGCATCGCTCCAGTGAAGATGTGAAGCTTTGGTCCGTTAAAAGGAAGGTTTGTTGCTGTGTGGAAATGACGGATACAAGAGAAAGAGGACTTACGTTATTGGCAGAAGAGCAATAAATGTTGTAGTGATACGCTACAGAAAATAGGTCCACAGCAGCCACCCTTTCTTTTGTTGTATCCTGTACGCTGTTGGCAGGAAAAACCGGATAAAACCTCTTCGATTTGCAAAAGATACATATGAGTAAGATAGAAGCTCGCGTGCGAACAAGCTATTAACAGAAGAACCAAAAGTGCAGAGACACAGCAAATCTGTTTAAACCAAAACCGAAATTTATAGTTCCCCAGTTTTCTGTACAACATAGAAAAGCATATTAGTACTTTCGGTAAATGTGTACTTCAGCGTCCTAAACTATTTCGTTGGAAAAATTTAACTGTGGGTGAAAAGTTCGATGCACACATTTTTTTAAGCATGCAAAATAATAGGGAAAGGTGAAAAATTATATTTTTAAATAAAAAGGAAATAATTTTTCTGAAGTATTAACCTGCGAGTACGATGGTTTGTAGAAGGTGGTGCGGGAGGCTGAAGCGATGCTAACGGCCACCACGTGAAGGTGCTGTGCGACGGAGCGAAGTACGAGTTGGTAGCAAATGCGTGGAAGAATACTACAGCAGTAGGGTATATTTTTCGGAAGAGTATCGTGTAATTGTGCGCAGAAGTAGTTCAAACCTGTTTTATTCATTTTTGAGAAAGATACGTGCAGAATGTCGTTATTAGTGGTTTCACAGTGTCTCCGAATGGAAAGAAATTAAGGAATGTAAAATAATTTATGTACGACAGAAGTTTTGAGGAAGACGTTTTGGTTCCGGTTGAACCCAAAGTTTTAGTTTTGGTTTGGAAGAAGTGCACAGGTAGGTGATTTCTTCAAGCACTTCATTTGCAGTTCTGCTGTTATTCAGCACATCGTAGCTCACATTTTTTCCCTCGTGACATGGATATTTTCAAAATAAGCAATTTTCTTCAATTCATATATCGCACTATGGCAGGGAGACAGCTTCTTGTATTGTGGCGGATAATGAAATTTTAAGCCCTGACGAAATCCGAAATGACTGACGATTTTGTACTTCCGCTTTCTCAAAATTACCCTTAAAAAAAACAAAAACTTACAATGCTGCACAAATTCAACCTCTTTCTTTCTGCGTATGCCTACAAGACTTTTCGATGACTACGTACTGCTAAACCGCTTCCTTCTTAATTCTTCCGCCCGTTACTTGCGCTTCTCAACGAAGCTTCCATTCACCGGACTCCACCTTGATGCCGGTGCCGCTCTCTCGTCCTATGCCTATACTACTCTTCCAAACCATCGCACTCTCAGGTAAATACTTTGGAAAACTTATTTCCTTTTATCTAAAAATACTATATTTTTGCACCTTTTCGCATTATTTTGCATGCTTAAAATATTGTATGTCACACTTTTCCCACACAGTTACATTTTTCCGACGAAATAATTTAGACGCTAAAGTACACATTTACCAAACTTTCTATTTCGGATCAGGGAATCATATGCGAAAGAATGAAAAATTTCACGTCTGCTTTAAAAACAATTACAAAACATGAACAAACTATATTGTACAGCATATGAGTATAAAATGGTTCGCTCTCCTGGCAAGAAGGTACTTGCTTGGACTTGTAGTCATCCGCACGTGAATTGCACGGCGAAGCGAATCTTCCTTTTAACAAAGCAAATCTTCACATCGTTGCCGTAGTGATGTGTTAGGCCTACCACAGCGTCGCACTCGCAAGTCAATATTACAAGTTTCCGACAAAATAATTTAGGACGCTAATCTACACATTTACCGAATAATCTGCCAATGATGATGATTGGAGTGCCATTTCAGGTGGATTCAATAGTTTTAAAGTGTTTGTAGAAATCAATGAAAATGCATTATTGGGGAATTGAGGGATATTCAAGAAATAGCCAATGAAATTCAGGATGATGATGAAGAGACATAACGAAGAATTAACAAAAGATCCCCAGACTGTCACGAAAGTAGTGTAGAAGCTTTGGAAACACTGTCACTACATACAACTCACCGATACATCTAATTGCCACACATTCCTGTTTAAACAAACTTGAAAAAGCTGTTTTCAATGAGAGGCAACAGCAGAAACAGTCTTCAATTTTACATAACTTTAAAAAGCCATAAATATAAAAAAGGAATGTAATTAAAATTTTGAGATCAAGTAATTTACATTTTTGAGTAATCTAAGCTTTAAAGTGTTAAATTTAACTAAGTAAATTCAATCATTGATATTTTTCTTATTTTGCATGTTATTCTCATGTTAATTACTTTTTAAACTTAATTTTGGCTGGAATTACACTAACGTTTACTTATGCTGCGCTCTTATTTATGCGTGCTTTGGTTTGCGCTGACATATATGTGAAATATTACTGTATACATGTGATGATGAGGTGATTATAGATATAATTAAAAAATATATATATTTTGGCTCTTCTGGTTTCCAATTAAATTTATGTAATTTATGTGTTGAGTGGTAAAAAAGCTGTTTTCAATGAGAGGCATATGGGGTTTGTATATATGCAGATTTCCATTGTTTGCTTCTTCCTGCTGAAAACTAAGCTAGGGAAGCCTATGAGTTAACTGAATATACCATAGTCACAAAATGATTGATAATTATATACTAAGGAATGTGAGTGAAATGGTATTCCTAAAAGCAATCAAAACCATGTAGCAGTCAGGGAGAATCACAAATGTGTTTCCTGAACGAAAATGTGACATTTCATCACATGAAACTTTTTTCCCACCTCTAAATTGAAACCATTTTTTCTAGGGAAGGAGAAAGCCAAAGCTGTTATGTTATGTAAAAAACAGGTTTCTTTTTTAAAGGTTTTAAAGGCTAATGTGAGGAACTAAATGGGATATAAGCAGTCCCCGTCCCTAATTTAAGAGTCACTGGTTCCAGGGAAGAGAGAACGCCAGTGCTGTAAGACAAACACAACATCCATGCCCTACCGGGATTCAAACCCGGACCCACTTGGACAAACAATCATAAGATGGTGCTTAGACCACTGCACCACCAGGGTGGCAAAACTAATGCCTCAAATGGGACTCAAACCATATGTTAAATTGTGACTGCTAGCCAAAAACCTTGATGTACAACCAACTCTGATACGAGAACGGCTTGAACATCCTCTAGACCAATAGTTCTCAAAGTGGGTTTCACTAAAATAATAGGGGGGGGGGCATATGCGGATTTGTTAGCAACCATACCGAGTCACATAGTGAACCAATTTTCAAAACAAAATTAATCTGAATTTATGGCTAGTGCTGGTAGGATGTGTGGTGAAGTTTAGCATATTTAGCTGGAATTTCTGAAAAATGAACTAGTGGAACTTCTCATTACAGGGTGAAAACAATCTGTTCAATGTTGAAAAAACAAAACACAAGCAATGGCCAAAAAACTTTATGAGAAAACCAAATTACAGGGAACAGCTCTGACCAATTTTCATAACTGAATTCATTATCATCAGAAAATGAGCAAACAATTGGAAACTTGATGTTAAACAGCTAATAATCGTCCATCTCTGCACTCTCCAAACATTTACAAGGCAGTATTTCCCATTTACACTGAATGAACTAGTTACTCATTCACATACAATGCAGAAATGTGTAATCTTCTATTGCCAAATAAAAAACTTATGAGACATCTTTTAACTCTGGTTGGTTTGAAAAGCATTTGTTCTTTGAAATCACTGACTAGTTTTTTTTTTTTTTTTTTTTTTATTGGAGGTTTAACGACCACCGTGAGCAACTCAATGGGCTATAAGCAGTCGCCCGTCCCTAATTTAGGGTCACTGGTTCCAAGGAAGGGAGAGAGCCAGTGCCGTAAGACAAACACAACATCCATGCCGGACCGGGATTCGAACCCGGACCCCTTACGAACGAATGATCAGAGGCCAGCGTCTTAGACCACTGCGCCGACTAGTTTTTGGATTCCAATGGAAAAATAATTTCCAAAATTGTCGAGCACTGCCTTAAGTATTTGTTGCCTTTTACAACTACATATTTATGTGAAACTAGTGTTTTATCCTTAACCACCATAAAAACTAAATATTGAAATAAGCTGGATGTTGAAGATAACTTGTTTGTACATAAGCAAGAAAACTCAAAATATTGATGAACTTTGCAAGAGTAAATGAGCTCATACATCTTACTGATACTAAACAAATGACTTGACCAGTTTTATTTGATTTTTTTTTAGCCATTTGTGCAATTTCTGTGACATCAGTTTATGTAATTTTAGCAAATATACGTGTGTATTTGTATTTTTTATATATTTTATACCCACATAAACACACTGGAATAAACTTTTCATTAAAGAATATGCCTGTACATATCTGTACTCCATAGCTAATCTTTGTATTCATTGGTGCAAATAAAATACTTCACAAGTTCTTAAGTACATGAGCAAATGAAAAGGGGTCTTAAAAAAACCCAAAGTATTGTTCAGCCAGTTTGTGCTTTAGAAATAATTCTGTCTAAATTCAGGAGTTGAACACTATGCCGTAAAAAAAAAAAAAAGCACAAAACGATAAGACAATATTTATGCGTGTTATATTGCAAAATGGAATTCATTTCAGACTACAAACATACGAAGAATGCTGCCCTACGTAATTCCCAAATCAGCATGTACAGATCGAATTTATTCGACATCCTAGTCAACGCTAGGTATAAACCTGGCGATAAAGACTTGCACAGAAAGTAAAGCACTGTATCATATTGATAGTAAAACATATATGGATGTGAGAGTTATGCCCCTACCCCAGTCAAATGAAATCTTAGCTACTACATAGATTTTCCTGTGTGACAATGCTTCAGCCACCCTCGTTTGGTGGTGAAACTTTTAAAATTATATATATATATATATACGTACACAGTTCGTGAGCTTAATATCAAACAAAAATGTGTGTAATTGATTTCGTTACTTTTACATATCATAATAAACTTAATTTTAAAAAGTGTCTACTCACATGCTTTCATGGCGTCTTTCCTGCCCATGTTCGTGACTTCGTGTTCGTCAGTTAGGGATGGGCGATATTTATCAATATCTCGAAATATCGATATTTTTGTCCGATATTTCGATATATAGTATTAATATCCAAGTTACGATATATCAGAAAATCACTATATCGGTGCGATATTCAATATATCAGCCCATGGCTGATGTGATTTAACTTGTGGAATGAAATCTGTGTTCTTTCCTCTGGCATGCACATGATATTATGTCACCTTCGGATTTCTAGAACTTTACAAGGAAAAATATCTGCTGTGTTGAAAACCTCGATGGTTGAAAATTTTAACTATTAGTTGACAGTAGGCCCCCAGAAAACAAATTTAAGGAACGGTTGATAGCAGATTGTTCTTTTGCCTATGAGTATTATGTTTGAAGTAAACTGGCACTTTGACCAAAATTAAATACATACCAATGACACACAATTTGAAGTGAAGCATTTTTTTTTTTTTGTTAGTGATAAAGTATGTAGATCTTAACAGCTGGGTAAGGAAATGCAAAACAGCTTTTCGAGAGTTTTCTTGATGTCTTACAAGTTATGTAGTATAAAGTTTGTTGTAATTCAGGCTATGTATATATCAGACGTAATTTTTTGTATCATCCTTTGACAATTATCTTGTTAATACATAGTGAAACTTCCTGAAGTAATTATATAATCTGGTAAAAATATGAGCATAACAACTTTCGTCTTGATCTGCTGATTTTCCCACACTTACAGCATGTTATTTCCTCTGATTGTCCATTCGTTTTTTTGTTATCTAGGAGAGACAGGCTTTCATACATTAATTAGTAAATATATACTTGATGAATTTGGATTATGATATTTTTTTTATGTTTTTCATACATTAATTAGTATGGCTTTCATTAATTAATTAGTAAATATATATACTTGATTAATTTGGATTACGATATTTTTTATGTTTTTATTTTTATAATCATATTTTAATGGAGGTCTAATAATCGTTAGCATTTTTTTAAATATCTTTCTGGAAAAATAATTGCTTTCTATGAAAAGGCCATCACAAATTATTCGTACTCTAATTACTGTTTTTAACAAAAATGTCACTTGTAAACATATTATAAGCACTTTAATTTTTTTGCTTATGCCATGGGAACTATTTTTGCTTACACCATAGAAGTAATTATATCTGTATACTCCATTAACATTGTGTTCTGTCTTAAACGATAAAAAAAATAGCAAACATTGTTCACACCTTCTGAAAAATATAAATGTATACAAAATGCTCTAAAAATTACAATAACAAAGTTTTTTTAAAGATTTTTTTCCATAACATTTCCTTGCAAGCTGATATAATGTTGTTAACTTTGACATTTGCATCCCAATAAAAATAGTTATTCTTTCTATAATTCAGTTATTCCCATGGTAATTGATGGTTAAGATTCCAGTCGGCTGGGATTAATAAGTACTTTTGTTTTTTTTTTTGTCATTTATGCCATACTAAAACTTCAACTTACCTTTTCTCGAAATGTTGGAAATACATATTTCTCATAATCTCACATTGATGAAAAACTCATGAAAACATTCCTTTGCAACTGGGATTTTTGGAAACTTCTTGGCAGAAACCATATCCCTGCTCGTCGAGCAATGCCCACACATGAAACAAGAAAATCACCTTTTGGGTTTTGGAAAGTATATTCAGCATTTCTGCAGATTACAAGCTCACTTCTGTTGCATGATTTTTTTATTTATTTTTGCATCAAAACTTTCTTCTATACATTTTTATTTTATTTTAGGATCTGAAAAACAATATTTTATGTGTTTTTCATATCACTAAAAATACAGCTTGAGAGCTGCAATCTTGCATAAAAATAGTTTTAAGCTATAAAATGTAATAATAAAGGACAAATAAAATTGCTCCCTTTTAGCAGGAGAAAAGCAGCTCTTGAAAAAAAATTCAGCTGATGTTTCTAAGAAGTTATCTGAGAAAACTGGTAGGATATTTATTCCCCACATTCACTGCCAAGCGTGTGTATTATAATTAGTTATTACTTATTACCAAAAAAATTTTTAAAGTTAAAGAATATTTTTATGTCTTAAGAGACACATATGGTTGAGTCGTCATTAGACTATGTAAATGCTATCTGTGGAGAGTAGTTACTCAATTATGTTTTCTCATGCTGATGAAACAATCCTGTTGGCAGAGAGCAAAAGTGAGTTGCAGCGTATGTTGTCCCACATGTATGAAGTTTGTATTAATTTCAAACTTAGTATATGAAAAGAAAAACCCAAAGTTATGTTTTTGACAGATGAATTGTTAGTATTAAATCAAACAGATCAGTCTAAATGGCAAAGAGATTGATCAGGTAAATCAATTTACATATTTAGGAAGCATGTTTGACAGAGAAAACAAATTAGGTAGTGAAATTAGTAGGCTAGTAAATTCATCTTTGAAAGTCACAGCTACTTCAGGAGGATTTTGAATAAATGATGAATGATAGGTTCTCAAAAAGGTCCCTAATAGTTGTGTGTGAAAAAGTACAGTAATTGTTCCTACTCTGATGTGCAGCAGTGAAGGTGGAGTACTGCAGATGAAACATAGGAGTGATTTGCGAGCTGTAGAGATGTGTTAATTATGGGGTGGGGGCAAGATATGTTTTGATCATGTGAGGAATGAAGAGGTTTTGTAGATGAGTAGTGTGAAGCAAAATATTGTTTGTAAGGTGGGGACAAATATTCTTGGGTGGTTTGGAGAATGAGTGGTGAGATGATTACTAGGAGAATTTATTCTGCACAAGTGACAGGAAGAAAATGTAGAAGATCAAGGGAGGACCAGATTCAGGAATTCCTGCATGAGAAAAAGGGAATAAATGTGAAGTACAAATGGTCTTGTGTGTGATGGATGTCAGTGAAGCTCAAGTTGTGAGCTGAGATCACTGTAAATGCAGATGTTTGATACATCAAGAGTAAATAAAATGTATGTCCATCAGTTTTAAACTTTAATCCAGCAGATAAGCTCTCATCAAGAAACTAACCTATGATCTTAGAGAACAGCTTAGTGATATATATGCATGTAAAGAGAAAATCTCTCATCTACAGCAAGTTGAATATAACTAGAGGTGAGGAATCAGTACTTATTTTTGTGTTGTTTTAGTGTTAATAAGTGAAACATTAAATGCTATATCCCATTTGAGTTCAAAACTGTAAACATTTTTTTTAAATCTGCTGACTTCCTTAATTTTAAGGATAGACTCCACCAATGAGCA
Organism: Macrothele yani; assembly: GCA_039090855.1. Lineage (NCBI taxonomy): Eukaryota > Metazoa > Arthropoda > Arachnida > Araneae > Macrothelidae > Macrothele > Macrothele yani. The sequence continues at coordinate 72,195,711 of CM076999.1, read as the reverse complement.
TTTAAAATGTAAAAAAAAAAAATGATATGATATCAAAGATAGCTCCTCAGGTGTTTTAGACTTGATAAAGAATACTTCAGATATTTATTGTGTACAAGTTTTTAATGGAGATGAGAAATCCAAAGGAATGGACTGAGAACTGGAAAAAAATGCTTGAAGTGAAGTGAAGTGGTGTGTGTGTGTGTGTGTGTTGATCTCCATGAGCATCTAAAGTTGTTCCCGAATGTGTAGAAGCTTGATTCACCATAAGCAGACACATGTCTCTAATTTAGGGCGAGTGGTTCCAGGAAAGACAAGACAGGAACAACTTCTTTATGTATTTTACCACTTGGTAGGCACATTTTCCATGATTATTTAGATACTGAATAGTTTCCATGACATTTAATGAACATTTCTTGACTGAATAGATTTCATGACATTTAATAAATAGATTTCTTGACTGAATAGATTTCATGACATTTAATTGCTAAAACCTGGAAAGAGCGACATCTTTGTATATTCACTGACGCCACATATTTGGAGGATTTTCACATTTAATGAACAGTGCTTCTTATTTTGAAAATTTGACTGTTTTCTAGCAGTTTCTGAGGAAGACGTAATCGTTTTGTATGAGAATTTTCCTGATATTGATGCTGAATCAGTTGTAGCAGGTATAAAATCATATACAATTTTTGCAAACTTGATCAAATGTAAAACCGATGGGCACAATGCAAGGTATTCATATAATCTGAGCATTATTTCAGCTAATATATTAATATAGTCTTTAATGGTAGTCTAAGAATTCCCTTCCTACAGCTAGTGTCAAACATTTGGCACAATGTATTGCCTTTTAATCAAACCAAGAACCCATATTTATGAGTACAAATGCAATTTTTACATTGCACATTTATTAGATTTTAGCAGGAAAAGAATTTTGAAAAAAGTAACCTTGTATACTGTAAAGAAACACTAGAGAAATCAAATGAGGAAGAGCACTGCACATTAAAACTTTTCTGGACAACAGAATTTTGTTAATGCCATTCCGTTTAAGAATAACAGTTTTCACAAAAAAAAAAAAAAAAATATGTTCACAGTTTTTATCAAGAGAGAAATAGACATAATGACAAAATGGATAACACTGGGCAAATTAGGCCGAAACCTGTTAACAAGGTTTGTTGTATTTTCAGTTTTTTTTTTTTGTTATTTTTTTACAAAAAAAAGAAAAATTATATATGTATCTACAGTGTATATGCACACTAACTTTGAAATAATATATTTTCATGTATGTGTGCAAACTTCTTCAAAATTGCATTAAAAAAGCTCTAGCTATTTACCTCTCAACAATATTATGACTTTGCAGAACATTCTGCATTAGAAATTGCAATAATATACTGTGATTACAGGCTAAGGGGGTAATGTTTCAGACAGAAGTAACCCAGTGATTTTGTTTTAGGCATTTTACTCCGCTTTTGTACTTAAATAAACATTTCGAATAATGGAAAAACCTTAACATGTGTAGAATAATCAAATTAATGAGACTTATTTACCCAATTGCCTGTGGTTTACTGGTCTTCCATGTAGCAAAATATTTCTTCCACAAATTCCATTTCAAGTGTGTTTTTTTATTCATATATATTCTTTAAAAAGATGTTGAGTGTGCTTAACAGGAAAGTTGACATCTAATTTGTTTACTTTCAAATGATAACCAAAACCTTCAAATATCGTTGGTGACAGTTGATACTATCCACAGCCCCCCCCATTAGTGGAAGGGGAGTGCAGATGTTATATAAACACAAAAGTGCACAACACTTTTATGATTGCTTTTTTGAATAATTTTGTCTCACTGTATCAACAATCTTGCATAGGTAGCAATGTTAAGTACAGAGAATCATGATAACATGTTTTGTTAAAAAAAAACAGTTTCCGCATTTATGTTCTGTAAATTTATGTGACAACTTCCTGCCCTTTGGCCACTTTCATCCCATCTGTGCTCTGCCCTTTCATTAAGAAATGCAACAAGGGGCATATATAGATTTTTTCTGATGGCGTGCCAATGAAATGAAAAAATTAAATCCACCAGGACAAAATAAAACAATGAGAATAGAAAAAAAAAATTGTAACGTAAATTAATGAATTTTTTTATTAAATTAAGCATTTTTGTTTCCAATGTAAGGCACATTTTAACAATAAATAAAACACATTTAAACACTTTCGGGGGGGGCATAAATATATGCCACCTTACATTACATAAATGTATAAAATATGTAATATAAATACGCCCTTACATTACCTTGGCTACGATGTAAACAACCCTGATGTTGGCTTTCCAGCTCAGCATACAAGATATATTTTTAGCGAATTTTTATGAATTATAAAAACGTAAAATGTTAATTCCGCTGTCGAAAATATTTATTTACGTAACAAAACAACGTAAAAGGGCAAAATAAAAGCACTAACCCATGGCGTCGGTCTTGTAAAAAAACGTTAAATATCAATTCCGCTATCAGAAATAATTATTTACACAACAAAACGACTGAAATGGCAAAATAAACGCACTACGTTTATTTTCAAGTAAAGCGACCGTCTTGTAAAAGGTACGAAGTTAGTAATATACAGTACTTTTCTGAGATATCACTATTTTAATGGTATTAACAAAACTTGATTGCAGCTATATTTTCAAGCTGCAGGATAATTTAGTACTGGCTGAGATTTGTGCGAACAAGCCAACAGCCAATTAGTCCCAAGTTCCCAATAGCCAATACTTAGCACAACATTGGATCGGATTCAGTGATAACCCTGATGCAGTATGCAGTGAATAAACCGAAATATCAGTCTTATTAAGATCAGAAGTATTGAAAAATATCGAAAAATCAATCTGATATATTGATCTTTAAATACAGATATTTTCGATTCACTATATCGGTCTCAGAAATATTAAAAGATATCATACTTTTGAAAATATCGCCCATCCCTTCGTCTTGGTAAAAAAAACGAGCAATCCGCGTAAAATCACGTGACGACTCGCTGACCAATAGCAGAAAGTGGCGCATGCCGCATTCCTTTTCTGTCATTATCGTTCATTGGCTAACCTGTGCCTCTTAGCAACGCCCGTAAAATTCCGGTTAGGAACCGTTTTCCTACATATCCATGCCCGTGAAAATACGGGCATCGCCTTTAAACAGCAGAAACGAGCCTTGATCGTAAAAATACACGGACAACAAGACTTTTTTTACGGGAATTTTTAACAGTGTAGGAATTACGGAAACTGACAAATTTACATATAGCTGCTTAGGTTTTCCCTCTAAAAACCGCTGACGAAATACACTGTATTGACAAAAGTCACCGAACACCACTTGAAAGACAAAAAAACGGATCCGCTGCGCTGTTAAGATGCGCGGTACAGCTTCAAACGGTAAAAAAACATGCATGCTGGTGACCGCGATCATATCGCACTCTGAGGTTGAGTGAAAATGTCGCAGCGGGAGAGAATTGAATTTGGGAAAGGAAAGATTGTTGGTTGTTACGTGTGGGTTGTCCTGAAGAGAAACCGAGAGGCCTTTAGACATAATCCAAGTCAACTGTTTTGGATGTACTGAATGAGTGGAAGACACATGGCGTACCTGAAGCAGCAAAACGTACAGGTAGACCAAATATATTCAGTGATAGAAGACGTCGAAGTCTCAGGAGAATCGTTACAGCTAACCGACACACTACTGCACAAATCCTCAGTGTACAGGTGAGTAAAAGTGCTGGATCCTCGGTATGTACACGTACCATTCGGAAAGAACTTCATTCCATATGCCCCCGTAGTCGTGCGGCTGCTTAAAAGCCTTTCATATCCACTGAGAGTGCTACTCGTAGTTTAGCATGTTGTAAAGAACATTTATCGTGGACCGTAGATCAATGGAAACGTGTTCAATGGACTGTTGAATCCAGATACCCTATCTATCAGTCTGATGGCAGTGTGTCGGTACGGCGGCGGCCGAGGAGATGCTATTTACCACAGTGTACTGTTCTTACGGTCAACTTTGGAGCTGGCAGTGTACTCGTGTTGGAGTCCTTTTCGTGGTATGTCCGCGACCCATTGGTTATCGTGGATAAACCTGTTAACCAGCACTTCCACCTCGATATTCTGGACAATTATGCCCTACAAACTGTGTGGTAATACTATGAAACTGAGCCTAGTTAGTACCAGCAGGATAATACACCTATCCCTAACCAATGATTGTTACGGCGTGGTTTGACGATAATTCCGTATCGTGTGTGGTCTAGCCAGCACAGAGCCCTGAACTTAATCCTATAGATCCCCTATGAGATGACTTAGAGCACCGTATAAGAAGTTTGGAACAAAGGCTTGCTACTGAGCAACAGTTAGCGGCAGCTTTAGGTACCGAATGGAAGCGCATGCCTATTGCTGTGTTCCAAAACCTTGTCGAAAGCATGTCTTGAAGGGTAAGTGCATGCTTTAAGGCAAAAAGTGGACCGACACTGTACTAACATATGTCAATAAATGTTATGTTGTAATTCTCTTCTAGGTGTCCGGTGACATTTGTCAATATAGTATGTATTTCCCATCTTATTTAAACAACAGAAATTACGATGTATATTAAAGTATTGAGTTATATTCATATCAAAAGCCGTTGTTCATGTTTACTTACATTACTTAAAACAAAGGAGTAAATTCTACATATTGTTAACTACGGTCACTGCTTTGTGGTGATTATAAAATTTTAATCATTTAATTGGCTGTAACAAATGTATGAGTGGCTTGAAAAAATGTGTTAAAATCCACTCGAACGAATATATTCGCTTTGTAAGAAGTAGTCCAAACGAGGCTCGAACGAATGAAAGGGCGTACCAGAAAACGTTGTTTTCGTTTACCTTAGTTACTCAATGTTTCCATTTAGATACATGGTCTGCACGAAATATTTCTGACTGATTAATTTTTAGAAAAATAGCTATAACTCTTGTGCCACGCATCAGAAACGAGAGAGAGGACGTGTGAGTCACTTATGTTTCAACCATATGGCGTGATGTCCGTGTTTGAAGACTAACCCTTTAATAACGTGACTTGTTTTGATCAGAGAATAAAGATCAGAATGTGAATGGAATTACTTTGCAAAGACTTTCGTTTTGCTAACATTTCTGATTGGACCACGCAAAAAATTTTGCCGACCATTTGGTTCATTTACATTGGCCTCTTAAAGAGTTAAGCAAAACAAATTATTTCAAATTTATGTTGATTTTCCAGTACCCCCAAAATTGCCTGGGGTTTAGCATAACTTCTCCAGGGCGAATGGCACGTAAATATTCAAATTGCTTGCAACATTATCAAAGGCATTGAGTGTCATGTTTTTTTTAGCTGAAAATCATCTATTTTTTCTTAAGCGTGTGGAAGCACAGAGAGGATAGAACTGTTAGATTTGGAGAGGATATAACTGGCTGTATAAAGAGTTAGACAAGGTCTCAAATTTTCACAAAATCAAATTTGGTTTCGCTTTTTTAGGAAAAACATATAATGCAGATAACGTAATGTGAAAAACTTTTTTGTAGCTGTTCATGATTGATTACTCGTAAATCACGGTCTGAGAAATAACTGACCACAAACTTTTACTTTTGAGTTCCTCTCGGGCATTCAAGACATTTATTTTCTTACATAATTTCGTTTTCCTCTGGGATTAATCTTATGGGAAATGAGGAAATAATATTTTTTCCCATTACGGATTCGCTTTCATCAAGAGTAAACTGTAACACTCTTTAAGAAGAATTCTGCTTTCAGACCTGAATGAGAAAAGTACATCTGCTTTTCAATAAAATATTCAACTGACGGTGAATAATTGGTTCAAACTAATATTTTAATACTTTAAGTTAAATGTCCAACTGTTACTTTTTAAGGCATGAATCACCTCAATATACAAGCCATCGCCCTTTCAAAGTTTTTTAATTAACCCACAGCAACCGAAAAATCAAATTTCGACGCCCCTGAGATCGTATCCCAGATCTCTCCATAACTAGACGAGTGCACGGCGCTCTTTGTGTTTACCTGTCAGCGTCTGACTTCAAATATCCGCAGCGATGGGCTCAGAAACTAAGACATCTTCATCTGGTAGGGCTTTAAGGCACAATCTATTTAATTACAGCTATTAAAGGGAGAGATAAATGGTGAAAATCTTCCAAATACCTTGTTTGTGCAACTAAGCTGCACCAGATGAAGACGCATCATTTGCTCAACCCATCTCTTCGGATTTGTGAAGTCAGATGGTGTGAGATAAACACGCATAGCGCCGTGGACTGTTGGCACCGTAGCGTAAGGCGATCGCACTCGGCTACTTATCGTGAGATCTCGGTTCGATCCCAGCGATATCGAAATACAATTTTCGGTTGTTGTATGTTAATTAAAGGAGAACTTAAAAAGAGCAAAGACATTTCTTATGTAGAAAGACATACATGTTTTGTATTAGATATTCCAGTAGTTCTCTTTCTTTGACACCGTTGAATGTTATGTGATCTGAAATAGACAGACTACAGAAAGTTTCCTCACAACATTATGCAAACTAAACAGTATATTTTAGCCTTATTAGTGAAAAAACATATTTGTATGATATACTTCAAGAGAAATCAGAAATTGTTTTGTTATTCTAAAATATGTTAATCGTGTGAGGATAAAATATAAAGCATAAATATCGAAAATTTATGGATTAACGATCAAGCCGCACTTGAGCTGTAAATAACATTATCCGTTGTCAGTTGCGCATTTTAATTCAGAAAGTGATAAACAAATAAAGCTTAAGGGACAAATTATTTCAATGCGTATTGTTTTAAAAACCAAATGAAAGTAAACAGTATATATTTTGTAATGTTTTTGAAGAACCTTTCGGTTTAAAGTTGCATAAAATTGTAATTCGGATGTGATATTTCTTTTTTCGCAATTGCAGTCTTAATGTATGAATATAACGTTTTGCTCCAAGCAGAATTGATATACATTTCAGAATCTTTTGCCTCTTACTAATTACTTTCAATTATGTAATAAAATGAAAATAAAATTTAAAAAATTAAAAAATGCTGACACGAAATTGAATTTTTTCACTAAATTAATTAAAGTCTTTTTACGCATTTATTAAATAAATTGTTAAAACGATCATCTGCAGCCAGAGGGCACCACGTCACAAGCTTTGGAAACTTAAAATTCAATTTATTTGATCTTCTCGGTACAACTATCACTTCTGAACACATATTACTGTTCTTAAGAGACTGACGTCACAGCACAAAAATTATCCACGCAGAAAAAATACAGCTGTGTGTGTCAGAACGCCTGAACGTCAGTCAACTGAATACGCGTGGTTTGACCGCTCCACAAGTCCATTCTTGTTTAGGCAGCGCAGGGTGCAGCCGTGGTTCTGCAAAATAGTACTAATTTAAAATTCGAGCAAAGAGCTGCTACAAAATTTTGAGTGCCTTTGAATAGAACCGAAACAGTAACCCACGAAATGATTAAAACCGTCTATCAGGAAGATGCTTTGTACTGTGCAAAACATTTTGAGTGACACAAGAAATTTATGAATTGTGAAGAGTGTCTCGAAGATGTGCCACGCTGCGGTAGGCCTTCGACTTCGACTGTTACGGTTAATGTCAGTATCATAGAGACACTGCTGCGCGAAGACCGTCGCATAACCATTACAGAGGTTTCTAATGTGACGCAGAAGTCCGTTGATTCCTGAAATGCCCAGAATATGCACGAAATGATTGGAGATTGTATTAAGAAAATGCCCAGGCACATCGTGCTTCGTTTTCCAGCAGGTAATCCAAGAACTCGGCATCAAAAGTATGGTGCACTGACCGCGTTTACCAGACCTGACGCCGTGTGACTTCAACCTTTTTCTAGTTGTAAAATCAACTTCGTGGGCATCGTTTTGCGCCAAATACTGAACTCAACACTGTTCTGATGGGTATCCTTAATCACATGTCGAGGTAGGGATTCGACAACACCTTCCGGAACTTGATAGGACCGCAGGACTTGTACGTTCAGATAGCGGGAGAATACTTCGAAAGTATGTATGAGTATGTATGTTTTTTGCATTGCGCTTCTTCCCCATTTAAAATCAGTCTCGTTAAATTTTGAACAGCCCTTGTACCACAAGAAAAAATATTGAAGGTCCTAATTGTTCTGTAGTGAACGTGTGTGGTACGCTCGAACTGCACAGACCGGTGGATAACAGCGTGGCATGGAATTAATGAGGTTATCGAGAAAGATTTGGCGGTATATTCTCCCCTTTTTAATGTAGGGAGTCTCAACTTGGCTAACAGGCAACGGAGGTGCTGGTCACTCCGCAATGTGTCTGCTAACAGCGCACCAGACATTCTCAGTTGGATTTATTTCAGGAAAGCATGATGGCCACTCTATACGCTTGGTTCCTTCGTCTTGAAGCATGGCCTCTACTAGTCTTGCTGTATGAGATTTAGCATTATCATCCAAGAAAAGAAAAGAAATCACCGACGGTTGGAGCACAAGAAACGGTTATTCTTCTGATAATCTCCTCCCTATATCTGTCTACCTTTGTACCGTTTCGTAAGACGTTATGTTCGTACGGCCACCGATACTTATGCCTGTCCTAAACATCAATCAATGTCCGCTGTTTTGTGATGTGTGCTGCACAATGGATGAGTTATTTCGCGAACCGGGTTCCCTCCATGTACGAACTCATAGAATTTGAAACTACAGACTGATTCTCGACCCGCCACAGAAGGAAACTTGACCACAATTCTCATGTCCGAAAGCTTGATGTTCCTCAGCCCACTTCCTAATGGACGTACACCGTCACGCAGTTAAAGGAACACACATCGTTTGTCTACTGTGAATAAAGGCTACTTTCGTGAAGGTGAATGCGGGTAGTTTGTGTTAACCACCTATGTAGTGTTGACACGAAGAACTCTCGATGAAGCTGTGTAACATTTTTGCACCTGTTCTGATTACCTCTTAACAAAGATAATGGTCACTTCTGGCTGTAGTTGATCGTAGAGGGCCTTTACCTTGGCTCTTCCGCACACTTACCTTATCCCGGAATCATGTCGACCGGTTGCTTTCGTACAACTTCGACTCTAGCAGTACAGGTGCTGGCGGGGTGCAAAATCGCGGACTTAGTAGTGGAGAGAGAAACCTTAGGGTGATAATCTATCATTTGTGACCCATTAAAAGGTATAACAGACCCTAGGCGTAAAACTGTAATTTTTATCACCTTCGCACCTTGGACAGCTGCAAAATATTAATCATTACGACCGAGTCTTTGACATGTTATAAATTTCACATGACACAGAATTATTTATTATTTCCTTTACCACAAATGCTCATACTTATTTTGGGTCCTGTTTTACTGCTCATGATGGGTGTGCAGATTTTACGTCGGTTTCAGATGGTGTTGCTTTCATAGACTTAGAAATTTATTTCTGCCGTACATTATTTTATTATTTAAGTTTTTTCGCGTTCCTAAACCTGTAGCAAATATGAAAAGAAAGATGAAACCGAAGTTTCGGGTGTAATAAGAACGTCTTTTGAATCCGTTCGGACGCAAATTAAATTTATCAAAGCTATTCAATTTCAATTGAACCGGTATGGAAAGCAATAGTATCTGACGGAAGAAAGAAGTTTTTCAATCGGGTCTTTAATCCCTCAGATATTGTTGTAAACCGAATCGTGGGCTTACGAACTCGCAGAAACAGATTTATCGACAAAAATAAGATGTGACTTTACATACACTGGTGGGAAAACCATGCATTATTTTAGGAAGAAAATATTCTCAAAAAGTTTATCCATATGAGAGATATCGTTCCAAGAAAAACATTTTCCATCAGGTCTTTTATGCGCTACAGGAAGAATTTTTAAATCGGAATTTTAGGAGCAGAAAACCCAATTTACCTTTGTGCGCCCTAGCGGAAAGTCTATGATTGATTTACTTGAAAAATTTGAATTTATAGGAAAACCATTTCGCATCGGGAACACTATCCAACAAAGAAGAAATGTTTAAAATCGGACTTTTAGAAGTAGAAATAGTGACAAATATAAGATATACATCAACGCCCCTTATCTTAGAAACCATGCATTATTTCAAGAAGAAACTGTTCCTAAAAGGTTTGTCGACATCAGCAGTATCGGTCAAAAAATGACCTTTTTTGTTCAATCGAGATTTTAGAAGCCCATATTTTGCTGCAAATACATCAGAAGCAGAAATTAAGACTTACGCCACCTATTGGCCAAACCATTTTTTACAAAAATAAGAAATTATGTGTAAACGATTTCCCACCAGGAGCTGTATCCGGTGCAGAAAGAATTTTTCAAATCGGAGATTTAGAGGCAGAGTGGAACGCAATTTACCTCTTGCGAGAACAGCGGCGTATATCTGGTTTCGCAAACGATGACACAGTTATTGAAGAGTCTTTTCTCGATGACCATATGGAAATTCTGAAAAAAAGGGCAGAGAAATGCCTTTCGTACATGGGCCATTAGCGTGGAACAGAATGTCAAGAAAAGTGTTAACTCACATGGTGCTCGAGGAAATCAGCAGTATGCTCCAGGAATAGTAGATGACATTCTAAAGGTGTGTCATCTTATTCTTTATGGACAGCTGTAATTGTCCATCATTTTGGGTATGGAGCCAGAACTGCTTCGAGTGCCTCAGTTGAAAGCAATTTTAATGACTTAAAGAAGAGATCAAACCCTTAAATTACCTGCCCGAATTGATGATTTTTGATTACGCATATAAAAAATCTCAATTGAATGTTGAAATTAGCTTCCGCTTCCGTACCTCTAGGTGCAAACAAGAATTTCAGCTGTCATCCCGCTGCGAGTGAAAGTGATAGCGGAAAACAAGAAGAAAACCAAGAGATTGGTTTGGACGAAATTCATGATCTTTTTCAAAGGGAACGCGGTAAATCAGAAGTAGAGATACTGACACTTTCTCCCAGAACAAATGTAGCAATGGCATTAACCGATACAGAAGTAAGTGATGTCAAAGTTACTGTAACACTGTTTGAACCCAATGCAGAAGTCGGTGCACTAAAAATAGAACGCACAAAAAAAGTCTGGTTCAGAAGATAACTTCATGAAGAAGACAATGCATTCGAGTAAAGACAAACAGAAGGAGAAAAACCCATCAGACGTAACAACACATCTTGTTAGGCGCAGAGAGATCATCGAACTAGAAAGGAATTCTGAAATCAAAGCTTTTGAGAACTGGAGAGGACTTGCGGAAGAAAGTGAAAATAAACGACCAAAGAAATCGTATCTTGAATCAAGTGCAGAAATGCTTGGTATGGACTTCCAGTCACCAAACAAATGTGTTATAATTGTTCTTCTGAAAAACGGAAACTGTTTTGGTCTACGTCCCATTCAGATAGGTGAAGAGCAAATTTCAGTAAAAAACACTTGCGCATACGACTCACTCCTTTAGCTTGCGTTGGTTATTGCGATAATGAGAAATACAATGAGGCGATAGACCAACATACCCAAAACGATGCAATGGCTAACGTGGTATCGAAAATGATGACGACTAGTACGACCGCTAAAGTTTACATATTGCGGGCTGCAGCTCTTAAACGCATTATTAAAAACGCGAAGAAATTATCCTGATGTTTAATGTCTTTAAACGCTGCACCACCAATAGCACAGATGATACTAAGATCATGGGAAGATATGTGTACGGCACAGGAGTTTCAAGAATGCACTTCTTATGCGTGTTCTAGGAGGAATATTATTCTTCCTGTTGCCGTAGTGACAGTGGGAACTACCAACGGAAATCTCAGTATTATTCAAGAAATGATTGACAAAGACTTGACAGCAGAACGGAGTGGTATTTGTCGATCAGCGTTGGAAGACACAGATCGCACAGATGAATACGCATGCGTTGATTGGGAATATCAAGCCGCAGAGAAAGTTTTTCTACAATTGCATATGACGAATACAAGTGTGCTATTTCTACTGAGTGAACATGTCATTCCTGAGCCAAATATATTTACTAGAAATTTCAGATTCTGAGTGTGGCCGAATTTTTGAACGGCTCCACGAGTTAGTTTATTTTAGTGATATGGGTCAAAGGATATTAGAGAACTAATATTCGAATATTCGAACATGGTGTCCATCATAAATGGAGTCAATGTCGATTCTATAAGATTTGTGGAACGCGTACGTCACAAAGGTGAAGGGACTGCAGGCTTCGATGATCATACGATTTTTGTGGGCCTCACACTCACCACACTAACAATGGCGAGATACTGATCCGAGGTTCATGAGCAGATGTCCAGAACAGTACTAACAATGGCAATATACAAGTCCGAGGTACATCAGATGTCCAAAATTTCTGTTTGCCGCCCGTTGCTGCAGAGAGGACTCACAGCTCGCGGTCTGCTGCTGCGAATTCGGTTGGCTCTATACTGCCAAAGTCAAACGCCTTAACGGTGACTTGAAAATAGACTCTTGCATCAGGAATGGCATCGCATAGTGTCTACAGACAACACGGCTTAACCTAATGCATTGCGAACCACCCTGGTACATGTACCCTATGGTTAACAGCCATTGTAGTCATGCATTTTGGGGCTACATACGTTAGAGCCAATTAGAATTATTGCGTTGCCTGTTATTGGGATTTTTTAGCTCCCTTTTTATAGGCATTTTCAAGATCTTCAATAGACAGCGGTATATAGAAGACATTTTAGTGGCTTATATCGATATGTTTCTGCAGGAAGGCTTCCTACACTGGCATCAAAAAAAAAAGGATGAAGTCGATGCCCGACTGCATGTGGCGTGGAATGAGTTAGATATTTTGGTTGGCCGACACATGCCACTTATTCCTTTGCCTTCGTGAAAGGCAGATATATATTTTATCGAATATTCCTAGTCGAGTATTTCAACAAGTGATCTGTTAGGCCATGAAGGCATCTACCGAGAATGACCTTTGGATGCATGGCAGGACATTCCATAAACTGATATTCAGTACTCGAATTCAATGCCACGTTGCGAACGCCGTTATCGCCGCTCGTGGCGTTTACGTTAAATATTGGGTATTGTAAAATACTACTTTTGATGATACATGCCATGCATTCTAAGTAATCTGCCATATGAATTGCATTTTGTCCTGTTGTATCTATCTTGGTTTCTAATTTTTCATAAAGAGCAATGTTTTATGAATATTTTTTTACCTTAGTTAAACAACTTAATATTTGTTTTTTAAAAACTCGGTTTTTAATAAAACTCTAAATTGTCAGTTTATGTTTAAAAAGAATAAATTTAAATATGGCGTTTTAATGATTGAACTGAACGTATCATGAAAAATTTATGCAATCAAAGCAAAAGTGTCGTACGTCGCTTACCGCAAAATGACAAAACATTGTTACGTTACATGATGTAATGAACCTCCGGAGAAAGCACAAGCATTTGAGTTATCCTCTAGCACGTGATGCAGATAGATCAAACGTTGAAAAGCCTCCAAGAAACTGTGTATCACTTTTGATTTCTTCAGCTAGTCCCCTCTTCCAAACAGAGCTTCGAATCCAACAATTTTTTTAGCTTCTAATACAGCTTTTTAACTTTGCCTCCACTTCTTTTTAAATGTAATGTTTGGATTTAAATGTGTTTACAAACTGCGCGCAGTAATCTGCTTTTTCAAATTGGTGATTCTCTGATCTTTCACTTCCAGAAATTGCTTATAAGAGTATTGCTAATGTTAGCATTACTATCATTTGTGAATTGGTCAGACGTAAAACGTAAATGTCCCCATTATTGATACGTTAGTTATCAGGCTTTAGAATAGTTCAAATATTCCTTTATGATGATCGGGACAATTCCGTTTGAGCTTTGGTCAATTAAATTAAGTAGTTCAAATGGATGGAACATTCTTTCCTGAATATTAATCTAATTGGCTTTAACCATTCCTTCAAAAAATAAAATATATCATTACACATCGGTAAACTTTTGCTCTGTTCCTTCACCAATAATTCAAATATCTGTCAAAAAGTAAAACCAAAATCTATAAAACACGTTTCACAGGCACCCGAATTAAAATGATGTATCTTAATACACAGTCGACTCACATTATTTTGACCATCTCCTACTTTTGACGTCAACAGCGCGTAGCCAATGAAAAAAGAAACGTGTCGTGAGCTGGCTTGGAGGATACATAAGGTGTGCTGTAGGCAATCTGAAAATATATCACTAGTTGCTGTCATGGATAAAAAGAACGATTTATCAGATTTGCAAAAAGGAATGATTATCGGCCTTCGAGACAAAGGAGGCCGTATTTCCGAAACAGCGCAGTTTGTGACTGCGCTGTTAAAGTTTGTGACTGACTGATAAAGAATTGCCCTCTCCGATGAGTCATTTTATCGACTTCATTGAACGGATGGACATTGGGTCCACTCATACCTATAGTAGGCACTATGGACCGAATTCGTTATGAATTTATCCCTGAAGACCACGCCCACCCATACATGCTGATTGTGTTTCCTTGGGTGAATGGGATCTTCTAGCACGAAATTGCGACGTGTCACACACCTAGAAATGTCCTAGAGAGTTTGGAAGAGCACGATGAAGAATTCGAAGTATTCCTGATCCTCTAATTCCCCAGACTTCAACGCAATTGACCATCGGTGGATTACCTCGATCGTGTTGTTTGCTATATGGATCCTCCACCACGCATCCTCCAGCAGGTGCCAGTTGCGCTTCCTATGAAAATCTACCAGTATCTTATTGAGTCACTCCCAGCCCGTGTAGCTACTTTTCGCGCTAGTTACTCTGCCGTGTGCAGCGCGAGTAACTGCCGTGCTATTTGTGGTCAAAATAATGTGACTCGACAGTGTATATAGTATGCTATCTACATTGATAGCATTTTGCCTTGACATTAACTCCTCACAAAGACATATCATAGCTAAATTTAAAAGGTAAGAACTAACAGTGTGTATATATGTGTTAAAAAAGCTCTTGGATTTTTCACTTTGAACTTCATAGATGCGCCATTAAGGCTCCCACTCATATGTGGTACTCCATCGTAGGATTTTCCTTGATGACAAATTTTAGTGACCAATATACGTGCAATCGAGAAGAGGAGAAATTTTGATGAGGGTAAAGAAGATTCCAGACGACAATTCACCGGTTATTCATCATCATCATCATCATCATTGTCAACCATTATCAATCCACTGCTGGACGAAGGTCTCCCCAAGTTTCCTCCACAACGGTCTGTCTTGTGCCAGTCTCTTAAAGGTCACCCCTGCATACTTTCGAATTTCATCCACCCATCTCCCATGTGGTCTTCTTCTGGGTCTTTTCATGTCCCTTGGAATCCAATCTAAAATTCCGGCTGTCCATCGATGATCTGTCCTTCTGGCAGTATGTCCAGCCCATTGCCATTTCAGGGATTTAACTCTGATCATGATGTCTTCCACTCTTGTCATTTTTCGGATCCACGAGTTCCTCTTCTTATCTCTCCTGGTTACACCAAGTATGCACCTCTCCATGCTACTTTGAGTTGTCTGCAGCCTTTGTATGTCTCTTTTAGTTTAGGTCACCGGTGATTACACGTTATTATATTTTGAGTTACTGAGCAAATCAAGAAACTAATGTTTGTTAGTTAAGATTTAAAGACATAAGAAAATTATTATTGATAATGACCGATAAAATGCAAATTTCAAATTTGCGCCTTTGCTTTGCTCTTCTAAAATATAACATATTTCTTCTATTTTAAACTATTTGCGCAGTACTTGTTTGTAACAGCAGGTTTATGTAGAGTAATGTGGAGTTATCATAATAATTTCCGTGAAATATAGATCTGAAAAGAGAAAATATGTTAATTTGCAGTAATTTATCAAAAAACAGTGTAAATATTTCAAATATTGAGAAGTAAGTCGAGAGATGATCAAACTTTAAATAACGGTACGTACGCGAGCTCAAACTCGTTGGAAATAACAGTCACGGATCAGTGAAGCGTATTCTCTCGTAGGGAATTATGGAAGATGTTTCGGAGAGAGACATGTGTTGTTATTTAAGCAGGGATAGATATAGCTTCTTCTGCTCACTAGCCTACCCACTCGTTATTTCTTCTGAGATGTGAGGCGTCCAGTCGACTGAATTATATACAAAATAGTATAACTATACTATTGTGATCTGATTTTTTTGGTGCGTCAAACAGAACATCAAAGTTTCCAAGCTTTCGCACCTTAACCACATGGTTTTCTCAAGGAAGGTAGACAGCAAACTACATAATATAACACTTCAACAATTCGAACGTGGGGACTAGATAATAAAAAAACAATGCGAATGTAATTATTCGTTCAGAGAAACGAGGCGTCGTGTTAGTTTTTTTACTGAATTATAGTCTTTAACGTGAAAAAAAATGCATTTGTACGATTATTGCTGAATGTGAAAGTGTTTACAGAGATTTATTTCCAGAGTGTGCATGGGCTCTCATACCAGTTATAAAATATTTAGAATAATTTTTCTCTGGCGTATACCACGACAAAATGGAGGAATTGGTTCTTTCTAGGTGAGGTGATTTGATGATAATGATGTCATTTTATGCCGTTCATTGTTGAGTGTCAAATCAGCTAAGTTCGATGGTGACAAAATAATCCTCAATAATTCCTTTATGGTTCTTTGGTTACTGCCACCGATGAAAAATCCAGAAGAAAAACTATCAGAACAAATGTTTCAGTAAGAAATTCATATTTCCCCATAAATTGTACAGCTGCGAAATATTAAAACGTATTTATAAAGCTCTTAGGCAATTCACCAAGCTGAGGTATTTTCATATGTTCCATTCAAAAGAAATAATACCTCTACTATTATTAAAACACGTCACAGCACTGATATCATTGTCTATTGGATGGTGCGCTTTGTAAAACGTTTTGATCAAATACTGCTAGCACAGATTTTCGCAGATTGGTATTTAGTGCATTATCGTTGTCAATCCTGTTATTTCGCTTTTCGTGCCTATTAAGGTCGCGTTCATCTTCATTTAACAGTTACTTGTAAGAAGAGTTGTACTTTCAATTAAAGTTTCGATTAACGTACATTATTGATAAAGCTGTAAGAGACAAATATTTATTTACCGCAGTGACGCAAGTTAAAACAAGGCCGACATCTGCTGAAACGTCCTTTTCAGATTCCGTATAATTGTTTATGTGGTGATTGATTTTATTTGCTAAATCATTACTTTAAGAGAATGTGATTTTTATGGTATATATTTTGCTAACTTAGAGATTTAAAACATTCAAGGTTTAGTTTTACACTGCTTAGACGATTGAACATGAGTCCGTCAACATTTTCGGAATCGGACATATTCCCAGCGGAAGTAATGAAATCCGTTTTAAATATTAAAAGATAAATGATCCATTCCGTTTCGAATGTAAGGGAGGTCAACAAGCACAACCGTGCATGCGTCCGGATATAGGTTTTTTGTAATTGAAAATTTAACGTCCACCGTGATTAACTGAATGGGCTATAAGCTGTCCTCCATCCCTAATTTAGGGTAACTGGTTCCAGGAAAGAGAGAGACGGCCAGCGCCATAAGACAAACACAACATCCATGCCTAAACGGGATTCGAACCGAGACCAAACTCGGGCGTATCATCATGAGCCATCGCTTAGACCACTGCGCCACCGGGGCGTGTCTGTTGTCTGGATTTCAATAGAGACAGTGACAGGACCCTTCAGCTGAATTGGGTAGCGCCATAACTACGAAGTTACACCTGCATGTCAGAGATCTAGAGTTCAAAATTGCAAGTTCTGATGTTTTTCGAACGATGTTAAGAATGCAGCTAAAATGAAGAAAAAGAAAAACGATTGTATTTACATTATCGAATAGCCTCTTTTTTCAGTGGGATTTCTCGGAAAAGCTCGATTAAACTAAGTGAATTAAAATGTGGCGCATGCTCTTCAATTTAATGGAAGGATGTAAAGATTTACCTTTTATGGACAAATGCATTTGCAATCGTCACCGGTTACGTTGTTGACTTATGCAAGTAATTCAAGATGATGATAATGTTTCACGTGTGCATGATTTCATCAGAATTTAAAAAACAAACTGTCACTAATATCATACCTATTACAAATGCATGTTTTTGACATGTTCTTATTGTACAAAAGGTTCGGCTTATCACTCAGCTAACAGTTGAAATTCTGATCCGACAAAAAATTGCATGTGAGGATAGACCATTGTACGAGTTGAAAGTAATAACAATCTCAGCATACAGTATACAGAAATTTGAAGGGCGCGCCTCCGCTGAGAACTGCTTTTGTGGTGGAATAGTAGGTCGGGAAGGTGTTTCCGTAGTATCATCGGGTGAGGGTACATTGCAGCATTTCTTATGAGTAACCACACCAGGCTACAATGGAAGGAACCCGTGTTATCGGAATATGAATAAGATAAAATTATACGACTAAAAAACTGTCAAGGTTTCTTTTGGTGGCATCGCCGCTTGTGTCGAACGAAATTCTAAGATAATGATTCGGGTACGTTCGCACGACGCACCAAAATGAGCTGGTCCCTAGCACAAAGTCTCGTGAATGAAGTATAAGGCAGGCCTGTACCATATTGTGTTCGTGTGTCCATTGATCAAGCCCCAGTTGTCCTCCTAATACTAGAGTTCCGTCACACGTAACCAGATTCTGTTAATAAACGGCCACAAATTATACTCGACGCCATATGAATCAGACGTTTACATCCCGTTACTGTGACTTTTACTGATTTTCTACTAAAAACATCAGAAAGTGCCATAGGTGAAAGAACGGAAAAACGGGCGTGAAAAACGACATTGCATAGTGCTTACAGACGAGTCCTGATTCAAACTGATGCATCATGATGGAAGAACCCTTTCGGTGGGAAGAGCAGGAAAAAGGTTCCTAGTGGGTTTCGTTTCAGAGCGTCATATAGCCCCGACAAAAACCGTATTTTGTGGGTTGCTCTTGGTGTTTGTTTAGGTTTTCGCGTTTGACGCATTTTTGGGACACTAATATTCCCGCGTTACAGAAATTATATTTCCGAGATTGAAGCCCAAACGTAAGTACAAACCAACTTTGATTCCACCTTTTCACAAGGTAATAATACCCCATTTAATATAGCGCTGAATTTGTCATTTGTCCTGAAAGCCCAACAAGTTTTGTTTGTCCTTTTTTTTTCCACATGCTCCAAATTTAACACCCTTTTAATATGCCTGGAATTTTTTCTCTCTCTGACTGGTCGGAGAGGCCACGCCGACGTCCACAGAGCATATTTAGAGTTTGAAGGGCGACAGCATTGCAGGAATCCAGAAAGTAGACATTCAGGAACTTCTCAATTCCGGGATATATCATGTACTCTTATTTATTAATGCTCGTGAAGGTTTCACTGCAAACTGAAAATTGTGCGTTTCTCCCCGCTACACCACTGTGCTACAGATTTTACAAGTAGTGTGTCGTAGGTGATATGCCATTTAAATTCTAGTTCCTTATGTAGGGTACACTAAATTTTCGATCGCAATAGCTACCAATAGTTTTTTATTTAACCAGACGATACCACGATTTTGTAAGCGCGTAAAAGCGTATAAGAATGCCTGAAAAGCAGAAGTAATTATAAGCACTTCGATTATTTCCTCAGTGAAACAAACAATGGCGAAAGGTATTTAAAAATTCAAAATTTGGGATGCAGATTTCCGTTTACAGATAGCGGATATTAATGTGAGGAAGATAAATTCTGAATCAAAAATATAATTTCGTGACGTTTAGTGGGCATAAATTAAATTTTCTGCTCTAGTCTTTTACATAATTATCGATGAGCGGAATAAGGATAATATTTTTTAATTATATCATCAGATTGTTATTTTAATTAGCCCCAAAACACTAGGAGACATGTGCTAAATAAATATATGTACCTAATTTCTCCTTAGAACTTCATGTCATCTGTAAACGTATATTTCACTCACAAAAAATGTGTCATTCCTTCGGTTCAGTCGCGTATGTACAATAAAGGAAATAACAGCGGCGTTTTCGCCTGAGGGACTGAACATATTTCAACAAATCGTATGCTAATTATAGAAGCTTTAAAATCAAATACTGTGTATGAGTAACAGGATTTATGTGTTCTTCGATGTCATTATTGAATTTATTCCTAATTGCATGATCAGAATTTCTCTGACCGAAGAAGAATGCCAACGTTTGAGCTTTATCCTGCAATGATGAAATTTGTTTAATTTTATATTTATTGTTTGGAAGATTAAACTCAAGCATATCAGCGTTTTAATAGAATTGTTAATTTGGAAAAACACTATAATACTTTAAATTAAGCAATTCAGAATTTATTTTACGTCAGGTTGTCTAAACAAATTTCGTACATAAAGGAATAAAGGCTACGCCAATAATATAAATAATAGATAGGTAATTCGTTTTATCGGCGTGTGTTCCATAGATATAAACTGAAGTAACAAACTTTAGTGTATCTCTATGTAATATAACCAGATTAAGCGAATTATTTACCTACTTTTTAAACAACGCTTGTATTAAAACATACAGTTATACAAACAATGGAAGAAGGCGCTTGTGTGATATTAAGCATGATGAAGCCATGCGGGATGGCCAAACAGGCAGGCGGAGACGGTGTTATGCAGAGGGCAATATTTTCTTGGGACACTGTAGTCCCCATTATCCCGATAGCATAATCCCTGAAAGCTGTCAGGTTGCTGACCAATTTCACAACAATGGCAACTGTGTTCCCTGCTAGTGATGGCCATTTCCAACAGGATAATGCGCCATCCCACGGTGCCTAAGACGTCAAGGAGTGTTTTGAAGAACATGCTGGTGATTTTCCTTTTATTTGCCTGGCCTTCAAATTTACCTGACATGAACCCAATCGAACATTTGTGGTTCGACTTGGAAAAGCGAATTCGCGCTAAATCACCACCACCACGAAACGTATGGGAACTGGAGGTCTTGCTGTCGACATTATGGTACCAGATACCCCAGGATACCGATCGTCATCTCATTGAATCGATATCTCGCCAAATAGCCGTTTTTTGACGTGAATACGTCTTAAAATGGCGAATAGCCATTTTTTGACGTGAATACGTCTTTAAAATCAGGCTAGTACTAGGTGAGCAGTACGGAGGAGTTGAGAGTTACGAAAAATTGGGCATCGATTTTGGTCTAACATTTTCTGTATTATCAACGCAAACGGAGCGAACCTAATGTCATTCGATAGCTAATGGAACAAAGACTTTTTAGTAACCTTGAGTTCGCGCGCAGCGATAAGCGGAGAAGAGCAATGGCCGCGTGGGTTTGAGGACTTTCCGCTGCTCCTAACAAATGACAAAACAGTATAACTGGGGACTGCGAACCGCTGTTACGTAGAAATTGGTCTCAAACGAAAGCTAACGTCGACATCTGTCGACTTCAGAAATTGGAAGTGAAATCGAATGCAGTGTCGGCTGTAAAGCTTTGGATCGCAATTGAAAATTTTAAAAAATTCACAATGTCGGCATATACTCGTCAAAAAGCCAAGTAGAAATACATCGAAAGTGTTCTACGCGAAAGAGTTACACGTCAGCTTTCCATAAACACCGCAATTTCAGCGGCAGAACGCATGAGTAAGTATCGGGATCGAAAGAAAGTTCCTGCCGCGTATCGCCCGGGCACTTTGGCGGCAGCGACGCACCAGCCCATAGACGTGGTGCATGAAAAAGATACCGCCTATGCTTTGGAACATGTAAACAACAAAATGAAAGTGGATTTCTAGAAATCGGCGCGGTTTGAGAAGTGTTGGAGTTCGGCGAGAGAACGTTTCGAGAAGACGTTTGTGAGGCTTCCGTTCCGCCTTTTGTGCGTGGTTTGTGACCGACTGTGGTTTCTCAGGGATTTTAAGCCAGTGAAGTCAAAACATGTGGAGTTGCTCGAAAACCTGTTTCCTGGCGAGCACCTTGCGGAGTTTAAGTTGTGCAGTACATGTCGTAAATCATTGGTACAGCAACAAGATTCCGAAGTTTTCGCGATCGAACGGTTTTCGAGTATTCACCGAAACCGATCGGTTTGCCACCGTTGGATCCGATAAGTACCATATTGATTTATCCGAAGCTTCCATTCATGCAGATCCGTCGACGTCATTACGAAGGCAACTATGGGATCGTTGGCCAAGCGATACACGTTCCAGTGGATTTTAACACAACGATGAAGCAGTTGCCGTGGAGTCTGGACGATGATCACGGTTTCAACGTCAATATCAAGAAGAACGTGATCCACAAGTCGACGTACTTGAGTGGTTTCGTAAAGAAGTCGGTGGTGAAGGCTTGGCTTCGAATCTTTTTGAACCAACCGTTGTACAATCATTACAACATCTAGAATTATTGGGAAGCATTCGACAAGAGTAAGCAAATGGAAAGGGAGTGTCCGATCGAATCCACGAAGCCGGATTCGCGTGCAAGAATCTAAAATTCTACTTGTGAGACAACACAAGGCATTCTGGAACGAAGTTCAGTGCTGGAATATCGGGCCAGATCAGCACGCGACTCCGATGAAATTAATGTACGCCGTGCACGCAGAACGGTTGTCCTTTCCGGCGATATATTACAGCGTCCAGGTTCAGTTCAATCTCGACGTACTGGTAACTCTGTACATGATGGCTACGCGCGAGAGTCGTATTTCACCGGATTATATTCTGTATATGGTGGTTACGTTTTTGCGAATGAGAGTAGTCGAGGGAATTTACAATATGTTCAGATGTGTGAAGCAAACAGACATCACTCGCAAAATGTTAGACGAAAGATTTCTCGAGGAGTGCATGGAGAAGAATTTAGCATTCCTCAAAACGATACCAAACTCTGTGCAATTGACTACTGAATTTGTCTTTCTCACATTTACTAGACCCAACTAAATACTGTGCGCGAATGAGAAGCAATCACGTAAAACCTTGCAGCCGTTCTGCGACACAGCCTGGCATATTTTTTTTACAATTCGTCGATATTAGCATCGCTTTATGAAAAAAGACTAATCAGAATAGAAATTCCAAAGAAATGGAAATGAAAGTGTATTAATTTTTCATTGTTCTTTTAATTTACTGAGTGTATTGTTAGGTAGGTCCAAATCATGCTTTTTATAATAGACTTCTAATGAATATCTAAGCGTTAATTAAGTCCTACATCGGAATGACGTAATGATTTTTATGTGTGCGTCCTAAGAAGCATATGAGAAGCGTAAAAGAAAAAAGAGGAGCGACTGCTTTATCAAAGTAAGTACCTTAAAACGCAGCAGCGCCCTTATGGAATGAAAAGAAACTTTCCCATTTACTACTAAGGGAAGCTAGGATAAAGGAGTCTAGTGATATTATCACAAGAGGTGTTGCATACGATGGTTGCGTATCCGTTGAAATGCCATCACCGTGTATTTTAATTTTCAGTAGGCTCTGAGCTTAAAACTAATAAAAATATGATTTGATATCATGTGTATTACAATACGTGAGCATAGTCCCACGTAGTGACTAAAGCAAGTTCATGTGTTTGTAGTGTTATATATATGTTTTTAACACTCGAGCTATTATCTGGTTTTAAACTCCAGACGTTGTTCATCAGGTGTAAATTAACCTTGACAAAGCGTGCCTTTTGCTGGCGAAAACTCGGCATGATTGAAATACTTTTTCGAAATATACCATCTCGCGGATTTATGTGAATTTATTGGCTTCTTAATTATGAGTGGTGTAGTTAATATTTTTTTGGACATATCTATAATATCCTCTTAAAAACTGGGTTTGCGGTAACAATAGATTTTAAACTAAAAAACTTATGATTATAAAATGAATGAAAATTAGTTTTATTATTCGTCAACTCCTCTGTCTTTTCGGTTACAGTGTTTCGTGAACAAGAAAGGTCCTTGATAGCTTTAACTCTAAGTGGACAAACTATTTCAACGGTTTTTACAATACACTACTTCATAAAATCTTCATGAGATAAACATTTCGAATATTTGGTAAAACGTTCTGCCAGAATCTATCTTGCTTGGCAGACTCTCTGTCTTTGTAAACACATTTTTCTGTTTATAAAGGGCAAATTTAAGACTCAATAATTTTCCATCACTTACTTTTTCTAGTGTATTTATTGGTTGTGAGCGATGAGTGTCGTAATGGCGTCTTATATTTTACTAGCAATACTACCCGGCTTTGCCCAGGATTTAGAGTGTTGTATATATATAATGTCATCATCGTTTTCAATCATTATTAGTCTACTGCTGGGTGAAAGTCTCTCCAATTTTCTCCCACGATTGTCTGTCTTGAGCCTCTCTCATCCATGTCACTTGGCATGCATTCGAATTTCATCCGTCCATCTCCAATGAGGTCTTCTTCTGGTTATTTTTCTGTCCCTCTGAATTCAGTCCAAAATTTTGGTTCTCCATCGGTGGTCAGTTCTTCTGGCAACATATCCAGTCGATTTCTCGATCTTGTCGGGCGTTGTGTTTGGCGGCTGATGCATTTTAAAATTATAGTGTTTTTATCTTGTCTCGTACTCACCGGTTACATGCCCCGTCTGTTTATAAGTACTGTGTACGTTTTGAGTTAACTTATCTGGTGATATTATCCTTGTTTTTCTTCATAATCCTCCGTTATCTTATGGTTGGCTCGTTTGTTCACGTTTGATAGCTGCCAATATGGCGGCTTCCGATGTACCCTTATCATCTCTGAGTCTGGCGGACGCACGTCACGACCGACTTTCTCCTTCCATGTATGTTGATGTGCTCTCTTCCTGAGATGTGTCTGCTCTAATGCCTTCCCAGCTTCCTGGAGACCCTGCTCAAGTGCCATCAATGGGCTGGGCTGCGCCTCGTACCTCTGCTTCTGCATTTGTCTCGGTGCCCTCACTGCGTACATCTGCCACTGCTGCCTTGCATGCTGCCTCTGTTCCTCTTCCATCAGTTTGTTCTGTGCCAACCCGGCTAAGCACAGACTTCTCTTCCGAGGATATCATTTGCCTTTACAGTACAGCGGGGCGCTCAGCTGCTTCTACGTTAGCTATACAACCAGCTAGTCTCTTGCACTCGTCTCCAGTAATACAGGTATCCAACCACATGGTTAAGGCAACGATTGCCGAAAATTAACAGATTTAACGCAAGTTCCATGATTTCCTCGATGGAAGTGTGCTCTTTCATGCCTTACCGAATACACATTTGCTATTACTGGAGGCCCACTCGGGTCATGTGTCGTTCACGTCTATTGCCGGCATTTCTTGTACTCCTTGCGGCATTTCTTGTACTCCTTGCGGTATTTCTTTAACTCCTTGCGGTATTTCTGTGTATTTCCAGCGCTGAGAGGGTGCTGACTTTTTTCTTAAACACAAGCTTTCTATTGGAAAGAATCATCTCATTCCTTTGCCTTTTTCTGAACGCCCAGTGAACATCACGTTCTACCATGTTCCACGAGAAGTAACTGACGCCGAGTTTTTTTACTTGTCATTCATGTTTGTAAAATTGTTGGCAAGGTTCGTCGCACTTCTGACGCTTCACACGGAACTCGATTTTCTCAGGCCACAGGACCACGCCGTACGTTATTGGTCGTCTTCACCACTTGGAAAGCCTTAGGTGATTGCCGTTCAGAGGCTGTTGTTGAAATTGGCTCACACTCGTACAGTTTCTAGGTCTTCACCACACAGTACTGTACTCAGTGTCTTACACAGGATCACACCACTGCCTGCCGTGAACAATACCAACGTGGGTTTTCCTCATGCTCGCATCCCTTAGCCGACCACTTCGGTTCTTCTATCACCCCTTACCAGTGGTTTGCCTGCCGCGTCCACTTCGTTTCTCCGTCCGACGCACAATCCATCAGAGAGAGTTACCCCGTTCCTGCTCTTCAGAGCGGTAAGGTGGTACATCCTCCTTCTGGTTTGGCAGATATGTCTTCCACTGCGGATTTGTTTACGGCGGAATGTTCCGACACGGATGGGTTGAGTTACACTTCGGCACTCCAGTTACCTGGTCTTCTCCTTGCCTGTCTCATATGAGATTTCTATCTATGAACTGGTCTACTGTTTCCCTGTGACTTCATCTTTCGTATGCCTCGGCTGTGATTCCGGTGTCCACTGATGCTAATCGGATGCATACTGATACCTTGGCGCAACATGTTTCCTCGTCTACCTCTACCGTTTCGGGTGGTCTTCCTGATCAGTCAATGGACTTCTCTGCCTCAACTCAGTCTTGGAACTTCCACAAGCTCTGTGAAACCGTAAAAGGTACAACACTTTACTGTTACTTCTTCTGTGGCTTTATCTGGTGTTCCCCACTTCAGCTGTTTCTCATTTTGAAGACTCTTCGACCAATACCTATCTCTGTTCTAGTCCTGTCTATTCTCTCTTTGATTCTGAGTTTACACAGGACTGTGATATGTTTCTTCCGGTTCCTGGACCTCTGGGCAGACAGCAACTCTTGCGGTTCTTTCAACTTTCTCGTACAGTTGTTTGTGCTGAAGAATTCCACCAATCGTTTGACATTCACCTGAGTTCAGCAGTGACACAATGTGAAGATTATGTGTCATTTTTTCAAATCATCGTGTGTCACAGATCCTATTTTCCAGGTTTTATTGGGACGTTACACTCACCGGCTAGCCACCATGCAGTACCTCGCTCAGCAACTTCATTGTGTTTCCTCACCTTTTTCACGCAAATTATTTTTAGCTTTTTTGACCACACCGATCACTTTTAGTTCTCTCCGACGCCGTTTCCCACCTTGTGGTTGCTAGATCCTACGGACCTCGCGTCTTCCTGAATGCTTATACAAATATTATCATGTTCCTTGTGCTGTTTCATGTCATATGCTGTGCCGTTATGCTTCTCCTCATTTGTGTGAATAATTGTTTTCTTACTCCGTTAATAGCGAAGTCCCTTCGCAATGGTATTGCGCTCCTTATGTTTGATTTCGAGTTTAGTTGCATTGTGGATATTCCTGTACTTCCTCATTTATGTTTTCTGTACCACACATTTCAGTGATATCTCCTATGTTTGTAATTCCATGATCGCAATAAACTGGGTAACACTGGTGCCCACAGATAACAAATCCAAAACCATTGTCATTTCAGCAATTTCACTATGGTAATGATGTCGTCCACACTTGTCATTTTCCTTATCTACATGTTCCTCTTCTTATCTTTCCTGGTTACCCCAAACATCCTTTAAGGCGGCGAGGAAGATGCGGTACTTAGGCGTCATCCTAGATACTAAGCTGTCGGGACTCCGTCACCTAAGATACTTGAGAGAAAAGTGCGATTCCATCCTAAGAGGATTAACGGGATGCGGCTGACTGGGCCAACTACAAAAGTGCTTTACAAGCGAGGGTTGGAGCGTATCCTAACATATGTGTGTTCTGCTTGGTGATCGGACACTGTTAGGATGCGTAATAGACTTAATCAAATTCAGCGAGTAGCGCTACTGGGTAACACTAGGTGCTTCCGCACGACCTCCACAGCAGCACTGCAAGTGCTAGCTGGATGTGAAACGGCGGATTTAGTGGTGGCGAGGAAAGCTGAAATGCAGTCCCTCCGCTTTGGCAACGGTGTGGTTCTATTCAGACACCTTTATCGGTCGTCCGATGCAGAAATGTTTAAAATTGGCTGGGATTGCCATTCTACCAATGCACTTTGTCCCACATGGGACAAAGCTCTCCTCACGGGGAAGGGGAGTGAATTGTTTACCGATGGCTTCAAACTAAGTGGTTGCGTCTGCGCAGAGTTCTGCGAATTCTCAAATAGCAACAAGTCCTTTGCAAAGCAGATGAAACTATCGCCTAACTTCTCGGTCTTCCAAGCAGAGCTGTTGGCGATCAGAGAAGCGTTACAATAAGCTTTGCCCATATGTACAGTAGGGACACTAAGAATTTTCTCTGACCACAAAGCTGCATTGAAAGCGCTTGGTCAATTCGAAAGTGAGACTCCCCTTGTCTGAGCGATCAAGTCTTTACTTGAGACATCAGGCAATTCGGTGGTTTCTTTCCACTGTTTCCGAAGCCATGTCGGAACCACTGGAAACAAGCATGCTGACCAGCTCGTTAAGAAAGTAGCTGGGAAAGGGGCAATAGGTTTTTAGATGAGGACCCCGTTGCAAAGCGTGCGGACACAGCCGAAAAATGCCACGATGGTGGAGTGGCAACATAAGTGGGACGAGGGGGATACTGGTAGAAGGACACATCGTATTTTTCCCCGAGTCTCAGTAAGGCGTATTGAGAGTGATAGGTTCTTAAACCAGGTACTCACTGGCGATGGCGTGTCGCCGAAGTACTATTGCCGTTTTGCGGGTTGGGCACAAACGTGCGGCTGTGGGGCCCAGAGTGCGGATGTCACATACATAATGTTTTATTTTTTGTTTCTTGCAGGTAGGAGATAAGCCCTTGATCCATGACTGGAAAGGGCGAAGGAACTCTCGGTCCTGCTCGCGCTCCCAAAGACGCGACTGGGACTCTCCGAGTTGATCAAGAACTTCTTTGCGTGGCAGGAAAAATTCATCAGAGAAGGATGGAGATAGAAGCCTGAAACCTGAAGACAGAAAGAGGGTAAAACCGTCCTAACCCAAGTTCGATCTCGTAGCACGAGGCCCAAGTGCTGCGTTGTAAATACCGTGTAAATATTTCTATTATATCTCTGTGAGGGTCCTTGTTCAAATAAAGGGGTTTTGTCGTTTGAATGGTGCCCCAGTGCATATATGTGTCTGTATCTTTATTTTAACCCAGGAACAAATAAACGACTCGGCGACCACAAACACCATCGCGCTGGCGAATAGATCTCCCAGCCAGACGTAAAATTAGATCCTCGGCCCATTATCGCGTCTCACACACGGGCCTGGTAAAGGGGAAATAAGTGTGGGTCCCAATGGTGCAGCAGATCCCTTCCGGTCACTGGAACGATCCTGTTAGGGGAAGGACTGCAAGATCGTGGTACAATTGATCTTGCAACGCCTTCACTACTATTTTTCGAGAGAATTCAATTTTTCATGCAAAGTACGCATTTCGACGGTGAAGGCAATGGTAATCAGTTAGCTAACTCCAAGCATGCATCTCTGCATTCTTTTTGGAGTTGTCTGCAGCTTTTGTATATCGATTTTAGTTAAGGACCATGTCTCTGCTCCACGCGTAAGGACTGGCAGGATGTACTGATTAAACACTTTCCTTTTTAAACATAATGGCATACTGCTCTTCAAAATTGTATTGTCTCTTCCAAAAGCTATCCATCCAAATTTTATAGGCCGATTAATTTCGTCATCAATGTGATCCTCACTTGATATCTGGTGCCCAAGATAAATGTAGGTATCGGTTGTTTCAAAATTTTCTCCTTTTTCCAATAAAATGTATTTTCTTGTATAAGCATTGTACATCAGTTTTGTCTTCTGAAAGTTCATCGTTAATCCCTGTTCTTTACACTTTCAGTAAGTTCTTGGATCATACTCTGCAGCTCGCAACGGGTAGTTGCTAAAATGACTACGTCATCGACAAAACGAAGTAAAGTTGAATAATCTCCATTAAACATTATCCCTTTGTTTTCGTAGTTCAATGATTGAAAGACATTTTGCAATGGGCATTAAAGTGTTTGGGAAATATGGTGTCACCTCGGCTCACTGCCTTTCGAATTTTTATGTGTGCTGTATCCTTAAATATCCGAACCTGCACTTTCATAGATATTCTTAATAATGCTAATGTACGCATCTTCGTTACCAAAGGATTTCAAAGCCATTGTAACTGCTGATGGTTTCATGGAATCGAAGGCCCTTTCATAATCAGTAAAAGCCATGCATAATGGGAGTTCGCATCTCTTGTTCTTTCAATCAATTCTCTCAGTACATGGATATAATCTGGGGTGCTGTAGACATTCCTATATCCCGCTTGTTCTCCTGGTTGAGCCATTTCTTTTGTTACCTTCAATCGATGTGAAAGAACTTTAGTGAATATTTTATAAACCACTGATAGGAGGCTGATGGGCCAGTAGCTCACGAGATTCTCAATAACACGTTTTTTATGTAACTGGATCATTGTAGCATTGTTCCAGTCGTCAGGGGTCTTCCCTTTATTGAGACATCTGGTGAAAAATTGGGCGAGCTTAGTTTTAATTTCTCCACTTTCTTCTTGTATAGTGTCCATGGTAATTCATCTTCTCCTGGAGCTTTTTCCTGTTTCATGTGCTTAATTGCATGTGTAACTTCTGCAGAAAGGAATGGGGGGCCTTTGGTATTGGGAGCTGTCGTAATGTCTGGAACAGATGTATCATCCATCTGATACAGTTTTGAGTAGAAATCTTTCATCTTTGTCAATTTTTCGCTTCTAATTCGTGTTACAGTCCAATCTTCTTTTCTCAGTGCCATAATCTCTTTTTATTCCCTTACAGAGATATCATTATCACTCTTCAAGCTTTTGTTGTGTTCAACTGCTTTTCTCTTTAGTTCACAATTGAATTACCTTATGTCTTCAGTGCTTCTTTTCTGTACCGTCTTGTATAGCTCCATATATTGAACTTTGGAAGTTATGTCTTCTTTATTTGTCACGTAGAATCCAATTCATTATGTATCTAAGAATCTGTAGGCAAATGTGTTACAAGAAAATGGTAACGATTCCTATCAGTTCGTGGTTCTCTTGATGTGCTTATGAAATATTTAAACACGCTTTTCTTTTATTTTGCAAACCTGCATATTGTTCAAGTTACCTAAATGAATTAATTTTCTCACGCGTGAATGATAGTGCCATAAATATAATGGAAAGTTATATTCAGTAATGTAATGCATTAAATTACATATATTAAGTATAGAGTCTCAATTTGTAGTTGCATTTAGTGTCTTTATATCATTGTTCTTGAAAGCGTGAGAACCATTTAAGAAATTTGTAACACAAACTCATGAATCGTTGTGATAATGTGTAAATGGCGTATCTTTAAAATAAATAAAGTAAATGTATGTATTAAATTAATGAACATTTTTACTCAAATATTTTTTCTCTGGATCAAACGACTGTTTGCCTTAGAGAAACACCAATGGGGATCAAAATGTGCTATCATGACTTACCAATACAACGATTATGTTGAAATATTCTACGTAGGTTTTGTGGTACCCAGTGAATTCCTTAATAGAAAGAGTAATGAGAACATGCAAATTCTCGGAACTTCCGGATGCTCTAAGAAAGGATGAAGCTAGAGTGCGGCCAAGAGCTACAATTGCAGCACTATTTGGACGACTAAATAACCATAAACCAGGTAATAAACTTCGACCAATTGTGTCAAAAACAAATGCCCCGACTTATTGTTTAGAAAAGATATGTCACGTTTCCTAAAAGAATATAGCTCGGAATCGACGAGGGTCACTGGATCATCAAAGTAACTGATACAAAAGAGCAGAAGTTCAAGATTGTACACTGCTGGACAATTGCTAAGGACGGATCATAAACGGCTATATAGCGCATAAAAGTAAGTGTGGTTGGATGCCAAGTGAAATAAAATAATGTCAGAATGCCAGGACATTACAAGAAAGACAATTTATTGTGCTCTAAAGTCCAAAAGGCTTTGGAACGTGTTCAAGGGACAAACAGGCCATTTTGTGCAGATTACGTAAACGCGAAAAACATGCAATTACCGTCCGCAGGCGTTCCGGCGTAAGATGTCAATACGGGATATGGCCACCATGGAGGGCGATGCCAGATTCCACACGTCGTGTCATGATTTGCACAACATTATCAAGCGGCTGTTGGATTAATTTGTCCCATTCCTCTGTCAGTGCACGGATGAGGGTGTCCTTGTTTATTGGAAGACATTGGCGACCAGCAAGACTCCTCCC
Organism: Macrothele yani; assembly: GCA_039090855.1. Taxonomy (NCBI): domain Eukaryota; kingdom Metazoa; phylum Arthropoda; class Arachnida; order Araneae; family Macrothelidae; genus Macrothele; species Macrothele yani. Next base: position 72,163,953 of record CM076999.1, on the reverse strand, counting down.
CAAAGCATCCCTTACATTTTCAATGGGATTCAGATCTGGAGAACGTGCTGGCCATACGAGGCGTTGAATATCCTCGCTCTCAAGACACTCCTGGACAGCGACTGTTCGATGACATGTTGCGTTGTCGTCCATGAAAATGAATCTATCACCGACAGCACTACGGAACATGCGAACATGAGGTAGCAGAACATCATTAATGTATCATTGGCCAGTCACAGTCCCAGTTGGAAGCACATATAGGGGCGTATGGCCATTGATCAGGGTGCCAGCCATTACCATGACACTACATGTCGGATATCGGTCCCTTTACTGTATGTTTGCTGGACAATATGCAGTACCACTATCACGCCAGATCAGTTGTCGTCGACAATCAGACGATAGACTGTATCTACTCTCATCTGAGAAGAGGACAGCAGACCAGTCGTTATCAGTCCAATTGCGATGTTGATGGCACCATTGCAAACGGGCGGTACGGTGACGTCTAGACAATGGGATGCACACAACAGGACGGCGGGCGTATAGTCCTCCTTCATGCAAACGTCTGGCTACAGTTTTTCGGGAGATCCGCTTGCCAATAGCAGCCATAAACTGATTTGCTACTTCACTAGCTGTGCTGCGCCGGTGTCTTTTTGTTGATGGCACTATGCACCGATCTTCTGCAGGTGTCGTACTGTGAACACGACCTCCCCCGTGACGTTTGCTACACTCTCCATTTGTTTGAAATGACTTCCAAAGCCTTGAAACAACACTTTGGCTGAGGTCGAACTCCCTGGCAACATCTGTTACTTTTCGCTCTTCTTCAATCTTGCCAATAATACTGCCACGCGTAAAATCATTTAGGTGATGTCAGGAAAACATACTGAAAATTGCAAGTTCGCCAATTGATTCTTTCCCTTCCAACTTTGCGTTTGAACAACAACGATCAATACGCGTCAAATCCTTTATATCTCTTTTCAGCGCTATGACGTCACGAACAAGTTCGGCAATCCAAAATTTGCATACGCACAACACGTCTTACTGTATCCCGCCCTTATGCTAATTTCCACATTTTCCTGCCTTCCATTTTATGGTTGCTATAGTTGCTATTGTCATCCGTCCTTAGCAATTGTCCGGCAGTGTATAAAGAGGATATTACAGGAAGCTTGGATGTTATATCACTTTTTCCATTCATACTGATGAATGTGGCAAAAGCCAACCGTATAAAGTAAATAGAAAATAAAACGGTTCATTAAAACGGCGCTAACAAGCATTGAGAGTGCCCTAAATATAGTGACAAGTTGTAATGTTTTCTGTTTTAATGGTTCCGTCTTCAAGCAAAATTGTAGTGCACCGATGGGTTCGCCGATATCAGGTATAATTCCGGAGGCTATAATCAGACAGATGGAGGATCAACGTTTTGGTGTGATGGATAAAAAGTCATACATAGTGATACGGTACGCAGACGACGTGATTTTTTCGTATGGCTACCCGGAAAAGACAGTATAGATGGGTCTCTAACCAGGCTAAATGAGCAGAACGGAAGCATAAAATTTGAAATGGAATTGGAAAAAGAAGGAAAATTACCGTTCCTAGATGTGATGGTTAAAATGGCGCATGATGACGGGGTTAAAACGACAATGTACTACAAATCTACAGCCATTAGCAAATATGTAGCTCCAAAGTGGTATATTTGATAATAAATAAATATTTACTTAGAAATAATCTATTGAACATTACCCTGTTCAAACATTTGCCATATTCCCAATACGATAAAATGTTATTCACATTTCTTAATTTATGAGTTAGATTTTCCCATGTTATATATCCAATTAAGATGAAAGCATACCACGAAAAAGGCAAAAAATAACACAAATTAAGTACTTGATTTCAATTCGACTTATATTTATTACGGTAGTTAATCTAAGAAATAATATATTTGTTATTGTGATCTGAAAAATTCACATAGGTATTGAAACTTGCCCTGGAAATCCATCGCTCGATGCCTATAAGTAAATGCAATTGAACAAAATATCTTTGTTTTTTGACAAGAACGTTCTTTGTTTGCGGTTGGCGATGCCAGATAGCACCGTTTACATACCGTGATAAATTTTGCGTATGCTATTATTCAAGTGTCTTTTACTGGTAAACGAGGTCTCCCTTATAAGGCGGTTAATGTTTCTGAATTGGAATCATATGCGTTATGCGGGAGGAAAGGGGAGGTCGTATGTCCTCTAAGATTTCAAGCTGGGCTTAAGGTCATATCCTTATCGTTTCAATTGCTTGTATAAGGAATATCACAATATTTTATAGTTACATTTATTATAATAACTCAAGATTTCATGATTTGAATTTTACCATATTTCCAATCGTTGCCTTCTGACACTATTGGCACTAATATAAGTAATTTGTGAAATCGAATAGTGCATTGATGAGTTTTCCCTCATTTTACCGAATGGTAAATTTAATTATCTGAAGTGACACTGTGCAGCACTATTCACTTTTCACTGTGCCTTTATTCACTTCGTTTTCTGAAGAAAAAAACTTGAATTCTTTAGAGGAATTTCCAATATCTCGACTAAACGTTTGTCTTCTGATAAATAAATTTTACCATAACTGCTCTCGTCGTATTATTGAATTACAATAAAGACCATTTTGATTTTCTGAAAGTTGAAAATACTTCAGAGCTTGAATACCTATTATTTTGAGTTGAGTTAAATTTATCCAAATTACTTTGCCATGCAGTAACGCTGACTATATATTAATGGAAACTACCATTGATATAGGTGCAGTAATTTATATTTATATTTTTTTATATAAATTAAACAGAACTGTGATTTCATAATTATGAAAACAGGGATAATCTAATGAGAAATCGCACTTAGCTTAATGTAGGCTGCAGCTCAAAAAATTAGGAATAGTTAAAACGTATAAGAAAGGAAGGATTTATACTATAAAATATTATTATTCATTACATCTTCCAATTCACCATTGCCTCATCAGTTGTAATTTAAATATGGCAATTATCAAATTTTGAACTTATATCAATTTTGTACTATATGTGTATTACCTAATTTTCCATTGGAAATCTTCTACGCTAAGTAGAATGCACAGCATTGTCGCATGATGGTATTTAACATTTGATTTAGAAGGGTGCTGACATTTTTACCAACCTTGTTAACTGACATGAAAAGCAATATCCTTTGAACACAATTTGTTTCATTTTATTTTGTTATCTGACGAAAGTGCGAATGTGTGCAGTAAATTATAAAACTACACGAAAACTCGAGTCTTGATAATAAGAGGAATATTTAGATGATTTTTGAAATCTTTCAAGAAGGTTAGTCTCTATTAATGCTTTAGATATATAGTTATTTTGTACTCTGTCTGATTTCTTAAGTTTCAAATATTCAGATGCCGATTGCCATTTATTAATAGATCTATCTTTTGTTTAATCCGCGTATAGCGGTGGATACACGGGCCATGTACTAATTATGGCCCTGTGTAGTTATCTGATTTCTCACCAAACGTTTGTTTGCTGCCATGTCTGCAGTCCCAAAAGTATAAGGAAAGAAAACTTGATTTTCCTAAAACTGGTTTTCAACGTGGCCTACCGGAAACTAATAGCACGCCATTCTTAATTGTGTTATCATTCTGTACTAAATTCATATTATTTAATTTATGTTCGAATTTTTAAAGTAAATGATTGTTAAAGTTTATTAATCTAAATCCCATAGTGCCTTCTTAGATTTGAAGCACATTAGAAATAAAAAAAAACACTGCGTTACCTTTTTATTTTTTAACTCAAATAAGAGAACTAAGGATCAAGTTTAAAGCATTTACATCATATGTTGTTGCATTGATAAAGATACACTAAAAGCATATTGTTTGATTCCGCAGATACACCAGGTGGACAAAAGTGATTGGACACTGAATGTAAATCAAAATACAGTATTTATATCGATAGTGGATAAGTCCTCCCTTTACGTAGATTACAGGAGCCACCTGTCAAGCTAAACTGTTCACAAGTCTATGTAGTACCGAGAGCGGGATGTTGCTGCATGCCACTTTGAATACATTGACCAACTCTGCCAGTGAAGAAGATCCTGTTGGACTAGACCTCACCCGCCGTTCAAATTCATTCCATAGGTGTTCACTGGATGGGATTTAGCTTCAAGCTCTGAGCAGGAAAGTTTATCTGTGAGACCACATTTTCCTGATACCATTCCATTGTACCCCGGAAACATGACAATTGGCATTATTGTCCTGAAAAAAACAATCGTTGTGTCCGTACAACTGCCGGAACGTTGGAAAAAATTAGTTATCTAAGATATATCTACACAGCACAGAGTCGATGTTGCCGTGAATAACAATAGGTGGATACACAGAACCAGCTAAAATAGAACCGTAGCATAACGCCACAGCCTCCGTGCTTCACAGTCGGCTCTGTGCGCTTCGGATACATATTCATCTGATCAAAATTATAGAAATCTGGAAGCACGACCATCTGATAGGAATAACATTAATCGGAATTTTCCGCTCCATAAAACTTGCAGCAATTGCTCCAATGTCCAATTTCTGTGCTGTTGACACCATAATAGCCGCGTGACTTTATTGGTCTTTGTGATGAGAGGTAACTGCTCGGCGATGATACCCAAGTGCATGGGTCTCTCTTCGAAGTATTTTGGTGGAGACCATAACACCAGACACTTCCTACAACACATGTGTTTTGGCGTGCATTGGTTGGGATCCGGATTTCTGGATCTCCCTCTGAAGCACTCGCCGTTGTACGGGTAGCAGTTTCGTGGAAGTTTCGGGCCGACGTGAACTTTCGCAATGGCTGGTCTTCTTACACTTGTTGACGACAAAATGCACTGCCGATTTAGCTCCTCGTCCAACATCAGCGATGCTTATCATGCTCATACCTCACACTGTGCAGCCTATTATAACGCCCTCGAAGAGCTCTCTCTTGCTAGCCCTTTTACCAGAGATCGGTCTGAACGTACTCCCGTTGCCGTCTCTATTACTTTCTGACCATGTGTCTGATGTGGGAGCAACACACCATTACGCCTAAATAGAATGTCCAATCACTTTTATCCACAAAACAGTTTTACGTTATCCTCTCATTGGCTGTGGTTTAAGACACAGAACATTTCAGAATACTGAATTTTCAGTTTGCAGTTCTGCACGCTTTGAAGCAACGTTTAATAGAAAATTTTGAACCTAAAGTAAAATTTGGCTCTAAGCAACTTTTGGCAAGTTTTAACCCAGAAAACATCTCAGCTTTCTAAAACAAATTTTATTGGTAATTTATATTTTTTAACAAATATATTATTGAAAACAATCATTTATGATGAAAGACATTGTGCGTGTATGTGTGTGTTATCACAGAATTACAATTTGAAAGGGATGCATACACACTTGTGGTCGCTGCAACGGTAGCGCAGTAGTCTAAGTGACGGCTTCTGATCATTCGTCCGAAAGGGGTCTGGGTTCGAATCCCGGTGAGGGATGGATGTTGTGTTTGTCTTACAGCACTTGCTCTTTTCCTTCCCTGTAACCAGTGGCCCTAAATTAGGGGCGGGCGACTGCTTACAGTCCGTTGAGTTGCTCACGGTGGTCGTTAAACCTCCAATCAAAAAAACAAAAAACAGTAAAAAAACTTGTGGTCTTGTTATATTACCTTTCTTTAAATAGAAGTACAAATGCGAGTACTCAAACTGACTATAAGGAAGACCAGAATAAAAAGCAGAGGTCATCTATGATACGCAATTGTCAAGCATCCAGTAATCGTCACTGAATAAACCATAAGTAACTAGAAAGTACAAGTCTGTGGCATTAACGAGACGAGTTCCCTACGTTTTTTACATCGCCTCACATGTTACAAAGCATGATACTTCGGTATCGTGCTTGACACCGTACACGACACCGTTAGAAATAAATCCTAATCCTTGTTCTTTCACATGATTTCACTAAAAGAGGGAACTGATCAGTCTATATGTGATAAAAATGTATATTCTAGACGTCTTGATAGAATGGTTTTCCTCTTTACAGCAGATATTATTTGGATAAATGTTTAATAATCACCACAAAATGTTTCAAATGTGGTATATATATTATTAAAATTGTTGGTTTACGATTCTGTTCGATTTGATTGAATGCTTATGAGGAAATTATAAATGCCTTATATTAAAGTGGTTTTGTCTTCTAAGATAAGACACACCGTATCCACAACAAAGTACACCGGTGGTATTCGCAGAAGCCCCTGAACCGGAAGGAGTGACTTCTAGTGATTACATGCAAAGTAATCTAGTCAGAATTATTTACAACATTAAACAAACTGGAACTTTTTAAAGAATCTGCCACTTTCATTCATACAAAATACTCTGAGGCGTTGGCGTCACACGCCGCAGTGTGACAGTTCTGTCCTCATTTCAATCTTTTACTCCCACAACATTACAACAACACATAAATAAAATATCACTATTTCATTTATATAAAGATTAAAAATGTATCTTAAAAGACATCAGGTTGTTTAGAAAAATTTCGGAAAAAATCTGTTACTATGGGCCTGCGGTGAAGCAAGCATCCCACAGTGCGGTGCGCGAAAGAACTGATTCTAAAAACAGAAACTATGCTGTTGTGTTAAAAATTAGATGCACACGGCGAGGATACAGTGGCGATATCGACGGAATGTGGGCGTGTAATATTGCTCTATGAATATTTTTGGTAGCGTGAAAGTTATGGATGCACTAGGAACATGACTAAACCCGCTTAGTGAAGATACGTTATCGGAGAGAGTAGTTTCTATAACTGGTACAGGAAATTCGACACTAGTGTACATGATCTGTCTGATACTCTTAGAAATGACATTCCCAGAAAGGTTAAAGACGCTAGTACCCAACAAGTTTTGTCGATGAAGCCTGATTCAATACTATGGGAAGTGTCTGAGAAATTCAAGATATACCACAAGACCATCAAAACCCGACTTCAGAAGTTGGAATATTCGTCTTAAATGTGCAAATGTGTACTCCATGTTTTGTCTGACAAAAAATCTGATGCATCGCTACTCCATTGATGTTGCCATGTGCGAAAGAGAAAAACGGGAGGGCTCTTGCATCGTTTGGTCAGAGATAACGAAAAATGTGTCACGTACGTAACATTACCGCCAAAGAGACGCGCCCAAGCAGGTGCAACCCAACCGAAAGTTACTAAAGCACACATTCATGGATGAAAGGTGATGCTGAGTGGCTGGTGGTATTGTTGCGGTGTGATTCAATACGAACCCTTACCGTTGAACAATACCATCACTGCAGATGCTTACATCAAACAGTTGGGTTGTACCCGTGCTGCACTGCAAGGAAAGCGCCCAGCTTTTATCATTTGCCATGGAGTCGTTTTTGACCAGAAAAACTTTCATCCACATTCGCTTTAAAGACCCAGCAAAAATTGCAAAAACTGCAATGGGAAATATTGTCGTTCCCCTTATTCCCAGGACCTTACTTCGTCCGACTTTCACCTCTGCCGGTCTTTACCGAATTTTCTCCCTGAGGAAAATTCTGTTAAATACGATTATGTGAAACCATGAATGAATGACTTCGTCAAATCACACTCAATAGACGTCTAATGCAATGAGATATTTCGATTGGTAGATCGGTGAAAAAAGATCACCAGTTCAAACGAAGACTACCTTAATAATTAAGTTAAGCGTTTTGTCCGATTTCTTGAGCTTGAAACACACGCTTCCCTACTTTTTCGCCATTTTCTGTACAACCTGATAACAAAGTGAAATGCATACGAAAAGTTTAGTATCGACGGGTGGAGTGCAGGGAGATAATTTATTTTCATGAATTCGGTACAAGAATTATCTCTGAGTTTACAAATGTTCTTCTATGGTAATCTTATTTTATAACGTAGTTTTTTTGGAAATAAAATTCAAAAATCATATGCGCTTAAAGGGTGCGGAATTACATGGATAGATAGATACATGGGTGATTCATAAGGAAGTATACTATTTCAACGCACTATGAAACAAGAACAATGTAAGATATTTTATGTTACCTGTAACAGAACTGTAGGGGAATGTTTCAAGCTTTTTACAGACAGTCACATATGTTCTATGTGTGCACCGTTAGTCACACGACACACATTGAGCAGGAAATCGATTTCCGCCCGAACGCGAGGTAAGATATCTGAATCAAGTGCAGTGATAGTGGGTGTGATACGCTGTTTCAGCTCCACTAATTCAACAGGAAAGGAAGTTTGTGTCCCTCAGTAGCGGGACACAAACTTTATGAGTACATATACCTAACGGTTCGCAGTTGTGTTCCGTGTCTTCAACGGTTACTGTTTTACAGCATCTGGAAACGGCAATGATTTTATTATATCAAGTTCCTACAATTATCATTGAAATTCATGAGTATATGTGAAGTTATTAGTAAATATGCCATTCTAGGTTTATTTTTGGCACAGCTGGACAATTTATGAAAAACATGCATTGGGAATTTCTTTCCAGATGTTGAATTGAATGAAGCAGTTGGCATAGCATTAGCTTCAAATATTCCAAAATCAAAATTAGTCAAAAATAATAAAAAAAGTTGTGCTCATGCAACAAGAAGAAAAAATTATTCTCAATAAGGTGATTCGTGATATATAAGGATGGCAGCAAAGAGCCATGTTGATTCCAAACTTTCGCATCGCGTAACCATTCCGAATTCCAAAGCTTTAGACGAATACATTAAAGCCACTTCTACGTGATAAAGTTAAGGACAACTTGTTTTGTTTGGTTCTCGGAGTGCTGTGGTTTTGTAATCTATACGAGAAAATTAGTTTTGCGTTAAAATCCTTTAGATACTAGATATGAAATATAGATGTAATTTTGTAAGAAAAAGAAAATCAGACAAAAATTACCTAAATAGCATTCTACTTACAGTAATTATCTGCAAAAATAAAGTATATTAATTAAAGCTTCACGAAAGTACTTATTTGGGCTGTGGACGGCCTGGTGGGCAACGTTCGTGACTGTCACGGAAAGGACCTCAGGTTCGATCCACTAAATATCCGCAGTGCGTCGGATGGGCACGTTACCCCGTCGGACCCCGGGTACTGACCCCTCCGGTAATAACTAAGGGCGTTTTCCACCCCCTTTCTACTTCGCATCCGTGTCACTTTCCTATCAGGCACTCCAGCCCAAATCTCCTAGCTTCCTATTTCTAAGGGTTGTTGAAGACCTGTGTTTAGACACTCCCTTCCTAAAATCCTCTACATTTGATAACTCTACTAATTTTTTAGAATTTTGTATTGAGAAAAGCGTGATGTTAGTGCAGCTTTGCGAAATAAAGTATGTGAAGTAGAAAATTATCTCTTGCGTGAGTAGTAATATAAGACATTGATTAATTATAAAATCGTACTTTTTATAGTTAAAGTATACGCACAAACCGCTACAACTTTAGCTGTAATTTCACGTAAACACTACAGAAAAGTGTGACTTGTAACAAAGTCGACACAGCCAGTAAACAATGATAATTATAAGTTCAGTTAAACACACCAAAGGAAGAAATGTTAATGTATGCTGTAATACATGCAAACATATATATTTTGTTCTCTTGGTGAGCAGTCTAAACTCAAATGAAAAAAATATAATAACATTTTGATGAGCAGAAATAATTCCAACTCATTATGTCAGGCACAATTCGCATCATGTTGAATTCCATATTGAAATATAAAATACGCTACTAGAGAATAACACCATATCTGAGGTCATATTTGTACTTTTTTAATATAGAACTGTGAAAACATACACATCGGAAAGTAGATATTTTTTTAAACATAAATTGCAGCGATTCTTCCGCTAGGGCAGGGGTTCTTAGCCTTTTTTGGCCACGACCCAATATCAACAAGACGATAAATTTTGCGACCCGTGGGTCTGGTTTGAAATTAAAAATACTAATATAATAATATAAATAAGTGTAAACACACTTCTTCACTTTTTTAAACAACGGAATGCAGTTACCAAGACACTTCAAAATTAACTTCCATTTGAAATTTCGTCAAAATCCGGCGAACATTTTCGAAGATAGGCATTTTGTTTCTATTATTCTTAATGAGTGGTCGTTGAAGGTCTGCATAGTCCATACTCTCTCTCTCTCTCTCTCTACCATTTCCCGTGTCGAACTTGCGGATGGTTTGTCAGAGGATTCTGGCGGCAGGCCAGTGTTGTCAAGTTCAGACGTTTTCCGTTAAATTTACGGGGAATATTTAGGTTTTTGGGGACATTTTGCAATGCTGTGATGTGCAGAAAACTCCCACGTTTTCAGTGACCGCAAAAAGAAACGCTGGTGGTCCTCATAATGTCATCTCCAGAAATTGCGGGCCTTCGAACCTGTTAAACACGAAAACTTAAAACTGAAAATTAAAATATAATTAATATTATTTTTCGGAGAAGCTACAGTGAACCATTTAAGAAGCCTAGGAGACGCATATGTTAAGAATCCCTGCGGTAGAGGAAATCGTTTACGACACATATTGGAAACAGGAATCATTTTTTTAACGTAACAATCATCCACTGGAAAAGAAATAATATTTATAGGCTTTTTAATCGCAAAGATGTAAACATATTTCAGTGATAAAAGCATTGTTCTTTTTTTTTTGAAATGACAACGTTTTGCAGGTGCAAACAATATGATTAGATATGGATAAATGCATTAGCAGTTTTTTATGCTGCGAATTTTGATGTGCGTTCAATAATAAAGAAAATGCGTTTGTATGTTTCATGGGAGAAACAGGATTCACCTCACATTTAGAATGTCCAATGCATAGAAAGTACGTCGTCCATCTTTGACAGATTAGTTTTATGTCCATCTACCTCCACATAACCAACGTGGAACGGATAAAGACTAAATAGGACTTATTGAATATCAGTTTGCTAAACAAAAGCAATGTTTTTTTCGAATTAATCGACATCCAACAATAAATCACATCGTTTGTAGCTTCATTGAAAGTTAAAAAAAAAATACGTTGTACTTATATGACCTTGGAAATTATCTTCTGCCTTTCATCGTTTTAAAAACAGAAATAGAGTTGACAAAATTCTAAACGCATTTCCTTGAAAATCTCATTTGTGGGAATAAAATTTTAGTTTCGATTTTCTTGCACTAATTATAACAGATCCTGTTTTTATTTGTCGATGAAGTTAGTATTAGCCCACTGTTGGCCCTTCGAAACGCAAGTATTCACAACTAGACACCATCAAAGGAAAGATCCATGAAAGTAAAAATGAGGTAAAGATCAAATATGAGGATTCGGTTTATCTTTATGGATGTATATCTTCCTTTTGCTGCTTGATATTATTATACATGAATTATAACGAAGTGAATTTCTCCGTCATTTTTATCCGCGCCGGGGTTCGAACCCGGGTCCACTCATTCCGGAATAAGTTGCTCTACCAATTAAGCTACGCGGACATTGATTCTAATTGCTATCTGCCTTTATGTCGTGTGCGTCTTTCTGGCAGGTACGTCACATCATCTCCCCCTTATTTTTCTTCTTTCGAAGTGCTGCTCATATTTTTCCTATCTCGCGGTGTGGAAATAACATCACACCAATGCGAGATTTTGAACGGTCGGGTCATCCGGATAGTTCGGGCGCCATTATAACGAAGTGAATTTCTCCGTCATTTTTATCCGCGCCGGGGTTCGAACCCGGGTCCACTCATTCCGGAATAAGTTGCTCTACCAATTAAGCTACGCGGACATTGATTCTAATTGCTATCTGCCTTTATGTCGTGTGCGTCCTTCTGGCAGGTACGTCACAGAATACATTCATAAACTACAATTTATGGAATGTTCGTACAATCAGTGTATTTACGTCCCTTTCTGGAAGATGGATATTTTCAAGGTAACTATTCAGTACTCCATAGAATTTAACAATTGCTGCTAATTCCCTTAGAACAACCAAAACTCTATATTTCCACGCACATTTACATTCCGCAACATATCTGGCGGAAAACGTTTAAATACAGTAACACACAGTTCTGTAAATGACTTTAGAAATTATTATATATAAATTATTTTAACCAGATATATTACTGAAAGCAACATACAATTTTAATTAATATTACGTAGAAAGTTGTGCAGATATGTAGTAATTTTTTTTTTGTTTCATAGCACCTTTGAAGTGCTAGAAAACCGATTTTTAATGATCAGTTATGTGATAAAATATAGTTGATAAATCTTATTGCAGGAATTGTTGTGAAAATAGGAACTCCGAAAATGTAAGATACACTTAAGTTATTATAGTATCATCATCATCATCATTGTCAACCATTATCAATCCACTGTTGGACGAAGGTCTCCCCAAGTTTCCTCCACAACGGTCTGTCTTGTGCCAGTCTCCTCCATGTCACCCCTGCATACTTTCGAATTTCATCCACCCATCTCCCATGTGGTCTTCTTCTGGGTCTTTTCCTGTCCCTTGGAATCCAATCTAAAATTTCGGCTGTCCATCGATGATCTGTCCTTCTGGCAGTATGTCCAGCCCATTGCCATTTCAGGGATTTAACTCTGATCATGATGTCTTCCACTCTTGTCATTTTTCGGATCCACGAGTTCCTCTTCTTATCTCTCCTGGTTACACCAAGCATGCACCTCTCCATGCTTCTTTGAGTTGTCTGCAGCCTTTGTATGTCTCTTTGAGTTAAGGTCCACGTCTCTGCGCCATACGTAAGCACTGGAAGGATGCATTGATCAAACACTTTTCTTTTAAGACATAATGGCATATTGCTCTTGAAAATTAGGCTGTTTCTTCCAAAAGCTCTCCAGGCAAGTTTTGTACGCCGATTAATTTCTTCACCAATGTGACCCTCACTTGATATCTGCTGTCCAAGATAAACGTACATGTCTGTTATCTCCAGCTTTTCTCCATCAATCGATAAATCTTCATTTCTTGTAAAAGCATTGAACATCACTTTTGTCTTCTGAAAGTTCATTTTTAATCCCACTTCTTTACTCTTGTCAGCAAGTTCCTGGATCATACTCTGCAGCTCTGATGGGCTAGTTGCAAAAATGACTACGTCATCAGCAAAACGAAGGTGGGTTAGATAATCTCCATTAATCTTTATCCCCTTGTTTTCCCAGCTCAGCGACTGAAAAACACCCTCCAATGTGGCATTAAAGAGCTTCGGAGATATGGTTGGTTGGTTGGTTGGTTGGTGGATTTTATTGGCGCAAGGGCCAGGTTTGGCCAAAGAGCGCCAGACAAAGAACTATCAGCCACAGATTTTTAAAAACGTGGAATATGATTAAGAGCAGACAGGCTTGGTAAAAGTTGAAAAAGAGTATGATGGAAGCTGTGAAGACAAGGTAATCAATTAGGTCTATATAAAAATTTATTAATTTACTATTATAATTATAATTTTTTTTTTTTTTTTTTTATTTTTTATTTAACACAACTACACAAAGGATGAGTCACTCTCCTCCCCCCACACTCCTCTGCAATGCTGGCAGAGGGCGGGGACGAACTGTCACTCTCTTCCCCCCATGTTCCTCTGCAATGTTGTTTGAGGCTGGGGACGAACTGTCACTCTCCTCCCCTATGTTCCTCCACAATGTTGGTTGAGGGTGGGGACCTCGCTGAGTCCGAGACAGGTGCAATGTTCTTCAGGCGGACCGCAACAGTTGGATGGACACTGCACACCTTTGCGGATTGAGGGCCGGGTCGTCCGCACGTGCAGGCTTTCTGCGTTAAACTGGAAGAGAGGGTCGGCTGCAAAAGAGAAGGCCCAGAATCAGGTAGTCGAAAAATCGCGAGCTCGGGGAAAAACACCTGTGTCGCTTGGTCAGCTGTAGATCGCTTGGCAAGCGCTGCGAGAGCTACAGGGCGCGGAACAAAGGGCTGCACGGGTTGTGGCTGAGACTGAACAACTGCGGCAAAAGTACGCTGGCGGGTGGTGGGAATACCCAACTTGGCCTTGGCAGCAGGGTACGAGAGGCCTTCCAGGGTCTTGAGGCGCTGGATCGCCATCTCGTCCTTCCATTTCATACAGTTGCGGGAGTAAGCTGCATGGGCCTCACCGCAGTTAACACAGCAGGCCGCAGAAGTGCAACCTTCCCCGTCATGTTCACTGGAGCCACAATTTGCGCAACGAGCGGAACTCTTACAGAAACGTTGTGAATGCCCGTACCTCTGGCACCTGAAACAGCGCAGAGGACTGGGAATGTACGGGCGAACTCCACAGACCAAGTAGCCAGCCTTGATTTCGGTCGGAACTTTCGGGGAGTTAAAAGTCAAGATGACATTTTTTGACTTAATCATGGAACCATCACGCCGGAACATCATACGACGTGCAGCAATAACACCTTGATCAGCAAGTTCAGTCACGAATTCGTCTTCACTGCATGGCAAGAGATCAAACTCCGAAATAACACCCCGAGAGGTGTTAAGAAACGGGTGAGGTGTCACTTTTACAGGAATGCCTTGAAGACTAGTGAGGTTCAGAAAAGTGTTACTCTGAGAAACACTGCAAGTTTGGACAAGCAGGTCCCCAGAGCGAAGCTTTCTCACAGACTTCAAGGGGCCAACCGCAGCGTCCAAAGCTTTAGAAATGAAAAAGGGAGATCTGGTGGACAGTCTCTCATGCGGATCGATGGATTCTACAAGCAAGTGAGTAGCATGCGTAGTCACAGCAATCGAGGGGAGACGACGCTTCGGAGCGACTGGTACAGCTGCCGAAGAAGAGGTTCCACATTCTTGGTCCAGGTCAAGGTCTAAAGACCGTTTACGGGTATGAGACTTGGTAGGTTGAGAAGACGAAGGACAGTCGTTGTCAACTATCATTTTGTCAGGTGACTTAAATTTGGAGTTTTTGTTCTTTTTTACCCATGGAAAAAAAGGAGGAAGATTCGTCTGCAGACTACTCCACCCACCACCGAGCTCCTACAAGGGAGAACTGGAGGTCCGCAAGCCAAGAAAACGACGCTGGACACAGTTCTGGAGCTTATACGTTGCAGATATAGTCCGTTGGCTGTGATCACACGCACTCGGCGGACACTTCGGCCTCCGGGTACCGTCATGCCAACGCCTTTGGCATGATCCCACAGCCCCCGGGCTCACCCTGCCGTGCCATACGACAAAAAAGCCGCTAAAGCCCTGCACACAACTTGGTACATGACTTCTGACTAGAGGTGGGTTAGTCTCTAGCCTCCCGTTTACAGCGAAGCCGGGGTCGAAGAGGAGTGTTGGTACACAGGAGGCACTTATCCGGTCTCCTGCGACCTCAGCCGCCAGACATCCCATTTCCGCCTCACGGGTCTCCGCACGCGGCAAACATGCAGGTAGGTCTAGCACCCAAACCAGCTAAAAGGAAAAAAAGAAATCTAAAGAAGACAAATCCTGGCAGGGAACCTAAACGGAATCTCAGCAACCTACGAACTGAGCGGTTAATATAAATCAGTTAGTGGTGGAGGGTAACAAAACCACAAGACCGGGGTGTTAGTACATAACGTGGTAGCGATTAGGTAGAGAATACAACACGGGCAACTAGCCAGTGGAGAAAATAAATACAAACAAAAAAAAGCGAGACACAAGACCAGCTCGGGATCGTGGGGCCGCGACACCCCAACAGCTGGATGAACAGCCGTCCCTGCAAACACCAACAGCACCAAAATAAGAAAAAAACAAGCTGTGGCATGACATCAGATGTCGACCAGTCACAAGGTCAGCTCGGGCCGTGGGGGCGTTGCTCCCCAAATAACTGGCAAACCAGTTATCCCCGTGCGGGTCGGAGATATGGTGTCACCTTGTCTCACTCCCTTTCCAATTTTTACGTGTGTTGTATTTTCAAACAGCCTAATCTTTGCACTTGCATTTTCATAGATGTTATTAATAATATTAATGTATGCATCTTCAATACCGCAGGTTTTTAGAGCCATTGTAACTGCTGATGGTTTCACCGAATCAAAGGCTTTTTCATAATCGATAAAAGCCATGCACAATGGAAGTTCATATTCCCTCGCTCTTTCAATTAGTTCTCTCAGCACGTTAATATGATCTATTGTGCTGTAGCCACTCCTGAATCCAGCTTGTTCTCTCGGTTGAGCCATGTCCAGTGTTACCTTCAAGCGGTGTGAAAGAACTTTAGTGAAGATTTTATTAACTAATGATAGGAGGCTGATAGGCCTGTAGTTTCCGAGATCCTCAATGTCACCTTTCTTATGTAGCAGGATCATTGTAGCGGTGTTCCAATCCTCAGGAATCTTTCCTTCATTAAGGCATCGAGTGAAAATTTGGGCGAGTACTGTTTCGATTTCTCCACTTGCTTCTTGTGTGATGTCTACAGTAGTTCCATCTTCTCCTGGAGCTTTTCCTCGCTTCATGTTCTTGATTGCATGTGCAACTTCTGCTGGAAGGACTGGAGGAACTCTGGTACTGGTATCTTTCATGATGTCTGGAGTGCATATATCATCCCTTTCATATAATTTGGAGTAGAAATCTTTCACTCTTGTCAAAATTTCGCCTCTATTTCTTGTTACAGAACCATCTTCTTTTCTCAGTGCCATAATCTGTTTTCTTCCCTTACTGAGATGTCCCTTTGCTATCTTTAGGCTTTGGTTGTTTTCAATTGCTTTCCTCACTAGTTCACAGTTGAATTTCCTTACATCTTCAGTGATACTTTTTCTTACTGTCTTGCATAGCTCTATATATTCCACTTTGGAAGTCACATCTTCTTTAGTTGTCCTCATCTCTCTTCTTTTTGCATCAACATTTTGGTTTTTCCTGATAATTTGTTCACATGCAACTTGTTCTTAGACCCAGCTAATTTTGTTGCTGTTTCCATAAGAGCTTTGGTTACTTTTCTGTTAACTTCAGAGATGTCCACTTCTTCCGATGTTAGGCCTTCTAAAGCAGAGAACCTGTTCTTCAGTTCCAACTTGAAGGTATTATGGTGTTTTTTAAGGTTGGTTATGTCAATACATTTTGTTTGTCTTATGAGCTTGCTGCGTTCAAGTTTAGTGTTGAGGTGCATCTTACATCTCACCAATCTATGGCCACTACCTGTGTTGAACTTGTTTAGCACACTGCAGTCTTCTATGACGAATTTTTTGTTACACATAATAAAATCAATTTCACTTGTCGTCCCATTTGGATGTCTCCATGTCCATTTCCTGTGTGGCTTTTTCTTGAAGAAGGAGTTCAAGATGAAAAACCCTTCTGCCTCTGCAAACTCAACGAGAGTATTTCCACGCTGGTTTCTGTTCCCATGACCGAATTTACCTACTGAAGTTTCATTCTGTTGCCGTTGCCCTATTTTTGCATTGAAATCTCCCATAATTATTTTCAAGTGCTGCTTACCTTTATTATTTAGATGACAAATTTCCTCATAAAATTCTTCAATTTCTTCTTCAGGATGACTTGTGGTGGGTGCAATATTATAGTATAGCACGTTGAAATTAAAAATTGATTCATCGAGAATATCCTTTGTCAAAAACAGGCATTTATAGTTTTTACGTTAATGCCTGAAAAGCTACAGCAGAAGAGAAAAATCTTATGACTTCAATTCTGACTTTTCTATCGTTTCTGGCTGAGCGATTCTCACGCAGGGTTTGTCATAATGGCATTTTTGACGCAAAATTCCTGACACCTGACTTTTTTTTTTCAATTCAGTGGATTTAGAGAATTGATTAGGCTTTTTTTGGCTCTTTTCTGGTATTATACATTAGTTGAACGAAAATTACATACCATTGTCTTTTAAAATAATTTTCTTTAAAAAAGGTATTCCAGCTTCAAAATGGTAACACTAACAAAAGACTGCTCAGAAATCAGAATCTGCACATTTTAGAATTTGATTGACAGTTGCCTAGAAGTTCCAATTCCAAAGTGTTTGGATGTGTTTGTAATTCATAGTCATACTGGCCTAGGTCCAACTCGATGTGGACTCGTAAGGTTCACTAAAATTTTTTAATGCGGTAACACTGTGTTTTTTAGAAGTAATTTATCATTTTCACATATGGCTATGTCATCAAAGAAATGTAAAGTTTCTCGGATTAGAAATCGTTAGTACAAGAGTATTTGGGAAAAAACATAGGCACGGCTCAAAATGGCTTATGATAGATTAAAGCAGCATATTAAAATATTTGCCATTGCGCTATTGCCCAAAGAATTAGCAACATATCAAAACATGAAAAGTGTTCCGGACACAAGGTGAAAACTCAATTAAAAAGCCAGCCACAGCTTAAATCCAGAAAGAGTACTATGATAAATAATGACAAATTTAAATCAGTAGATCTAGAAATTGCTCTCAACATGACCAGCCATTTGGCCTCCTCCTCCTCATCGTCTCAACTCCCTAAGGTTGGTCTGTAGCACCGGTCATCATTCACAAAGGAATTCTTACCTGAGCCATAAGCTTGACATTCCGGAAGAATCTTCCTGTTGTTATTTGACTCATACAGTGAATTATAGGGCGCCCTCTTCCAGCTTCTCCTTACATTCGGCCTTCAATCAAGTTGGCACAACACTCCAACGTCCTATGTTGTGACCTAACACTTTGTCTCTTCTGCTTTTAGTAGTCCATAATATTTCTCGTTTTTCAGAACTTTTTTCAACACTTCTACATTTGTCATTTTTCTGTCCAGGCAATTTTCATCATACGTCGCCAGCACCACATTTCGAATAATTGCAACTTTGCCCTTTTTCTTTATTGCAGTGTCCAAGTTTCAGATGCATAAAGTGCTACATTCCAAATATAAATTAAAAAAAATGTTTCCAGAGAGATGAACTTGGATGGATGTTAATAATCTTTTTTTCTCATTAAATGTATTATTTGATTATTTACTTGCACTGCCCAAGTTATCACATATATTTCATCATTTCCACTGGATGTAAAAAGGCTACCTAGGTAAATGAAGTCCTTCACTTGTGATATTCTTTTTCCTTTCAATAGGATATTAATCTTTTGCTCTCCGTCTCTGGAGCATTTCTTTAATCTTTTTTTTTTTTTCACATTTATATTCATTTTGTCTTTATTCAGTGTTACTAATAACTTTTAAAGCGTTTTTTGTGTGACGTATACGCTAATTTACATAAGTGACATTTTTTTATTAGATGCTTAACGACCACCGTGAGCAACTCAGTGGGCTATAATCAGTCTCCCGTTCCTAATTTAGGGCCACTGGTTCCTGGGAAGGGAGAGAGCCAGGGCCGTAAGACAAACACAACACTCATGCCTGACGGGATTTCGAACCTAGATCCTTCTCGAACGAATCACCAGAAGCAATCGCTTAGACCACTGCGACACTGAGGCGGCTATCTGACATTCCCCCGCGTTGTTGTCATGTGACATTAACCAGTTCAGAATATAAAATGTGACAAAAATTTTGCCCACCCGTCAAACGCACTTGCACATCGGTAGGTGAAAGATGGCAAGCGATGCTGCATTTATTCGACACTGCATTCTTTACAAATTTCATCACAGTAAAAGCGCTGCAAATACACGTGCATCGGTCTTTTCTGTTTTGGGGGACAATATTGTATCAAAAAGCACCTGTGATGTTTGGTTTCGAAGGCTTAAAACATGTGATTTTGATGTTAGCAATCGACAACGTAGGGGCGACCCGCAGAAGGTTGCACATCAAGAACTGCAAGCATTGCTGGATGAAGGATCGTCTCAAACGCAAAATGAACTAACCGAACAACTGTGGGTAACTCAACAAACAATTCCCAATTGTTTACGCGCAATGGGAAAGATTCAGAAGGAAGGCCTGAGCCAGATGGAAAAGGATGAGCGTGTCATGAAGTGTTTGAATCTGTTGAATAAACAACAGAGAAAGCGTTTGCTGTGGAAAATCTTTATGGGTGATGAAAAGTGGATATGGTATGACAATCCCAAACGAAGAATCCCAAGAAGCACTGGGTAGATCCCGATGAAACAACGACTTCAACACCGAAACGCAATATTTACTTCAAGAAAGCTCTGGTGTGATATGAAGGGTGTGCACTATTATGAACTATTCGAATATTTTCAAGCAGTTACTGCTGATCGCTACAGGCAACAATTGCTGCGATTGAACCAGGCATTCGGTCGGAAACGTCCATTCACAGGCTAAGGATTGCATCCCTCAAAACTACTGCATGACACCACGAGGCCGCATGTCGTGAAATCAGTTAAGGAAACGTTACTGACGCTTCGCTGGGAAGTTTTGGAGCGCCCGACGTATAGTCCCGACATGTCCCCTTCAGACTATCATTTGTTTCGATCTATGCAACATGGTTTGTCTGCTGTACGGTTTCGGATATGTGACGAAATGCAAAAATGGGTTGGCAACTTCATCGGGTCACATGGTGAGGTTTTCTTAATGGCTGGAATCCGTTAGCTTCCCGACCGATGGCGGAAGGTGATAGAAAATGACTGCGCATATTTTGATTCGTAACGGTATTGCTGTTTCCTCTCAAATAACATGTTGCGTTGTTTTAAAACGCTTTAAAACTTATTTGAACACCTAATATCTTCAAGAATTTTGTTCCATTCTTCTAATGACTCTTGTAACTCCCTTTAATTATCTCTCATTACTGCAATGATATCAGCAAATCGTATTGTGCTGTAGATTATTCCATTTACATTTACTATCTTGTCATTGTTTTCAGCAAATTCTTTCATGACTTCCTCAATGGCTTCATAATGGCTTCAGCTATTGCACAGTATGTAGAATTGACCATCTGAGTGACATCACGATAGCAGATGATCAGGGAAATTTACTGAGACATATTCAGATACATACAAAAATATTCGTGATTAATAAAAAAATATCATATCGATTGCACTGAAAATATAACCTTATTGATGATTTAAGAAACCAAAAATATACCTTCATTATACAAGTAGATGAATATTCCTCATAAAAGCACTAGTGTATTTAGTTTTTTCTTCAAGTGATGGGAAAAACCAAAGTTTTAACTGGATTTCTTGGTTTAATTCCCGCGCAAAATGCTACAGGAGAAGACATATTCAATTTCATTGACGAGGAATTCAAAAGACGATGCCAGAGCCTTACAAATTGCATTTGGTTTGCATCAGACGCATCATAAAACATGGTGGAGTGCAAGATCACTGCATGTCTAGAGAGAAGGTAATATTTTCTTCCTGTGTACAGCTCAAATGTACTTGACATTCAATCGCATTTTGCATTTATTATGCAGAAATCAAGCTGACATTAAGTATTGGATTCTTCCTCTCAGAAAATCTCGATAGTTGTGCCATGATGATTCAAAACAAGAAGACCACAAGTAATTGTTTAGAGTGATAGACACATCCACGGTATTTCAATCAACCCGAAATACACATACCTTTTTCCTTTGAAAAAACTTCATCTACTCGCTTGCTCGTGCGTGGAAATGTCATATTTAATATTTTGATGAATTAGGAATTGTTAATGGATTATTTCAGATGAGTAAATTAGCATAGTCAAAGTTTAACACCAAACTGAAAGCAACACTCTTAAAGGAAATGATATTAAACTGCAAAAATTACTTGTTCTTTGTGTTTACGACACCTGTCATACAGGAATCTTCATAAATCTCATTAACTGTAAGATATCCTTGCAGTTAATGTTACATCAGCAGTTATTGCCTTGAAACTATTTATTGCCCTAAAATTTAGCTACCAGAAATACATACATTCCCGCAAGAGAAACGAAGATGTTATTAATAACATTTTTTTCAGAAAGAGATTGCTAAACCACCCCCAGTGGCGTAGTAGCCTTAGCGCTGGCGTACGAAAATTTGTTGTAGAATGGACGAAATTAATAATTTTTATCAATTCTGTTTATGTAAGATAGAAGTCTGTGGAATAAACGTTTTTACATAGAAAACAATTCTGATACCTTTCCAAATGCTGATTATAATTCTGATGAAATAATGGACATATTATGCTACTGCCAATGTTCACATGTTCTTACTTCCAATGTTCAATATGATCGTACGAATCTCGTGGAAAGTTTAATTTGTTACGAAGTACATACAATGCCTGCGAGACTCAGTTGCACGAAATCCTTCTTACGTTCGATCAACACACAAAGTTGGTCACTTTTATTTAGAAATTTTGTGTGAGACTCATGAATCTAAATACTCGTATTATGGGTTTAGTGATACGTTTACAGGATAAACTTAACATTGGATTTTTCTGTTCACTGGTTTTCCTTTACTAAAGGGAACATAATTTTACCGTACGTATTACGTTAAATCGTAGTTCTAATCATATAATCAAGTATATGGAGTATCAAGTTGAAATACGCAAATCTGATGCTCAAACTTGGAATATTATTATTGACCCATAAAAGATATCCAAGTAGGGAAAAATTTAAATTAGATCATTTTTCTTCTTGCATTTTTCAGATAATGAAAATCGTAAAATAAAGAGAAATTGCTGTTTTGGTGTTCCAATATTTTTTTTTGCGTGCATGTCAGAAAAGAAAAGCAAAACAAAGAAAAACACTAATTTTCTACATTAATGAGGACTTCCAGTGTAGATATAATTAGAGTCATTAGGACTACCAAATTCTGGAGATCGGATATATTTGTTTGAAGGTATATTTCGACTTCAAAAATTATCTGCACGTGTTGCCCAAGTTTTGAAACAATATATAAAAGAACATAATTACTTTTGTAATAATGATGGAAAATTAGATCAGGGGAGAGCATTAAAAACCTTTCATCTTTAGCATTAAATAACTTTAAATTTGATTAATAACTCTTGATTTTCATTACCAAATAGTTTCATCTTCGCTTCTAATTTTTTTCTGTAGGCATGCAATTTCTGACCTTTATCAAATGTTCTACGCATTTAGGTAGACAATTTTAATTACTCATTCACTAAACATTTCCGTAGTAGGTAACAAACTGAAATGCTGCTGAAAAAGATGTGGGTTTGTAGTATGCGATGTTTCAGATACGTACATTATCGAATCTAGAGGGCAATACCTCAAATATTCATAAATATCTATTCGTCTCCTGCATCATTTGAATCTCAATGAAACATTTAAAACTTTCAGTTTAGTGGAAAATATTTCCAGTTTTTGTTTTGCATGGAGCCAAATGAAAATGACATCATGAAAAGTATCTTAACCAAAATAAGAATTTAAGGGAAAATCCTTAAAACTAATATTCGCTTTAGGGCTTACGATCGTTTTCTCCAAAACGCTTAAAAGGGGTTTTCACATTTGCGATCTTATGTTTGTGTACAAAATCCTTAAAGTCTAAAAAAAGGCAGTTACTTAGACATAAAATATGTCAAATTATATGTGATGTAGATAAGTCTAATATGATGAAATTACATGAATCACAGCAATGCCCCAGCTGCAAGTTTGAAGTATTCAATGTTTGTAATTCCATTTACCACCACCATCCAGAAGATTCTGCTTTCGGGAAGAATACATGAAACTCGAAACTTGATAAGACCAGAAGTTTTTAATGACATATGTCAAACCAGCTTCTTTCGATGAAGCATGTATTTATATAAACAGTTTACTTCTGGTACAGTATTTCGTTATTGTAAAACACTGAGCTAAGTTAACGCAATGGTACTTTCTGTGAACCGAAAGATATTTTCAAACGTGAATAAGTAAACATATTTCTGTTTGGTTTGTGCACTGTCTAACATCTATCCTTGAAAATGCCAACCAGTCGATGGATGATATTTCGGACTATTTTTATAAAAACTGAAGAAAGACTTAAGTCGCACTTTCTAACAAATTTTATTAATGAACAATGAATATTGAAGTGCTTCTTACGCTACAGATAGGAGAACTTAATTTCTCTTGAACCAGGGCATCACGAATTTGTACCACTTTTGTTTGCACGTGAATCACTAAACTTTAAGGACATGTCAAAACACTGACTTCAATAATCACCAATAGATCAGTCGACATGCATGTTTTCGAAAAATCTGGAGCTTGGGAACTACGTGGTAGCGTTTGATAATGGACGACCACCTAGAAATAATAATAATAGTAATAAAAGATAAGACATTCCCAGCACGAATTTTTACGTAGCAATATGCAAAAAATATCGACATTACTACCAATACTAATTAGTAAGCTACACCAATAATGTAATAGAACTACGCAGTTCCGTTGTTTCACCACAGGTTGCAAAAAAAGTGGTACTTCGGAGAAATAGAGGGGAAATAGTAAAATTATTTCTGATGGAGTAACAATTTCTTTCACACGGATTATCTAACATGCACCTTTTCTGTATTAGTGTTATCTCCATCTTGCTAGCAAAACTTCCCATTGGCTGTAGGTAGCAAGCTCCTCCATGTTTAGTAGATCAGGTTTCACGCCATCTATCGGCGCATGCCGTAAGCTGAAATTCGGAGTCGAACATAATATTTGCAAGGATTACTTGATGTCAAAACCCGAGGAATATAACAATTATGCACTATATTGGGAGATAAAAAATACGTTTTTCGGAAATGAAGGGTTTTTTTTCCATTTGGAGAGTACAATGCTACTGAAACAATTTGCAAGTCTCGCAGTATATTTCAGACAGACGCTTATTGCAGGAGCTATTTTCTGTTTTGTCGTTTCAGTCTCTTTTCCTAATGGCTGAGAGCAAGGTGTTTCTCTGCATCTGTCTAATACAAAGCTCTATTGTTTTGTGACGTTGTTCCACTTACTTCCCACAAACACATTTATAAATGTTTCATTCGTACAAATACTTGATGTGTAATGTAGTTAGTATTATATATGCCAATCCCGTTCTTTAGTATATTAGCTTATGGACCATTCCCTAAAGCAAAGATCCCACGCTTGCTTTCAGTCTAATTTCTGTACATCATCCCACATAGGAGCAACTACCTGGAACATGACCTCTAGATATGGCCTATGTTTTTTTCTGTTCTTTATGTCGTTTTTTATGCTCGTTAACTCTCATTCTAAACGAACGTTTGGTCATTCCCTCCGCAAATTGCGCAGAAATGGCATAAACACTTGTTTCTTTAGAAATTGAGGGCTTGCCAGTGTTTATCTTCGTATAAAGGCGTCGGATAACTGATTCCCACATTGAAGTTCATCCTCTTGAGCTGATATGAAACATTCATTATGTAGGAAATGGAGCCCAGGTAGCTTAGCTGCTGGACAGAAAGATTAATTTGAAGGGTTCTGTTTTTTTCGATATAGGTGATTACAGGTATTTATAAGTACTTATTTTATTATGTGTTACAAAAATTCGTCATAGAAGACTGCAGCGTGCAAAACAAGTTCAACACATGTAGTGACCGTAGATTGGTGAGATGTAAGATGCACCTCAACACTAAACACGAACGTGGCAAACTCATAAGACAAACAAAAGGTATTGACATAACCAACCTTAAAAAACACCACAATACCTTCACGTTGGAACTGAAGAACAGATCCTCTGCTTTAGAAGGCCTAACATCGGAAGAAGTGGATATTTCTGAAGTTAACAGAAATATAACCAAAGCTCTTATGAAAACAGCAACAAAATTAGCTGGGTCTAAGAACAAGTTGCACGTGAACAAATTATCAGGAAAAACCAAAATGTTGATACAAAAAAGAAGAGAGATGAAGACAACTAAAGATGATGTGACCTCAAAAGTGGAATATATAAAGCTATGCAAGACAGTGCGAAAAAGTATCACTGAAGACGTAAGCAAATTCAACTGTGAACTAGTGAGGTAAACAATTGAAAACAACCGAAGCCTAAAGATAGCAAAGGGACATATCAGTAAGGGAAGAAAACAGATTATGGCACTGAGAAAAGCAGATGGTTTTGTAACAAGAAATAGAGGCTAAATTTTGACAAGAGTGAAAGATTTCTACTCCAAGTTATATGAAAGGGATGATACATGTACTCCAGACATCATGAAAGGTACCAGTTCCAGAGTTCTTCCAGTCCTCCCAGCAGAAGTTGCACATGCAATCAAGAACATGAAGCGGGGAAATGCTCCAGGAGAAGATGGACTTACTGTAGACATCATACAAGAAGAGAGGAGAAATAGAAACAGTAATCCTCCAAATTTTCACTCGATGCCTTAATGAAGGGGAGATTCCTGAGGATTGGAATAACGCTACAATGATCCTGCTACATAAAAAAGGTGACATTGAACATCTCGGGAACTACAGACATATCAGCCTCCTATCAGTTGTTTATAAAATCTTCACTAAAGTTCTTTCACACAGCTTGAAGGTAACACTGGACATGGTTCAACCGAGAGAACAAGCTGGATTCAGGAGTGGCTACAGCGCAATAGATCATATTAACGTACTTAGAGAACTAATTGAAATAAATAGCGAGGGAATATGAACTTCCATTGGGCATGGCTTTTATCGATTATGAAAAGGCCTTTGATTTGGTGAAACCATCAGCAGTTACAATGGCTCTAAAATCCTGTGGTATTGAAGATGCATATATTAATATTATTAATAACATCTATGAAAATGCAAGTGCAAAGATTAGGCTGTTTGCAAATACAGCACACATAAAAATTGGAAAGGGAGTGAGACAAGGTGACACCTTATTTCTCAAGCTCTTTAATGCCACATTGGAAAATGTCTTTCAATCACTGAACTGGGAAAAAAAGGGATAAAGATTGAAAGGAAATTATCTAACCCACCTTCGGTTTGCTGATGACGTAGTCATTTTTGCAAACTACCCTATCAGAGCTGCAGAGTATGATCCAGGAACTTGCTGACAAGAGTAAAGAAGTGGGATTAAAAATGAACTTTCAGAAGGCAAAAGTGATGTTCAATGCTTTTACAAGAAATGAAGATTTATCAATTGATGGAGAAAAGCTGGAGATAACAGACACGTACGTTTATCTTGGACAGCAGATATCAAGTGAGGGTCACATTGATGAAGAAATTAAACGGCATACAAAACTTGCCTGGAGAGCTTTTCGAAGAAACAGCATATTTTCAAGAGCAATATGCCATTATGTCTTAAAAGAAAAGTGTTTGATTAACGCATCCTTCCAGTGCTTACGTATGGTGCAGAGACGTGGATCTTGACTAAAAGAGACATACAAAGGCTGCAGACAACTCAAAGCAGCAAGGAGAGGTGCATGCGTGGTGTAACCGGGAGAGATAAGAAGAGGAACTCGTGAATCCGAAAAATGACAAGAGTGGAAGACATCATGATCAGAGTTAAATCCCTGAAATGGCAATGGGCTGGACATACTGCCTGGAGGACAGATCATCAATGGACAGCCGACATTTTAGAATGGATTCCAAGGGACAGAAAAAGACCCAGAAGAAGACCAAATGGGAGATGTGTGGATGAAATTCGAAAGCGTGTGGGAGTGACATGGAGGAGACTGGCACAAGAGAGACCTTTGTGGAGGAAACTTGGGGAGACCTTCATCCAGCAGTGGATTGATAATGGTTGACAATGATGATGATGATGATTTACAAGGGCTGTGGTGTATCGTGCTTCAGTGGCCAATGTGATAACGTCTAAAAATTCGCATTGTCTAGAAGGAACATCGTAGGAGACTGCAAAGGTTCTTATTCGAAAATGGAAGAAAGCAGTCATGGAATCACCGGGTCACAATCATTTGCGAAGCATCAGTTTTTGGAAGGATGTGAATTAATAGTAGACTTGCGTATAAAGGCGATTTTCTGGCAATTTGCTGAGTAAATCACTCAGATAAGGCAAATCACCATTATGTTCGAGCTTTAAAATACTACAGCTATACTAATTTTTAATAATAACAAGTGTTGAACTTCATACTTTTCAGGATCTTTTTTTTCAAATTGGGATTTTTAAATTGCTTATGTTCTTTTTTTTATTGATAAAAAATATTATAAATTAAATCGCACATATAAGTTCTTTATTTTAATCTAATAACTTCATTTTTTCCTCTAGCCTTTAATTTGGCTCGGTATTTGCAGTAACTCTTCTCCTTTAGGTATGTACGTATTAAAGATTGCTAAAACCTAGCTGGTAAATACATAGCGGTTCCGTTGCTGAGTTTAATATAACTGTATTGTTCTTTACCGTTTAAATTGGCTCGACACGTGTGTTATTTCTGCTTGAGGTATGTACGAAAGTTTGCTGAAATGTGGTTCATGTATGCTTATAACAGTATCTGAAAAATCAACTTCTATATTAAGGTCCTTTACTCTATCCAATTTTGTTCACTCTTCAGCATCATAAACGCAGTATGAATTAAGATTATCGTTATTCGCAGAACTAGCAGACAGTGGGGTCGTCATTTACGTTCTTAAAAAAGAAAATGACTATGTTACTTTCTATCGGCAAGTGTGTGTTCGAATGGCCTTGAGGAAACGAAAGTATCTGGTATTTCCCAAAACTTAGTCTTAGACATCAAAATCCATGCCACAGAATCATTTATATTTGCTGCTGCTCTTTTCGTGTTCCTGTTCCCATTCTTAGATTCATGGAACAATCGTTATCTCTGGCAACAATTTTAACACAAAGCGGTATTTAATAGCATAAAGTTACATTCCCTTCCGAAAATCATAATTTCTTGAAACAATCGCGTTAGCTGAAATTAAAGGAAATGTTTTTAGTCCGGGAAGTACTTTAACACCAGACTCACCAAGGAAGACATTTGTGATTAGATGAGTTCTTTTTAAAAGGACAGGTTTCTCCTAAATATTACGCAACACTGTTCAGGTGGTTCAGCTTGAAACATATCTTCATTAAAGAAGGCACTAAATAATAAACAATTTTGATGATCTCAATGGAAACTAGAGCTTTCAGTTTTGTGGCGAATTTTTTTCCATCTTTTTTTATTCTAATATCTGCTAAGTAATTTTGTTTACAGATGTGTCTTCCGAAGTAAGTGAGCAGAAGTCAGGAAAACAATGTTCTGCCCGAAGAACGAACTAATTCGTGGATCCTTAATTCTCATTTTCTGATTGTAATGTATGATTCTTTTATGTTTCTGTTCACAAGAGCTAAAGAAGAAATTCTGCAGTTCTGTATTCAAAATATTTATTTCTATAATGTTTAACAAAATCACGGTAATAATTCATGAGAAATTGAGTAAATAAAGTTATGAGTAAGACTGTTTCTCAAATGTTTTTTTTTTCTAGAATCATTTAAAACGACAGCAGCTGGATGCTGTCGTTTAAAATTACCCTCAACATTTGACGTATTTCACGACGTTTTGTCGTTCTTTCCGAAAAGGCTATATTTTGCATAGATCGTACATTTATCAAATGAAAAATAAAGTTTCACAAAATGCATTTTACGTTTACCCATTTTTAATAATGACTTACTCTCAACAAATAACTGTTTTAGTACCTCACGCACCTTTGAAATCCAGTACAAGAAACAAGAAGAACGCTTTTGACTACCTCTTTATTTGACTGAAACGTACACTTTCGCTTGAAGCTTGGCTTGACGAGAAGAACAAGAGAGGGCAAAACCGCACTCCCTCACCGTTTAGTCTTTGATTACAATTAACGTTGGTTTCGCATTGTTATCATGTATCAAAGTGGCTGGGCTCAATGTCTTCGACACCAGTATAAATGAGGTGAAAATGAGCGTTCCAGTCATCAAAGCCTTTGACGGCAGCTGAATAGTTTACAACATCGTGAATTACACTTTCAGCATTGGGAAACATAAAACGCAGCCCCGATGGCGCAGTGGTCCAAGCAAAGGCATCTGATCATTCGTTAGAAAGATGTCCGGGTTCAAATCCCGGTGAGGCATAGATGTTGTGTTTGTGTTAAGGCACTTGCTCTCTTCCTTCCCTGGAGGCTCTAAATTAGGGACGGGCGACGGCTTATAGCCCATTGAATTGCTCACGGTGGTCGTCGTTAAACTTCCAATAAAAAAACCCCACAAATCTATCGATAGTTGCAAAAAACTATCGATGCACTATCGATGTACTGATTTGGACAAAACCATCGATTGTACCTCCACCTCTACCTCATACTTTACAAAATAATTAAAGTAAGTGTGAGATATTTAGTATGAATCTTGTTAGTGTTTTGGTGAGTCCCATCTTTAACGACAGATGTTCCCTTGAATGAAAAATTCCGCATATACAACAGGGTGGAGGTATTTTTTTATTACAATATATGACGAAATAGATGATAATAATATGGAAATTGTAGTGAGTCCAAGAAAAATTTAAGCAGCAGATTAATGTCAAATTTAAGCAGCAGATTATGTCAAACAACTGAAGAAAACTATCATGTGAAAGATGCCAATGCGAACCGTTTACTTCCATTTCTACTGGTGGGCAGACTGGATCTCCAATGGTTTCTAACTTAACATACGACGTAAAAATGTCTCGAAACTTCCATGCTAGCTCTAAAAAAGGGTGCTACCTCTCTTGTGCACACTCCTCACTGTTTCCTTTTGCACCAAAAAAAGGCGTGGCTTTTAAAAGCAAGTCTCCTTTCCTCTTGGTCTGAAGAGAAGATATAAGGAGTGTCACCGTGGTCGTTAATCCCACCGCTTTTCGCCTGTCCACTAATGGCTTTTCGACGTGACAACCCGAGAGAGGATATTGGCGATCATTTTTAAACAAACCTAGCGTTCTCTCATTTTCTTGCAAATTGGTTGAGACTCTACTACGTACCGTTCCCTACCAAGTGCGGATTAAGCTGAAACAAAATCCCTTCTTCAGCTATTACTAAAGTTCCCAACCTTTCTTAACATCGAAAATTCGAAAATATCCATTAATAAGAGCTTCTTTAATTGGCATTATTGTATTTATTTATAGCAGAGATGTGGCTAACAAAAAAACCTTACCTAACTGCTATCACTTTGATCCTGACGTTGTAAATATTTTGAATCAAAGCGAAAGCATTGAAAATTATATCCGTTTTGAAAATCATTGAGGATCATTCGGAAATGTAAGGGATGGAGTGTGTGTGCGTGCGCTCGCCTTGAGATGCTTCTTTTGAGATCTTTCGTGTCTTAATCAAGACCGCTTCATGTCGGAAAGAATATCTGTTGTCACAAGATAAGTGTAAATAGGAGGCTTTGAAATAATGGAGAACTGGAAGCTTTGTCGTTGCAGAAAAGACGTTATTCGCGAAAGATATGGTGGTCAGGTTGTGCAAAACTACATTATTACTTATTGATAATAAGGAACAATACACCAACTGTACTAAAGTAATATAACTATACTAATGATCTGAAATTTTTTGGCGTAGAACATAAATAAAAATTTCCAAGCTCGCGCACATCAACCAGATGGTTTTTAAAGGATTTATACTGCCATGTATTCTTCTATGTGTTGGCACATTTTTATGAACCCTGATATCTCACAGTTGCAAATGCAAGTTTTATTAAATCTCATGTTAACACCTAAAATGCTGATCAGTAAACTTATTTCAGTTGGCATGTGGCGACATGACGTGTTTATGTCCCCAAAAGCTGCAAAGTTCGTCTGTCTGCAACCTGCTTGTATATATTAAAAAAATCTGGTGAGAAATTAAATAACCAATTGTGACAAAATCGGTCAAATCTTTAAATATATTTTATAAAGAGATTCTTCACAGGAAAAGTGTGGTCGATAGAAAACTTCAGATACGTATTTGAATTATTTGTGGAAAGTTATGGAAAATATTGTGTTGAGCAGTCAAATATTGTGTTGAGCAGTGTGATTGACAGAATATTGTTGTTTAACTTTATTTTGCACGATGTGTTCAGCAACGGTGTGTATTAAAATCTATTAGATATTATTTCTCGATTTCCGGTTATGCATGGAATTAAATGCGCTATATCCAGTATAGTGTTTCCGCGTTGTGTATATCTATTTACCGGGACAGCCCCCTTCTGTTCTGTTTTTTAGAAATATTGTCAATTCGTACTGACGTGAATGATTAACAACCAACATCCATCCAAATGATATACACTCTACAACACAACCATTCAGTTCCTCCTGTACCTGCAGTTTACACTAAATTTATTAAAAAGCACTTCTTCTATATTCTTAAATG
This sequence comes from Macrothele yani, assembly GCA_039090855.1. Classification (NCBI taxonomy): domain Eukaryota; kingdom Metazoa; phylum Arthropoda; class Arachnida; order Araneae; family Macrothelidae; genus Macrothele; species Macrothele yani. The sequence goes on along the minus strand of CM076999.1, from coordinate 72,132,040 downwards.
AATTGAATTTTTCATCTAAATACTAAAAGCTATGAAACCAGACTTTAAGAAACGGAACAACTTTTTTATTCCGTTTTGTGAATTTTTGAATAATCACCAAGCAAATGCCATGGCATTGTTGAACTATATATATTTTTTGTACGAGTGGTTAGAGACATTTTCTTTAACATAAATATATACCACTAGCAATAGTTTAGCCCTTAAGAGAATTCGGTTTGATGGTTTGAACTAAAAGAATTTTAATCTATCACATTAAAAAATTGGTCCATTTTTCGAAAGTAGGAGTACTAAACGACAACACTTTCAACTGAATTTTATTCAAAGATAGTGAGTGTTTATTGAATATATTTCCCAAAATTTCATAAAATATTTTATTTGCACATGGAGAAGTATGAAAAACTTTGATTGAGGTAAAAGATCTCTGATTGCTCAACAGAGGCACTCATAATATTTTGAACAAGATGAGAGACACATCGCTTTCCTATGACTGGAATTTCATTCTGAAAATGTCGGTGTGCAGGGCTCCGAATCGCGGCAAAGCGTTAAAAGAATTCGATCCTTATCTAAGAGTGGAATTCACTAGGGCACTAAGGGCACAATACAGGTTACTGTCAGTTGTCCTGGAAGATACCGACAGAGTTTAAAGGCAAAATACATCAGAGTAGTTAATGAGAATGAAAAGAAATTTTATCATTGTACTCTTAGGTAGTTGGTATTTGTCAGTGTTCCTGTTTCTTAGCAGAATCGAGAAAATTAAAATGTGTTGAAATTTTTCATCGAAGAAGAGTATTATCGTTCATCGGATAGTCCGGAAAATGTAAATATGGCATTTCATAAAAAGTTAAGCGTCAAAGCCGGAGCAGGCAGACACACTATAGGAAACATCGTCGCCAAATTGCACACCTATCAAGATCGAAACCAATATTGGAATGGTACGAGAATCTTTTGACAGAAGAGGGAAAAAGTCTATGCGACAGGCTACGCAACAGTTGTAGCGGACACGCAGATGTAGCTTTCATCGCATCATCGCAAAAAAATATCTGCATTGGCTTCCTTGCAAGATCCAGACTTAACATCCTATAACAGCGAATAACACAGGTGCAAGGCTGGCATTTACCGAGACAATGCTTAACAGAAATGAAACAACATATCGACACAGGGCACACCTGGTATTCGGATAAGGCTCACTTCCATATCGACGTCTTCGTCTACAAACAAAATTAGCCGTTTTGGGGTCCACACACCCACTGCGTCTCTTCATCCACAACGTGTGAGTGAATGGTATGCCTTGTCAAGGGCCTAAAGTAAACTAGTACCATATATATATATATACACTGAGTGGCCACTTTATTATGACCACCTTACAGTTTTAAATAATATGAGCTAAGGTTTAACGTTGTTGCCGTCCGTGGGGGCAGCTATTAGAAAAACGGAAAGCTTAGTTTTTGCGACAGTAGTAGAAGCGATTTTTGGATAACGAGATGGGTAAAAAATGCATTTTAACGGACCTTCAACGTATGATGATTGTAGGAGCTCGGGGTCATTTAGCGAGTATCACCGAAAGAACCGCATTCGTAAAATGTTCCAGAGGAGGTGTTGTTAAAGTGTTTAAAGACTGGACTCTCAGCCAAGTAACTGGGTCTCTACGTCCAACGTGCCGTAGTCATCGACTAGTGACTGCTCGGGTGGAACGGAAAGTGTGCCGACTGGTAACAGAAAACAGAAGGGCAACAGTGCAGCAAATTACAGACCATCTTAATCAAGGATCCCCTCGAATGATCAATGTACGCGCTGTTCGTCGTACACTGCATCGGATTGGATATGGCAGCCGAAGGCCTGTTCGAGAGCAATAAATTTGCTACTGTTCTATGGATTGTTTTATGAATTATGTTCTAACAAACCTATAAAATCTCACGGTCGCCCGTACGCTCACTGTACACTAGCGTGTAAAAATTAAGGACGAGACGGTTTGTCGAATATAACGTCGTGCAGAAGTGATCCACATCGACTCAAATCATACCATAAGATCCCCGAGATGTAAGAATATGGGGCAAGTGAGTAAAACCGTCCAAACAAGGAATCCCAAGGATACAAAGGCATTTCTTGAAAAGTTAGCTTCGAGCACAAAGGGAGAGAAGACAGAAACGTCCATGTGACAGACGGCGGCCAAGAAAAATCCGGTCTTTAGTAGGGGATATAATCACTCCTGACTGCGTTGCAGGATTCACAACATCTGTCCATGCTGAGAACGAGGTTGCCAAGGAGCTGTTAAGGCATCGCTGCCCTTTCCTCTTGTAGCGCCAATCGCAGCTGGCGGCTGGTGACGTGCTGCCAAGCGTCTCCCGAGAAGGTCCCACACGTGTTCGATTGGATTTAGGTCTGGGGACTTTGCGGGCCAATTCATGTGTTGAATATCTTCACTCTCCAACAGATTTGCGACAGCCACTGTACGATGAGTAGTTGCGTTGGCGTCCATGAAGAGGAGCTCAGGACCCACAGCACCTCTAAACAGACGCACGTGAGTGAGGAGAACCTCGGTACAATAGCAGACACCAGTGACTGAACCACCTTGGGAGATGTGGCGGCCAGTACGGCTACAATGCATGATACCTCCCCAAACGAGAACTCCGCCACCTCTAAACCGGTCCATTTCGATGATGTTGGAGGAGTGACTGTGTGTTCCCTGTTCTCTCCAGATGTGTATACGTCCAGATTCGCTCGTCAGACTAAATCGGCTATCATCCGCAAAGAGAACTCAACCCAATTGCTGTTGTGTCCACTTCTTGTGTTCCTGGCACCAGAGAAACCGCCGTCTCCGATGAGCAGGCGTTAATGGCACACACCGTATTGGTCGTGGTTCAATTAGACCACCTTTGTGCAGCCTCCTGGCCATGGTAAAACGCTATAACGGACGTCCAGTAGTCTGTTGCATGTGCCTTGCGATTTATCTCGATGACTGCCGTCTGTCTCTTCTCGCCTGTAGGACAATATACCGGTCGTCCACCGCCGTGGTTGCTCGAAGACGACCACTGCTAAACTCTCCGACAGCTGCTCCTGTCGTTTGAAAGGCTCTCCAAGCTCGTAAAACAATGCTGTTAACGATCCCGTAGTCCTCGTCCACACTAGTCAGTTACACTTCGACCGTCTTCCAACTTCCCAATGACGCGACCTCGGGTAAAGTAATCCATATGTCTTCTACTGGATTGCCTGTTGGTCATATCACACGGTGGCAGCAACTCGACGTCGTTCAAACCGATGTACACCGTGCAATACCTTTCACCGAACTGCTGAACGTACACCGCCCGTGTGATTTATACCCTTCCGACCCTCCCCCTGCCTACGTCATGCTGCACATATGCGCATGGCCTACCGTACCGGACCCTATTCTATCTCCTGAATGGTCTTTCGTCCCGTTCTGCCTGCTCGTTTCGCTGTTATGCTAATTTCTCCTCTTCGTCCTTAATTTTGGCACAACAGTGTATATTCCGTGCCAAAGTGATTTCTTACAAAGAAATGAATTTTGCATATCGTAGTGAAATCACCCGGATAACACATTGAAATTGGATCTCAGGGATGATTTTCTTAAGCGCATTGAAACGTAAAGAAATGGAACACCAAAATTATGGAAAATGAATCAGGATGAAATTCTTTCTTTTATAAATGCTTCTTATCTGTATCATTTAGGTTTATTGTGTGAATAATGAATGCAGTATAGCGAGGCTAGATCGAAATCTCACGGAGTAAGAAAAGTCTTTCACAAAGATGGAAAGATCAGAGTCACCACAAAGTTAACTATTTTTAATGTGAATAGTATTTAAAGGAAGATTATTTGTGCTCAGGCACTTGTAGTCAGATTTGCAAATCATCACATTTACCGATTCCCCATTTTGCTGCTAGTCAATCATGTATATTTTCCTCTGGCTTCTACTTGAAATAATCTAGAAACTTTCGGCAGCCCAACTTGTTGGTATGAACAACTTAGGGAAATCACAGTACTGGAGCATAGGCTTAGCTCTGAGATTCCCATCACCAACATAACATAGCTATAAAGAGAAATGGTATTTCACATATTAATGCTCAACTAAATCAGTTTCTCCTCTGGTTAATTGTTGTTTTGGACATTTTCTTCCACAAAATAGAGTTTCACCTTCATCGAAAACTTGGTGTTTATGGAAATCCTCTTGTTCTACAATTCCTTTAATGCTCCCATAAATTCTTTAGTTCTTTGGTAACATGCAGTTTACTTTTACTACTTTTATCAACAATACGAAAGTTAGATATTTCCTTACACCTACCTAACCACCACTTATGAGCCTAAAAATCTTCAAATACGTTTCATAAAAATTAATTCGTCCTTCTTCCAATCTTTCAGAAATTCTATTGATGTTTCACAAAGGAACTCAGTTCGCATGGAATCGCCTTTCATTTGCATATGTGCGACGAAATAAAATGTAAACCCTCCGTTTCGTCGATCAGCAAATTATTGTTTAGCACTGACGCACATTTATTTAAATTATTTTTTTCCGTGCTTCAATTACGAAATGCGAAATGCTTATTTATTGCCTTTCTCGTATTTTTTTTATAATTTAAGGTTTCGTTTGAATTGAATGAACATTTCGAGATTCCCTGAAACCCAAGCTTGCTATTTTAAGATCCACTAAAAATGTTAACCATTTATTAGCAAAAATATTCCATGACAGGGTACAATATTATTTCTTTGACATGACCTGTAAGATAACTAAATTCAGAGCATCAGAAATGTTGACGAACGAGTTAAACATCTCCTAGCCATTTGGTATAAGTTACATCTGCTAAATCTTCGTGAATAAGTGCATGTAAGTCATCGCTCTCCATATTATTAAAATTGACTTCAATATAAAATAGAGAAAACTCAAAAGTCATCCCTCTTCCCACAAAAATAAAATTAAAAGGATCTCCATAAATAAATAATAAAAATAACAAATATAAATGTTGCAGGCTTAAGAAACACGCTACCACAGGGATCTCTACATCAAAACATAAATAAAATTAAATAAAATTTTGAGCACAGAATTCTTAAATAAGTAAAAAAAATATACTCTAATAAAACACAAATATAAATATTATATACGTAGTGTGATTTTACTCAAAGGTTTTCACGGACAAAATCAAAATTGCACAATCCTTGCCTTAGCCAAAATAATCGGAAACTCCCAATACCCGCGAAAAACACCGATGAAAGGCATTCAGAGAATCGCTAAAGCTTTCACTTACTGCGAGAAAACAACTTCAGTTTATTAAGTTCTGCGTGAACTTTGTTTTCAGAAGTAGAGGAAGAATATCTGCTCCTCGGTTGCTTAACTCATTTCCTTCGAGAGGACGTAATTTGTAAAATAAATGGAACTGCTGTTGCCTTGGAATTGAAAATAATTTCTCACACTGCTGTTTCAAATATTCTTTTCTCGATAGGAGTCCCGAGCAGCACAGAGACTTTTTCTAGGGTCTGAGGGGTTTGCATTCTTAAAGATGTTCATAATGGAACTTGTGTTCTGGAAGAGAACTGAAATTCCTTACATGTTAGATAACTACATGAGTACAGTGTGTCGAATGTATTGCAGTCATGTCGAAAATTACCTGATAGAAGACATTTTAAAGAGAAAGTAAACTATTCCGTACATCCGCGGCTGGACATACATCTACAGGAATTATTTTTGCAGCGAGTGAAAACCTGCTATTTTCGAGCAAAACCAACTGAAAAAACATAGCGAAACAGAACAATGTTACGGTTTAATGAATAGTTATTTTCAGAAAAGTTATTGTCGTTTTACTTGAGTATTAGAAATTAATGGGTTGGGAATATCCCTTGAAAGAATTCACAATACACAAATACTTGAGAGGCTTACATACCATTGTCAGCATGACAACGTCAAAATTTTGTACTTTCCCATGCAGACTGTCTTCTCAAATCAAAAAAGTTACAAAGCCCTTGAACGGAATTCCAACCCCATTTCCCGGCTGTGTTGAAAGTAATATGCCCCCTTATTCCGATGTGACGTAATTTTCAAGCTTTCTACAGCAGATCTTCATTTTGTTTTTGGATTGTAATCTATACAATCATGTGTTCTGCACTTTGTTTTCCTGAGTCCATGCACTACCGTCACACACACTCTTTGTCATGTGACTATAGTGTACTCAAACGTAAATCGAGAAATTAAGTTTCGATTTCGTTTTAAGGGCTGTGTGATTTTTCAAATTTTATGAAGGCTGAGTAATAAATTTTATGAAGGCTGACTAATAAATTTTTGAAGGCTGACTAATGAATATTATGGAGGCTGATTTTTCAAATTTTATAAAAGCAACATAATATTTGTAGGTAAAATACCTTACATCCCAAATTTCTCTTATTATTTCAAAAACTTGCTACGCAGTAAAGGATATGATGAGAGATTACAAACGACAAAATCAATTAGTAAAACGTTATCAGATTATAAGATACCTGATGAGATGAACAACATCCCACCGGTAAAGGGTATCTTACGGCTATAGTTAAGGAACATAGCAGAAATGTAAAAGACGCTATACCTTCCACAGCACTTGCTAGAGAGGTATACCAGAATGGTCTGGTGCTAAATGTATAGCTTGGTATACTACGTACAAAGAATCCTCAACACGGGAGTCAATGAACATAATGGGAAGAGAAGACTCATGCAACGAGAATGTTTCACACGATATCCCCCATATATGTCGAACTTTCATATAATACCATACGAGATAGAGCGTGAGGGTGTGAATGCTGTTTAAAACGTCACACAAGGTATAATATATCGCGTGTGATAAACACGTGAATATCGTTTTGTTTGTTTGTTTAATTCTATGCATTCTGTTTGTAACGTACTTTGAGAAAGCTGTCAGTTGATAAGCGAAAGCTTGGTAATTTAGGTTAGGTTATTATTACGCCTATTAATTTAAAAAAACGGAATAAAACATTACATAAATATATATTTTTTAGTTTTCTGTTTACATTTGGAAACATAGTTGTTACTGTTACACACTGTGTCAGTCTAATATCTTTAGTTTCCCATTGTGGATGTTATTTACTGTAGAAAAATTATTTAACTGTGGAGAATGATCAAACCTAGTTTCAGCAGAGGCCAGTTCAAGAAGTGTTTTGTATTTCTGACACAATTTACGCAGAAATTTTATTACATTTACACAACTGCTCAGTAAAATTATAGCACAAAATGGCACTGGTACAGCATGTATCCCTCTTGTCTCAATGAGCCAATGTTGAATGAAAAGTAGCCTGCTTAAATTTGGTCAAAAAGATATCTAATTTTTTCAAAACGTTCTGGTAACCACGAACAATTCTAAGTTAGCAGACAAATATTTGTTGTATAAAATTAGTCAAAACGTGCAGCTAATGCTTATTCCTAAGAATTTTAAATATCTTGAAAAATTTCTGCAGTATGGCAGTTAGAATTCTTCTTTCTTTTTTTGTGATCTGCGAAGTTTTCAAACAGTTTAGATTTTGCTCTGATGTTGTCGAGTTAGGATTTTATTTACAAGAACCACTACCTCCAAAACTGTACCTGAGATTTACCCATTTTAGTTTATCATGTGTTTATTAACAAAATTTATATTTTAACCATAGTGTGGAAGTACGTTTTCGTAGAAAACAGTGTCTTCCGGAAGTCGTCCGTACGGGTAATATTTCGAAAGAGCAATGCACATTTTTGTTACTTTTAAATACATGCTGATATTAGTTATATATTTGAAAGAAACATAAATATAAGAAATTCCTCATTATTCCTGTTTGACTAATAAACAGGTTTCATGTTCAAAAATAAAATGTGATAAAAATTTCTACCCTAGTAATAGTCATTGACAGCACATCTTGGGTACCCTCAGTTGGGTACCAGAGGCGGATTTAAACACCACAGCGCCCAGTGCAAAGAAAAATGAGACGCCCCCAAGTACAGTAAACATATTTTAACATGAAAAAATACCAGTCTTTCAATTTCAATTTCAAATTTAAATTATGTATAGAATTTTTAATTGCAAAAATGATCAGCATATTCTCAAGAGCAGCTATCTGTAATTTTTAGCTCATACCACTTAAAATTAGGCATAAAAGACTTTTTAATATCGCTTTCTCGCAAGTTTAATTGGAAATCTTTTAAACTTAATTTCACTCTTAATTTTTACATTTATAAATGAAATTGCTTGATTTTTACAAACATACAAATACCTGCAAAATTTGCATTTAAATATTTAACCTAAGCAATAAAATCTTAAAGATATTTTTAATTATAGTGCTGCTACCGATGTTTATTTTAAATTATGTTTATTGTCCTCTCTCTCTGTGGTTAATCAAAGTCCCCAGACCCTTATTGTCGCTGCTGCGTGCCTTGTTCTATTGGATGACGCCAACCTCGTGTTATGGTGAGATACGCATGACTGGTCTGACGCGCAATAAGGCGGTTTGACCATTTCGCTTCTCGCAGCCAGGCGATGCGGCGCCTCTCGACTCCTCCAAATTCTTGAATGGCTTTCGAACTTTTCTCCGAGGCCTACTTCACTTGCAAACGATGCAACCAATGCAACAGCACGAGCCAGAATGGCAAGCACGCCTTCAATGCACTGGCTAAGACCCTCTTTGCTTGCGTCACATGCTCTGCGGTGCGTGATACTTGAATCATTTGCATGTCTCACGATGTGAAACCTACCCACCGAGTTTCATTCTGGTCGGCTGCTTTCTTCTGGGTGTAACTATTTTTGACGTGTATACTTGTTTCAGTAAAATATAAGAAAAATTAAATATATATATATTCTTCAAGTTGTCTTTCCAAGTCCTAAAAGTCCAAACTAGCTATAAAACGAGGCCTCGGCCCCGTGAAGTGAGAAAAGTGTAAGTGTCTTCATAATAATCTGTGTCACCAGGAGGAGATGAGAAGTGCTAAGCTAAGACCACCTAACATTCAAATCATTGTTTTGGGTAAATTATGTGCCAAGTTACATAGGGGTTTCGATGCATGGCGAGTAGACATGGGCAAAGGAAATTTTTGTAAGATTCGATTCGAGTCTCTAGAATATTCGTTCGGACCGATTCGTTTGTCGTATGATTCTTCCGTTTAAGAGAACGATATGTGTCTCGAATCAATTCTTAGTCGGATACTTTGGTTCGTTTAGGTCAGTGATTATTCCGGTTTAGGGAACGATATGTGTTCTTCAAAACGATTCTGAGTCAGATTCTTTTCGTTCATACACTGTTTCCGGTTTCGTGGACGAATTTTAAGCTTACATTTGGTAATGCCTAATGCCTAAATTTGTTAATTCTTATTCTTAGGGAATTTTTTTCTCTGCTTTCTTTCAATGTCGTTTGAAATGCTTTCTTAAATTATAGCATTTATACACTTCTGAATAAGGTAAGATTTTTTTACTAAAACATGAATCTCATTAAGATAGTATGGTGAAATTTCGGTGTCCTGTAAAGAGTAGTTCCAAAGTAATTGTCTTTGAATATTCCTGACTGATTCCTTCACGAAATCGGCTGTTTGCGGAATCGATTCTTTTCCGGAAGACTAGTTCACCAACAATTCAGTTTGCTGATTCGTTCTTTTCGAACGAAACGTAAGCGTACGACATGTTTCTAAAGGCGGGTATTCATTATTTTGAAGCAGTCGGATTAGGATCGAAACCTGGACTAAAGAAATGACAGCGCATTATTTCAGTAATCACTAATTAACTAGCAGGACATTATAGCACAGAAATTCGTTCTTGGAAACGGACGAAGAACTGTGCGTATAAAATTGACAATGCGGATGAATTTGCCCTTTGTGTTAAGGAAGCAAATGAAGCGGTTGGAAAGCGAAAAGTAATGAAGTAGCTAAACATATGTTTCTTGCGATCGCATCATTTGAAATGCGAAAACATGCTTTCACTTGCTTTCCACAAAGAATAGTAAAATTACCCGTGCAGTGTCAATACATATACATGACTTTAAGGAAATAAGCGCTGTTGTAACGGCCTTTTCAAAATTACACTTTAAAGCTTGTTTTACTCCATATAAATCTTTCATTTCAGTGACGGTAATATACATGGGGATAAGTTTTCGCAAAGCAGAAGGTGAATATTTAGTTTGCGCGTGGACAGAACGAAAGCAAACAACAGGTGCAACGCATAAAATGTGAAAAAATCAATTTATTTTGCGTAGTACCAGCAGGATCTATAGGAATATCAAAGCAAATAAGTCGCTGTTTCTGCACGACGTGGGAATTCAGAGTCACGTTTATTATAAGTGTAGAGGTGAGACATAGACTTTCGTGCTAAGTCCCGCCTTCTTTCCGATAAGCGTCCGTGAGTTAATTTAACAACTTCCCCCTACAGCAAATAATCTGAGGTTCTCACTTTCGTAATTTATTAATAATAAATTTATCATCCAGGACCCTCTTCCTCCGCCTTTTTGTGTAATTATGCGCAAATCAAAGAAGGGAGAGCATTGCTACTGTAAGGCACTTCATCAACTTCAATAAATACCTCGTGAATAAGAAAGATAATAAATTTAATGAATCAAAGTACTACTGAGAGTCTGGTTCCGGTGATAATGTCCACGTAAACGAATTTGTGTCGCATGCGTCGTCCGTGACGAGCTGTTCAATCTAAAATCCGTTGCCCTAACGTCACTCTAATATCCGAGTCGTTGACTCCACGTGTCCCTCGAAACACTCTGTTTCACGCTAAAAACCAGGAACTGCGTTCCTCGGAGCATAAAATCTCCACCATCTATCCGTCTTTCAGACAATCGTTGTAAATGCTTTTCACTTTCTCCCGAAGCCTCCAGCTTCACGCAAATAACAGGAACTGCGTTCCTTGGAGCATAGACGCCGCACATCTACCCGCAGTCTAAGCGCCCCTCGCAATCCACCTTCTCTCTCCGAAGCTATCTCTTATCCCCCTCGCTCCAGAAGACCCCTCCCTTCTTTTTTCGGCCCCCCTCTACTACGAGGAGCTGACCTACTACAATGCGCTGAACTTGTCACGTCCTGGAGCGAACCTGACCTTTGTCCGCAGGCCCACTTTCCTGGAATCCGCACCCCAGCCGCTCCTGCTTATCGGAAATCACTCGCCCCCGCTTATTGTCTCCGTGTCCGACGACAGCATACTTCACATTCCTTCTAACGGACTTCTGCACGTGTAAACCAGACTCTATACAAACAGAACCAAACATACAACAATACTGACATTATTTTACACAAAGGACGTTTTCAGTCTTCCCAGACAGGCTGGCGCCCTTCTAACCTTGGGCATTGTATATGCACACAGTTAATTTAATAAAGTTATTTCCTTGTTTTTATGTACATAAATTAGCACTAGATCATATCTTAATTGATATGCATCTCCTTATTACTTTTCGCCCTTACACTCAGTATTCAAGATCTGTGGTCATTAAGCGAAATAATCGTATTTAATACCTGTTTTGAATCAGAATATGCAGTACGAAAACGTTAACATGACTGAGGAACGTCAGGATAATGCAACTATGGTATTTACCACTTAAGAATGCCTTAGCTCAATAGTATTTATTACAGCACGTGATACATTTGTATCCTAGAAATAAATTTAATTTTGAACATGCAATAATAGTTACTTCTTGTATACAAAATAAAAAATATATGTCTTACATGCAATGTTTAATTAAGCAAGCAAAATTAATTTCCGAGAGAGTTATATACAACCTGCAAGAAATTTATGATAAACAAATTTTCGGTGAAAAAAAATGCTAGATTCCGTTATGTGTGCGGCTTTGTAATTTGCAAGAATAAAATGTTCCTTTCAGTGTTCTTATTTTGCTGTAAAATACGCATATTCTGCAAAAAAAAAAAAAAAAAAAAAAAAAAAACACTCCCACACAGAAGGAGTCATCCAAATGAGATGAAAACTGGTATGTACAATGCACGTGTACAAGACAGGAAATGATTGCAATTCCAGATTCCTGACCAGTTGGGCCATTTATTTGGATAAACCAGCTACACCAGTGGAACAAGTCATTACGTTGTACCGCAACTTTAACTAGGTAACAAATGGCTCCCCAGCGTAGCGTAAACGCTGCCAGTTTGCTGACACTCTCCTCAGTTGTGGTAAGGCAGATAGTGTTCAAACTGCTGCTCAGCTCGCCGACATTCCGGGATGGCCGTAGGTGCCGTCCCATCTTGTCACAAACATGTTCGATTGGTGAGAGTTCGCGAGTTAAGAATAGCTATGAAAGGTTGTCGACAATACGGAACCAGGGAAGGGAGAACCGTGTTGTGTGTGGCCGGACATTATCTTGTTAAAAATGTGGTTCGGAGTTGCTGCGACAGGAATGGCAGCACAACAGGTCTTAGAATTCCGTCGACTTACCGTTCAGCATGTGGCGTTGGTACCGAAGACTAGCAAAGTGTCCGGATATAGTAGGAAATAGCCTCCCTGACATTCACTCCATTTGTGGGAGCTATGTGCCTTTCGAAAGTTAAGGCTGGATCCGTGAGTTGGTCGGCTCCTGTCTAAGTGCTTGTCAATGATTCTTGGTTGAATCTGTGACTCATCACCGAAGACAACACAACTCCACCGGACAATATCGTATGTTGCTCAGGGCCGACACCATTTCAACCGGTGCTGGCCATTCTCGCTGGACAATAATAGGCAACGGAGTGACTTCATCGAATGTAGTCTCCGTGACGCAGTTTGTCCGACAACGGTCCAGTCCGGATGTCCACTCCCGTATCTGTAGAGGCAGCAGCGTGGCCACGGATGGTTGAGAACGTCAAATTTGGTCCTGTTTTCCCGAGTCTCCCAATCTCTGAAACCTCGTTTTCTATTCCTGACCTCGGCTTTACACTGCGCTTGTGCTGCTGGAATGGACCGTCCTCAATCCATTGGTGATAACACCGTCCTATCGCCGCGTCGCTCCGATCCGAATGCCTGGCGATACGGCAAATGTAACAACCTACTTCTCTCAACCCAATTATACGTCCTCTCTCAAACTCGATCAACGGGATTCTCAAAGTCTGTGGAAGTTTATGCAGACAAAATCCGCTGTTAAAATTGTCTATCAGAGCGGGCTTTGCTTTTTTGTGTACTCTCTTGAATGCGAGATCCCCAGGCGCTAAACGGGCAGCTTTTTAGTCGTTTGCATATTTGGTCCTGAGGTTCTTGGATGCAGAGGTTCATAAGGACCTAAATAATTTCTTGGGTGTTTTCTTTTACTTTTTGCAAACAGTATGTGTTTAAAGTGAAAAAAAATACAAATTGCTTTAGCACAAAAAAACAAACAAAAACAATTGTATAATATCTGGAAACGTACAGTGGAAAATATATATAAGCCGCTCTAGATGTCATAGCAAAAATTACATTCTAGTATACTATCGCATACAATACATAAATAGAGAACACTACGCTGAAGTGCAAAAAGTCGTGGGATATCTGCATGCAAACTTTTAACTGGCACTGCCCTTTACGTTGCACAGTTGAAGTCATCTGGTCCTCGTAAATATGTCATTAAGCGGTTGCCGTTTTGTTGCTGTGATGAGTGACCATTTGCTGCTCTTGTTCGACTTCATGTACGCCAACGATGATAGGAGTTTCCAGACGTACAATACACCATGTCATCGGGTTCGTGACTTCTAAAACTGATTCTAGGAGCATTGTTGATAGTTTAGACGGATGGTAAGGCCACCACGTTCACCCGACATTAACCCAATAGGTCATTTATAGGACGTGGTGGAAATGTCCATTCGCACCCAAGATTCTGCATCTACAAGAACAAGTGAACTATGTGCGGCTGTTCAGACGACATGGTTCAACAACTCTCGAAAAGTCGTTCCGGCCACTTGTGGAATGGGGGCAACGTCGAGGTGCTGCACTTCGCCTGGACAGAGGAGGTTCTACACTATGCTAGATATGTATCCCATGATTTTGGCTCTTAAGTGCACACGTAATTTTAAATGTTGATTTAAAATGAAAGAATATTTTCAAGTTATAACAACACTGGACTTCCTTTTGCGAAAAATAAATGAACATTATAATTTTTATACCGCCTAACACAAACCAACTACAACAGCAGATCATTGTGACAGTGAAGAAAATTTTATAATCATGAAAACTGCTTCTGGTTTGTCTGAATACTCTACGACTTGCGCTGTAAGATATTTTTATTTTCTCCACACGTAAAGAAATCTCTATTATATGTGATAAAATAATAGATTTTGAAGGGTGAAGGTAGTAAACATTTTTAATACTTTCTTTTTCAAAAGATTGTAAATACATTTCTGATTTGGCAATGAAACAGGGTAAATGTTAATTGTTTTAGTGTGACAACTTAAAAAGGTAAATTATCCTAATAAATGGTTCCTGTCAGAATCCCTACTGTAATATCTCCAAAGAACTAGAAGTACAGTATTTTTCAATATTTTTGGATAAAATAAATCATTCATTTTCCTTAGTGAAATGTATCTTGCTTTCAGGCCAATCGTTCGCATATTTTCGCATCAGAAATCAATATCAATTTTAAATTTGTTCTTCAGGTATTGCAACGAAACGCAATTGTCAATTTTGAAAAAAAATTTTGATTTCACTACTGACTTTTGCTATAATCCATTTTTTTAAAAACAGTTGCACACTGAATAGGTATTAAGAATTAGTGGTTTGCTAAATGTCTTAAAGAATTCCGTTTGCAAAAAAAAAAATTCATGACAAAAATCTCTATCACTTAACATAAATATCTTAAATTTACTTTCCTTATTCACTGTTCTATTAACTTCGCTTGCCGATATATTCCTAAAGCTTGCATGCAACGTTTTTTTTAAATCTGTCATTAAGCATTAGCATTATGAAAAATATGTAAGCTGTGAATCAATACATTCTATCATTTCAAAAAGTGTTCAGGAGTGTTGCTTGAATAACTCTAAATAATAGGTTTTTCGGAGTAGATTTAGCTTTTCTTAAAATACAAAACCCGATGCTGTGCACAAATCAAATTTCCTCATTTCTTATCTCTTTCATGATGAAAGCTAGGATTTTCCTCAGAATACGTAATGTTATCAATACACTTATAAGAAAGTAATTCTGGGAATAAGTAGCGTTTTAACAATCAGTCAGCAATAAATGAAGATTTTCGCAAGGAAAAAAAGAGCAAATAACACTAGCAAATAACAAAAAATATCATGTGTATTGCATGGAAACATAATTAGAAAACACAGGAAAATTACGTTAATCCAATAAACAATTACTTCTGCCTACCTTAAACCAAAAGTAGATATTTCACCTCGTAGGAGAAGGACTAAAATGAAAAGAAATTATGTAAAACGTCAAAACACCTGCTTTTATTTAAAACATGGATAATCCTTAGATTTTGATTATGTACAGTTTCAAAACATGAATTAATGGAAAAAATACAATTACACAATATGTGACAAAGAAAATGTTTAATTTTCACACATCTGTCGGTAAAGTTTCGTGTAAAGATAAAATTTAGAAATGTTTAATCATACTTCAAGGTAACAAAAGTAAATGAAGATTTAATTCTTCACATATGCGAACAAGCAGTCGTCAGTCCCTTGTTTAGAGTCAGTGGTTCCATGGAAGTGAGAAAACCAGTGCCGTGAGACAAACACAACACCTGTGCTTCACCGGGATTTCAACAAGGACACATCTCGGATGAAAAGTGAGAAACCAGCTCTTAGAGCACTGAGCCATATGGGCGGCCGTACGATATTGTTATGTTCATTTTATAACGTCTGTGGTCATGATGTTGAAGTAAAGTGCTGCAGTCAAATAAAAATTCTCTAAGTTTTAGACTACAGAAAAACACATGAAACATGCAATAATGCTTTTAATCACTCATTCCAGATAGTATATTCAGAAAAACGTAAAATGGAACGCTAAAAAACTTCGTTGTTTATTAAATATTAGGCAGTAATATAGACAACGATCAGATTTTAAAAAATTGAGTAGTCATTGAAATCGGCAACTGTGGCTTTCAAAGAAACATGTGAAATGTAAAGTTCCGCTTTGTATTTTAAGGAAAAGTTGACCTCAATATGTTGCAGCATGCAAATATTTGAGGTTGGGTTGTCCAATCTAAATAAAGAATATCGGTTGAATTTTAAATAAAGTACACATGGCTGTATTTGACACTGTACACGAAGAAGAAAGAGTAAATAAAAAGAAAGCGAATTTTTTTAATTAAAACGGCTAAGCAAATGACCGTAATAGTAGGTTCTTCTCTGCCTTCATAACGTATAAACATAATCATTGGGGAGCACAGGTATTTTTTTTATGTTGGCTCTGTATTCTAACATAATATTTGAAATGCAGCTCTCCTACGAAATCTATTTCTCCTTACCGAGCTTTTACTTTTCGGTACCATCTGAAAGAGAACATTGTCGTGTTATTTAATTTTATTAAATGGTGTAATTAGATCGGACAAAGCATGTTTCCAAATGTGATGTTTCCTCCCTTGTGGAAGAGTTTTTACTTGCAAGGGCTTTTTATTAGTTAGTAATCGTATTGGCTTATCATTTGAAGTGATGACAATATGCTGTGTGATTACAATATGATTTTGAAGTGATGACAATATGCTGTGTTTCATAAATACATGTCTATTGGATTATAAAATCTCACAAGAAGAAGCGATTGGCTCAATTAGGGAAAAATCTGTATTAGCAAATTATTAAAATACGTTGCGGCTTCAAAATATTTCTTTATTCTCCTTATAATTGGTTTAACCAAAGAAGTACAGAAAAGAACTGAAGGATCGTGAAATCGGGCAGAATAGATGGATTCATGATAAATATAACAATCTTAAATTGGCAATATTCTACAAATGTTTCTAGAACTGATCATTAATGGTCAGCTTGAATACTTGATAGGATACCAACGAGTAAGAAGAGAGAAATCAGAAAACCGATGTGGTGCATATGTGAATGAAATCTGAAAGCATGAGGAGCGACATAAATGAGAACTCCAGAAGGTAGAGTGTTATTGAACACACTCGGGGGAGCTCCATCCGATAAGCGATTCAGAAAAGCTTATGAAGATAACAGCTATTTTGATGATTATGAAGTTGATGACGATTGGGACAGGTATTCGATATTACCTTAAATATACTGCAATTGAATATTTTTCTTGTTTCAAATGTTCTCTCTTCTCAAATAAATTTTCTAGGAAATAACAAGTTCTGAATTTCTGTAGTACAGCTACTGTAATTACATTTCGTGTATTACTTTCCTTATATGTTTTGCTAAAACCGTTTATTATTTGACATTACTCTAATGCAGTATTTCAATTTTGTATACTTTAGATAATATACCTGTTTAACTGAGTTGGTACAAATTTATCAGTTTTATATTTTCAAAAAAATTTGTAAATACCTAACTTCAAGAGCAGTTTTGCTTAATTGCATTAACAGACAGTAGACAAATTTCGCATTTCATTAGGCAATGTAAATGAGAGCCTGCACGTTACCTGGGAAGTATCTCAATGCAATGAAACTCTAGAGATGGCTTGTTATTCTCGCGGGAAAAGGAAGTTATGTGTTTCTTGCTTGATGACGGCGTGTGAATGATTCGTTCAACACTTGTTGACTTCGATATCGCAGAGATGTCGTGTACGTGTTAAAGAAATATGCAGAAAAGCAACCGTTGCTATTCGCAAAAGAGGGTGCACAGCAAAGACATTTACAATGCCAGAAAGTTTTAGTACCTGACATTTATTTTATTTGCATTGTGTATACACACCAAGCAACCCAAATTTAACAGGGATGTTAGGGATGCCATGAAACACATAACAGTTCAAGATTTTCCTTGTATCTTGTGGGGGTGGCTAGAGCTATTTTGATTATTTCGCGTGTCAAAAGTTATACCTGTTTTATTTTCGAATAATATTTTCTGAAACTAATTGGAGCATGAACAGCTTCCAGCGCCATCTATCAAAAATACGTTCACGAAAGGAGTCCCTGTTATTAAATAGAAAAGGTGGATTTTCCTTGAAACAAAACCGAAATCTTTAGGAACATCAATGAAGTTTTGATATATGAGTAGATGGTTTATACAGTGAAGACATCACATATTTTGTGACACTTTGGTTACGGGCTTATGGAATTGTACTTACACAGTCTTACGTTGTAATGTTATAGGTTTGCGTCAGATAGACAGATTATGTGCAATGGCCGGATGTACAAGACGAAACGTCGGGAGTCGAATTTTCTTAACGTACCATAAATGTAATGGTGATGTATACCAACTGTTTAATTGTTAGGAGAGCTTTTATTGCAGGAATTTAAATAGAAATCTCCTCGTAGCAACTAATATCACGCCTTTTCCATAAAAAAAAAATGAGAAGAAATATAAATTTAAGGAAAGCGAAATTAAATTCATGTTGCCATATTTATGCATTGCTTTATTCAAAATGTACTCACGAACAATGAAATTTGCCAACCTAGAAGAAAACAAGCTACAACCGCGAAACTTTGAAAATAGCTAAGAGTGCATGGTGGTATGCAAATGATCCACTTTTGGTACGATTGCACGTGACCGCACACACTGTGCTAGCCGTTCAAGAAAGAACAGGCAGCTTTATAAACCGGCGTGTAGTCGATGCCCCATGAAAGCGAAAAGCACCGGTCGACGCAAGCAAGAGTATAGAGTGACAAGAATGCCCGGTAGACTCCAGAACCGTCTATTCTACCCCTTACGGACTTTGAGAGAGGCATGATCATCGGGATGAAAACCACAGGGTGGTCGGCGTGCAGTATAGCCCGTCCACGTGTATCGTTCTGATCATACCTACCGACTGTGTAGGAAGCGATGTACACATGACGCCACTGCCACTTTGCGGAGCGGATCCGGATGAACCAGGAGGACAACAGGTACAAAGGATCGACGAATCGCGCTGCAAGAGCGATTGGATCTCACGGGGACCCTGTCCGCTATACAGGCAGATGTAGCGGCTCTTGTGTGCTCACGAACCATTTCCCGTCGACTCGTGGAAGAACATGTGCTATGCCAGCACCCTTTACGTGAGCTGTTATTAACAAAGGAACATTACCATCTCCGTGTGTAGTGGTGCCAGGCCAGAACAACGTGTAACGCCACATACTGGGAACGTGTGGTGTTTAGTGAGAGTGCCGCTTCTTTTTGGGGACATATGACCAACGTGTCTGGGTGTGGAGCTTTCCGGGTCAACGTAACAATCCCAATCTTGCTATGGAGCGTCACACCTCCCCCACTGGAGGCATTATGGTCTGGGAAGACATAGTCTACGACAGCCAATAAGCTCTAGTCATCATCATCATCATCATTGTCAACCATTATCAATCCACTGCTGGACGAAGGTCTCCCCAAGTTTCCTCCACAACGGTCTGTCTTGTGCCAGTCTCCTCCATGTCACCATTGCATACTTTCGAATTTCATCCACCCATCTCCCATGTGGTCTTCTTCTGGGTCTTTTCCTGTCCCTTGGAATCCAATCTAAAATTTCGGCTGTCCATCGATGATCTGTCCTTCTGGCAGTATGTCCAGCCCATTGCCATTTCAGGGATTTAACTCTGATCATGATGTCTTCCAAGCTTTAGTAGTGGTACGTAAATCATTAACGGAACAGCGTTATGTAGATGAGATCTTACGGACCCATCTGCTCCCATTCCTGGCCGGGATCCCAGGGGCGCTATACCAGAAGGACAATTACCGCCCGCGCACGACTCGGGTTGCCCATGACTGCCTACGTCATGTCCAGACTTTTTCATGGCCTGCCCGCTCCCCGGACATGTCCCCTACCTAGCATGTGTATGAACAGTTGAAACGCCAGCTGCTGCAGTGCCGCGGTATCCGGGATTTGGAGCACACCATCCGACACGTGTGGTACAGTCTTCCGCAGGACACATTGAGGCGCCTGTTCGCCTCCATGCCGGACCGTGTTGCAGCATGTATCACCACACGAGGCGCTACGACGGAATATTGAAGATGACCGGACTGCGTGCCACATATCCCTCTGTAACTGTTCTGCAGCTCTGGTTTTGCCATCATGTGTATAATTCATCTGCATAATCACGTCCATAAAATTTCAGTTCAATCCGATGCTTCCTTCTTGGTGGGCAAATTTTATTGTCCGTGAGTGCATAC
Organism: Macrothele yani; assembly: GCA_039090855.1. NCBI lineage: Eukaryota > Metazoa > Arthropoda > Arachnida > Araneae > Macrothelidae > Macrothele > Macrothele yani. The sequence continues at coordinate 72,111,905 of CM076999.1, read as the reverse complement.
ATGTGTTCAAAGGGAGCTAATTAATTTCTTCAAAGGAACGCTTTATAACAGGATATCAATTTTATTTCTACCTGCTAGGGTATGAAATAACCTTGTTTCGAATATCTAATTATAAATGAATATCTTACCTCTGAGGATCACTCCGAAAAATAACAAGCGACAAGGATGAGATTATTAAACCATTTAGAAGCACATAAAAATAAATATACGAGAATGCATTCCCACATAAACATTTACACTACAAGATCAGGAACTTCTTATTCACTTCTAAATTACGTATCTATCTCTCTAAATTTGCACATCGTCTCCTCTCTACTCGAGGCTCAACCAGAATGAAAACTGTTATTGTACCGCGGTTGCGGGTCTTACGTCAGCTACTATTCACAAAATATCGACAGCAGCTGGTCTGCCTCAGTTAAGTTCAAACATCCTCGTGCCCAAACGGACAAATGGTTAGTGTCCATTTCTAATTACAAATCCAGTTCCAATGGATATAAGTCACTCACATACAGAAGATAATTTTCAATTTCCGACATTTCTTTGGGGTCATATTTACGTTTCCCTTGAGTTCTCTATATAATATAGCTATGTGGGATTAACGTAATAAGGTATACCTTGACATAGGAAGAAAACACTGAGTATCAAATTTATAGTCCGAATGTAGTGTTTTTGTCATATGAGTGTTCACCATTAAGGTACAATGTTCCAGGATAAAGAAATTTTGGTAATATTAGTATGTATTTCAAATGCTCTTTGTCCCATTAATTATAATCGATTAAATGTACATACTTTCATGAAATAACGTTTTTCATAGACGTGCTTTTACGATGTAAATTTAAAGCATGGACATTACCAGACAAACCATTTACTGTGATGTGGAAGGAATGTGCGATAACTTAATTTTATGATGTGGGTATTTATTAAATTACTACTGTAAACTTCGCATAAAAAAACTTGTTTTTATTATAAATTTACTTTTATAAACCGCAGTAGTTCAAAAAGTAGAAAAACAGCAATAATATATCGAATTATTAATTTACAAGTTTGAAATTCACGGGGAAAACATTACAAGGAATTAAAAGAAAATTCCTCAATGAATATTCAAGTGGTGAGACTTTCTAAGTACAACTTGATATATGTTGAAAACAAAACACTACTGTGAATTTAAGAGGTGGTGGAAAAATAACTAAAGATTAATGCGGCGATTCTAAAGATCATGGTTGACAGTTATAGTTACTTAAGAAAACACAAAGGTACTTAATAATACTTTATTTACAGTAAATAAAAAAAAACGAAAGAAACCGCGATTTTTTTAAACAACGTAACGAAATTTCATGATTTTAGCCTAAATAATTTCAAACAATGGAAAATATCGAAAGCAAATGTATGTATCGAAGCTCGTTTTAGAACGAAGTGTGCGGTTCAAAGTAAGGTATAAATAGAAATGCAAGCTTTGAACCCCTAGTATCAAAACTGTGTGGTACAGACGTTTGCGAATGTGTGAAGCTATTCATCGCCCCAAAACAACATTTGCACCAAGAGAATAGTTTTAAACCACATATATATACACAGATGAGTAACTACATCATTACCACCTACCCGATATGCTGCAAGACCACATTTAGCACACAGCACCACTGCCACTGGGCGAGGCATCGATTCGATCTGGTGGCGATAGGTATTCTGGGGTATCTGGAACCATACTGTCAACAGCAGGTCTTGCAGTTCCAGTACATTTTGGGGTGGTGGTGATTAAGCGCGAACCCGCTTTTCCAAATCAAACCGAATATGTTCGATTGGGTTCACGTCAGATGAATTTGTAGGCCTTGACATTAAGAGAAAGTCACCAGCATGTTCCTCGAACCATTCCTTGACGATTCTGGCAGTGTGGCATGCCGCATTATGCTGTTTGTAATGGCCATTACCTGCAGGGCCACAGTTGCCATCTATGGGTTCGCAACGATTTTAAGATACTTGGCCGATGTCAGGGACGGTGTTATTGGGATAATGGGACGTAAAGTGTCCCAACAAATAATCGCCAACAGCATAACAACGCTTCCGCTGGCCTGTTTCCCCCCAACAGTGCATGCAGTTGTCATAGCGTCCGTTGGTCATCGCCGTATCCTCGCTCGGCCGCCTACGTGATACACCAGGAATCTTGATTCGTCAGACCAGGCCACTTGCTTCCAATCATCCACGGCCCAATCTCGATAACTTGATGGCGATGACCGTCAGAGTATGTGGACCGGCCTGGGTCTTCGGATATGCAGGACCATGCTCATAAGGCTGCGATAAACTGTGCGCTGTGACACATTGCCCCTGATCACCGTTGTTGTAGCTGCGGGTGATTGAATTCGCATGCACGGAGAGTATTGATTTTCTCCATTTGCTACCATGTTCGTTTCTATTATATTGCTGGCCCCGTACAATCGAACGACAAATGCCGAATAACATTTATGTGCATACCTCAGCAAAATAATCTTTTAAAGCACCCAGGTAAATATATTTCCCCTAGTTCAGAGCTGCATGTCTCTTGTTAATTGACTTTGGTTTCCATAAGGGACCTTTAAGTCAATAATTTTCGTATTTTTTGGAAATTATTCTTCCGGGTGAACAAACTATCACAGCTGAATGGTCCTCTCCTCGCAGGTCTTTTCGCATTTTTCACGTTACTTCTACATGCCGTCGTTGTTTTTCTATTCCTTTCGGAACCACTTCTTGAAACAACCTCGGTACATACCGTGCTAAAAGACAAGTCACGAACTGAGAAATTATGGCTTATTGGAACTTGTGATAGAGTTATTAATTCTTTTTTCGGCTTGTAACGCCAGATACAGAAGATACAAGATACAGAGACTCTAGTCGGAGAGTTCAATTACTCAATGCTACACTGATTCAAGTTGATCATTTTCACAAACTGTGTGATGCATATGTTACAGATTTACTGATGCCCACACGGTTCAAGAAAAATGATTGCGTCTCTGTATTAAAAAAAATGTTACCTAATATTGTTCTCTAAAATCATAGCCGTTTAATAAATCAGTCAGATGTTACATTTTATTCAGACTGTGCACTAAAATCTATATGTCGATAAAATTATTGACTTATTGAGTACATAAATTTATCTCCCAGATCATATTTATCAGATATCTGAGTGTAATTCTTCGGTTATTTTTCTACTTCTCAGTCAAGGCCCCTGTTATGTGGGCCACAGATCAAAATAATTCGTTCCATTCAGAAAACAGAGTATTTGTAGGAGATGCCGTGTGCCCCTAATATGGTGAACACTGCCAGATACTACATCTACAGTCAACTCACCGGGGTGTAATTTATCCATACTTTTTAAAATGGAATATGTTATTCTGTTTTTGTTTCCTCTACATAAAAGTTTATTTCACAAAACTTAACTTTATAATTTTTAAGCACCCCCCCCCCCCGAGTATCTATAAGTAGGCATGTTATGCATTGATTTAATCTCACTTTCCAGTATTTTATCGGAAAAATATATTTCATTTGCATACAATCTGTGTGTTCTGGAAATTAAATGAGGTGACATCTTCATCTTTTTGGATAAGACTCTCACAAGTCCCATTTGTGTAAATAATACTTGTAGTGTCCAGCCTGAGAACATATAATCAGGAAATTTTGGTCTGGTTCCACAGGTTCCTTTGTTGTGGCTGAAACACTATCATTTCCTGCGTTTCTAACAATTATACTCCAATACCAATATTTCTTACATAGTATAGGTTGGTGTCACATGTTGGTTCGTTTAAGTGTAAGGAAGTTCTAACCGTCGACCGTCAAGACTAAAATCATGCCATGATTCGAACGTCTATTTGTTTCTTACAGCCGTTATTACAAAAATCATCCTTTAATGTACTGAAAAATGTCCTCAAAATGAAATTTTAATTAATTAATATTTGTTGCAAGACGCGTAACGGTAACATAATTATTGATTATCTCAGTTCATCAGTGATCCAGATTGGACTCTAGTATCTCAGTGTGTGAGCTGCTTGAGTTTGCGTATAGACTCACAGCACATCGTTTATGCACCCCCTGCAGACATTAATTGAAGGCTTCTTTCTTTAGGATGGATGGCGGCATCATGGTGAACCATCTTTTAGAATGGGCAATGTTGCATAACGGGTATCGGAGCCCCGTATAGGAATTTCTGTACATGTTCCACTTTTCTCACCCCGCTGATTGACTAATGTGTTGGTCAAAGGGAACAACTCCCTGTTAAGCTGATTGTGACATCAAGGGACCCTAACTTCAGATTTCCCCTGCATTCTGACAAGTCTATCGCGCCCATCTTGTTCACATTTTTTTTTTCAGCAGACACTAACTGGATTCTACAAGTTTTGCAAAAGGGCCGCTTAAAAACCGCAGGTTACCCAAGGCAAGAGCAATGACTGCCAAATTATTATCGGATTTACTTGCATTGCAAAGGGCAACTCAAAAAGTGTAAGTTGCCCAAGGCAAAAGCAATGAGAATCAAATTAAAGGATTTACTTGCTTTGCAAAGGGCAGCTCTAGAAGCGCAAATGGCAGTGACAAACAAGAAATACATACAGTACTTTTTGCTTAAATAAAAAATAATTAATTAAATAAATTAACAATGAACATTCCTCACGTCATGAACAAATACAGACAAAACACAAAACTAAAATAATGATTTTGTTCCAGTATGAAATCTACCTTTTCACTAACTTAACTTTAGCCAAAATCAATGCATATACTCTGTCTCTAATTTGTCATTACTTTTCCGTAAGCTTTCCTATCTGAACACCTGTTCAATCATTTCTTTTCACGGCGGTTGGACCTACCGCGTCACGTCTTTCCCATCCGTCAAGAACCGGTCGGATTGCATGCGGGCGAGTAAATCTTTTAAAGGAAGAAGTAACCAGAAGGATTTTTTCAAAATTATTGAAGTGTGTGCTTCTAAAGTTTGAACATTCTGTTATCGATATTTTCTGAAAATATAATAAATATTTTTGTATTTTAAGAATGCGAACAGTGTTCACTTAGTCCTCAAAAGTTTGGTTTTTATGCTTTGCAACAAGCTACCTATATTGTTGCATTAATGTCAGTAACAGAAGTTTTGTGGTTTACAGAACTGCCTTAAATACCGGCACGGTACAATTTCCGTTTTAATGTTGAGATATAAATGGAAACATTCTAATTTGTAGTAGCATGTATCTAAGAGACTACTTCTCTCTTTAATAGCAATAGCCCGGTAGATGAAGGAATGTGTGAAGCGATACTTTGCATAACTGGTTTTTATGGTATTTAGAGAAAACGCGCATCAGTGCCATATAAAACATTCAATAAATTAAAATGAAAGCATTAGGTATGAGAAAAAGCCTTGTTAGCATCGAACAAAAAGGTATGTAGCAGTCCACTAACATAAAGCCATATACACTGAAGTGCCAGAAATACTGGTACACCAGCCTAATACTTGGTAGGTCCCCCACGGGAGCGCAGGTACATTTTTATTTGGATTCGTAAGTTATTATTCTGGATTTTTTTTTTTTTTTTTTTTTTGCGAAATACTATTCACACCTGCACATAAAAGCAGGGACATTCTGTTTTCAACACAAGAACATGCATTTCTTATTTCCCTGTTTTTCTGCTTTTGAAAGATTTTCTTTGGAAAATTCTTGAAATGCAATAAAAAAACTTGATTAATGGTTAACACAGATGTGAGATCGGAGTCAAAGCTTAAGTTTTGCAATTTTTCCTTTTCAAAAAATTCAAAACACAGCGCAGCTTTGTTTAGAGCGATCACATATATTAGCAATAATTGCCAAACATATCTTTGTAATTGGATCATATGCACTGGTGTGCAAAATTTAAGGACGAAAAGGAGAAATTAGCATAACAGCGGAACGAGCTGGCAGAACGGACCGAATGACCATTCAGGAGATAGACTAGGATCCGGTACGGTAGGGCATGCGCATTTATGCAGCATGACGTAAGGGGAAGAGGGGAGTGTCGGAAGCGTATAAAGCACACGGGTGGTGTACGCTCAGCAATTCGGTGAAAGCTATTGCACGGTGTACATCGGTTTGAACGACGTCGAGTTGCGGTCACCGTGTGATATATTGCCAACAGGCAATCCAGCAGACGACATATGAATGACTTTACCCGAGGTCGCGTCATTGGGAAGTTGGAAGAAGATCGAAGTGTGACTAGTGTGGCCGAGGAGTTCGGGATCGCACACAGCAATGTTTCACGAGCTTGGAGAGCATTTCAAACGACAGGAACAGCTGTCCGAGAGTTTAGCAATGGTCGTCCGTGAGCAACCAAGGCGGCGGACTACCAGTATATTATCCTACAGGCGAGAAGAAACAGACGCCAGACAGCGAAAGAAATAGCAAGGCACATCCACAAACAACTGGACGTCCGTTATTGCGTTTTACCGTGGCGTGGGGGCTGCACAAAGGTGTTCTATTTTCACATCGACCAGTACGGTGTATGCCACTAACGCCTGCTCATTGGAGACGGCGGTTTCTGTGGTGCCAGGAACACAAGAACTGGACACATCAGCAATGGGATCGGATTCTCTTTACGGATGAGAGCCGATTTAATCTGACGAACGATTCTGGACGTATACACATCTGGAGAGAGCAGGCAACACGCAATCACACCTCCAACATCATCGAAAGGGACCGGTTTGGTGGTGGCGGGGGTTTTCGTTTGGGGCGGTATCATACTTGGTAGCCGTACTGACCTCCACATCTTCCAAGGTGGTTCAGTCACTGGTGTCCGCTATTGTACCGAGGTTCTTCTGCCCCATGTTCGTCTTTTTAGAGGTGCTGTGGGTCCTGAGTTGTCCACCTCATGGAAGACAACGCTACACCTCATCGTACAGTGGCTGTCGCAGAGCTGTTGGAGAGTGAAGATATTCAACGCATGGATTGGCCCACAAGTTCCCCGGACCTGAATCCAATCGAACACGTGTGGGATCTTTTCGGGAGACGTTTGGCAGCATGTCACCAGCCGCCATCAACGATTCCGCAGCTGCCATTGGCGCTACAAGAGGAATGGGCAGCGATGCCTTAACAGATCTTTGACAACCTCGTCCTCAGAACGGGCAGACATTGTAAATCCTGCAACGCAGTCAGGAGTGATAATATCCGTTACTAAAGACTGGGTTTTTCTTTGCAGCCTCCTGTCACATGGACATTTCTGTCTTCTGTCCAATTGTGCTCGAAGCTACCTTTTCAATAAAGTGCCTTTGTATCCTTTGGATTCTTTGTTTGGACGATTTTGCTAACTTATTCCATATTCCTACATCTTGGGGATATTATGGTATGATTTGAGTCGATGTGGATCATTTCTGCACGACGTTACATTCGAAAAACCGTCTCGTCCTTAAAATTTGCACTCTAGTGTATCTCTTGTTTAAAACGCATCAGATTTCGTTGGGTATATTCTTTCGTCTCCGAGAAATTCAATATGACATGTTATGCTTTGTTATTTAAAACTGATATGATGCATAATGACAATTACGACTCAAAGGTATTAAGAAAAAAGAACTGGCTGATTTTTTGGTGCCGATCTTTTCCCTTATCCAAAACATAATTTTGCACTGCGCTCTTTCAATATATTTTGCTAAATATAAAAATCGGATTAAAAATTAAAATGGATTGCATTTAAAACAGATTTTACTAAGATACAAGCATTTAGATTGTGCATACTCTGTTGTACTGTCAACTGCTACTTCATTTTGCACAACCATTTCTAAATTTCAAATAAATCTGTATTACGTATACGCATCATTTAGTGATCTATAATGTTTAGACATTAGTGAAATATTACGTAAATATGCATATATTGTTAGTATAAAATCGGATTTGTATGCTCCAAAACGACTTGAATTATTAATATCCATCAATATTTAATCAGGGGAAAATATTTCAACGAAAAATGTATTTCATTTTCTTGTTCAAAATATTTTAACTTCCAACACTTTCGTTTGTTTTGTTGACTTTTCTGAATCTGCTCCAATGATAATTCCTTTGGCCTCCTTTTCGCTTTCTGTCCCACCAGTTTGGCTGACTATAATTTATCTATCAAACGCCTAGTCGTTAAATCTTTCAACGCCTAGTCGTTAAATCTTTCATGTTTGCGTAGCCATCTTTGTATCCACTCCTCTCGCATTTGTTTTATCCCATTTAGAAATTGCCACAGACATTCGTTAATAAATTTGAATACGTATACTAAAAAAGCAGCTTTTTTGGTCAGCTTATTGAAGACCTCATGCTTTATCATTTTACTATTGATGCAGCCATCCATTGCAACATGATTTCAAAAGAATTGAGCAAGCTTATTTGAGAAAAACTGCTTTATGTTTACGTGAATTTAAAATGGAACGTCTCTTTGGCCACTTTTTCGATAGTTATGTAAGTGTCAATAATATGCCACGTCTGCACTGAAAGTTTTAATTCTTGACACTTTAGACTCACTATATAAGATATAAAATATATAAAAATGTGTGCGACATCATTAAGGTACTAATTATACGGATAATGCATTGCTGTACCTTGTCGGTTTGACAAAAAATAAGAAATCAGTGTTCATACAAAATCTCTCAGACCAAATAATTATATGGAAAGAGAACCCAAAACACAAGAAAATCTTAGGCTCAATGATTATACTATATATCATCATTACTTGAAACCAATTTTCTTTATGGTTTTATGTGTTCTTAAAGCTATTCAATTTATTCTTGTTTGTTAAAGTTTTAAGTTTGGTGCTGTGATCACTCATTGTTCTGGTACTGAAAATATTAAACTATCACAGTATGAACAACACATCTATATATTGCAAACATTTAGCCAATTCTTCTTATAGGTGACAATATATTTTTTTCATGTCTATGTGTAAATGTTTGCGTAAATATAAAAGATAGTTGAGATGCTTGAAATTCAGATGGCAAATGTTGTGGATGACTCATTTTCCAAATACAAGACAAACACATTTCGAAACATAGATAAACCTTCCTACTACTGAGTTATCCTCCGAGAAATGATCGAAATGTTAAAGGAGAACTTTTGTAAAAGCAAGCAACCTTTTGTAGTGTATAATGTTACGTATACTCTAACTGAGCGTTGCTTTGGAGTTCTTGTTTTGTCATCTAAATCTTTTCTGCATATGAGAGACATGAAAAACTACTGTTTAATAGGGTTTTTTTTTTTACACTTTCACTACCCATCTTAAATCTTAAAACAACCGCACCCCGAACTTCATTGCGCAAGCAACATTATAATCGCGTGTAGCACAAAAGCAAATTGAACGCAAACAAAGCATGTAAGCGTTGAAATTGAAAACAACGCCTCCGCTTGCTTCCGCACTATCGTGGAGCGGAGTAGAAGACATGAGGCGCATGTGGAATCTGAATGTCGTAAAGCAGTGGGGAGTGGTTGCATTATCTGACTGTATTTTTCCGGTTCGGACCCCACAGCCTACGCGTCATTCGAAACGGACAGCGCTTTAGCGCGACGAACATTTCATAAAAATAAAAGAAAAAAAAAACGTTGTACTGTGATAGATGAATTATAAATAAATCTTCTTTTTTTTGTAATTTTCTTTGGGCGTTGACACCCAGAGAAGACGCCACTGCTTGGAGCATAATATATTTTACGCCAATTCTTGACTGATACCTTGGTCGCCATTGGAAACTGTTATCAGCTCAACACCAGTCAATGATAATTTTATTGTTTATATTTGCTTGTCATAGGCTGGGGTTCTTATAACAATTTTTCGGTTGTTGTGTTTCGGTAAAACGTGAAAAGAGCGATGTCTTTGTTTATTCAATGACGCCACGTATTTACAGGATTTTCATTTAGGATCTTGCTCTTTGGATTTAACTGCTATAATTAATATATAGCCAGTGGCGTTAAGCCCACCAGATGGAGACGTCTCAGTAGTCCATCTTACGGATTTAGGATGCCAGCAGCTGACAGAAAAACACACATCCGTGGTTTTTTGGCCACCGTGGTGTAAGGTTAACGCTCTCGGTTGGATATCGAGATATCTGGGATTCGATTCCCCAGCAGTGGCCGAATAAAAAAATTGTCGGTTGCTGTGTGTTGCTAAAACTTGGAAAGAGTGAAGTCTTTATTTATTCACGGACGAGTATTTGGAAAATTTTCAATTTGTTTCGCATATTTCGAATAAAGAAGATAATAATAATAATATTTCATTGCATATATCAAATACCCTTGTAAGAACTTTGTGTATGGATAGCCTCCTGACTTCCGTAAGTGAAAGAAGACTTGTATATTACTGTTCCCTTTCCTGGCACAGAAAATTACATAACATAGACTGAAACTGTCAACTTTTCACTAAATTGATAAGATATACTCTCTCTAATTGAGCTATTTTCAAGTACTACAATTTTACAGGCAATTGGCAGTCAGCACATAACACAACAACGGTTCTTTTGAAATACTAAAATAAAATCTTCAGATACGTAAAGTGAAAATCAAATGTTCGGAAGCCAAATCCGTTTAATTATTAAAATGAAATCAGCAATATTGCTAACCACATTTAATATTCCGGTGGCAAGATATCTCAGAAGTGAAAAACTAGCACTCTACATTCAATATAAAGATTCAATCATAATGATACTTGATATTCGGATACAAGATACGATAACAAATACGGTGTGTCGCCTCATTCCCTATATAAAGTTTCCCATCAGCTAAAAACTAATGCTGCAATTTATCTGTATGCTGACGAAGTAAGCGCAACCGCAGTAGTATAAAAAGGCGTGTCCGGCCTCAAGGAGCAGCTCCTTCTAGAGAAGGAGCAAGGGGCGTGGCTTGCGGCAGAAGGATGGGGGCGTGGTGTGTGACCGAATGATGTGGGGGCGTGGCAGATGACGCTAGTGCGTTGGGTCGATGCTGCCCCCTAGCGGTGATTCTTGGAACTTTCGAAGAATCTTTGAGGGATGGCAACGACCGAGTCGGGAAAGGAGATGTGCTGCCCACTAGCGGTGCTTCTTGGAAATTTTAATGGATCTTTGAGGGATGGCAACGACCGAGAGGGAAAGGGTGTGGATATAGGGGGATGTCAACTCAATGTGCTGCCCCTAGCGGTGCTTCTTGGAACTTTATTATTATGTTAGATCTTTGTTTTTGAGTGATGGCAACGACCGAGTGAGGGAAAGGAGATGTGCTGCCCCTAGCGGTGCTTCTTGGAACTTTCGATGGATTTTAGAGGGATGGCAACGACCGAGTGGGGGAAAGGGGTGTGTACGTTGCCCCCCCTAGCGGTGCTTTTTGGAACTTTTCTCGGGAGATTTATTGGACGTTGACAAATTTTTAAGAAGTCTTTCCAATATTTATTTATTTTTTTATTTTCACGGGAGATTTACTGGACTTTGTCAAATTTTTGAAGGAATTTTTTTTGTCGTTTCCAATTTTTTCTACTCATATTTTTTGTCCTATTTTTCTCTCTAATTTATTTTATTAAATTTAAATTTTCAGGAATTTCCTGAGGTATTATAATTTTTATAGACGTTGCAGTATATTTTTTATTTTCTCGAGAGATTTATTAGACTTCGTCAAATTTTTGAAGGACGTTTTTTCAATCGAAGCATTTCCTCAAATTTGTTTTATTAAATTTATATTTTTAGAACTCCGTGAGGTGTTATAATTTTTATAGACGTTGCATTATTTTTTTTATTCTTATATTTTTCTTCCCTACAATTTTAATTTAGGCGAGGAAAGGCTTTGTTTGAAAAGATTTCGTTCCCGTTGATTCATGTTCCGCCATTTTAGTTTCACCACGTTGTCATTTTTTGAGCCATGTGTTTTGGGATGAGTCACAATTTTCTCTTTGACTAAGAAAATTTTGTATGACACGTGTTTTGGGAAGAGTGACTATGCCGGATGACGCATGTCGTGATAGCAGACATGACATCAACCAACGCCATTTCCTCCACGGGGTCGGCGGTTGACGTCATTTGAGATTCTGTAGCCACATTAAGTTCCAAGACTGATTTTTTTCAATAACTTGTTCATTTTGCAACGAATTTATTCCTTATTTTTCCTCACAATTTCCCATTTTATATTCATAATTTTTCAACGTAACGATTTTTTTATTTTCTTTGAGGAGACTTCACGCATTTTCAACGGACGTTCCAACATAAAAACGTTTTCCAAAGTTTTGTGCTGCAGACATAATCTTAAAACACGATTGTTTATTAACGTATTTACGTTAATAAACAATCGTGTTCCTTTTTCCAACGTACAAAGCCACAATTTTTTATGCGTAGTTAAAATATTTTATTTTTTCGTATTTCTTCATGATTAATCAGTGAAATGTACCTTTTAACGCATTATCTTAATCTTTTTGTTCTAAATGCTTGCGTACTCCTTAAACTTTTTGATGTACCAACATTATTTTATTTTCTAACTTTTCAAACTAAGAACTACTTTTATCGAGGCTTTCTTTTTCTGATTCAAACAAGCAAACGTTTCTTCATTATTATTTCCGTTACCTATACAAACAACTTTTCTTACTTGCTTTTAATGTATGACTTAATCTGGTTTTCTATATAGCTGTTTCATGTTTGTGCAAGAAATATACAGATCTATAGCAGCTATACATAACATTCGTTCGTAACAGTATCTTTTTTCCAGATTTAAACCAACACACGCTTCTTAACGGCTTGATATCGGTTTTCTGGGGTACTTTTCTTTTTCCTTCATTCAATTTTATTCCAGATCATGAGACGAGGAAATGCTTCTTTAGAAACGATTTCGTTCCTGTTCGCAGTAATTATTGGATTTTGACAAATTTTTTGTGAAACGACTTCATGCTAATTCTGAGTCTTTCGCCTTTACAATATTATTTTCTCGTAATTTTTTCGTGTGTTCAAGAACTCTACAGGTCTTTCACAGTTAAAATTCTGGTAAAACTATATTTTCTTACTTTATTTAGCATATCATTATAGCTTCCCAATTTTGGCTATTACATCTGAAGTAAAACTTATCAGTATGTCAATAATTTATTTCTTACTTGGCCAAACTTAAGACTCCTTTTATTTAGACTATTTTTTTTTCATTTCATTTCAGCAAAATGATTATTTTAGATGTTGCAAATCATCAGGTTTTTTTGTTTCCTTATATATCATATTTTCCAACTTGCTTTCAAAGTATTTCTCAAAGCTTGCATGTATGTCAAATACGCATTTTTTTAATCCTTCCCTAGTTTGCTATACTTTTTCGTGGACTGCCCCAACAGGAAAGCATTCATTGTCAAGGCATGAAATCTAAAACCTTTTTTCTTACGATAAAATTTGTATTCTTTGGGACATATTTTCTGTATATTGTTCTGTCTCGTCCGAAAAAAACATTCATTCTGGAGGCAAAGCGAGTAATTCCGTTCTTCCACTAAACATCATTTTTTTTCGTTTTACTAACTCACCACCCCCATAGCGAAAATAAAGAAATACTTACTCTGTTCTCTACATATCGACTCAATCTATTTATTTTCGAAATGCTGATCATGACATTTCAACTAAAATTTCATACTTTCACCAAAAATCATATTCTTAAACGAGCTATTTTTTACACAATCATTTCATGTATAACTAAATTTTTGTTGTTTACTCACCTCATAAAAGTAAATAAGAACAACCCTAATCTCATTCCTTTCCCTCATTTAGTTCGCTTAAATTGAGATGTTTCAAAATTTCGCGTATATTTCATTCCCTTAATGTCCAGTTCTCTCGTGTCTGCCCCTTCATTTTCAACTTCTGTGCATACAGCATTTTATCTTTAGACGTCTAGTTTCATTGACCTCTTCTTTCGTTTTAATTAGGTTTTCATTATCGTATTTTTTATTCATTGTCTCAGCAGAAAAATATTTCATTCTGGAGACATAGTGACTAAGTCCGTACTTCCTCTAAACCTTTTTTTTTCACATTTTACTAATTGTTCAGAAAAGCAGTTGTTTCCAAACTCCCATAGTGAAAATATCGTATTCCCCTTACAGTACTTATTATATTTTTCCTTCTGTTCAGTGTTGTATGATTCTTCAAACTTTGGTTTATTTTTATGAAACTTCTTTTTTTCTTAGTTTTTTTTTCTGATTCAAACTTTCAATCTTTTCTTATCGATTTAATTACTCTTATTTTCCCATTCGACTTTACTTTTGAACAGAAATGTATCGAAAATCTTCAGATGTATTTTAGTCTACAAGGCCGATTCTTCCCTGTTTCAAATAAAGTCATTTTGGGATTTTAGTGTAAATGCTGCTAAATCTTTAGAACTTACTTTTCATAGTTAGATACAAATTCCTCGAGGTTTACATTAAAACATGAAAGAAGAGTGTTTTTACGCTCTCTCCAGTGTGTGAGCTTTCCCCAAGAAATTAACTTTGTCAGTTTCCGACAGAAACAGGGGGAATTCAATCTCCTGCGACTGTTTTCACGCGTCTCTTGCTTACAGGAAAACCTCATAGGGCATGAAATCACTTTGCTTGGCAGATTAAACTAAATTCTGGTTTTGAACTTTCAATGCAAACTCAAGCTCGAAAAAGCATAGTTTTCTGAGCAAACTTAAACTGTCTAAGATGACAAAAATCTAAAACTGCTGACTCAATGGGACAGAGCGTTTGAACTTTGCCGTTAATTCACCATTTAAGAGATCCGTCGTGAACCACTAGAAGGGAAGTAAGCAGACCCTGATTTAGTCCACTGTTTCCAAGGAAGGTAGAAAGCTAGTGTCGTAATTCAAAAGCTCTTAACTCAAGCCTCCCCAGGATTCAGTTTCGGACGAACGAATACTCAGATGTCCATGCTTAGACATTGAAAAATTGCTTCAGACAAATATTTTCTTACTTAAAGTGCTTCAATTCAGAATTTGTACTATTTAAGATTTTCCTTAGTCAATATTTTTTCTATCTTAAAAACTTCTAAAGGGTTGATTTTGAAAAAAACGAGTTCTCACAAAAATGTAAAATATCCTCAGATTGTATGAGGAACCCAAAAAAAAATTGATGAAGCTTGGACGTTAACCATTCCAACTATTTCTTTCTCTTCATGTTTCATTCCATAAACTTTCTTCAAATTCCTATATGTCCAAGAATTTTGTTAAATGTCCAAGTTCAACTCCCCAGAAATTTTCTGAAAATGATATTCTGGAATTTTTTTAAAAGAGAAACTAAGAATCCCTTCACTGAAACAAGAAATTCATATTCAAAGCATTACATCCCTCTTTCTACTTCAAATACTCTATTTGTAAATCTAAGGAAGTTTTTTTTTTTTTTAATATTCATATATTTTCCCCTCTAACTTTAGAAGATATTGTCCCAAAATGTATGTACATATTACGATAGTAAAATATCTTACTACTTACTGCTTGATGTTCAATTCACTTCACACCGTCTTAAGGAAATTTGTTCATTTTCTCATAACACAAAGACATGTTATTTTTCTTTCCATTCACTTCAAAGACTCAATTGAGATCAACCTAATGGAGTCCTTTGAGAAAAACTTTCATAGGAAAGCATAAATTTGCCTAAAAACTACATTAAAAATAAACAAATGTTGAAAGTTCCTGTACAAGAAGGAAATTCTGTTGTAACTTCTAAACGAAAAAACACAAATTCTAAGAAAATATGTAAAAATGTTCGTTGGATTCCATATTAAAAAAAATTAGTTGAAGAAAAGTGTCATTCTTTTTTTTTTTTCGGAACAGTTCATTCTTTCCTAGGGTTAAAAATGGAACACTTCATTTTTTCTTAGTAGACAATTTTGAGAAAACACATTTCATTAAAAGCAAGGAAATTCCCATAGTATAACATGGGAAAACTAGTATGCATAAAAAGACTGTTTCGAAACGAGTAAAAATCTGTTGAAGTTCGTTTTCGAAACAGTTGGAAATGGAATGAAGTAAAAACAGTCACAGCAAGTTCCTGAAAGTTGAAAATTGGATGTACTAAAAATGTCTAAGGAAAGAAATTTTTATAAAACACAGACTGTTTAGTTTTCCAGGCTAGGGGGTCTTCAGTGAGAGCGCTTCTTTTTTCAACTCAAAGAATAAAGCGAGTCAGTTTGAAACATTTCAAACTCCCCGAAATTAAGCTGTGTACTCTGGTTTCGACTCAATACTGTAAAGCATTGCTCTCAGACCAGTCGGAATTCCGCCCCGATTGGTTGCCTAATGGAAAAAATCAGACCCCTTTCCAATAACAATCCCATAAGATCCTTAAGAAAATTCTATCAAAAAAGCACTATTTCACCATTAAAACAATTGGATTCATTCTGCTACTGTTTTAAACATTTCAGAAAAGAAGTTTACATTCTCACTTTTACTTTAAAAATCTTGAAAGCTTAAATTTTGACCCATTTAAAAAAAAATTCACCTAAAATTTAATTTAAAAAAATAATAATTACTCTTTAAATTTATGTCTTAAAACTAAAAAATATTTACGCTTAATATTTCAATAAATAATAAATATTCACAAACTCACCTTCTACCTTGCCTATTTAAAAAAAATAATTCTGAATTTATATAATCGAAATCATTACTTCTCCAAATAGTTCTTTTCCCCTGATTGTAGAGAAGAACTCTTCTGAAATCTTCACTTTTCCACATGTGTTCATAAATGCTTGAGCTACTTCCTTAGGATTCAACAAGGCCACAGCGTTCTGGAAACTTGAAATCGCTTTCCTGTTCCACTCAGTGGTTAGGCATGGAGGATGCATCTCAATTGGTGGAAGTACTTCCGAAATGCATTCGCGACATCTACATACCTTCAGGATGCTCTCCCCGATTAAATTTTTTAAACATTCAATTAAATTGTGTCTAAGTTCACACTCCTCAATCGATGTACTTTGAAACTTTCGGGATTCTCCGAGTACAATTTTCTGGAATTCTGAACCCATTAACAATTCCTGGATGCTGTCCCACACGCCATCCAAAATAATTTGGAGTTTCTTAAACTGCTTTCTGGTTAATGCAACTCCTGTTGTTAAGTGAAAAATCCGGAACCAGAATTTGAAAGACTTGAAGACTTCTTACTTTATTCAAACTTAGAACAGAACTAAAATTCGCTCAGCGTTTCCTTTGCATACTGTAACCAACACATGACCCTTATCACCACGTGGTGATTGATGTGTCACGATGCGTCAGCACACTAACTGCACGGTGGCTGTTTCCTTATCTGGTCATCTCGCAACGAACATGCTATTGATTCTAATCAGGCAAAGCTAACTTCAGCTTGAGAGATAAACGAAAGGATTTCATTATAACTTTCATATCTTGAGAGAATAAACTAAAAAAATCTTCATAGAGTGCATAATAAGCGTAAAGATATTCTTCAAGGCTGAATTTCGACTAAAATGATGGTGGTATACGGAAAGCGTGAGAATTTAATCAGAGATCTTCAAAGAATTCATCTTGGAATTAACGCTGCTTTTGAAAAACGAGTGAACTATGAAATTCTTTGTTCTCCACACAAGAAAATTTCAGATTTCGAAATCTCGCCGTCCTGACCCACTTTTTCCTGAGTGAAATTTAAAACAGGGTGGAAATCTCCACTTACGCATTTCTTTGAGTGGGGAATAGCTCTCATGAAAGGGGTCAACGGTTCCAAACAACATTGATTAAAACTGGAGAGAGGAAAAATATATGAATTAAAAAAATAATGCATAAGCAGGATTCCCAAAAACATAAAAAAATATAAGTTTTATATAAAAAAGAAATTCCAGGAAAAATATTGGTGGGGCGAAAGATTTCCCATTCTTCCATTCCCACAAAAAATTTAACGAAGTCTAATAAATCTCTCGAAAAAAAAATTAAACAAATACTTGGACTGACAAAGAGAACGACACGTGACGTCAACCTATCCCACGGCTAGTAGTAGGAGATACACTGTTCCCCATCTGACATCAATTTTTTTCTATGCGAACAGAAATTTACTTGAACAGCCGTCTTAGAAAATGCCCCTTCCACGTTTTTTCTTCCCAGCAATGCAAAAACAACCAGATTGCCTTTTCCCACCAAAAGTTCTAGCAAGAAGGAGCAGGAGACGCCGGAACGTAGCCCGAAGGAGCCGAATAACAAGGGGGAGAGACAGGGAGGGAGCTCCTTCGGGTTTCGTTCCGGCGTCTCCTGCTCCTTCTTGCTAGAACTTTTGGTGGGAAAAGGCAATCTGATTGTTTTTGCATGGCTGGGAAGAAAAAACGTGGAAGGGGCATTTTCTAAGGTGGCTGTTCAAGTAAATTTCTGTTCGCATAGAAAAAAATTGATGTCAGAGGGGGAACAGTGTATCTCCTACTACTAGCCGTGGGATAGGTTGACGTCACGTGTCGTTCTCTCTTTTGTCAGTCCAAGTATTTGTTTAATTTTTTTTCGAGAGATTTATTAGACTTCGTTAAATTTTTGTGGGAATGGAAGAATGGGAAATCTTTCGCCCCACCAATATTTTTCCTGGAATTTCTTTTTTATATAAAACTTATATTTTTTTATGTTTTTGGGAATCCTGCTTATGCATTATTTTTTTAATTCATATATTTTTCCTCTCTAAAGTTTTAATCAATGTTGTTTGGAACCGTTGACCCCTTTCATGAGAGCTATTCCCCACTCAAAGGAATGCGTAAGTGGAGATTTCCACCCTGTTTTAAATTTCACTCAGGAAAAAGTGGGTCAGGACGGTGAGATTTCGAAATCTGAAATTTTCTTGTGTGGAGAACAAAGAATTTCATAGTTCACTCGTTTTTCAAAAGCAGCGTTAATTCCAAGATGAATTCTTTGAAGGTCTCTGATTAAATTCTCACGCTTTCCGTATACCACCATCATTTTAGTCGAAATTCAGCCTTGAAGAATTTCTTTACGCTTATTATGCACTCTATGAAGATTTTTTTAGTTTATTCTCTCAAGATATGAAAGTTATAATGAAATCCTTTCGTTTATCTCTCAAGCTGAAGTTAGCTTTGCCTGATTAGAATCAATAGCATGTTCGTTGCGAGACGACCAGATAAGGAAACAGTCACCGTGCAGTTAGTGTGCTGACGCATCGTGACACATCAATCACCACGTGGTGATAAGGTTCATGTGTTGGTTACAGTATGCAAAGGAAACCCTGAGCGAATTTTAGTTCTGTTCTAAGTTTGAATAAAGTAAGAAGTCTTCAAGTCTTTCAAATTCTGGTTCCGGATTTTTCACTTAACAACAGGAGTTGCATTAACCAGAAAGCAGTTTAAGAAACTCCAAATTATTTTGGATGGCGTGTGGGACAGCATCCAGTATTTGTTAATGGGTTCAGAATTCCAGAAAATCGTACTCGGAGAATCCCGAAAGTTTCAAAGTACATCGATTGAGGTGTGTGAACTTAGACACAATTTAATTGAATGTTTAAAAAATTTAATCGGGGAGAGCATCCTGAAGGTATGTAGATGTCGCGAATGCATTTCGGAAGTAATTCCACCCATCGAGATGCATCCTCCATGCCTAACCACTGAGTGGAACAGGAAAGCGATTTCAAGTTTCCAGAACGCTGTGGCCTTGTTGAATCCTAAGGAAGTAGCTCAAGCTTTTATGAACACATGTGGAAAAGTGAAGATTTCAGAAGAGTTCTTCTCTACAATCAGGGGAAAAGAACTATTTGGAGAAGTAATGATTTCGATTATATAAATTCAGAATTATTTTTTTAAATGGGCAAGGTGGAAGGTGAGTTTGTGAATATTTATTATTTATTGAAATATTAAGCGTAAATATTTTTTAGTTTTAAGACATAAATTTAAAGATTAATTATTTTTTTAAATTAAATTTTAGGTGAATTTTTTTATGGGTCAAAATTTATGCTTTCAAGATTTTTAAAGTAAAAGTGAGAATGTAAACTTCTTTTCTGAAATGTTTAAAACAGTAACAGAATGAATCCAATTGTTTTAATGGTGAAATAGTGCTTTTGCTAGACTTTTCTTAAGGATATTTGGGGATTGTTATTGGAAAGGTGTCTGATGTTTTCCATTAGGCAACCAATCGGGGCTGAATTCCGACTGGTCTGAGAGCAATGCTTTACAGTATTGAGTCGAAACCAGAGTACACAGCTTAATTTCGGGGAGTTTGAAATGTTTCAAACTGACTTGCTTTATTCGTTGAGTTGAAAAAAGAAGCGCTCTCACTGAAGACCCCCTAGCCTGGAAAAACTAAACAGTCTGTGTTTTATAAAAATTTCTTTCCTTAGACATTTTTAGTACATCCAATTTTCAACTTTCAGGAACTTGCTGTGACTGTTTTTACTTCATTCCATTTTTAACTTTTTCGAAAACGAACTTCAACAGATTTTTACTCGTTTCGAAACACTCTTTTTATGCATACTAGTTTTCCCATGTTATTCTATGGGAATTTCCCTGCTTTTAATGAAATGTGTTTTCTCAAAATTGTCTACTAAGAAAAATGAAGTGTTCCATTTTTAACCCTAGAAAAGAATGAACTGTTCCGAAAAAAAAAAAAAAAGAATGACACTTTTCTTCAACTAATTTTTTAATATGGAATCCAACGAACATTTTTACATATTTTCTTAGAATTTGTCTTTTTTCGTTTAGAAGTTACAATAGAATTTCCTTCTTGTACAGGAACTTTCAACATTTGTTTATTTTTAATGCAGTTTTTAGGCAAATTTATGCTTTCCTATGAAAGTTTTTCTCAAAGGACTCCATTAGGTTGATCTCAATTGAGTCTTTGAAGTGAATGGAAAGAAAAATAACATGTCTATGTGTTATGAGAAAATGAACAAATTTCCTTAAGACGGTGTGAAGTGAATTGAACATCAAGCAGTAAGTAGTAAGATATTTTACTATCGTAATATGTACATACATTTTGGAACAATATCTTCTAAAGTTAGAGGGGAAAATATATGAATATTAAAAAAAAAAAACTTCCTTAGATTTACAAATAGAGTATTTGAAGTAGAAAGAGGGATGTAATGCTTTGAATATGAATTTCTTGTTTCAGTGAAGGGATTCTTAGTTTCTCTTTTAAAAAATTCCAGAATATCATTTTCAGAAAATTTCTGGGGGAGTCGAACTTGGACATTTAACAAAATTCTTGGACATATAGGAATTTGAAGAAAGTTTATGGAATGAAACATGAAGAGAAAGAAATGGTTGGAATGGTTAACGTCCAAGCTTCATCAATTTTTTTTTTTGGTTCCTCATACAATCTGAGGATATTTTACAATTTTGTGAGAACTCGTTTTTCAAAATCAACCCTTTAGAAGTTTTTAAGATAGAAAAATATTGACTAAGGAAAATCTTAAATAGTACACATTCTGAATTGAAGCACTTTAAGTAAGAAAATATTTGTCTGAAGCAATTTTTCAATGTCTAAGCATGGACATCTGAGTATTCGTTCGTCCGAAACTGAATCCTGGGGAGGCTTGAGTTAAGAGCTTTTGAATTACGACACTAGCTTTCTACCTTCCTTGGAAACAGTGGACTAAATCAGGGTCTGCTTACTTCCCTTCTAGTGGTTCACGACGGATCTCTTAAATGGTGAATTAACGGCAAAGTTCAAACGCTCTGTCCCATTGAGTCAGCAGTTTTAGATTTTTGTCATCTTAGACAGTTTAAGTTTGCTCAGAGAACTATGCTTTTGCGAGCTTGAGTTTGCATTGAAAGTTCAAAACCAGAATTTAGTTTAATCTGCCAAGCAAAGTGATTTCATGCCCTATGAGGTTTTCCTGTAAGCAAGAGACGCGTGAAAACAGTCGCAGGAGATTGAATTCCCCCTGTTTCTGTCGGAAACTGACAAAGTTAATTTCTTGGGGAAAGCTCACACACTGGAGAGAGCGTAAAAACACTCTTCTTTCATGTTTTAATGTAAACCTCGAGGAATTTGTATCTAACTATGAAAAGTAAATTCTAAAGATTTAGCAGCATTTACACTAAAATCCCACAATGACTTTATTTGAAACAGGGAAGAATCGGCCTTGTAGACTAAAATACATCTGAAGATTTTCGATACATTTCTTTCAAAAGTAAAGTCGAATGGGAAAATAAGAGTAATTAAATCGATAGGAAAAGAATGAAAGTTTGAATCAGAAAAAAACTAAGAAAAAAAGAAGTTTCATAAAAATAAACCAAAGTTTGAAGAATCATACAACACTGAACAGAAGGAAAAATATAATAAGTACTATAAGGGGAATACGATATTTTCACTATGGGAGTTTGGAAACAACTGCTTTTCTGAACAATTAGTAATATGTGAAAAAAAATGTTTAGAGGAAGTACGGACTTAGTCGCTATGTCTCCAGAATGAAATATTTTTCTGCTGAGACAATGAATAAAAAATACGATAATGAAAACCTAATTAAAACGAAAGAAAAGGTCAATGAAACTAAACGTCTAAAGATAAAATGCAGTATGCACAGAAGTTGAAAATGAAGGGGCAGACACGGGAGAACTGGACATTAAGGGAATGAAATATACGCGAAATTTTGAAACTTCTCAATTCAAGCGAACTAAATGATTGAAAGGAATGAGATTAGGGTTGTTCTTATTTACTTTTATGAGGTGAGTAAACAACAAAAATTTAGTTATACATGAAATAATTGTGTAAAAAATAGCTCGTTTAAGAATATGATTTTTGGTGAAAGTAAGAAATTTTAGTTGAAATGTCATGATCAGCATTTCGAAAATAAATAGATTGAGTCGATATGTAGAGAACAGAGTAAGTATTTCTTTATTTTCGCTATGGGGGTGGTGAGTTAGTAAAACGTAAAAAAATGATGTTTAGTGGAAGAACGGAATTACTCGCTTTGCCTCCAGAATGAATGTTTTTTTCGGACGAGACAGAACAATATACAGAAAATATGTCCCAAAGAATACAAATTTTATCGTAAGAAAAAAGGTTTTAGATTTCATGCCTTGACAATGAATGCTTTCCTGTTGGGGCAGTCCACGAAAAAGTATAGCAAACTAGGGAAGGATTAAAAAAATGCGTATTTGACATACATGCAAGCTTTGAGAAATACTTTAAAAGCAAGTTGGAAATTATGATATATAAGGAAACAAAAAAACCTGATGATTTGCAACATCTAAAATAATCATTTTGCTGAAATGAAATGAAAAAAAATAGTCTAAATAAAAGGAGTCTTAAGTTTGGCCAAGTAAGAAATAAATTATTGACATACTGAAAAGTTTTACTAAATTTCAAACAAGATGAAGTAAAATAGCGAAAATTGGGAAGCTATATTGATATGCTAAATAAAGTAAGAAAATATAGTTTTACCAGAATTTTAACTGTGAAAGACCTGTAGAGTTCTTGAACACACGAAAAAATTACGAGAAAATAATATTGTAAAGGCGAAAGACTCAGAATTAGCATGAAGTCGTTTCACAAAAAATTTGTCAAAATCCAATAATTACTGCGAACAGGAACGAAATCGTTTCTAAAGAAGCATTTCCTCGTCTCATGATCTGGAATAAAACTGAATGAAGGAAAAAGAAAAGTACCCGAGAAAACCGATATCAAGTCGTTAAGAAGCGTGTGTTGGTTTAAATCTGGAAAAAAAAAAAAAGATACTGTTACGAACGAATGTTATGTATAGCTGCTATAGATCTGTATATTTCTTGCACAAACATGAAACAGCTATATAGAAAACCAGATTAAGTCATACATTAAAAGCAAGTAAGAAAAGTTGTTTGTATAGGTAACGGAAATAATGAAGAAACGTTTGCTTGTTTGAATCAGAAAAAATAAAGCCTCGATAAAAGTAGTTCTTAGTTTGAAAAGTTAGAAAATAAAATAATGTTGGTACATCAAAAAGTTTAAGGAGTACGCAAGCATTTAGAACAAAAAGATTAAGATAATGCGTTAAAAGGTACATTTCACTGATTAATCATGAAGAAATACGAAAAAATAAAATATTTTAACTACGCATAAAAAATTGTGGCTTTGTACGTTGGAAAAAGGTACAACGTTAAAAAAATGTAACAGAAAATGTCATGAACACGTAAATACGTTAATAAACAATCGTGTTTTAAGATTATGTCTGCAGCACAAAACTTTGGAAAACGTTTTTATGTTGGAACGTCCGTTGAAAATGCGTGAAGTCTCCTCAAAGAAAATAAAAAAATCGTTACGTTGAAAAATTATGAATATAAAATGGGAAATTATGAGGAAAAAATAAGGAATAGATTCGTTGCAAAATGAACAAGTTATTGAAAAATAAAATCAGTCTTGGAACTTAATGTGGCTACAGAATCTCAAATTACGTCAACCGCCGACCCCGTGGAGGAAATGGCGTTGGTTGATGTCATGTCTGCTATCACGACATGCGTCATCCGGCATAGTCACTCTTCCCAAAACACGTGTCATACAAAATTTTCTGAGTCAAAGAGAAAACTGTGACTCATCCCAAAACACATGGCTCACAAAATGACAACGTGGTGAAACTAAAATGGCGGAACATGAATCAACGGGAACGAAATCTTTTCAAACAAAGCCTTTCCTCGCCTAAATTAAAATTGGAGGGAGGACAAATATACGAATTAAAAAAATAATGCACCGTCTATAAAAATTATAACACCTCACGGAAGTCCTGAAAATATAAATTTAATAAAACAAATTTGAGGAAATGCTTCGATTGAAAAAACTTCCTTCAAAAATTTGACGAAGTCTAATAAATCTCTCGAGAAAATAAAAAAAAAATACTGCAACGTCTATAAAAATTGTAATACCTCAGGGAATTCCTGAAAATTTAAATTTAATAAAATAAATTAGAGAGAAAAAATAGGACAAAAAAAATATGAGTAGAAAAAAATTGGAAACGACAAAAAAAATTCCTTCAAAAATTTGACAAAGTCCAGTAAATCTCCCGAGAAAATAAAAAAATAAATAAATATTGGAAAGACTTCTTAAAAATTTGTCAACGTCCAATAAATCTCCCGAGAAAAGTTCCAAAAAGCACCGCTAGGGGGCAACGTACACACCCCTTTCCCCCACTCGGTCGTTGCCATCCCTCTAAAATCCATCGAAAGTTCCAAGAAGCACCGCTAGGGGCAGCACATCTCCTTTCCCCCACTCGGTCGTTGCCATCACTCAAAAACAAAGATCTAACATAATAATAAAGTTCTAAGAAGCACCGCTACGGGGCAGCACATTGAGTTGACATCCCCCTATATCCACCCCTTTCCCTCTCGGTCGTTGCCATCCCTCAAAGATCCATTAAAAGTTCCAAGAAGCACCGCTAGGGGCAGCACATCTCCTTTCCCGACTTGGTCGTTGCCATCCCACAAAGATTCCTCGAAAGTTCCAAGAATCACCTCTAGGGGCAGCATCGACCCAACGGACTAGCGTCAACTGCCACGCCCCCACATCCTTCGGTCACACGCCACGCCTCCATCCTTCTGCCGTAAGCCACGCCCCTTGCTCCTTCTCTAGAAGGAGCTACTCCTTGAGGCCGGACCCGCCTTTTTATACTACTAACCGCAGACTGGCAAAAAAAAATTCCATTATTTTAGGTACAATAATTCCCTTGACACTGAACAAGATGTTTCATTCAGAGACTTGAACTTTGCGGTTAGGCAAATAATTAAGCAAGGATATCTGCGGTAGGCAGCAACTTGTAAGATAGTGGTGCATTTACACCATTTTGGATTCGCAGTTTTTTCTCGTGCAAGAACATTCATAGAGTTTTTTACTTTATATATAAAATTTTTCGTATAAATTTCCAGTTAATATAAGAAGAATATTCCTAACAGTTCAAATATGATTCCAGTATTTATATAATTTTTGGAGTAAATTTAACATATATCAAAATTTTGAATAAGAATGAGATTTATACACAGCAATCCTTGAGATTAAAATTTCCTCAGAGTAATACTGATTTTCTAAAAGTAAAACAGATGTTTAAAACTTATTAACGAAGTTGTTGAGGAATTAATACGTTTTTGTCAAACTTCTTTTTTCAAACTAACATTTTGCCATCGTATTTTCAGAACGAACGTAACATTTTAATTTATGTTTTCCTCAAGTTCTATTGTTTAAGGGTTAAAATTTTTGGACCGTGAATTTCTTTGATTTTATTCTATTCTGTGGCATAATTTCTGGATAAATCAGTTTTGCATGCCAAACGTTTATTAATATTCACTGTATTTATATGGATGAAACGCAGCTAGGATTTCCTTAAAAAGCCATCTTTGCTTGGCACTCTTTCTTCTATCAATTTCTCATTTTTGCGTCAACAGCTTTGCATTATGAACCTCCTTCCTGGCATTTTGTGCAGATTTTCGCCCTAAACGTTTATTAAAAAAGTATTTTTGTAAAATTATTTTAAAATTAATTTCCAAAAATTCTTAACAAATCGAGTAAAAAAACTTATCTCCTTTTTAATGTCCGCTAAAGTTTGTTGGGTCGCGAAGTTCTTTGTCCTAAAAATTGGATTGCGGTTCCAAAACTGTTTTGGAAGCATTGCCTTAGAGCTTTTGTAACAGCGGCTCTTATGGCAAATTTAAATTGGATTTCAAACAGCTTTAATTTTCTCTGCTAAGAAGCTTCGCAGTTTATCTATTTCAGAAAACCGTTTTCTGGAATACAAGTTTGGCAAGATAATCATTAGCCTTAAAGTATAACCGGCAAACTGTTCTGAGAGGACTGATCATGGAACTGAGTAATATGATATACAAACATTTAATAACACGGGAAGAGAGACTTTTCAGGTGTTGGCCATTATAGCTGATTCACGAATTTGAACACTATAGTCGCGCATTTTCTTGTGTTATTAATTTTCATTAGCCGAAAGGGAATAAATTTTATTAGGAGAAAGCCTTAACATAATTTCTTTGAATCTTTTTATATATTACTTTATGAGCATTTACTCAACTGTTAACGGACTCAAATTTTCCAGAAATTTAATCATACTATTAGGGGTCCCTTACGGAAATAGATATTACCAGAAAATTATGTAAAACACACTTAAGATAAGTATAACATCCTGTCTGCTCTTTTGTTACTTTGGAATAAATTATAATCTTTGACCTATTTGAAGCTAAATACATTTTAGAAGTCTATGTGAGAAGAGCAAAACATAAAATATATATACAGAATTTGCGGCGAAAAGGTGTTTGAAATGCCGAGGCCTTACAGTTAAACGATCAATAGGGAAAGGAATTCATATACCATTAAACATTGTTGATATAAAGTGATTTTCATAGTAAACAATTTTTCAACATAAATTTTAAATAGAGGACTTAATATATTTCTTTAAATTATGAACTCTCGATATGAAGAGTCCGAAAAAGTAGTCGACAGCTTATACATTTTGAAGTAACACGAAGGAAACCTAATGGACATTACTGTAAAATATTCAGGTAGCGCATAATACTAGGCATCCTTTATTTTCCTTGTTAATTGTTTTGTCGCGATTACCATATATTCCAAGAAAATTTAACAAATATATCTTCAAATAAAGTTCAATCTTTTTTTAAGTCAAGTTGAAATTATCTTTCCAGCTTCCTATTTCAATTTGAATTGAACTATGAATTATATTGTGCAAGAAATTTAAATTCAATTTTTTTAATATCCATTCACGGTTTGACCAGTCTGTGCTACCGTGGGATAAATAAACTTTTCCATAAATATGAACTTTATCTATAATTTATATTCGGGAAAGAGTGAATATACACTGGTGGAAAGTGAAAAAGAACACCAAGAAGGAATTGGCGGACGATCATGAAATTTACATATGTTAATGGGGTCGAGTTTACGTAGGTGTGATGTTAATTTCGGGACCAACCGATGCGTGCTTACGCCACAGCACGGCATAATATGCAAATTATCGTCGGCGGTATTTAAGGTGTACGGCGAAGTGAATGTAATTAGTCGTCGGCGTATGGACACATGCGAAGACCCTGAAGAAGCTGCAATTCCTGGACATGGAATACGTGTACGATTTCAGCAGTTATCGGACTTTCAGCGAGGTCGTCTATTCGGACTCCGCGAGGCCGGGTGGTCTTATCGTCACATTGCAGGGCAAATTGGAAGGGAAAAATCGGTTGTGGTACGATGGAGGTGTAGATGGTCCAAGGAACATTTCAACATAAGAAGACTTGGAACCGGGAGTCACCGACGGGTTGATGAGCGCACCGATTGACGCATAAGAAGAGCGGCGTGGTCAAGCAGAACATCCAAAGCGACGCAAATCCGAGCTGCCGTTGTACCTGAGGTGACTGTGCAAACAATCCGCAACCATCTAGTGGATGCAGGACTAAGTGCACGTGTGCCTTTGGCGTGTGTAACGTTGACTCCAGCCCACCGTCAGGAACGGCTGCAGTGGTGTCGCCAACGTCTGCACTGGATAACGCAATGGCGATCTGTCGTGTTCAGCGATGAAAGCAGATTCTGCTTAGGAGCCTCCGATGGCCGTATGCGTGTTCGTAGACGCACAAGGGAGCGTCTTCACCCTTCTTGCATCCGCCAGCGACACATAGGGCCTACACCTGGTCTCCTGGTGTGGGAGCGATCAGCTATCATTCCCATACACAATAAATGTTGTACCGGGTACGTTAAACAGCACCTCCTACATCAACAATATCATTCAGCCCGTTGTTTTGCCATTTGTAAGGTCGGTCCATCGTGGTGTTTTTCAGCAAGATAACGCACGCCCACACACGGCACGTGGAACGCAACATGCACTTCAGTGTGTGAGACAACTTCCATGACCTGCACGTTCACCGGATTTGTCCCCCGATGAGCACGTGTGGGATTTTATGGGACAACGACTTATCTGGTCTCCACGGCCAGCCACGACCATCCCCGATTAACGCGTCCATCTTGAGGATGCTTGGAACTCAATACCCCAAACTTACATAAAACATTTGTACGACAGACTCCATGCCAGAATTGCACAGTGTGACGCAGTTCATGGCGGTTCAACCTTGTACAAACCATGGTACATGGAAATGTTATCTTTCAGTTTACTAGCAAATACATCTGTAGTTTACCATAATGTTTTGATCACGTTATGCTCTGTGTTCCGTTAATATGCTGTATAAATTTCGTTGATATTAGACGTCTCCTTCTTGGTGTTCTTTTTTCACTCTCCGCCAGTGTATATATCTTGCTGAAGTGATAAATAATTACAGTAATTTAGTAGGGAAATGATTTGTTTCAGTACACTTAAGTTAGTCAATGTTTTCTTGTAAGCTTTTTTTCATTGTTGAGATTGGGAAACATTTTGAAAACACAGATAGGATTTAAAAATTCCCTTACTCGTTTGATACACATTGTCGTCATATCGGCTATGTTATTTCTCACTTTAGTAGAAAGCTCAACGTCGAGAAGCCTTTCTTCACTGAAGAGCACAAAATAATATTTCACATATTTACGACGAGAGTGAATGGAATATAAATTCGACTGCTGCAATTGCCAATATTTGGGCATTCTTGGAACCGAAGAAACAAATCAGTCCTCTTGTATGATTGTTTACTATCCTAATAATTTCTATTAGGATTTTCTACCATTTCCATTGAACACTTTTATAATTTCTTAAAACAGCAAGTTTGCTAGATAAATAGCAAAGCAATTCAAAGATGTAGTTGGACTTTAAACAAATAAATAAAACAACTTAAAAAAAGGTGGTCTTGAATTTAACTAACACAACCCTCACCATGTATGAATACATTTTAAGTAGCGCGACAAGAATGCGTGTACGTATTAATTTCTGTACAAATCATTAAAAATTTAAGTCTGAGCACAGCATGTCTCTAATCGAAAGTGAAAAGCCCAAGAAAAATGTGATATAAATCCGCTAAGACGTTTACTGAGGGGAGGGAGGACAGAGGAAAAAGATGAAACCAAAATTAAAACGAGAGTGGAAAAAAAGCAATTTAAAAAGCACCTAACAGAACAACAGCTTAACAATCTTACCAGTATAATGTACAGAAGGCGTTATTTTAAAAAGGGGTTTCACTGTTCCTTGAACTAGATTTTGAAAGAAAGGCGTTTTGTAGCTATCTGATTGTGCTACGAGGCAAATCTTCAGCCAAGCAATATGATGGAACGTGCCCTTGATCAAGAATTTTAAAAAAGCTAAACCAGCCATAAATACATACATAATCTGATTTAAATACTTAGAAGCCGCTATTATGCAAAATGTTCAAAATGAAAACTTTGACTTCAGTGTATTATGGTATTTCTTGTATTTAAATGGAAGCCAATGTTTAATTATTTCCTCCTGATCAGTCCTGCGTCTTAATCAATTGGCCTCTACACTTCTCGTGCGCTCCCTAACAATGCTTGGGCTTGCGGCATTTCATCTCTTATCTTTGATGTGATTTGATAAGCCGTTGACAAACGTTCGGTTTGTACCAGCCTGGATAATCTACGACAATCTCTGTCATCAATGGCGTGTGGTTGGACACTGCTCGGTCTGTGCGCGCTTGTTCTTCCTTCGATGCTAAACTCGTGGTGGACCCTTAATACAGTTGTTCACGTGAATCTGAGTACTATTTTCACTTGGTCGAAAGAATGACACATTTGTCTTGCGTGGACAGTGCGCCCGCGATTAAATTCACAGATCACCACGTTTACCCATTTTCGTGGAATGCATACATTGTTGGAAAGCCTTTCTGTCCTCCTATTTATCTCTTGCTTTCTGTTTCGATCTGTTCTACTCTGCACGGTTGATGCCCTATTTCAAACTGCTCATCACCACTACCTGTAATATTTTTTCTCTTGAGTGTACACTGTACAATCATTCATTTTTATATTTTTGATTAACTGATGCCTAATAATTCGTCAACGTTTATCATTGAACGCTGCATAGTCTGTTGAAGCAAGGCACTTCTGAGGTGTCCATGTGTTTTTTGTCAAACACACGTTTTACAACTTTTTAGAAATTAAAAAAAAAAACCTACCATAGGTTTGAAACTGGGGTTTCAGATTATTAAATATATTTAAGTATAATAAATATTTACTGCGAATTTCAGAATCCAAATGTTCTATTCCTGAAGACGTTTGAATCGAAATAAGACGCCCTATTTTTCAGAGTGCAACATTCGTTTTCTGGTGCGCATAAATGGGAACTTAGAATTTGTACAGAACTTCATTACACTACTGTCAACTGAAAACATTACCTTCTTAAGGCATTACAATGTAAAGAATTCGTCAGAAATTGCATATTCTTGGTTTTGCGTTTTTATTCAGATTTCGAGGCTATTTTTGTGACAATAATATGTTTAACAGACTACACTATAACATTTCGCGCACAAATATATACAAAATACATGTGCTATCGTGCATAGTTCTCGAGTAACCGGTTGTTTCAGTGTAAAATTCGCATTCATTTTGACATGTATATTTCCCTACAAGAAATTAATTACACTTACCTTAAAAGGTAGCTATTTTAGATTTTCTTCTGAATTTTGGTGCAATTTTGAATATATGAATAATTCTTTGAAGATTTTAACATTATCGAGGCCAAGCAAATATTGTGTAAAGAGCAAATATGTTTGTTTCGAAACAATGAAATTTATAGAGCAATATCTGAAGAAATTGTATAAACTTCACAATTAATCCATGCATTATGAGGAGAAACAAAAATAAGAATTAAACACAGTTTTGCATACAATATTTCAAAGTTGAATTTCTGTTGTAAGGGAACTGATGCAGTTTCTTGCACATGCATTTGTATATCCCCAATGTACAAATTTTATATGTATAGTGTGAATCGTATTAACATATAGTCTTAAACAGATGAGCTTACGCAGTTCTTAAATGCTTTTACAGTTTTTTTTTTCACAGGAAAGAAAGCTTCCAGAAAGATGACAGAGAGAGAGGGTAGTAGATCGCTCAAAAGAGAGATCAGAATGTGAGAGAGATTTTCTTAGGAAGCAGTACTCAAGCCCTTTCCTCTATTTTATCTTACTTGGAAAGAGAAGATGTGCTATATAGAAAAATATCGAGCATTTTAGGTTGGGTGAATGAAAAATAGGGAACGCTAAAAGCATCACCCAGCAGGTCCTGATACACATTTGCTCTACCGACAGTTTCAGATATGATTAGATTGCATGCCCAAGTAAATATCCTAAGTATGTGTTAAAAACTCGTACACCTCTCAACCTGTTATGTTGATTGGTTATTGAATGGTATATACTGCAACCTAGTATGTGCTAAACGTATCATCCACATTGGTTCCATGTCTTACTTTTTAGCTACGGGTTGATATAGTGCATGGCGTTCGAGTTTAGTGGTTTTCGTCAGTAGTCGAGTAAAGCGCTGGACATTCCTTTCCATCACAGCTGGTGCAAAATGGCATATGCCGTCGTTACAATTACAAATACAGTTACTTATTCAACAACCTACACTATTGTTTACCATGAAACAAAAAATAAACTTTCTTCTGTAGGCTAAGAAAGATTCGTGAAATACTCATACTTATTTAGACAGGCCAGTTCACCTTAATAAATTTTTAAAAAAGCACGGAGATAAATTACATAATCTGAAAGATTTCGGCTTTCGTTTAAATCGAAAAAAATAAACACCGCCAGTAGCAAAGGAACGTCTCTGAGTGAAGAGCACAGAATATGATTGCAAATGAAACTTTGTTTGCAATTTCATATAGCTGGGCAGTGTTGATACACTTAAAATTTAGGACATAATTCGAAAACATATAATATAATTAAAGTTGCATTTTTGAATCCTTGTAATGCAGTTCTTTACAGTGTGTTTAATACAGCCTTAAATGTCCAGTGCGCCATGATGAGAGTATATTTCGTAACATTTATGTTATATTTTTAATGTAAAAATATAAATGTTAAGGTAGTATTTGGAAACTTAACATAACAGTTATGGTATCGAGTGTATGGATAGTATAGCTTGCTAACGTATAATGTATCTAAAATATTTGGTAAAATTTTGGGAATTTGTTCCACAAATCGATTATGACAGAAAATTGTCCTGTTCATATGTGGACCAGCCTGGTTCGTGTATAGATTGACAAAGAATATTTGTAAGAGATCTGATATTTTGCTGGCGGTAAGTGATTATTCTACAGTCCTCCCAGCAGAAGTTGCACATGCAATCAAGAACATGAAGCGGGTAAAAGCTCCAGGAGAAGATGGAATTACTGTAGACATCATACAAGAAGCAAGTGGAGAAATCGAAACAGTACTCGCCCAAATTTTCTCTCGATGCCTTAATGAAGGGAACATTCCTGAGGATTGGAACAATGCTACAATGATCCTGCTACATAAAAAATGTGACATTGAGGATCTCAAGAACTACAGACCTATCAGCCTCCTATCAATGGCTTATAAAATCTTCACTAAAGTTCTTTCACACCGCTTGAAGGTGACACTGAACATGGCTCAACCGAGAGAACAAGCTGGATTCAGGAGTGGCTACAGCACAATAGATCATATCCACGTACTGAGAGAACTAATTGAAAAAGCAAGGGATTATGAACTTCCATTGTGCATGGCTTTTATCGATTATGAAAAGGCCTTTTATTCGGTGAAAACATTAGCAGTTACAATGGCTCAGAAATCCTGCGGTACTGAAGATGCATAAATTAATATTATTAATAACATCTATGAAAATGCAACTGCAAAGATTCGGCTGTTTGAAAATACATCACACATAAAAATTGGAAAGGGAGTGAGACAAGGTGACACCATATCTCCAAAGCTTTTTAATGCCACAATGGAAAATGTCTTTTAATCACGAACTGGGAAAACAAAGGTATAAAAATCAATGGAGATTATCTAACCCACCTTCGTTTTGCTGATGACATAGTCATATTTGCAACTACTCCATCAGAGCTGCAGAGTATGATCCAGGAATTTGCTGACAAGAGTAGAGAAGTGGGATTAAAAATGAACTTTCAGAAGACAAAAGTGATGTACAATGCTTTTAAACATCACTTCAAAAATTATCGATTCTTGGATAAAATCTGGAGATAACAGACACGTACCTTTATCTTGGACAGCAGATATCAAGTGAGGGCCACATTGATGAAGAAATTAATCAGCGTACAAAACTTGCCTGGTGATCCTTTGGAAGAAACAGCATAATTTTTAAGAGCAATATGCCCTTTATAACTTTCTGTCCGTTCACTTGCTTCTGTTAAGATATTATTTGCTTGTGTTGCCCCTGACACTGCAAAGGCTGCTTTGTGTCTCTCCTGTTGTTCTATCTGCGTGCGTTTTTACCATGTGCAATTGGAAGCGTTTCTTCCAAGATGTTTCCCAGCATGAGGAGACTCATGTTTCGTGGTGAACGAAGTTCGGTGAGTAGATCCTTGTAATCAATCCAACGAGTAGAACATGTTCGGAAATGTTGATCATTATACGTAAGCAAGCCATATAGTGCAGAAAGGTTTTATAGTAGTGTAAGCCTCACGAGGACGAATTGCCTGCCAGTGTTACAGATGACTAGGGAAGGTATGCGAAGAGGAGTTAAACATCGTATTGTGCAATTATACATATAAGACTTTAACCGACTGCTCGACATTATTAGAATTTATAGTTAAGAATGGACCAAAATAAATAGCAAAAAATATTGCTTTTCCCAGCATGAATATTATTTCAGAATCATAAATAATTCCGTGCTGAGAAATATCCGCTGTGCGTTCT
Source organism: Macrothele yani (assembly GCA_039090855.1). Classification (NCBI taxonomy): domain Eukaryota; kingdom Metazoa; phylum Arthropoda; class Arachnida; order Araneae; family Macrothelidae; genus Macrothele; species Macrothele yani. The sequence continues at coordinate 72,077,302 of CM076999.1, read as the reverse complement.
TCAAAAGTATGTGAGATGTTGTTTTATGTTTTGATGGTATCAGTTTGTAAATTATAATATGATGTACTCCTGTAAATATGAAAAACATATTGTGTGTGTATTACAAAGAAATTTATTTAGAAACTTTATCGTTAACAGGCATCATTTGGAAATTATCTTGCGTTTATTTGTTGCAAAAATAATTTATAATAATTTTGTCCCAAATCGTTTACATAATACAGCATCCTTTGTATTTATCAAAAACCAGCGGAAATGGTCTTTGAGTAAATTATTATTTTTGCAGGTAGCAAGGAAATTATGGGCTAGCCTTGGACCATCAACTCCCTCGCAAATCATTTTTCTTTTCTCTACTCCAAGAGATAAAAAAATTATGTTTCTTTTAATCACTGTAGAAGTCGATCAAGTTTCATTGGAGATAAATAGGGTCATGCATGATGAACAAAATAAAAGAGACCATAGAGCAAAATTATGGAATGTCAAAAGATGTATAAAAAAAAAAGAATGATGCTGGACTGGAAACATCTTATAAAAAAGAAATTTGAAAAGAGATCGATGGTCTGGTTATTCCTGTACGGAACCAGCGGAACCCTTTTTTCCACTGATTTTAATTGTCTAAACTAATTCAGGAATTTTGTTGATCTTTTCTCTTACATGAGGAAAGTGTTTTCTTTTCCAACACCGGGGGAATGAGATCATAACTCACTTTATCCGGTGTTGTGCTTTCTTCTTTCCACTTTGGAGGGTTTTTTTCTTTCCAGATTCGAGAGATGGAGGAGTCTTGCCTCGAGTACTCATGGCGTGCGAAAGAGAATGAAAGAGAGTAAAAGTACGAACATGTTTATTATTTAGTTTTGGTCAGTTTTGTATGGGGGCAGCATGTTGAATTATTTTCACAAGGTGCAGTCTGTCCTTGTTTGAGTGAATGGTGTGTTATTTTTACTGAGTTGTGACCGACTTTTGAGACCGCCCCTACTGTTGAATGGTTTAAATTTGTTTTCCTTTCTTGTGAGTTCACAGTAGTAATATTTGTGTCCCCCTCGCCATTTTGGGGAAGGGATACGAGGAATTTTGAGATCCTGACTGATATGCATTTTGTAGTGTATTTCATAGAGGAGCCTTGCATTTCAGCAGACATGTTTAATAATTATAGTATCCCTGAATAAATGAAAACAGTTTTCAGCGTTTTACTCTTCCTGGTCGGAATTATTTGCATGTTAAATATTCCGTTGTTCTGCATTTAAGAAGTGGACACTCTATTAGAAATGCTGGTCGGAATGACTTGCATGTTAAATATATTTAATTCTGTTTTCTGGAAGTGGACGTTCCATAAAATAGGCCATGGGAGAATATGTAGGTACCACTGGTGCGAAAATCAACAGTCAAAGTCAGATGCTCTGATTTGTTATAAATGGACGGATCGAGCAAGAATTAACAGTTAGCAGACGTTAAAATATTTGGCATACCGTTTTCACACAATGGTCCATGTCAACCCACGTGCGATAAAACCCTATGTGATCAAGAAAATATACACACAGGATTTCAATATCAAATATAGCAAAACGTGCTAATTCATTAACAGTTTTCGAAGTATGGAGGTGTTTTGCAATCCCACTAAGATCTGTTCTTGCTAAGAGGAAACGTTTCATGTTCACATTCCTATGGAACGGGAAAAATCAAAGACATCGGACTAAATATTTTGCACGAGACAAGAAGCTTCGGTTGACTGGAAAAAATTATCACAATGAATGAAATACGGGATTAAACCATAGTAAGATACAAATTTGGAAGGTGTGAATCCGTTTATTGGTGTAAATATGACATGGATATTAAGTCAGATAATATTCAAAAACTTGAAAATTTCGTCGTCCTGGAGCAGAAATTCGTATCCGCGTCTCCCGGATAGCGTCAGAGTATGCAGTGGTTATATTCAAATTAATTGGAAACTTGAAACTTGGTCGTTCTGGGTAGTGTAGTGATTAGCATACTCGGGCACTCCGGGAGGCGAGGGATCGATTCCCGCTCCAGGACAACAATTTTCATGTTTTCGGATATTTTCGGATTTAACATCCATGTCATTTTTACCCCAATAATCGTATTCCCATTTTCCAGAATTAGACACACTATCTTTTTTAAGACATTTTGGTTTTTATATACACTATACTGACAAAAGTCACCGGACACCTAGAAGAGAAACACAACATAGTATTTATTAAGATACCTTAGTACGGTGTCGGTCCACCTTTGGTTTTAATGCATGCACTGAGTCTTCGCGACATGCTTTCGACAAGTTTTGTAACACTGCGATAGGTATGCGCTTCCATTCAGTACATAGTGCTGCCGGTAACTGTTGCTTAGTAGTAGGCCTTGGTTTCAAACTTCTTATGCGGCGCTCTAATTCATCCCATAGGTGTTCCATAGGATTATGATCTGGGCTCTGTGCTGGCCAGTCCACACATGATACGGAATTACCGTCAAACCACGCCGTAATAGTCCTTGCTTCATGGCTCGGTGGATTATCCTGCTGGTAAAAACAAGGCTGGTTTTCATAGTGTAGCCAAGGAGTTGGTATGGCATAATAGTATAGAATATCGAGGTAGACATGTTGATTAACAGGTTTGTCCATGATAACCATTGGGTCGGGAATATACCGCTTACCACTAGCATTGATTAGACGTGCTCGGCGCACGACTTGTTTGAGGATAGTAGTATTTCCTATTTAGGATAACTTTTTGAAGACACCACGACTCATCATAAGCACCCACAAGCTTTGCCGTCAAGGAAATTTTCTGATCCAGACTTCTGGGCATCACAGTTTAGCTTATTTTAGGCTTGCGAAAGTCCGCTGCTTTTCTCCTCTGTAGACCAGAATAACACTGATTAACAGAGCTAAGTGTCAGGTGTTATTTATGCAGTTCATGACCGTCTCACCTACAGTTGCTTAGATGTGTATAACGACGCGCTGATGATAATGTTTTAGCTGGTCTATGGAATTTTTTTATGTTAATATTTAATTTAACCTTTTTGGCCGCTCATGTTACATATTTCTGTTTGCAATATATTTGAGGGGTATTATGTATTTCGAAAATACCTCCTTATCCGAGAGCGATACGTTCTAAGACCTTAAATGGATGCCTGAATTCGAAGATAGTACCGAACTGTATATTTACTATGTTTTTTGCTATAAGTACATCATCATCATTGTCAACCATTATCAATCCACTGCTGGATGAAGGACTCCCCAAGTTTAATCCACAACAGTCTGTCTTGTGCCAGTCTCCTCCATGTCACTCCCGCATACTTTCAAATTTCATCCACCCATCTCCCATGTGGTCTTCTTCTGGGTCTTTTCCTGTCCCTTGGAATCCAATCTAAAATTTCGGCTGTCCATCGATGATCTGTCCTTCTGGCAGTATGTCCAGCCCATTGCCATTTCAGGGATTTAACTCTGATCATGATGTCTTCCACTCTTGTCATTTTTCGGATTCACGAGTTCCTCTTCTTATCTCTCCCGGTTACACCACGCATGCACCTCTCCTTGCTGCTTTGAGTTGTCTGCAGCCTTTGTATGTCTCTTTTAGTCAAGATCCACGTCTCTGCACCATACGTAAGCACTGGAAGGATGCGTTAATCAAACACTTTTCTTTTAAGACATAATGGCATATTGCTCTTGAAAATATGCTGTTTCTTCCAAAAGCTCTCCAGGCAAGTTTTGTACCCCGATTAATTTCTTCATCAACGTGACCCTTACATGATATCTGATGTCCAAGATAAACATATGTGTCTGTAACCTCCAGTTTTTCTCCATCAATCGATAAATCTTCATTTCTTCTAAAAGCATTGAACATCCCTTTTGTCTTCTGAAAGTTCATTTTTAATCCCACTTCTTTACTCTTGTCAGCCAGTTCCTGGATCATACCCTGCAGCTCTGATGGGGTAGGTACTAAAATGACTATGTCATCAGCAAAACGAAGGTGGGTTACGTAATCTCCATTAATTTTTATCCCTTTGTTTTCCCAGTTCAGTGATTGAAAGACAATTTCCAATGTGGCATTAAACAGCTTCGGAGATATGGTGTCACCTTGTCTCACTCCCTTTCCAATTTTGATGTGTGTTGTATTTTCAAACAGCCGAATCTTTGCAGTTGCATTTTCATAGATGTTATTAATAATATTAATGTATGCATCTTCAATACCGCAGGATTTCAAAGCCATTGTAACTGCTGATGGCTTCACCGAATCAAAGGTTTTTTCATAATCGATAAAAGCCATGCACAATGGAAGCTCATATTCCCTCGCTCTTTCAATTAGTTCTCTCAGTACGTGGATATGATGTATTGTGCTGTTGCCACTCCTGAATCCAGCTTGCTCTCTCGGTTGAGCCATGTCTATTGTTACTTTCAACCGGTGTGAAAGAACTTTAGTGAAGATTTTATAAACCACTGATAGGAAGCTGATAGGTCGGTAGTTCCCGAGATCCTTAGATTTTAGCAACCTCAGAATACGTTTTTTTTTCTTTCCGTATTATGTCTAGAACTATTACTCTTTCACTTAAAGCATATCCGAATCACTAGTGTCGCTAAATTTGTGCTTTGGGGTCATTATTAAGTAAATTAGGGGTTACTTGAACACACAGCGATACTGTTGCAGTCGATCTGATAACACAAAACGTGACGGCTAATAAGTGACAAAGGGGAGGGTAGCGTATACATCGTGGATACGCTCGGCAAAGGGATGATTCACGTTCCATGCGGAACAGCTCTAGATTTCCTCAGGCTATTCAGAAAGGCACGCTATCTAAAACTTAAGATTTGTTTACTTCTGGAATTTTCCAATTAACATTTTAGGACCGCGGTTAACCGCGGATAAAGGAACACGACTACTGTGCTTATAATTTACGATTGAGGAACATTTGAGTAAAAATGTTCCTCAATCCCCTTTCAAAATTATGCGTTGTTTTATCCCCAAAATATCGAAATTTGCGTCTTTACTTTATATAAATATCTTATTTGAAAATAATTGCAATTTCAGTTAATTCATTTATGTCCAATATACTTGATTACAAAGAAAATATTCAAACTTTTTTTTATTTTCGTCGCATTTTTGGCTTGTGAGTAACTTTTTGGCGGATTAACCAAAGCTTTTGTTTAATTGTCATCCAACATGATATACTTCTGTTTAACTGGGCTATCGGTTGTTGAACAGTGCTACGTCTGTTTGCATGTACAAGTTGTCGAATACGACGCTGACGTTTCATTAAACTTTCTTTTTCGTGTGCAGTTTGCGAGTCGGTGTTTGACCATCACTGGCCAATCCTGATACACTTTAGCCACGGTGGGTCACGAACGAACCACGAGTTCAACCGTTGGAAAACCCCTGTACTTGCTCTCCGAGCTTCCATAACTTGTTCACTCTCAGAGTTCTGTAAATCCTTTAGCTTACCCATCACGTCCTGAATTTTACTCGTTACTGCTAGACTCACACGTTGTTTAAGCTACGTAGGTCGACTAGTCACATCGTCTTGAAAATCACGTGGTCAACAGGTAGTATCTACTTTTTATTGGGTTCTAATATTTCAGAAATCACATGCTGTATTTGCCGGGGTTTCTTTAGTTGGACGTTTTACAACCACCGTGAGCAGCTCAATATACTATAAGCAGTCGCCCGTCCTTAATTTAGGGCCACTCACTGCAGGGTATGAAAAGAGCCAGTGCCGTAAGACAAACACAAGATTCTAGCCTAACGGGGATTCGGATCCGGACCAATCTCGAATGAATGATCAGGAGCCAGCGCTTAGGCCACTGGCCCACGGGGGAGGCCATTTCCCTGTTGTTGTTTAATGTTTATTGCACTTTGATTGTGCCTCTTAAAATGCTGAAGATCTTCAACTTCTGATTCGTGTTTCCTTTCTTATCCCTGCTTTTGCGTTCGGGACTTTAAGTATGGACAACAGTGTATGACGGATAGATTATCTTTACCTAGTGGCTTTCCTGGTGGTATATATGAGGATCTTTAATTAAGCAGGCGGAGTCTCAAGTTTTCGTTTTTCATTCTGGATTAAAATCTAAATAATTTTTTATCCATGTAAATAATGTTTTGAAAGTCACTTCTAAGCTATCAATGTGGATTTCGTTTCTAGTAACGTCTGGTTTCGAAGATTTTTCAGAAAATTCTCCGAAAAGAATACTTGAGATATCCTTAGAAACAAATGAAAATCAAATTAGTGCTTTCCAATAAAACTGGGATTTTGTGGTCAACTGCGACGAACCTCGTACCTTTAGAAATTAAACGGAGTCGAGCAGGGAAAATATGTTGTTCTAGCTGAAGCTGGTAAAAAATCGATCACCATGAGTTAATTATGGGTTGTCAACACCAAAGCATTAAAAAACAAATATAAGTCCGTGTTTTATTGGTGTAAGTAAAACAATATTGTCCTCAGCAGGCTTTCCCAGTCAACGGAAGGCTTCATCAGACGGCTACAACGGTTTCCGTTGTACCCGCCTGATGAAACCGTCCGTTGACGGGGAAAGCCTGCGGAAGACTATATTGTTTTACTTTCACCAATAAAACACAGATTTATATTTGTGTGTAACAAGTGCGCCTGTTGAAATCATCATTTCATCAAAATATAGGAATGCTTTACAAAATTCTTCACAACAAACTTTTTAGAACTCTAAAACAACGCATTTATGTGGTGCAGAAGATCTTCTAATCATTAACATCCAAAATCTCAGGAAATAACGCCTGGATATTACATAAATCGTCTGCATATGTGATATAACAGGGTTCGGAACCGAATAAAGTGTACAGAACAGATCTAAACTGAAGAAACAAGACTGTTAATTATTTATCTCTCTCCATGGCTAAAAACTTCAAGAATTGCCCTTTAAACTACCCAAGAAACATTATATTCTCAGCTACATGACAGAGTTTGTGTGTGTTAAATTGTCTGAGAGCAATAAGTCAATCATTTCGCTATGGAATTCATCAAATTACTGCGAGATATGCAGAAATATTAGTTAAAAAATGGATTTATTTTGATGGGGTGCCATATTTTTAACGTGACAAAACAAATCTCGAATAACGTTTTGACACTGAGTCAGCAGTTGACGTAATCTACACGTTGGTGGAAATGAGCTATACATTTCAGTGCTCCTGCATATTTTTATGTGAAAATTTATATTATCATCAGTAAAATGTTTCTTTTTTATTAGACAAATAAACGTGTTCCAATTAAAATAGTTTCTGATTTCCCAAAAATGAAAAGAAATATTTTTTTGACTTTCAAACTTTCATAAAAACTACAGCATTACTTTAAAACGTTTAGTTCTCATTACACAATTATAATATTTCATTTTTCTTAATACATAAATAATCGGACAATGTGTTTATGGTTAGGTGTGATATTATAGCTTTTATCAAACAAGTAACACTGTTAAAATCATGTAAATTTTAAGCGAATTGGAGATCAATCCTGTAAATTTTAAGCGAAATTCCAAATCAAATATATTTGGCTAAAATTAGTGTTTACGTTCTAAGTGATCGGTCCCGTATTATAAATAAAGTCGAAATGAGAAACTTCGAGATAGACGTAGAAATATGATACAGAGAAGAAAATACAACATTCTCCAAATCTGTACTCTTATTTAACAGCAGTGTCTTTTGCGTGTGTATGGAGAAAAACGATGATACACAAAAGAAATAATTCCAAGATATAAAAAAAGGAGAAAAAATGAAAAAAAAAATCTCCTAAACATATGTGAATGTCCTTAGCATTATTCCTGCCAAGCTAACGAGCTGCAGTGGGAAATTTTTTCCGATTGGGAGATAAGAAAAGTTTTCTATTTGGACTTCTATACAAATTTTTATGAGATACAGTCGGAGTTCTAAAAAATGACAGAAGTCATACGTGGAAACTGAAGTCATACGAAGAGCGATGCCAACCGATTATTTACGACATTGTACGAAAGGGTTTTCGAAGGATTCACTCAAAAATGTTTAGATTTCAGGACTAGTAAATGTGTTCTTGTATATTTTAAAAGTTGAAATTTTTGTTTTTCCCGATAGATGTGAGTCAATATAAAGGTACAATCTACTTTCGCTTGCTTCTTCAACTTCCAGTAATACTTTGATGGTAAATATATGGAATCAAGATCTCTAAGCTTCTCCATTTGAGGGTGTTTTTCGCACCTTCCAGAAACAGTAGTACTTCAAGGACATGATATTAAAATTTTTCTCATATTATAATTATAATATATTATCGAAATAGATTGCTGCAAACATTCAGGTTTATGCACAAACCCAGGTCCTGAAATAGTTAGGGATTTTGCAGTTTCGAAAAGAAAGCCTGGTGGTATGCAAACTAAGCGACTACTGGAGTTCGGTTATCAGAGTAGCTAGCTGCGTGATATATAAATTAGCGTCGTGACAGCACAGCACGGGGAGTGAAAGCCCCCATAACAGTACCTTCGAGAAGTGGAAAACGGGCCATTTCATCGCTTGGTCCAGATGTTTGCGGCCTGTAGTGTGGAATTAACCAAAAATGTAGTCCAGACGATATTAAAGCACTGATAACAGGACTGTTTGCATACTACAGAAAGGTTAACATGACATAAATGTGGCTGCTGCTTTAGAAGTTTGCAAAGGGTAGTTAGTCGGCGACGCGCAACTTTTCGGTAAAATGTAAGTTTAGCTACCTACACTATTTGGGTGAAAATTTCGAGAAAATGGTGTATAAATCTTTTAATTTGATATGAAGTGGAGAAAAGGATTCAGCTTTACAACGCATTTTAAAGATTTTACCGTAAACTTTAATTGCAACTACGAGAATGTAACCACTGTGGCAAGTTTTACCCAGGACCGCCGCAACTTCGTCGAAGCTCTCAACTTCGAGTCGTGTTGCGGCAGTCATTTTTGGAGTTTGTGCATCCGCCGAAACGGAGATCACTATCCAGTTTTTTTTTGTTGTTGTTGTTGTTTTCTGTTTTGTTTTTTAAATCACTAGCTTCAATATTCTAGCGTTGTAATGAAATTTCAGGAGACATATTTAGAAATTCGGCTTGATGATTACAAATTTTAGTCTCTTCAACATCAATTAAACAACGACAGAAAGGTTTCGATGCCTGTGTTTCCGAGCTTGGAGACGATCATACATATTGTCATAATTGAGCAATCTGGGCAAATACACTGCTGGCCACCCAAAATGCAACACAAAAAAGGACACGAGATAGCAAAGCCAGAATTACTGGACACATAATAACAGATACAAAGAAGAAACGATTGAGCTTACAGGCCCGTGCCGCTTGCGGAACACGCAGACATCAATAGTTCATGTGGCCTCCATTGCTAGCCATAACGGCCGCTACACGCCGCGGCATCGAACGAAAGAGGATTTGGATGTGGGCTTCGGTAATGTCGGTCCCTGCTGCTTCCACACGTTGCCACAGTTCATCAGGCGTAGCCGCGGGTGGTGCTTGCCGGGCTACTCGGTTGCCGATCAGCGATCAGACGTGTTTGATGGGCGACATATCGAGAGAACAGGCGGCTCACGGTAGCCGTGACACCTGGTGGGCCGTGAAGAAGTGTTGCACGATGCGTGCCACGTGCGGTCGCGCATTGTCCTGTTGAAACGTGACCGCTGGCAGGTCCTGCAGGTAAGGGAGGACTACAGGTTCCAAAATGTCGCAGATGTAGCGGTGGCTGTTGAGTGTACTGCCGATGCGTACCAGAGGGGTGCGGGTGTCATATCCAATTGCGCCCCAAACGATAACTCCAGGCAACGGACCGGTATGGTTATGCATATTGCCAGCGTCATACAGCCTCTCGTCACGGTGCTACCACACGCGGATCCGACCATCGTGGTGTTGCACGCAGAAGCGGGATTCGTCGGAGATGACAATGCCGTGCCATTCCGTAGCCCAGGTGCGGCGTTCAACGGCCCACTACCACCTTACTCGTCGGTGGTGTAACGTCAATGGTAACCGGAGCAATGGGCGCCATACGACAAGTACCCGCTCCTGCATACGACGTCGAAGGGTATGTGCTGACATAGGTTGTTGCGCAACACACCCTAATTCCTGCGCTAACGTTCGAGATTTGGCGGTGAGAGCCGTCAATGCCCTCCGCACAACATGCCGGTCTTTTCGTTCGGTGGTGTGCCGCTACTGCGGCAATCGCTCATGTCGGTCCGTCCGTCTCTGGTGCACCCACCGAATCCATACTCGCCTGACTGTGGGTGGATGTTGTCCCACACGGGCACCGATGTTTCGGTACGATAAACCGCTGTCATGATAAGCCACTATTCTTCCTCTGTCGAACTCCGAAACGTGCTGGAATGACTGCTGTATTCTGCGAAGAGGCATGAGGAAGCTTCCCACGCACAGGTCCGGCAGCACAACACACTTTCACTACTTACACCCCGCCATCTGTGCACCCTTCTTATAATGTTTCTCGGTGACGTGCCGGGTGCACATGATTTGCATATGCCCTGCAATGCTAATCGTTTGCATGTCCTCTAGCGGGCGACTCATGCTGCAAATTTCAGGCCAATCGGATGCTTCCTTCTTGGCGTTGCATTTTGGGTCTCCAGCAGTGTATATTCTTCCAAAACAGAAAGGAAGGCAATATTTCTTCCACTGTAAAGCCAAGTTTTATTACTCAATCAAATTTGACCGTTCAATTGATATTTAAATAAATGCTCTTCCTTTTCTGTATCCTAGTTTTTATGAATACAAAAAATAATTGCTGGATACAAACCGTAAGATTTATGCCCTTTGGAATCACCTACAAGCCATGAGCATTTGGTCTGTTTCTATTTTTCTATCCCAGATACGTAATGTTTCTCACTAGTACACTAGTACACGATGACCGCATAATTTTTGTTGCTAATAATGAAAATTTTTATCAGTGTTAGATTTCACGATCTATTTTACGAAACCAAGTAAAAAGTGTTGTATCCTAAATATTTTGTTCCATTCTTTGTTTGATATTCAAACTTTTTGAGAAACAATAATTGCATTTAAAGGAGCAGAAACGATAATACATCATAAAAAAATTCAACAAAAGGCAAACATAATGTGTAATAGTAGCACCGGATTTTGTGGTGTAATAAGCCGAAGCCGCCGGGACTCTCTCTACGTTTGCGGTCCCGGCCACCGGATTAAGAACTTTCTGGTGACGTCACGCTAAGCGACGGTCATGTTCATTGGTCACTGAAGACATTGTGAAAGTATTAATTATATGCTTCAAACTATTTCATTTCCTTTTTACTAATGATTATGAGCAGCTACTCCATGTACAAAATGTAACATTTGTCGTGAAAGAAATACGGGATTACGCCATATAATACAAATTTTGAAGATGACAATCCGATTTTTGGCGTAAATGTGACAAGGATGGTAAGTCAGATTTCTTTCATGATTTATCTGCTTCTCCGGGCAAACACGGGATAAGAATCTTAACCTCCAGATTCGCTAAACATGAATGCCGGTTGCTTCGACTAGCGAATCCTGTGATGGTTAAATTCAAATTGATCGGAAACTTGAAACTTGGTCTTTCTGGGTGGTGTAGTGTTAGCATACCCGGGCGTTTTCTGGGAGACGCGGGTTCGAGTCCAGCTCCAGGACGATGAAAATTTTCAAGTTTTCGGATATTATCTGACTTACCATCCTTGTCACATGTACGCCAAAAATCGGATTGTCGTCTTCAAAATTGTATTATATGGCGTAATCCTGTATTTTTTTCATGATTTATCTGCTTCTCCGGGCAAACACGGGATAAGACTCTTAACCTCCAGAATCGCTAAACATGAATGCCGGTTGCTTCGACTAGCGAATCCTGTGATGGTTAAATTCAAATTGATCGGAAACTTGAAACTTGGTCTTTCTGGGTGGTGTAGTGGTTAGCATACCCGGGCGTTTTCTGGGAGACGCGGGTTCTAGTCCCGCTCCAGGACGATGAAAAAATTTTTTTTTCAAGTTTTCGGATATTATTGCCTTACCATCCTTGTCACATTTACGCCAAAAATCGGATTGTCATCTTCAAAATTTGTAACATTTGTGTTAAAAAAATTAGTGGCAAAGAAGGTTTAAGAGTTATATGTGTTAAACTGAAAATGTTCAAAATGTAATAAAATTAAATTTGAACTGGGACTAAAATGCGCTTCTGTGTTTTTAAATATATTTTTAAATAATTACTCTAAGTTTAAAAATGACTGCTTAAATAACAGATCAGGGAAAACAAAGTATGCTATGTTTGCAGCAGCTGCTTTAATGAATCAGGTCTTCCTGTGTGCCTCGCTAACAATGGGAATATCTCCAAATTTTGGAAAAGACATTTCATAATCATCTTTACAGTGGAACTAAATCCTTACTCCAGGCTAACTGCACTAAACCCCATACAAATAAATGTATTTGTATCTTGATGTTTATATAGCATTAGTATTTTCAATTTTCATTACATGTGTTGGAAAAAATTACCATGCATGCATGTTCTAACATATGTTCTACAACCGTGTGGGGCAGAAATCACTACAAGAATGTTTTTTTTTCATTAATTTATTCCTATGTGTACATTGTGCTCGGAGTTACTCATTCTCAGTATTAATTTTTTCAAATTGGCAGCCTCAAAGCTTTTTCATTTAAAGCAAGAACGTCCGCTCCTTTCTGGATGCCCTGGCTGTCGTGGTCTGTATGTCCTGGAATATTATGCACATAAATAGTGAAAAACTATTATATTTTTAATTCCTTATTTCTCCAATTTAAAAATAGGCGACGGGAGGGGAAGGTTAAGTTGTTAAAACCTCATATAAATATGGACTATAGTAGCACTGTTAGCTTTCTCTTAGTAACATTCTTTTCCAAACACCTTTTCAGTTTCAATTTAGTATATATGTCATCAACTTAATAATCTATCGTGTTTGTGATACAACTGCTATACTTCCGCCATATAAATTAGGAACTCTTGGAGTTCCAAAAGATCTCGAGGGTTTTAGTGTCACTTTAATTTTTCATGTGGTTTTCAAACTCAATAAAAATATTTTGTCTTGTGCTCATACGGCATATATTGTCTCTGGACTTGCGATAACACGATGGTAACTGGTTGATGATTTCATCATAGGACAACAGCAAAAGTTGTCCATATGTATTTTCGAAAACGGAACATCAAGATGATTTTAAAACGTCGTATGTTGGAAATGTTAATCTTTTCAGTATATACAATTAACGTCGAGAAGAAGAAAAAACCACTAGTAGAGCAGAATAAGGAAACATTTCATAGCATATTTGATTAATAGTAAACGGATTTTAGGTGCTGAAAGACAGAAAAATGTTTCTGTGTGCTTATAACTTCAAAAATACTTGCTAAAAGAAATAAAATTATCCTGACTTAAAATGTTTCACTTCGTCACGCAGTAACTATAGAAAAATGTCTGTTTCAAGATAAATTCTTAACTACAGGTAATATGAGAATTACTTTCATCATTTGCCATACGCGGTCCTGAAACAACACCGTGAAGAATCTGAAGTTATTACCAAATAAGAAAATAATAAATAAATAAAATTTTATGTAGGTAAAAATTATTCCCCGGTGTTTTCTAACTCGCATAGTTTCATTGCTCTTAAAAATAACACTTCTACGCGTAAAGGCTCAGTGATCATCTATATACAAGGCCTTTAAAATAATCCAATAATTTTTGGCCTTCACAACCAATTGTCTTCGGTTCGCTGAAAGCAAACCATTAAGAAATTTATTTCGAGATTTTTAATAAGCACAAGCAGCTTCAAGTCCTTTAATTTTTGTTAGTAGTTATTTGTATTTCCAGGAAAATAGTAATAAAAATCTGTATAAAATTAACAGTGAACTACATTCATGTTGGGAGGAGCAGGTTTTATGTAAACAAAGCGGAACGATACATATCGAATGGGTAATTACTTGAAAGTATGCTTCATTTGGAAGTATAGCAAAGTGCTGTTTTGGTTAGAGAGAACCATGGAAGGAGTGACATGGTTTCTGCTTTTTCTGCGTACTCGATGGAAGACACAGTAGTTCTGATTTCAAAAGGCGTTCATTTTCACTTTGTGTGTTGTTCATTTATCAAAGTGTGATAAATAGTACCAGTCCCTTTCGTTTTCTTACTCTCTGATGGGAACAGAAAAACAGAAAAAATTAGGTTTAGTTCTTACGAAATAACAGGAAAGAGTGGTGGGGTTGTGCAATTTGCTAGCACTCAGCAAAAGTATTTTTGAAGTTTAAGAGGATAACGCTTATCGTTTTGTTAACACAATACCTACCTGTTTCCTAGCTCAATCCACCACAAAAACCGATCAAATACCGATAAATAAACCCAGAGTAAAAGCAAATGAATCTAATCAAATCATTGAAGTAAGCGATTCCCCACAACAGTACGTCATGCGTGAGTCGTCCAAAATGGGTTCAGTACTGATCATCCAAATGGACCACTCTGCTAGTCACACAGAAACACAATGCGTATTTTGAGCGAATTGTGCACCGCACGTTAGAGCACTGGCATGGAATATGAGATTTCATCTTGAAAAAAGTGCTAAATTGTCCAGAACTCTGATATTTTTGTTTTTTGTTTTTCGAGTTTCAATGTGAATAGCGGTAGTAAGTTGTCAAGTTGAGGTGTAAAACTGAAAGAAAAGGTTACAAATTTAAACTGTGCAGGAATGACACACAGTTTCTTAATTTTACGTTCAACGTGATATCTGTTCAGAATGTAGTCACTCTATTGTTTTGCGGTTTGACTTGAAATACTGTCGAAAAAGCGTTTCGCATTCTAGAGCAGTGTTCTGCAACCTTTTTCTACTCGCGACACGACACACCAAAATTTTAATCCCTTCAAACACGTATGATATGACACTATTAATATAAGTACGTAATGTAATCAACTTATTATTATTATTATTATATTATTATTCTGTTATATTTTTATTCTATTATATTATGTTCGTAGTAAATTATTATTCTGTTATATTGTTATTCTATTATATTATGTTATTATTAAACATAAATCGACTCGTGCATTTATTAACAATTTATTAACTTTAATTCACTGAAGAAAATACAAGAAAATACACTTTGCTATTACTATTAAACTAAATACATCTACTCATATTTTCAATGTGACACTTGCGCGTGCTTAGCTGTACACAGGCGACTGCTTCATGGCGGAATCGTTGACAATGCAAGTCTCAATTATTCATCGACGGATTTGAGTTTCTCCCTCTTTGATGTTTTAATTTTAGTCAACGTCGAGAATCCCAGTTCACACAAATATGTAGTTGAAAATGGCAATAACACATTAACTGTCATCTAGGAGATAGCCAGGTATTCATTCCTTATTGCCAATCAAAATGTGTCCAATGGCACTTCTAAAAGTTTTAATTTCAATGTCCTGTCTGCTTTTAAATCTGCGAGTTGCTCTTGTACATTGTTGGGAAGAGGTTTTAAATTCGCAACGAATGGATCACGAATCCAGTCGAAATCTTGAATACTCTCTGCAAAATACTTTTTGAACTTCTGCTGCAAAATTTCTAAATGTTCTTTATTTAAGTCCATCATCATTTTATTACGGTCAGCTAATGGTCATACAGTCGGAAACTTCTCAAACGACCATTTTAAATTTTCTGCATCCAGAAATTTAGCTTATTCACAAACCCTTCAATCTTATCCATAGTTGTCAGAATATTTTTGTTCCTACCTTGCATTTTTCTCTTCAGCTCATTCAACTGTACGGAAATATCGGAAAGACATGCCAACTTTCATACCCATTCATCATCTGCAAATACAACCGCGTACTCATGCCCCTCAACAGTAAAAAACGTATATACCTCATCTTTAAGTTCACATATGCGTATTAACAATTTTCCTCGTGATAACCAGCTTACTTCTGTATGTAGCAGGAGTGTAGTTGGTTTCTGAACCCATTTCCTAACACAAAACGGAAAAATGCCGCGAATTTAGGAGCCGCGATTTGATGAGGTTCACGACTTTCGCTACTTCATCCAGCACAACTTTAAGAAAAGATGACGAAGACTTAGCAACAATGGCTTCGCGGTGAATGAGACAATGATCACATCGTATGTTAGGATTTACTTCGCGTACTTTAACTGCAAATCCTTTCACTCGGCCTGTCATTGAAGTACATAGAAGCGGCCCCGTCTGTACAAACAAACACTAACGCAATCCCTTAATTTTAATTCATTATGGAGCACATATTCATTAGTCATACGAAATATTTCTTCACTGGTAACTCGCTCGAGAAGTTTTTTGCAAAAAACGAAATTAATTGCTATTACATCTCCATCGATTTACCGAATGTAGTCAAGAAGTTGTGTGTGACAGCTAATATCGGTGGACTGGTCGATCTGAAGTGAAAACTTCCGACTGCTGTTGATTTTCTCCTTCAAAATGTCTTCAATGCCAGTGGACTTGTCATTTACTCGGTGACTGATTGAGGCTAAAGAGAGAGGAATTTTTTAAATTTCACTAGCAGCTTCTGAACCCAGGCCTACTTTCACCATCTCTTTACAAGCAAGTTTAACAGCGTTTCAGTTATTGTGTGTAGTTTTCTTTTTTGGCATTTAAGATAATTTCAGCTACCGTATAGCCTTCTGTACGTTTTCCAAAGAACGTGATGTCACAGTCATGAACGTTGTTTGTTTTTTGTTTAGGTCTTCCAACCGACGAAATTAATTGGTACTTTGCTTGACAGAGAAGAATGTTTTGTTGACAATTGTCGTTTCAATTTACTATGAACCATATCAGCATTACTGAGTTTTTCACCACAAACGATACACTTGGGGATCGGGCATGTTTTATCACCATACCAAAAAAAAAAACCCGTAAAATAATATAATTATCACTATACTGCCGGTGCGCTAATTTTTGTTTCTTTTTTTCGGGCTCAATGCTTTCACTACTCGTACTCGTGGAAGGAACACTCCGTACAAGGAACTTGTCCATCCTGAAAAAAAAAGTAGTTTAATAGTAACAGAAAATAGCAAGACTGACTAGCAATCACAATTTTCGGACTACGTCAGAGTACAGCTGTGATAGAACTGAAATAATTGTAAGAAGCTAGACCTATACTTTACAAAGTACAAAGATAAGTATAACGAAATACATTTCTCCGTCATTTTTATCCGCGCCGGGATTCGAACCCGGATCCCCTTTATCCGGAATAAGTCACTCTACCAATTGAGCTACGCGGACATTTGTTCTGATTGCTATGTGCCTTTATGTCGTGTGCGTCCTGCTGGCAGGTACGTCACATCTCCCCCCCCCCCGAAAGAGGGACGGGGGCATGGCCCACGGGTCAGCCGTGACCATGAATCGTTGCAGGCAGCCATCCACTGTAGAACGTGCACTTGAGAACTCCCAGTCAATCTGCTGTGTGGAATGCAACATCACACATTTTTATTTTTCGAAGCGCTGGAGAAGGAATTCTCTGATTTTTCCTGTCTCGCGGTGTGGAAATAACATCACACCAATGCGTGATTTTGAACGGCCGGGTCATCCGGATAGTTTGGGCGCCATTATAACGAAGTAAATTTCTCCGACATTTTTGGTCTACGCCGGGATTCGAACCCGAGGCCGCTTATTCCGGAACAAGTCGCTCTACCAACTGAGCTACGCAGACGATTATTCTGATTCCTATCTGCCTTTATGTCGGGTGCGTCCTTCTGGCAGGTACGTCACATCTCCTGGTACGTTACAGAAGAAGGGAGACATAAACCAACTTATTTAAAATAAAGTCTAACAGTGAGTGGGTGCATCGGTACAGGAAAAAAGTAATAAAGTTTAAGAAGCACTAACAAACAGGGGCAAATACAAAAACAAAGTAATAAAAGACAGGGAAAGTTTTGCTAATTCCCGCACTTTTAGGGAAAAGTGCCTTTCACCTTGTGGGGCACACCGGTTGCGGAATACTGAGATAGGCAATTGCTTCTCGTAGGTTTTCCACCGACGGAATGTTTAGGCGAAAATGCTTTGTTTCCTAGGACTTACACACGCATTCTAGAAGCTGAAGTGAAGGAAGAGTTACGAGTCCAGAGAGGAAAGAGCCAACTCATATCGTGGCGGATGCTAAACGATATCAGAATAGAAAGTGCCCTCCGAGAGGTAAGGAAACCTGATATTTTTTATTGGGGGCCAATGTCTAGGTGATTAAGGAAACGTTAACTTTATAAACGTTTTGTTGTTTTGTTTTGAGGTTTATACTAGATAAATTTGCGATATTACCTAAAAATTTAACCTCATTGCACAGTAACAAGTGTAATGAGCGCCAAACGGGTTTTAAGCGTTTTGTAATAAATTCATGTTTCAAAGCCTAACGAAAGACGTATGAGAAAAATTCCACATTTGCTATCGCTTTAAACTTACGACAAATAATTTATAGATATAATATTTTTTTATGTTTATTGAACTGCAAGGCCTCTTTTTTTAATGAATTAGGTGAAATGAATATTTCATATAAAATATCGCATTGTTTTATGATTTAACTACTAATTTCACAGTTTTGAAAATAAGCGCTGGTAAAGTGAAGAACTGCCAAACTGTTTGAAATCATTGTAGATATTTATTTCTAGCGAAACCTTTTACCGTTTATATTGTGAAAATTTTTTCTTCCTTTTACCAAACCTTGAGCTGGTAGATCAAATTTGATTATCGCTAATAAAATACTAGTACTTAAAATCCCTTTTCAGTTAGACAAAACTTTTACTGGAAGTTTTCTTTGAGGAGAAGTAAGAAGTACCCATATTTATTCATGTAAATTTATCCATTGACTATTTCATTGTCACACCAATTTTTTTCTGAATATATTTGGCTGATTTATGATGCAACAACGGTGTTTTTACTTTGAGTCTACTTACCTGCTTCATCTGTTTAACATCAGTGGTTATTTTGCTAGTCAGCATTCATTTGAAACGCACACATAAGTAACGTTTTCTAATGCTAAGCGTTCGAAATATGGAGTACCGAACTGAACGAAATATGTGTTCGATAAATTTACGTTCGGAGAGAGCACACGGTTTATCTAAGCCAAATTGTACTTTGCGATACTGCTTTTATTATTTTGAATGTTTCTCTATTTTAATTGAAGAGTGAATTAAATGGACTTGTTCAATGTTGTTTAAATAGAAGTAAAATGAAGATCAATTTTTCTGCGTTCAGAAATGCAATAATTTCTTTTCTCTAACATTTCCTATGGTATGCTTTAAACGAAATGCTCTTAAATAATTATATTTAATATCTGACAGCTACGCGTTTTGAATCAAATATTTTCTTTAATTTCATCGCATATAACAATTTGTTCTTTAATTTTATCGCCTTAACAATGTGCTGGCAAGGAACCGGAACTAGTTGATCAAATCCTATTGAGTGAAATATTCGATACTCAAACGGATTTAAACAAATCGAGTTGCATAGTTGTGTTCTTCAGAAATTTAAGACGCACACACACATGCACTACTCCTCCACACATACCGGTTTCGAAGTGGCAATTTGACCTCAACGGCTCTCCCCGATCAGCTCGTCCATCTCACTTTAATGATGATCGTTTGAACCATCTCATCCACTTGGATCCGCGTCAAACTACCCGCGAATGGGCTACTGAGATGGACTATGATCAGCCCACGGTAGTGAGACACATGGAACTTACGGAAAAGGTCCAGAAATTGGGGTCTTGAGTGCTTCACCCTCTCACCGAGGAAAGCACGACTCAGACTAATTCCATATGTCGTGCCTTTCTGTTCCGTTATTACGAATGTTCTCAGCAGCACAGAAACTTTCTGTCCGGTATTTTCACCGGAGATGAAAAATGATGATTGTACGGGAATTTCAGGCATCGGGGCTAATGCTTAAGCCCAAACAAGACGCCAACACTACATCCAAAACATGACCTTCATCCTGCGAATACAATGTTGTGGGTCTGGTGGAACATGGAAGGCATTGTTCACTGCGAAATGCTGCCGAGGAGAAGGACCGTTAACGCTTCACTCTGTTGATAGCAACTCCACCATGTGGATGGAGCAATACACCTCAAACTGCCACATCGATTCCATGGTGTCCTTCTCCAACATGATAACGCACGTCTTCACAGTGCAAACTTCCAGACCATGCTTTGAATTTTAAAAATTGTTCAAAGTCGGCAGGAAGTTAGCAGGAGGAGAGACTAACTGCTCTGTTAATCTGCAACATGGCAGGTACGGATAAGCGAAAACCACTTGTTATTGGAAAGAGCAAAAACCGAGATGTTTTCGAGGAGTCAAACATTTACCCGTAGAGTATGAAGCGAATTCCATTGTATGGGTGACTTCGACGATATTCTCAAAGTTCTTCAGAGAGTTGGATATGGAATTAGAAATGAAAAAAAAGATCGCGTTGAAACTCGATAATCGCACAGCGCATCCTACCGATCTTCAGCTAAGGAAAATTAAAATGGTTTTCTTGCACTCAAACACGACATCTCTCATTCAGCTTCTAGATCAAGGTGTAATTAAAACAGCGAAAACCCTATATAGGCGAGAAATGAAGAGAAAAGTCATCGAAGTGATTGATTCCAGCAATCAAGTTACGGCGGCGGGAAAAAAAATGGTATATTTTTTTTTTTTACAAAAACAAATATATCTAGTACGTTTTTTTAATGTTTTTTGGTAAAAAAAATATTCGTACCAGATGCGCTGCATATGTTGGCAAACACCTGGAGATGTGTGACCGCGAGCACTATAGACAACTGTTTGTTAAATTAGGATTGCGAGAAGAACGAGAAAACGAAATCACAAAAAAAGTGGTGATGAAGAGGACAGCGAGGAATGTCAGCATTGGATAAAAACTGAAGAAAATTATTCACGTCTGCACGCTTCACTGATGATGATATCGTTCATAGAATCATTAATGATCTGGTGGAAGATGTGAAGATGATGAGATGCAGCCTGTTACATCACCTCCAACGACAAATCAAATTCGTGAGGCTATTAGTGTTAAACTTCGGTTTTTAGAACATAATGGCGCAACTGCTGAAAATTATGAAGATTTGGCCTTCTGCAAAACTTTATCGGGAAAAAACTAGAGCCAGTAAAGAAAACAAAAATTAACATGTTTTTTGGAAAAGTATAAGATATCACAAAGGTATGTAAAAATAAAGTTTTCATGATTCATTTATGTACAGTAGGGGCCTGCAAATTGTAGCCCAATGGGTTGAGGTCTGGGTTGCGTGAAAGCCAATCAGCTGGATAAATGAAGTCTGGCACATTCGCCTGAAGCCACTCCTTGCTTGACTTGGCCTTGTGGGACGGTGGGAATCCTGCTGAAAGCTCTACTGTCGGTTTTGGAATAGCGTGTGACTCACATGTTTTACTCCTGGACCCTAAACTCTGTCCTGGTAGACTTTGGCGGATGTTTTCACTCCTTTCTCACAGAAACATAGTTCCGTGCTACCATCGTAGCAGACTCCCAACCAAACCATGACAGAAGCAGGATGAATGCTCCTGATGATCCTTGGAGTTCTCTCCTGAGCTTCTCGTGAAGCTGACGCATGCACCTTTTAGGCGGTTGAAAACCTCTTAAATAGTGAAAATGTTTTTATCATAGAAAAGTATCTGTCTGGGGCAATAGTAAGCGTAACGCTGCAGTAAACGTTTCGCTTTTATCATTCTCTGCTGCATCAGTTTTGTGGTGAGGAAGTGCCCAGTACGCCTCCGGTAAGCTCTCAATCTGAGGTCACTCCGCAACACGTGTGACATCCACATTCTTGAAATGTTCAGCTCACGAGCCATCACTATTTGTTTTCTAACGGGATTCGTCGAATTCGGGCTGCCACTACTTTCGCCAGGCGAGACGTCCACACTGTTTACGGCCGACCCTTCCTGGATTTGTCCGCGATGGTCCCAGTCTTAAGCAGACTTTTTATGGTCCGGTAGATAAACTTTCGGCTGATTTTTAGCTTCTGTAGCATGTTGAAAATATCGGAAGCTGATTTTTCAACTTTGTGCAGCGCTATTACAGCAAAACGAATCTCATAATCGACCCACTTCATGGCACGTACTTTACGAAACACGTCATTTCCTCTGTAACTGAACGCCCAATGATTCACTTGCTGATTTATGATTCCTGGCTGGTCAATGACGTTGCACACTGTTTGCGCGCAATCTTTTGAACGTTTGTAACAGTATTTACCCTAAGACTGGGTACTTCCACCGTCTCCAAACACTATCGCTGAAAATTAAAAAACAAATTCCCTCCTCTCTCACTCCTCTGTTCCCTCCACCAACGTTTGCAGTTTTTCGGGGAAGGACAATTGTTGCACAAAATTGTTAGGTTTTCCTTTTCGTTTGTGATTTCTGCTTAGCTGTGCAACGTGTGGAGATAAAATAGGTTTATTTCATCCCTTTACAGCACATTCCTACAACTCTAAAATTGAAATTTCACC